>CM035115.1:19770294-20970294 GCA_020205555.1 Panax stipuleanatus
CGATAAAGATGTGAGAAGATTCAGAAAAGGATAACCGATGGCGAAGAGTTTAACTTCAAGATCGATAATGAAAGTCTGTTACGGTTTGAAGGTAGAATCTGGGTACCACCAGTACCTGAGGTTAAAGAGGAGATTCTGAGCGAAGCTCATAGTTCTAGATATTCTATTCACCTCGGGAGTACGAAGATGTACCAGGATCTCAGGCATCATTTCTGGTGGCCGAATATGAAGAGAGATGTGGCTGAATGTGTTACGAAATGCTTAACGTGTTAGAAAGTCAAAGCAGAACACTAGAGACCTAGTGGTTTGCTACAACCGTTAGAAATTCCAGAGTGGAAGTGGGAGCACATCACAATGGATTTCGTGATAGGTCTTCCAACAACTCAGAAGGGATTTGATGCGATATGGGTTATAGTGGATCGACTGACGAAGTCAACCCACTTTTTGCCAATCAGGGTTAAGTACAACCTGGATAAGCTAGCGAAGCTATACGTGAAGGAAATTATTTCTCGACATGGTGTTCCAGTGTCGATTGTGTCCGACAGAGATCCACGTTTTACGTCGAATTTCTGGAAGCATTTGCAAGAATGTCTGGGAACACAATTGCGAATGAGTACAGCGTATCATCCTCAGACTGATGGACAGAGCGAGAGAACGATTCAGACGCTAGAGGATATGCTGAGAGCTTGTGTGATGGACTTCAAAAGAAGCTGGGAGGATCATCTACCGTTGGTGGAGTTCGCCTACAATAATAGTTATCATGCGAGTATTGGCATGCCGCCTTACGAAGCATTATACGGCAGAAAATACAGAACTCCTTTGTGCTGGGATGAAGTCGGTGAACGTCAATTGTTGGGACCAGAATTGTTACAACAAACCGCTGAAATTGTGAAGCTGATCAGAACGAGATTAATTGCTGCTCAAGACAGACAAAAGAAATATGCCAATCTTCATTGACAAAATCGAGAATTCTTATCAGGAAGTTTCGTGTTCCTGAAAGTATCTCCCTGGAAGGGGAAGATTAGATTTGGTAAGAAGGGAAGGCTGAGTCCCAGATTTATTGGACCTTTTGAGGTATTACGAAAGGTGGGCGAGGTGGTTTACGAGATTGCATTACCTCCGGAGCTCGAAAATATACATAACGTCTTTCATATTTCTGTGTTAAGACCTTACAAGCACGATTATAAACATGTGATAGAGTATGAACCTTTGCAATTTGATAAGGACTTAACATATGAAGAAGTGCCTATTCAAATAGTTGATAGAAGGGAACAAGTACTTAGGAATAAAGTGATACCTTCTGTTAAGGTAATCTGGAGGAACCACAGTGCTGAAGAAGCTACGTGGGAACTTAAAGATGTTATGATGAAATCTTATCCGTATTTATTTGCTTAGTTGTGTGTAACCCCTTATATACTGATTCTGGGGACAGAATCCTTTTAAGGATGGAAGAATGTAATAGACGGGAAATTTTTATGTGTGATTCTAGGGACAGAATCCTTTTAAGGAGGGAAGATTGTAACGATTGTGATTTTATATATTAATTTTAAATATTTATTGAGTTAAATAAATATTTTATGTGATTTATTTATTGAGTTAAATAAATAAATTATGTGATTTATGGAGTGATTTAATTAAGTGTTATATATTAATTAAATGAATGTGTAATATTTATTTAGTTAATGTATATTAATTTTATATTATAGTTCTAATTTAATTGAGAAAATTGAATTAGACGAATTATGTGATGAAGTGTTACATGAATTATAATTAGCGAGTAATTATAATTATGTGATAATTTTATGTGATTAATTGATGTTAGATTTTAATTGATTAAATTAGTTAATTAATATTTAATTGATTAAAATATGACATTAAGGTATGTGTTAAAATGATTTGTTAAAATAAAAAAAAAAGGATTTTAAATTTATTTTCCAAACAAGGCCTTAGCTAATAAACTGTTTTTAAAAATAATTCTGTTTTGGCCAAACAAGCCTTGTGGATATTTAAATTCAAATTTTTTGTAACCTATGTATTAATTAGTAATTAGTATATGTAATTATATTAGGAGTTACATATTCTATAATTATATGTATATTGTATATACACTAAGTTACGTTAGTTTAGAGTTAGTCAGTTAGAGAAACTAAGAAAAGAAAGAGAGAAAGAGCAGAGAAAATAACAGAGAAAAAGATTAAGAGAAGAGGAAGAGAAAGAAAAGATAAAGCTTGAGAAGCTTTAAGGAAATCACTATCATCTTCTTCTTCAATCATCTAAGCAAAAAGGGTATTATTTCAATTTCTTTATATTTCTATGTATTTTCTTTATAATATTCATGAACATGAGTTCTCTATGTATATGATTTAGCATGAAAGTTATACAAATATGATGTACATATATAAATTGTGTTTATAATGGTTATTATATGAATTGTATGTCATGATCAAGGATTTTTAGAAATCAAATTACTATAGAAATATATTTTAACAGAAAATTTATATTTATATGAGTTCATATGGAATTTCATGTGTGGTTAATTTTAATTGAGAAATTCATGCAATTGGTATGTGTTAATATGCTTATTAAGTAATTACTTGATGCTATCTTCAACTTCGTATATAATGCATATATATAAGTTTGAATTGATGGAGAAAAATAGTTACAGTAGATTATTTTTGAGAAAAAATGAGTTTTCGTGAAAATGGCCAAATTGGATTTTAAAACTTGTGATTATCATTATTTAGATGGTTATTATGTTGTAGAAACATGTTGTGTTATGTATTATTGCTTATGTATGGAGTTATAGTGACTACGTTACTGTAATTTTCCATTTGTTGGCTTGTTTGGGATGTTCGGTAAAGCAGAGAAGTGTGGCTGTCTGCGTCTGGCCGAGTTGCTGCGCAGCTGCGCCGGCAGCAAGGCTAGGAGCAGCGCAGCTGCGCCGCTTGATTTTCCCAGTTTTGACCCCTGCGCAGCTGCGCCGGTACCAATGCTGCTGGCTGCGCAGCTGCGCCGTGCACAGTGTAGTGGCAGTGAGTTTTAGTCAAGTGTGCAGTGTGTTGTTATGTTTTCATTACACTATTGCTAAGATAATGAGCATGTATCTAGCTGCTATAACATGTGTTAACATGAAGTTGATAATTTCATAATTCGAGAAAAAGAAAGTTTTGAAAACTTAATATAATATTTAAATTATAAGATATAATTGTTTAATTGTAAAATAAGTTACTTAATTATAATTTGATTAATTATAATTAAGAGTAAATGTTTAATTTAAATTATAATTCTATGAAATTATAATGTATAGAAATTGATTTATTTTAATCAATTACATGTTAATTTAAATTATAATTTATGTAATTATAATTTAATAAATGCATGATTATTATAAATTATAATTGATAAATACATGATTAATTGTAAATTATGTAATTATAATGCATAATATAGTTTAATTAACTATTAATTATGAAATTTTGATAATTTAAGAGGTAATTATAATTGAGTAATTATAATTAGATTAAGTGTTTAAATTATAATTGTTTAATTATAATTTAGCTAAAATACATAATTAATTTAATTATGTGAGTATGTGTGTGATGTAATTAATTATATGATAGTTGATTATTTATTTAATTAGAGTGAGTTAACCATGAGGGTTAACCACTTATGTGAATTAGTTATGTGTTAACTAATTTAAGTTTTTGTGACTTAATATATATGTGTAGGAAGTATTAAAGTACGTGAATTGTGTTAAGTAGCTTGCGCTTAAGGCAAGTCTTCTAAACCCTAAACTCGCTATTTCTACGCAAGTTATTTGATGTTCATATTTTCAATGTTGAGAATGTCCTTTTCATTTCTGTACTGGACAATTCTTTACTTAATCGAAAGGATCTTGACTTATTGTTCAACTAAGATCCAGTTTATTATTTTAAATGCTTTAAGTTTACTTCTAAAACATATGTTAATTCATAATTCTTTTATTTATGAATTATTGAAAGTCGATTCAACTAATCCTTAGTTGATGAACGTGAATTCTAAATTACCATTGTAAGCTTATCCAAACCAAACTTTCTTTGGTGCGGACTTGAATTCAAATTACTGAGTTGAACAACCCTAATTATTAGGGGAGGTTAGTACGCATAGCGTTAAGATGTTTGTGCACAATACATGGTACAAAGGGCTGATCCCCCTAAGTACGAGTTGAAGTCTATAGTCTTATTGACTGTTAAAGGTTTAAATAAAAATATTTATAACCTAGGACAAGAAGAGTTCAAAGGTTTTATGACCCTCGGATAAATTTTATATTCGAATTTTGATATTGATAGAGAATTATTATTCAATTCTTTATTGTTGAAGCAAGCTAAGTTATTCAGATCTTTGTAAAGATCTTCTTTCAAGTATTTATTATTGTTAAACTCCAGTGAGCTGTTGTTTGCTCACTCTTGCATTAAATAACAATTGCAGTTAAAGTTAATAACATTGATGCCCCGTCTACGAGTAAAGGCAAGGGAAAGATGAACAAGTGAAGATTTGTTTAATTATTTTGAAATGATTGTAATAATTTTAGGTCATGTTTTTATTCCGCACTTTATTGTTTATGTCAAAGTTAGAGTAACCTTAGGATTGAGTTTTGAGAAGGTTGTAACCCTTGTTTTAAGGGAGATTTTATTATTTTGAATTAAGGTTGTGATTCATTTTGAGATATATTGGGTAAAGGTATGTTATAGATAGAAAGTGAATAACAAATCATGTGGAAACGAAGTACCCGAATTTGGGGGTGTCACAATTAGAATATAAATGATTTTGTGTTATGAGAATAATTAATTCAATTATATTAAATTGAATAATTATAATAATTGAGAAATTGATGGAGTTTGCGGTAAACTTGTTGATAGCGTTGTGTGGCACAGTGACGTAATATAAGAATAATTATATTAATTTAAGCAAATAATTAATCTATATTAATTGTTATTGTAGAATATTAATTAATTGTTATCGTAGAATATTAATTAATTATTGTGGAATATTAACTGTAATTGATTAATAATATGTGATTATTATTATTGCAAGAAATATAATAATAATAATGAGCAACGCATTTATAAATATAATAAGATTTATATTAAAGTAATAATTAATCATATAAGGGTTAATTAAATTGTTATGGAGATTAACAATTATATTGATTGATGAAGGATGTGTGTATATTATTAATTAATAAGATGAGTAATTCTATGTGCAAGCATGCGAATTAAATGTGTAACATATATTAGCTAACTATGTATTATGTGAAGTGTAATATGACACTATTATATGGTAAGGCTTATTGAATTATGGGAGTTACATGATAATGCCTATGTGACATGTGAGTATACAGTAAAAGAATATGACATGGATTATATATGTGTAAATTAATTGTACCACATTGCCATGTTAAAAGTGCATTGTGACTTAAAAGTATATATTATATAATCTAAGTGGACTTGTATAATATAAGTATGTGTGTATAGTTTAAGTATATAAATAATTAATAAAGTTCCTTCATTCATTGAATAAGGCAAGATGTGTTGTGATATTAAAATAGCCTATGTGACAATATGTATGTAAGTATACATTAAAATAGTGTATCATGAATATAAATAATAATTGATGATTATTTATATATATAATGGAATAATAAAATTTAATAAAGGAGATAATGTGATGTGATTATATCCGAGTAAATTATATCCGGTATTAATAAATGTATATGGATGATATGTATGTTACATTGCCATATCACATCTACTACCTTGAAATATTAAGCATGTGACTTACATTATAATGTTAATTATAATCTAAATATGTAGTATGAATATATATGTAATAGCCTAAGTGTATGATATATGTATATATGGCCTTAGTGTTAATACACTTCATGTTGCAAAATACTGAGATTTGCTTTGCTTGTCCCATAATGAGAGACACGTTTTCTCATTCACGTGTAACACATAAAGGCTAGAAGCTATTCCTTCTTCTTCTCCCCAAACTTAGCAACTGGCATTTCATAGCTTCATAGAAAATAATGAGCAAGGATGAGGGAATCATGATTGATTTCAACAACCAATTACCTACTCTCTATTAACCATCATGCAAATCTACATTCTCGTTGGTTTAATATGAAGAGCAATAGCAATGTCTGGACATTCATTGCTCTATATATACAAGCTCTTCCCCTTCAATTTTATTTGCTGAGAGTTTGTTCAAGTATCAGATTACATTGTGAGTGATAGCAAGGTAGTTTACAGAGAGTTGGAAATTCAAATTGGAACTAGCTTACTCCATAACAGAGGTATAAATCCTCTTTGTTGCTCTCTGAGTTTTCTTGAAATTCTTGATCATGAGAAATTGAAATATAATTGAATTATAGAAAGCCTGTGTAGTGTAGTATGGATTTATATACATGTTGGAATTTTAATATAGCTTCCTTGATTCTTCATTTTCATTTTCATTTTATGTTTCTATTTCTAAAATATTCTGTAAAAATGTTCAATTCTTGAGTTGAGTTGGAATTCACAAAATTGGTGGTTTAATAATGTTAGTGAGTTGTTATATAGTCTTATAATAAGATAAGGAAGCAATGTGGTTAATTAGAAATTGAATTCGATGGGAATTTCTGTGTTTGGGTTTTGAAACTGCCGTGTTCTGGAACTGTCTGCCGCTGGCTGGGAGCCGGCGCAGCTGCGCCAGTTTTACACTGGGCAGCTGCCCCAGCAACCTGCAGTAGTTCCCTGCTTTCTGCTTGCTTTTCTGCTACGTGATAGTTTCTTGCATTTATTTAAATGAACATGTTAGCATAAGTATTACCTATACATGAGTATATTAACATGATGTGCACGTGTGTTGCTATAATGTCATGCAAGATTAATGGAATGACTAATAGCGTTGAAATAAATCTCAAGTTTCCTAAACAAACTTTAACATATATAGACCATGAATACATTCTGACTTTTGAGACATGCTAGTATGACTTAGAAACACATGAAGTGCATGTTAGCTTATCTATATTGGTTTCGTGATATAATATGAACATGTGAACCTAACTAGTGCACTTTCCTAACGAAAATCAATGTTTTGAAAATAAACTTTGACATGTGTGTAGCACATTGATGTTCTGATTTTTGAGGCACATTAGTATGACCTAGAAACACATGAGATGCAAGTTAACTAACGTATATAAGCTCCGTAACGAAATGTGATCATGTGAACCTCGCTAAGTGAACTTAGAATTTTAAAAGGGACTTAGAGATTTTGAAAAGGGGATTTAGATGTGCTATAATTATATTCGGACTTTGAACATGTTATTATAGTTTAGAAATGTATGAAGGACATGATGACTGGTGTATATATGTTTAATTATGTAACATGGGCACGGTATGCCTTATTAGTAAACCTTACTAGTAAAAGTGTAAGTTTGAAACGTAAACCTTGAACATGTTTTGAAAAAGATAGTTACATCACGTGAGTATCTAGATTCTAAAGGGTTAAGATGGCATGTTCGAATTTGATATGCCTCTAAACATGATTCGTATGTGGTAGACATAATGATAACATGAGTTTAAAGCATGCTCCCAAGTACTAAACAATACTAGTTATGAATAAATAATGTGAACACTATAAGCATATCTATTAATAGATTATGTGACATCTATGTAAACATATAGCCAAGTTATGAAGCATGATAACCACATGGTTTTTCTCTCTCTTAATACCATGTGTGTATATTTAATTCGAGTAACAAGATTATGTACCGAATGTGTTAACTAATGAAAATCCTATACATGTAATACATTATAAATAGGATTCAAAAGTGTTGGCTAGCTTTACATGAGTAAACTACGCATAAGGCAAGTATCCTAAACCCTTGCATTACTTTATTCAACGAATATCGTAAGCAAGTATCCAAACCTTATCTCTTTGGATGCAAGTTTCCTAACTTACACTCTTTTACTGTGCAAGTATTCTATCCTTGTATATTGCGAACTAGTTTCTGTACTTCATCGTTGAATTGAATTAGCATACTTGAACTCTTATTTTATTAAAGCTATTATCCATGTTGAACTTGGTATTGTTCTTGAATATTATGAAAGTGTCGATGCCATTTGATTCAGCTAGACTGATAATATTGAAAAGCGACCCAAACCAATTGATTGGTGCGGAATCTTATAATTAACTGAGAAGAACAAACTATAACTGTCGGAGAACCGACGCGCGCATATTAGTATGATTGAGTGTTATGCATAACATAGGGTATTTTAGGTGGATCACCTGTTGTACTTGTTTTTGTTGGATTTTCAGTTTATTACTATCAATTTCTGTGGAAGTTCATAGTCCTTAGTGACTACTCAGTATTCAGTTATCTTGAAATCTTGAATTGATTTATTATTGAATCACATTGATATTATTCTGTCCTTAGCGACTGTTATTGAAAACTGTTGATATTCTTGTTATTCTTGAACTATCAAACCTTGTCATACCCTTTCGAGAATTGAGAATTTTATCATTTACCCTTATTGTATATTACTAGCTAGGCAATTTGTGCTCATTCTTGCTTTCCCAAAAACATTTCAGTTAAGGCAGAGCATGGCGAACCTTCAGGCGTTGATAAGGGCAAGGGCAAGGCTACCAACTAGCTTGTCTCTTTTATATTTTTAAATATTTTAATGTTGTATTAAGATGATGTAGTAAAACTAGATTTGATTATGTTTAAGCTTAAGATAGATTATGTAATAAGTCGTTAAGTGATATTATTATGTAATCTATTAAGTATTGTAGGTTGCGAGACTTGGGGGAATAATTATAATAAATCATTGTATATTATTCTAAATTAGGTATTCCGCTGTGAATGTGTGGTTTTAGTTATTATTGTATTACTATGAGCACGTGACAACCCGAATTCGAGAGACCAAGTGGCGGTTCCGGATTTGGGGGTGTCACAATTGAGCCGCAATCTTGAGCTATCGATCTATAAGGAGTTAGAGGGAGTCACCGTCAGACGAAGTGGTTAAGAGGGAAATTTTTCTTCTGTTTCTACACGGTTGGTGAAATGAGAGAGGCAGAGTTGGGCAGGGACAACATTAGGGAAAGTATTAAAAGAAAAAAGCATCAAATTATTTACTTATTAAATGTTATTTTTTGCAACGGTTATAAACCGTAGCATTTGTATATTTTATGCCACATATTTTATAGGTCGTTGCATTTAGAGTATATTTATGCTACGCTTTTTGTAAAATCGTTGCATATAACTAGAATATGACACGACTAATTTAAACCGTAGCATTAATGGTAGAAAAATACCACACTTTTTCACACCGTTGCATTAGGGTCATTTTATGACACGCTTTATAAGACCGTTGCAAAAAAAGCGTTGCAAAAAATGACGTCTGCAGTAGTGACAACAGCTTATATGGTTTGGTTATGCTCAAATAATAAGTCATAACCCTTTTTAAATCACAGATATCACGAGTAATATATATAACAAATTCGTATATCAATATACAAGACTTACATTTAATATTAAAATTAAATGAAGTTAGAAAACTTGCCTTTATCAAGATCGGCTATTTAAGTTATTTGAAAGTATACTCGCAACCTATATATGTTCTAATAGTCATTAGAAATGATAACCATTAATTTCTAATTAAACTATTAGTGTCTGGTATGATTTTTGGAGTACGTTCGGTATTTTATAACTTCATTGCATATCTATCAATTAGTTTTTCAATAACTTTATTTAAAAGTTTTAATATCTTGTTTAGATATTTTAGTTATTATTTATAATAATTTCCAAATGCTCAAAATAATTTATAAATGATTTAATATCATTTAAAATGATTCATATTATTTTTAAATATTTAATAACCATTTATAATTATTTTTAAATCATCAATATTATTTTTAACTAATTTATTTTTATTAATAATGATTTTTAAATCATTAATATCATTTTTAAATAATTTATTATTATTTAAATGATTTTTAAATCATTAATATTATTTTTAAGTAATTTATTATTAATTACTTTTATTATCACTAATAATATAATAAATTAAATATTAATAAAATTTTATGTCAAAATATTAAAAATGATTTATTATAATTAAAAATGATTTTTCAGAATTTTTTATTAATTATTTAGTATTTATTTCTATTTATTATAATTATTTTAATTATTTTTCTATTTTAACCTGTCGCTAAAGGTCTATAGCGATGGATTCTGTCGCCTTAGCTGTTCTTGGTTGGGCCAAGAACAGGCCAGTCAACGCCCAGGCCTCTCTTTTGCCTCGATTAATCTCTCAATCTGTTTCGTTTCTGGGCTGTTAGGTTTGATCAAGTTGTAGTCTTAGTGTAGGACTACTCATCTATGGTCATGGTACTGCCTAACAACATTTATTCACGATTCTATGGCTGGTCAAACCACCCCACCGACGCTGTTCTTCATTTCTGGGTTACCCAGAAATGAGGAGTCAACTTCGGTCAACGACCTTTCTGGCCTAATATCTTGCTGGCTGTTCAATGTTTAGGTGGTTTAATGGTCGAGTGTTGTAGAGTAACTAACAGGGTTTAACAAGGTAGCACTAACATGGTCTAGATATGACCAAAGATCAAGATATAAGCCTCTAAAAATCCTGTCAGACACTGCTTATGAGTTTTTGGTTTACCTAGAACGCTCAAGCTGAATGGTCAACGAGTTTGACCGTCTATAACTTCCGATCAGTGACTATCTAGGGCTCCCGAGTGCTCTCATGGTGTAGAACTCATGTCAAGGTAAAACTCTACTAACATCTAACATCCAAAAAGACTGACAGGCGAGAGATATTAGCGGTCAAACCACCTGTCAGACTATGTTCTTATGCTTTCTGGGTTACCCAAAAAACTGGCTGTCAAGCTCGGTCAACTGGTTTTGACCACATATAACTATCGATCTGTTATTCCGATTGTCATTCAATCACTTCTAGGCTACTAACAACACTACATACTACAACTATCAAGCATTAAAACATCCAAACATTAAACACATAGCGATCTACAAGCCCTGACATTCGCTGTCAGACCTTGTTTTTCAACTTCGGTAGTTTTTCTTAAAACTCTATTTTGATGCTTTTAAATGTTATAGATTCATGTTTTAGCAACACAGAACACTAAACAACAACCTAATGAACATACTTAAACAATAATAACAACAATCAAATTTTCAAAATTCAAAAATTAAGTAGGGTTAGGTTTTTACCCCTTTTTGAGCTCTTTTGATTCTTTCTCCATCTGATTCTGTTTCTGGATTGCTGAGTGTTGTTTGTGAGTCAGTTGGTTGTATATATTAAGCAAAAAATTTGTGGCCTTAAGTCTTATGACCTAGCCTTATATGAAAAGTTCAAGTGGGGGTTAAACACCTAATTCCTCTCTTATTTTGACAAGTAATCCTAGGGCATTAATTGTGTAGGCTATGTTGTCAAGCCACCAGAGTTTGTAGAGGCATGGGAAATCTTTTGCTTGCCAAGTAAAAGATCTGTGCTTATCTCATTTAGAAAGAGAACACATAAGGGCATTTTGGTCATTTTATATGTACTAAGGGTATTTTGGTAATTTTCAACTTAAATACAAGGGTAATTTAGTCATTTCATGTTTTCTATAGAAACTTAAAAATAAAAATGAATAATTAGGTTTTGGAAATTTAGAATTAGGGTTTATAATTTAAATTAAGGTTTTATAATTAGGATTAGGGTTCCTTATTTAAATAAAATCTTCAATTAGGGTTTACTTATAAAACCTTCCATATATAGTTACATGGTTATATCTTATGTGTGAATATATAATTATATATACTAATTATAAAGTTAAATACACATCACACAAGATATAAAACATATTAATATTCTTGTTAAAAATTTGGAATATTACAATCACCACCTCATATAAGAATTTCGTCCCGAAATTGAAATTACATCCTATAAAAACAACTGTGGAAAATTTTCTCGCATCTTATCTTCCAGCTCCCATGTAGCTTCTTCAATGTCATGATTCTTCCAGATTACCTTAACTGATGATATTTATAACCTTATTTCTCAACACATGTTCTTTTCGATCAACTATCTGTACCGGAACTTCTACATAGGATAAATCTTTCTCTATCTGAACAGGTTCATAGTTTATCACGTGCTTATAGTCAGCTTTATACAGACGTAGCATAGACACATTAAACACATTATGGATGTGTCCTAACTCTGGGGGTAGGGCTACCTCGTAGGCTACTTCACCTATTCTCCTTAATACTTGAAATGGGGCAATGAATCTCGGGCTTAGCTTTCCCTTTTTACCAAAATGAATCTTACCTTTCCAAGGAGATACTTTCAGAAAGATATGACTCCCAACACTAAACTCTCGTAGTTGTCTGTGCTGATCTGCATATTTCTTTTGTCTGTCTTGAGATGCTTACACCCGCTGTCGTATAATTCGGATCTTCTTAGTGGTTTGTTGAACTAACTCAGGTCCAAGCATTTGCCTTTCCCCAACTTCATCCCAGCATAAAGGTGTTCTACACTTCCTACCAGACAAGGCTTCATATGGTGGCATTCCAATACTGGCATGATACCTGTTGTTGTACGCGAACTCTGCCAAAGGCAGCTGATCCTCCCAACTCCCTTTAAAATTCATAATGCAGGTTCTCAACATATCCTCCAACGTCTGAATGGTTCTCTCACTTTGTCCATCGGTTTACGGGCGATATGTTGTACTCAACTTCAGCTGTGTACCCAAGTGCGCCTGAAGACTCCTCCAAAAGTTTGAAGTAAACCATGGAGCTCTATCTGACACTATGGATACAGGAACTCTATGTCTAGAAATAATCTCTTTTATATATAACTTTTCCAACTGATCGAGATTATAAGTAACCTTAATTGGTAGAAAATGGGATGTCTTGGTGAGACGATCAACTATTACCCAAATAGCATTGTGGCCTTTCTGAGTGACAGGAAGTCCTACCACAAAGTCCATGGTGATGTGTTCCCACTTCCATTCAGGAATCGGTAGAGGTTGTAGTAATCCGCTCAGTCTTTGATGCTCAGCTGTAACTCTCTGGCATGTGAGACACTTGCTTACCCATTCTGCGATCTCTCTTTTCATGTTCGACCACCAAAAATGCTGACTCAAGTCTTTGTACATCTTAGTACTTCCCAGGTGCACCACAAACTTGGAATTATGGGCTTTTGTTAAAATTTCATCTTTCAATACCTGTATTGATGGAACCCAAACTCTATCCTCATACCTCAATACTCCCTCTTTATCTAGTCGGAACTTAATTAATGTTCTTCTCTTGAGTTATCTCATCCTTACATTTTTGACATGCTTCATCCTTTTCCTGTATTTCTTTGATTTTATCAATTAAAGTTAAGGATGTCTTTATCACAAATAGTTTCTGGTTAGGGTTAGTTGGAGCTCTTACTTCAATCTCGAGTTTTTCAAACTCTTTTATCAGTACCTCGTTGTTTGTGATGATATTCAACCTCTCTTGATTCTTCCGGCTCAAAGCATCCATAACTACGTTGGCTTTAGCAGGATGATATAAGATCTCACAATCGAAGTCCTTTATTAACTCCAACCACCTCCTCTGCCTCATATTCAACTACGTATGTGTAAAAATATACTTCAGACTTTTGTGATCTGTGTATATTTCAGACTTTCCCCCATACAAATAATGTCGCCATATCTTCAAAGCAAAAACTACCGCGGCTAACTCCAGATCATGAGTAGGATATCTTTTCTCATACTCATTAAGTTGTCGCGAAGCATAGGCGATCACCTTCCCATATTGCATCAACACACATCCTAAACCCCTGTGTGAAGCGTCACTTTAAATCACAAGACCACCAGTATCATCTGGTAACTACTTAGAAAGTTACTACTTACTCACTTTCTATTATTTAAAAAGTTTACATCTTATAGTTGATTTCAATAACCCACACATGAAAACCAAACTTCTTTTATTAATAACAACACCAATTATCACTTAACAATCATGCGTATATCAGTATATTAACCCCAAATTTCATAGCAATCAATTAAAAAAAATCCCATTACACATGGCGTAACCCAATTATTAATTTACAGGAGAGACTTACTTTTCTAAGCTTTGATTTCTAAATTGGATGGTTTCAATCCAAATACTTCTCTGAGTTTCTCCTCACTTGATGGTGTATCCTTCTTCAATTATCAATTACCAACAGAGTTTCCCAAGACTAACAGAGCTTTAAGCATCTAACAATTTCTTATTTGTAATAGCATAGAGCCTATCAATTTAGAATGAACTGAAGAAAGGTTAAGAGATATCTTAGTTCTGATATTTTTATAAATGTGATTCGCTCTAGTAAATTCTTATTTTATTTACTAAAGAAAATGTGATTCGCTACAGTGGGCTTGGCCTACATCAGTTGAATATTGAACAAACTCGAAATATAATTAGCTTCATAAGCATTTTCCTTATTAGAAAGAAGTTTCACAAAAATCCTTGCACAAGCAATCAACACTAAGGTTCCATGTCGCCTAGATACTCGTTCGACAAAAAACCACTAACACACAACTAAAGATCCTATCAAATAATGGAAAACCTCATATGACTTAAAACAATTTGCAGTTCCCATAACCCAATTAACCCCCTTCCTTTAAATTTCTTTGCTACTTATATACAAAACAAAATTAATAGATCCATTTTAAAATGAGTAATACCACTTGATATACACCAAAAAGTCTTGACACAAATGATAAGACTTTATATGAAGCCAGATAGACCCCTCTCAGTACCAAAGCAGTATTAAATACCACATTTCTAGTGGATCTATTTAAACTTCCCATGGAAATTTGATTAACTTTACTAAAGTAATGTTTAGTAATGATACACAGTTCTCCCTTTATGAAACTTAGATGTCTCCAGCGAACTACAAGTTAGGAAAGTACTTAGTGAACTCAGACTGACACATGGACACTGTTGTGTTTGGATAATATTTTCTATTTTATAGAGCGAACTACAAGTTAGGAAAGTACTTAGTGAACTTCACTTTCAGCAATCATATTTTCATTTTTAGAAA
The DNA here is from genome assembly GCA_020205555.1 of Panax stipuleanatus. Lineage (NCBI taxonomy): Eukaryota > Viridiplantae > Streptophyta > Magnoliopsida > Apiales > Araliaceae > Panax > Panax stipuleanatus. The sequence continues at coordinate 19,785,414 of CM035115.1, forward strand.
TAAAGGGCTATTCTTTGGGATGGGGGCTTAGCAGGAAAAGCAGCAGGTAAAGAAGCTAACATAAACTCATTCTCTCTCAAGCAATTTCACAAACACTTGATGTTATTGTGCTGCCTTACTATACCCATTGACAAACTATAATATTTTGAAATGAATTACATATAATAATTGAATTAATTATCAAATTAACAATACAATCATTCCAATTGCAACCTACATTAGTTCTAAATAACATAAAATTTCTAATTAAAACCTAAATTTTAGGAAAAATTAACATGGGAGGAAATTAAAACCTTCAATTGGGCAATAATGGAGGAGAAGTTGAAGGAGAGGTCACCACTATGCCGCCGCTACCGCCACCACTACGCCGCCACTATTGCTAGGGTTAGAGGGAGTCGAGAGGGAGGAGAATGATAAGATGTGCTGCATTTCTTAGTGAGAGAGTTGAGCCACAATCTTGAGCCATCGATCTATAAGGAGTTAGAGGGAGTCACCGTCAGACGAAGTGGTTAAGAGGGAAATTTTTCTTCTGTTTCTACACGGCTTGTGAAATGAGAGAGGCAGAGTTGGCCAGGGACAACATTAGGGAAAGTATTAAAAGAAAAAAGCATCAAATTATTTACTTATTAAATGTTATTTTTTGCAACGGTTATAAACCGTAGCATTTGTATATTTTATGCCACATATTTTATAAGACGTTGCATTTAAAGTATATTTATGCTACACTTTTTGTAAAACCGTTGCCTATAACTAGAATATGCCACGACTAATTTAAACCGTAGCATTAATGGTAGAAAAATACCACACTTTTTCACACCGTTGCATTAGGGTCATTTTATGCCACGCTTTATAAGACCGTTGCAAAAAAAGTGTTGCAAAAAGTGACTTGTGCAGTACTGTTAACAGCTTATATGGTTTGGTTATGCTCAAATAATAAGTCATAACCCTTTTTAAATCACAAATATCACGAATAATATATATAACAAATTCGTATATCAATATAGAAGACTTACATTTAATATTAAAATTAAATGAAGTTAGAAAATTGCCTTTATCAAGATCGGCTACTTAAGTTATTTGAAAGTATACTCGCAACCTATATATGTTCTAATAGTCATTTGAAATGATAACAATTAATTTCTAATTAAACTATTAGTGTCTGGTATGATTTTTGGAGTACGTTCGGTATTTTATAGCTTCATTGCATAGCTATCAATTAGTTTTTCAATAACTTTATTTAAATTTTTTACTATCTTGTTTAGATATTTTAGTAATTATTTATAATAATTTCCAAATGCTCAAAATAATTTATAAATGATTTAATATCATTTAAAATGATTAATATTATTTTTAAATATTTAATAACCATTTCTAATGATTTTTAAATCATCAATATTATTTTTAACTAATTAATTTTTATTAATAATGATTTTTAAATCATTAATATCATTTTTAAATAATTTATTATTATTTAAATGATTTTTAAATCATTAATATTATTTTTAAGTAATTTATTATTAATTACTTTTATTATCACTAATAATATAATAAATTAAATATTAATAAAATTTTATGTCAAAATATTAAAAATGATTTATTATAATTAAAAATAATTTTTTAGAATTTTTTATTAATTATTTAGTATTTATTTCTATTTATTATAATTATTATAATTATTTTTTCTATTTTAACCTGTCGCTAAAGGTCTATAGCGATGGATTCTGTTGCCTTAGCTGTTCTTGGCTGGGCCAAGAACAGACCAGTCAACGCCCAGGCCTCTCTTTTGACTCGATTAATCTCTCAATCTGTTTCTTTTCTGGGCTGTTAGGTTTGATCAAGTTGTAGTGTTAGTGTAGGACTACTCTTCTATGGTCATGGTACTGCCTAACAACATTTATTCACTATTTTATGGCTGGTCAAACCGCCCCACCGACGCTGTTCTTCATTTTTGGGTTACCCAGAAATGAGGAGACAACTTCGGTCAACGACCTTTCTGGCCTTATATCTTTTCGGCTGTTCAATGTTTAGGTGGTTTAATGGTCGGGTGTTGTAGAGTAACTAACAGGGTTTAACAAGGTAGCACTAACATGGTCTAGATATAATAAGGATTCAGGATATAAGCCTCTAAAAATCCTGGCAGACACTGCTTATGAGTTTCTGGGTTACCTAGAACGCTCAAGCTGAATGGTCAACGAGGTTTGACCATGTATAACTTCCGGTCAGTGACTATCTAGGTCTCCCGAGTGCTCTCAGGTGTAGAATTCATGTCAAGGTAAAACTCTACTAACATTTAACATCCAAAAAGACTGACAGGCGAGAGATATTAGCGGTCGAACCACCTGTCAGACTATGTTCTTAAGCTTTCTCGGTTACCCAAAAAACTAGCGGTCAAGCTCGGTCAACGGGTTTTGACCACCTATAACTCTCGATCTGTTATTTCGATTGTCATTCAATCACTTCTAGGCTACTAACAACACTACATACTACAACTATCAAGCTTTAAAACATCCAAACATTAAACAGATAGCGATCTACAAGCCCTGACATTCACTGTCAGACTTTATTTTTTAACTTCGGTAGTTTTTCTTAAAACTCTATTTTGATGCTTTTAAATGTTATAGATTCATGTTTTAGCATCCCAGAACACTAAACAACAACCTAATGAACATACTTAAACAACAATAACAACAATCAAATTTTCAAAAATCAAAAATTAAGTAGGGTTAGGTTTTTACCCCTTTTGAGCTCTTTTGATTCTTTCTCTTTCTGATTCTGTTTCTGGATTGCTGAGTGTTGTTTGTGAGTCAGTTGGTTGTATATATTAACTAGGAAATTCGTGGCCTTAAGTCTTATGACTTAGCCTTATATGAAAAGTTCAAGTGGGGGTTAAACACCTAATTCCTCTCTTATTTTGACAAGTAATCCTAGGGCATTAATTGTGTAGGCTATGTTGTCAAGCCACCAGAGTTTGTAGAGGCATGAGAAATCTTTTGCTTGCCAAGTAAAAGATCTGTGCTTATCTCATTTAGAAGGAGAACAAATTAGGGCATTTTGGTCATTTTGCTTGTACTAAGGGTATTTTGGTAATTTCAAACTTAAATACAAGGGTAATTTAGTCATTTCATATTTTCTCTAGAGACTTAAAAATAAAAATGAATAATTAGGTTTTGGAAATTTAGAATTAGGGTTTATAATTTAAATTAAGGTTTTATAATTAGGGTTAGGGTTCCTTATTTAAATAAAATCTTCAATTAGGGTTTACTTATAAAACCTTCCATATATAGTTACATGGTTATATCTTATGTCTGAACAGGTTTATAGTTTATCACGTGCTTATAGTCAGCTTTATACAGACGTGGCACAGACACATTAAACACATTATGGATGTGTCCTAACTTTGGGGGTAGGGCTACCTCGTAGGCTACTTCACCTATTCTCCTTAATACTTGAAATGGGCCAATGAATCTCGGGCTTAACTTTCCCTTTTTACCAAAATGAATCTTACCATTCCAAGGAGATACTTTCAGAAAGACATGACTCCCAACACTAAACTCTCGTAGTTGTCTGTGCTGATCTGCATATTTCTTTTATCTGTCTTGAGATGCTTACACCCGCTGTCGTATAATTCGGATCTTCTTAGTGGTTTGTTGAACTAACTCAGGTCCAAGCATTTGCCTTTCCCCAACTTCATCCCAGCATAAAGGTGTTTAACACTTCCTACCAGACAAGGCTTCATATGGTGGCATTCTAATACTGGCATGATAACTGTTGTTGTACGCGAACTCTGCCAAAGGCAACTGATCCTTCCAACTCCCTTTAAAATCCATAATGCAGGTTCTCAACATATCCTCCAACGTCTGAATGGTTCTCTCACTTTGTCCATCGATTTACGGGTGATATGCTGTACTCAACTTCAGCTGGGTACCCAAGTGCACCTGAAGACTACTCCAAAAGTTTGAAGTAAACCGTGGATATCTATCTGACACTATGGATACAGGAACTCTATGTCTAGAAATAATCTCTTTTATATATAACTTTTCCAACTGATCGAGATTATAAGTAACCTTAATTGGTAGAAAATGGGATGTCTTGGTGAGACGATCAACTATTACCCAAATAGCATTGTGGCCTTTCTGAGTGACAGGAAGTCCTACCACAAAGTCCATGGTGATGTGTTCCCACTTCCATTCAGGAATCGGTAGAGGTTGTAGTAATCCGCTCAGTCTTTGATGCTCAGCTGTAACTCTCTGGCATGTGAGACACTTGCTTACCCATTCTGCGATCTCTCTTTTCATGTTCGACCACCAAAACTGCTGACTCAAGTCTTTGTACATCTTAGTATTTCCCAGGTGCACCGCAAACTTTGAATTATGGGCTTCTATTAAAATTTCATCTTTCAATACCTGTACTGATGGAACCCAAACTCTATCCTCATACCTCAATACTCCCTCTTTATCCAGTCGGAACTTAATTAATGTTCTTCTCTTGAGTTATCTCATCCTTACATTTTTGACATACTTCATCCTTTTCCTGCATTTCTTTAATTTTATCCATTAAAGTTAAGGTTGTCTTTATCACAAATAGTTTTTGGTTAGGGTTAGTTGGAGCTCTTACTTCAATCTCGAGTTTTTCAAACTCTTTTATCAGTACCTCGTTGTTTGTGATGATATTCAACCTCTCCTGATTCTTCAAGCTCAAAGCATCTGCAACTACGTTGGCTTTACCAAGATGATATAGGATCTCACAATCGAAGTCCTTTATTAACTCCAACCACCTCCTCTGCCTCATATTCAACTCCTTCTATGTAAAAATATACTTCAGACTTTTGTGATCTGTGTATAGTTCACACTTTCCCCTATACAAATAATGTCGCCATATCTTCAAAGCAAAAACTACCGCAGCTAACTCCATATCATGAGTAAGATATCTTTTCTCATAATCTTTAAGTTGTCGCGAAGCATAGGCGATCACCTTCCCATGTTGCATCAACACACATCCTAAACCCCTTTGTGAAGCGTCACTTTAAACCACAAGACCATCAGTATCATCTGGTAACGATAATACTGGTGCCCTACTCAACAATTTCTTCAATTCTTGAAAACTCTCTTCATATTTGTCTGTCTAGATGTACTTCACAGTCTTTCGAGTTAAATTGGTTAGCGGGGTTGCTATTTTGGAAAAATCTTTTATAAAACGACGATAGTACCCTGCCAAACCAAGAAAACAGCGAACTTCTGTTGGTGTTGTTGATTGATCCCAATTCATAATTGTTTCTATCTTCGCCGGATCCACTGCCACCCCATTCTTATCAATTATGTGACCTAAGAACTGGACTTCTTCTAACCAGAACTCACACTTGGAAAATTTGGCGTAGAGTTGTTCCTTTCTTAATATCTCTAATACCACTCTCAAGTGCTCTGCATGTTCCTCCCGTGTCTTAGAGTATATTATAAGATATCATCAATAAACACCACCACAAATTTATCCAAGCATGACTTAAACACTCGATTCATTAAATTCATAAAAGCTGCTGGTGCGTTTGTTAACCCAAAGGACATCACAAGAAACTCATAATGTCTGTATCGTGTCCTAAAAGCGGTCTTCGGTACATTTTCTTTTCTTACCTTCAGTTGATGATAACCTGATCGTAAGTCAATTTTTGAGAATTGTTCAGCTCCTTTTAATTGATCAAACAAATCATCAATCCTAGGTAAAGGGTACTTATTCTTGATGGTCAACTTATTCAACTCCTGATAATCTATACATAATTTTAACGTCCCATCCTTCTTCTTTACAAACAACATAGGTGCTCCCCATGGTGAAACACTACGTTGTATGTACTTCTTGTCTAAGAGTTCTTGCAACTAAATATGCAACTCCTTTAATTCTACCGGTGCCATCTTATATGGTGCCTTTCAAACTGGTGTTGTATTCGGTGCAAGGTCAATCACAAACTCAATCTCTCTGTCAGGTGGAAGACCAAGTAGATCACTTGGAAACACGTTCGAAAACTCATTTACTATAGGTATTTGATCTAAATTTCCCCCTTCTTTTCTTGTATCCACAACATAGGCTAAATACCCGGTACCACCCTTTCGAAGTAATCTCTTAGCCTACATAACTGTTAAACACCGAACTTGCTTTGGTGGACAACTTCCCTTAAACACTACCTTTGTTTTCAAAGATTTCCTTAAACTTACTTGTTTTTGCTTGCAATCAATTACTGCCTTATGCCTACCCAACCAATCCATCCCCAAAATTACATCAAACTCCCCTAGTTGTATAGGTATAAGGTTTACCGGTAACGTATGCCCCTGAATTTCTACACTACAATTCTTATGTACTGTATGAACAGGGATTATTTCTTTGTTAGCAGTTTCTTAATTGAAAGGTACATCTAAATCTTCACATGGCATTTTTAATCCCTTAACAAAATCAACAGATGCAAACGAACAAGAAGTACCAGAATCAAATAACACATAAGCATTTACGGCATCAATTGGTATGATACCTAACACCACATCTTGTGCTGCCACAAACATCCCTCACTGTCATGTTGAACGTTCTTGCATTTGGATGATTCTGAACAACTCCTGTTGTCGCCGCTCCGGGGTTATTGTTGAAATTCTGACCTCCTCCCACATTCACCTTCTTGGGTTTTGGACAAAATTTAGACATATAACCCTCGGCCCCACAATTGAAACATTTGACACTTTTCTTCTTCTCCTTCTTTTGTGGACACCATTTGGAATAATGCCCATCTTCTCCGCAGGTATAATATTACGTCCCTTTGAAATAGCAATCCCCTTTGTGATTCTTTCCACATATCTGACAGCGCTCAAATCGTTGATTGTTGTTGTTGTTCCCTCCTTTGTTGGCATTGTTGCTAGGGTTATACCCTCATTTTCCAGGGTTGTTTGGAAAAGCTACTTCCCACCTTCTCTTATTATTGTTTCTGTTGTTGTTGTTGTTGTTGTTGTTACTCCCACTTGTGTTTCCTTTTCCTGTAATAACCCTCTTCTCCTTATTGAACTGCAATAAAGCCTCTCCTTTCTTCTCTATTATAATGGCCTTTTCCAAGATCTCCGTAAAAGTCTTCACCTGAAACGCCGATATTCTGCTCCTAATTTGGGGTTTCAGCCCCCCTTTCAAACCTCCTTGTCTTTCTTGCCTCGGTATCTACCTGATGTGATGCAAACCTAGCCAACTCGTTGAATTTGGCTACGTATTGTGACACCGTCATCTCCCCTTATTTTAATTCCAAGAATTCAACCTCCATACGATCCTGCATCGAAGTTGGAAAGTAATTGGCAAAGAAAAACTCCTTGAACTTGTCCCAATTAGTAGCACCTTCTCCAGCTCTCCCCTTGTTTGTTTCCCACCAATGGTTAGCTTCCTCCTTTAAAAAGAAAGTGGAAAAACCTACCTTTTGGTCATCATTCACCTTAGTTACTTTAAACATCTTCTCCATCTCGGTAATCCAAGTTTGAGCCTTTATTGGTTCATCCGTCCCCCTGAATCCTGGTGGTCCCACTAATTTAAAATCTTTAAAATGGGATGTGGTTGGGTTAGTGGGTGCAGCTGGTAATGCGTTGGCTTGCCTTCCTTGCAAAGCTCCTACCAGAATATTTACCAAGGTTTGGGTGGGGTTCTCCTCTGCCTGTTCTTGCTCAAGTTCTCCACGAGTTCTTCTTCTGTGTGCCATTTATCTAAATATAACAAATAAATATGTATGAATACCAGTTCAATAATTAAACAACTCAGTTTGATAAACAAAAATTTGTATTTCACATTGCAAGTCTATATATACATATCTAGTGACTCATTCTAGATCACTAGTTTACACACGACAGAAAAGAAACTACATAGCATAGCCGACCAGCGATTTATCCCTATCACTAGCTATATTATAAAATTCCCTTAATCTATAATTCTTTCTTCTTTGTTGCTATCCTTTTCTTCAGTTTCTCCACCATCTTCTCCAGCTTTTGTAACCTTTCTTCTAGGTACTCGACCTCTTGCGCCACACTAGGTCCTGAACTGTAAGTCCTATTTCTCTAAGCCCCTCGAGGAGGTATCATCTGTAGTGGTACCGCATCTATGACTTGTTCAACCTTAATTATCTGTCGTTCTTTCGACATCCTACAATCAGATTTATAAAATCGATTAGTATCTAAAAATCATAACTTAATACTTTATAAGTATTCTTATCTATTAACTTTCCTAACAACTTTCCCCCTCTCGTAATAACTCTATTTGAGCTTATCTCCTTTATCTTTTAAATACTTCCGAGGTTATAGCCTAGAGGTTTCCTCCTAAGGTTTCTAACCTAAGGCTCTAATACCAAATTGTGACACCCCCAAATTCTCTACATTTCTTGTAGCTGATTTGGTGCTCACGTAAACATTCTATAAGACAATAACTTCTATAAATCCAAAATTCACAGTATCCAAATCAGTTAAGAGTTCTCGTCAGAACAATTACCATATCTGGATACCCTCACTTGGATGTATAGATTTATGATCTTATAGATATTTCTTGTATATCAATAATTTCTATCTATCTGACATTCACAGCATAAATGATAAGATTATTCTTGGAATTGAGGGGCGACCTCAGTGCTTACAGAACTCCCAAGATCATTCAATACCCTCATTCAGATGTATAGTTCATATAGATACTATACTTAACACTATTCACTATTAATAATGTAAAACATTCAATATAATAATATCTGGTTACATATAGTTCAAACAATACATCAGAGAAGTACCAAATTACATTCTTAATCTTAATACAATAAGCATTCGTTCTTATAGATCTACTTCTACCCACAAGTATGATTTCCTGAACCAGGGGGTGTTAGATGCAGCTACAAAGGAAAATAATAATTGCAAGGATGAGCTTTAAAATGCTCAGCAAGTTTTAAAGATTTACAGTTTATACTCACACAATATCTAAATTGAAGGAACATATAGTTCAGAGTATTTTCCACATTCCTAAGAGTCATAAGACTTATAGGAGTTCTATCATTCCTAGGAGTCATAAAGACTTATAGGAGTTCTTTCATTCCTAAGAATCATAAAGACGTATAGGAGTTCTGTTCGGATATCTCATAGGGAGTCAGCCTAATCATATCCTAGGAGTATGCATATCATCATACCAATCCAACAGGGTCAGTGTATATATGTACCAAACAACATTTGTTTTTCCAAAGTTTATGCTTTGATATCAAATCAAACACTTTTCACGAAAACAACAGCTTATATGGTTTGGTTATGCTCGAATAATAAGTCATAACTCTTTTTAAATCACAGATATCACGAATAATATATATATATAACAAATTCATATATCAATATATAAGACTTACATTTAATATTAAAATTAAATAAAGTTAGAAAACTTGCTTTTATCAAGATCGACTACTTAAGTTTTTTGAAAGTATACTCGCAACCTATATATGTTATAACAGTCATTAGAAATGATAACAATTAATTTCTAATTAAACTATTAGTGTCTGTGATGATTTTTGGAGTCCGTTCGGTATTTTATAGCTTCATTGCATAGCTATCAATTAGTTTTTCAATAACTTTATTTAAAAGTTTTAATATCTCGTTTAGATATTTTAGTTATTATTTATAATAATTTCCAAATACTCAAAATAATTTTTAAATGATTTAATATCATTTAAAATGATTTTTAAATGATTAATATTATTTTTAAATATTTAATAACCATTTAAAATAATTTTTAAATCATCAATATTATTTCTAAATAATTTATTTTTATTAATAATGATTTTTAAATCATTAATAATATTTTTAAATAATTTATTATTATTTAAATGATTTTAAAATCATTAATATTATTTTTAAGTAATTTATTATTAATTACTTTTATTATCATTAATATTTTAATAAATTAAATATTAATAAAATTTTATGTCAAAATATTAAAAATTATTTATTATAATTAAAAATAATTTTTTAATTTTTTTTATTAATTATTTAGTATTTATTTCTATTTATTATAATTATTTTTCTATTTTAACCCGTCGCTAAAGGTCTATAGCGACGGATTCTGTCGCTTTAGCTGTTCTTGGCTGCGCCAAGAATAGGCCAATCAATGCTCAGGCCTCTCGTTTGACTCGATTATCTCTCAATCTGTTTAGTTTCTAGGCTGTTAGGTTTGATCAAGTTGTAGTATTAGTGTAGGACTATTCATCTATGGTCATGGGACTGCCTAACAATATTTATACACGATTCTATGGCTGGTCAAACCACCCCATCGACGCTGTTCTTCATTTCTGGGTTACCCAGAAATGAGGAGTCAACGACGTTTCTGGCCTTATATCTTGCCGGTTGTTCAATGTTTAGGTGGTTTAATGGTCGGGTGTTGTAGAGTAACTAATAGGGTTTAACAAGGTAGCACTAACAGGGTCTAGATATAACTAAGGATCAAGATATAAGGCTCTAAAAATCCTGTCAGACACTGCTTATGAGTTTCTGGGTTACCCAGAACGCTCAAGCTGAATGGTCAACGAGGTTTGACCGTCTATAACTTTCGGCCAGTGACTATCTAGGGTTCCCGAGTGCTCTCATGGTGTAGAACTCATGTCAGGGTAAAACTCTACTAACATCTAACACCCAAAAAGACTGACAGGCGAGATATATTAGCGGTCAAACCACCTGTCATACTATATTCTTAAGCTTTCTAGGTTACCCAAAAAACTGGCGGTCAAGCTCGGTCCACGGGTTTTGACCACCTATAACTCTCGATCTGTTATTCCGATTGTCATTCCATCACTTCTAGGCTACTAACAACACCACATACTACAATTATCAAGCTTTAAAACATCCAAACATTAAACAGATAGCGATCTACAAGCCCTGACATTCACTGTCAGACCTTATTTTTCAACTTCGGCAGTTTTGCATAAAACTCTATTTTGATGCTTTTAAATGTTATAGATTCATGTTTTAGCAACCCAGAGCACTAAACAACAACCTATTGAACATACTTAAACAACAATAACAACAATCAAATTTTCAGAATTCAAAAATTAAGTAGGATTAGGTTTTTAACCCTTTTTGAGCTCTTTTGATTCGTTCTCTTTCTGATTCTGTTTCTGGATTGCTGTGTGTTGTTTGTAAGTCAGTTGGTTGTATATATTAAGTTAGAAATTCGTGGCCTTAAGTCTTATAATCTAGCCTTATATGAAAAGTTCAAGTGGGGGTTAAACACCTAATTCCCCTCTTATTTTGACAAGTAATCCTAGGGCATTAATTGTGTAGGCTATGTTGTCAAGCCACCAGAGTTTGTAGAGACATGGGAAATCTTTTACTTGCCAAGTAAAAGATTTGTGCTTATCTCATTTAGAAAGAGAACGAATAAGGGCATTTTGGTCATTTTACATGTACTAAAGGTATTTTGGTAATTTCTCACTTAAATACAAGGGTAATTTAGTCATTTTATAGTTTCTTTAGAAACTTAAAAGCAAGAATGAATAATTAGGTTTTGGAAATTTAGAATTAGGATTTATAATTTAAATTAGGGTTTTATAATTAGAGTTAGGGTTCCTTATTTAAATAAAATCTTCAATTAGGGTTTACTTATAAAACCTTCCATATATAGTTACACGGTTATATCTTATATGTGAATATATAATTACATATACTAATAATAAAGTTAAATACACATCACACAAGATATAAAACATATTAATATTTACTGTTTATATTAATATTTTTGTTCAAAGTTTGAAATATTACATCTATTGTGGGATTTTAATGGATCTTAGTGCTTAATTCAGATTGCTATGCTTCCTTGTTGAGATTTAATTGATTATGTATGGATTGTCTAATGTGGTTTATTTTGATTGCCAAATTGCTTGATCACCAATTACCGGGATAACTCATATGAAATTGAGAAATGAATTATGAGTTCAGATCTGACCATATTGGCTTGTTTTTATGATTCTACATGGTGTTAGATTCCATAATTCGTGCTTAGGATAGACATATACCAAAGTACCACTCGTAGTCATTTGAGAACTTGTGCTTAAAACCTTAATAATTTTCAGTCACATAGAGATATAGTGGGTTATTTAATTTGGGTGTTCACATTCATTCTATCAATTGTCTACTTAATGTGATATGGGTATGGTACATCGAGAGATGGCAATATTTTGCTTTAGTGTTCTCGACTAACAATCAGAAGTAATCATTTGAGCTTAATAGGAAGTGTATTAACTTGAGTGACGCATTAAGTGAAATTATAATCCCATATCTTCTTTGTCTGATTTAATTACTTGTTAGTTAGTTGTCTTTTGATAATCAACACTTTTCGATAAATCACAATTTGCTCATCTGTTTAAGTAAACCGAAATAGTTATAAAATTGTTGCTTGTTAGATTAGAACTATTCATTATTCTCCGTTGGAATGATACTTTACTTACTCTATATTACTTGTGGACCATGTGCACTTGCGTGTGTGTGATTGTTTTGATTAACACCCAAACAAGCCAACAAGTTTTTGGCACCGTTGCCGGGGATTATTGATTATTTTTATTACTTTCGTCATCAGTTTAAACTAAATTGGTCTTAGTTAAACAAATCTTATCTTATCTTATTTCTATCTTCATTTTTCTTTTGTTTCATGTACTATTGACTAGTGTATGCACACTCGGTCTAAGAAGTCTACTTTGGTGCCCAGAAGGGAAAACATCAACGGAAGGGTTCGGCGATTGAGTAAAGGTACTCCTAGCATTCAAGAGGAGACTTAGGCACTGATAGTTATGGCGGCAGAAGAACATAAAGCACTAAGGGACTATGCAACGCCGCGTATCCATGAGTTACAGTCGAGCATCACAAGGCCAGCAATAGCTGCCAATTCCTTCAAAATTAAACCGGGAACAATACAAATGGTGCAAAACTTGGTTCAGTTTGGGGGTATGGCTAATGATGACCCGAATGAGCATTTATTGAGCTTCATTGAGATATATGACACCTTCAAGTTTAATGGAGTGACGGATGATGCAGTGAGACTTAGACTCTTTCCCTTCACATTGAGAGACAAGGTAAAAAGTTGGCTTCACTCGCTACTACCGGGGTCCATTACTACTTGGGAAGACTTGGCACAAAAATTCTTGGCAAAATTCTACCCACTCGCAAAGACTGCAAAGATGCGAAGTGTTATTTCTACATTTGAGCAACAACATGGGGAGTCCTTACATGAACCATGCGAGAGATACAAAGAAATGCTAAGGAAGTGCCCTCATCATGGAATGCCTCGATGGATGGAGACAAACACATTTTACAACTAATTGGGTAGTCAAACTTAGCCTAGCATTGATGTCGCTTCGGGAGGGGCGTTCATGGCCAAGAGTTATGAAGAGGAATATGAGTTGTTAGAGACCATGGCTACAAATGATTACCAATGCCTTCTTCTATAATGAGTCAATAGAAAGTAGCAGGAGTATTAGAGGTTGATGCCATCACGGCTTTATCGGCTCAATTGTCGGCTATGCCAAAGAAAATCGATTCCATTGCAAAGTCAAAAGTACAACAAGTAGCCTATGTTTGTGAGCTTTGTGTAGGGTCACATCCTACAGACCAATGTGCTATCAATCCCGAATCGGTGTAATTTTTGAGCAATTATCAGAGGCAACCAAACCAATATCAGAACACTTACAACTCCAATAACAAAAACCAGAGCAACAACCAAAACCATCAACAAGCTCCAAGACCTTCATATCCTCCAGGATTCCAGAATCAATAACATCAACAAGCTCCCACTCCTAAGCCAGAAAAAAAATCAGAAATGGAGCAGATGATGTTGAAATACATGGCCAACACCGAGGTGATGATAAAGACCTAAGTTGTGGCTATAAAGAACTTGGAAAATCAAATGGGCCAAATGGCTAGCATGCTTACAAATAAACCACAAGGGACTCTACCTGGCAACACAGAAGCTAATCCAAGAAGAGAAGGGAAAGAACAATTTCAAGCTATCACACTTAGGAGTGGGAAACAAACTGCCTCTCTAGAGCCTAGCGCGGCTGTGCCCCGAGAACAAAAGGGAAATGGCGTAGGCGCACCAATCCCTAGAAATGGATTCTATATATTTTTCAAGGGAAAAGGATGGTAAGCAAGGGACTAACACAGAACAAAAGGAATCAGTAGAGCAACCATGTGTTACTCCACCAAGAGTGTATCCACCCGTCCTTTATCCACAAAGGCTCCAAAAGCTAAAATTGGACAAGCAATTTGCCAAGTTCCTTGAGGTATTCAAAAAGTTACAAATCAATATCCCATTTGCAGAAGCTTTATGTCTAGAAAGAAAAAACTAGAAGATTTTGAGAGAGTGGCCTTGACTGAGGAATGTAGTGCGGTGTTACAAAGAAAGCTACCTCCCAAACTAAAGGATCCTGGAAGTTTTACTATCCCATGCTCTATCGAAAACCTATCATTCAACAAATGTTTATGTGACTTGGGTGCTAGCATTAACCTCATGCCATTATCAGTTTACACACAATTGGGTTTGCCCGCTCAAAAATTGACAAACATTTCTCTTCAGCTTGCAGATAGATCCATTACTTATCCAAAAGGTATAGTGAAGGATGATAAGTGGTTTTATGACCACTTATTCGGATAGTAACCAGCTTGTTTCGTCGCTTAAACTCAAGTAATCCTATGCTTTTAATATGTTTTTCCTGTGTTTTGCAGTTTACATGTTTAGGAAATCTCCGAGTGCAATTTGAGTGTTAAAGGACCAAAGATGGCCTAAATGGGGAAAAGCACAGAAAGTGGCTTAAAGCATAAGGAAGGCACGATGGCATGGCAAAGGAACAATGGTTTGTAATGAAGCAATGAGGCCAAAAGGAGCAAGAATGTAATGATGACATGACAACGGGAAGGAAATGCAATCCGGACATCGTTTGGGGGTTTCATGCTCATTTCATGTTCTTGGATTAGAATTTGATACATATTGTAGAGCATCTTATAAGCTTTTCGGAACATCTTGAATCATCTCAATCGGAGTTCGGAGGCGAGAGTTATGCCCCGTATACCAACGGACATTAAACTTCATGGGTTTGAATTTTCATGCACAACTGTTACTTGGAGCTCAATTTCAGCCTTCATCCATCCATAATTTCTCAATACTCAAAGAATGAAAGTTGTAGAACTCTTCGACAGCTTCGATATGACAGGTGGCAGGCCTCGTAACTCCTCTCGAATAAAACGTTATGGCCGTTTTACCAGAGGGAACTGTAGTAGAAAATCCTTGGCGCTGGCGCGCGGATTTCTAGTGCATTTTGGGCGCGGCCGCGCCAGTCCCCAGCAGACAAAACTTTGACTTTTCAATTGAACGGGCATGGCTAGAGATTGGGATATAAGGGGGCTTGGTTTTGGCAAGAAAAAGCATCAGATATTGGCCTTAAGCCCTAGCCCTAGCTTGTTCTTCCATTTCCTTTACATTTCTTGTATAGATTAGGAGTAGATTAAGTCTAGATTAGGATTTAGTTTAGTTAGTTACTTTCTAGGGTTAGATTAGGTTTGAAGATTGAAGCAAGAGATTAGCATCAAAGATCCAAGCTTGGAAAAAGACTAAAGATTTGCATTCTCTATCTCTTAACTCTCCTTGTATTCAATTTGTATTCGGATTATGTTTATGAACCCTATGGATGATATATTTGAGTTGTCTATGACTTAAATTGTATTTTGAGGTTCCAATGGAACCTAATGAGTAGTTAATGTTGATTTCTCTTCCATATTGGTTCTTATTGATTGTTATGTGATTGTCTACTGCGATATATGCTTTCATTGCGTAACTGAGTCATGACCAATTAGTGTCATAACCTATGTGGACTTGAAAGACGAAGTGTAGCTTTAGATCAAATCGCGGTGGCGGGCGATTGTATGTTCACATGGCGTTGGACGTATGATTTGTGCTTAGGATAGACATATACTGAAGCGCCGCTCGTAGTCAATAGAGAACTTGACCTTAAACCCTATTTATTTGTAAACACCATAGACATATAAGAGGTTTAGATAATGTGGGTGTTCACGTGCGTTCTATCATCTGTGGATTGCACGTGATATAGATTAGGTGCATCGAAAGATGGCCTTCTTTCACTTTCGTGTTCTCAGCTAGCAACTGTAACGATTAATTTGACCTAATTGGAAGTATGTCGACTTAGACGAATTATTAGGGGAAATTGTAATCTCTTATTTTCATTATCTGATTCTACCTTAGGATTACTTAGTTTAAGTTTAATTCCTTGCCTAGTTAACTTAGTTTTAATTCCAACTCTTTATCACTCGTTTAAATAAGAGTGAGACGATTATGGACTATTGATTTGGCGACCTTTTATCTATTAATTCCTCGTGGGAACGATATCTGCACTTTTACTTTATTACTTGTTGACCGCGTATACTTGCGCGTTAATTGTGTCATCTAAATCGGACCATCAAGTTTTTGGCACCGTTGCCAGGAAATTATTTGGATAACTATTTTCCAACATTAGTTTCAATCAAATTAGTCTTAATTTAAACTTTTTATTTTTGTTTTAATTCTTCCTATATTCTCTTCTCAGGTACAATGGACTTAAATTTCTATCCATGGAACTGTACAAGACAAGAACAACCAAGGGAAGCAAGCAATGATGGACTCGACCCAATCGCCACACTCTCAGCACAGTTAGAGGAGCTCTCGAGAAAGTTGGATACTGTCTCAGCCCAACAGAGTCGAGAGCCAGTGACTTCATATGACTATGGTGCTGGAGCTTATATGAGCCATCAGGAACCTATCAGTTATGGACAAGAGCTGTATAGGGGTGAGCACTTCCACAGTGAGCCGTACACCAATTATCAGCAAGATTTGGGGTATCACCCGAGCCCTTCCGAAAAATAATATCAAGACCAATACTGTGAGCCGAGTCCAATTTTTACACCCGAACCGACTTATCCATCCCCATGTTTACAAGGAGAACAGTCTACCATGGACATCCTGGATAGAGCCTTAGCGAAGCAAGAGGAGATGATTAGGAGCCAAGAAGAATCGAACCAAAACTTTCTGAACCAGATGGCCCTAATCAACAATCCTTCAACAAATGAGCCTCAGTACATGGATCCCGAGACTGAAACTGAAAAGGAAGGATTGGACAATTTGTGGGGAAATTCCATAGCATCAACACAGGAGACCTCAATTGAGCAAGAACAGTCAAGCGAGAATCTCCAGAATTGGGCAAATCAGAATAACATGGCCTTGATGAAAGAGGAGTTGATTGAACAAGGGATACAGACTCTGAATCTTCAGAATCAGCTCTCTCAAGTAGTGGAAGCCGTGAGCAAAGGACCTCAGAACTCCAGTGATATTCAGTATATGGATTCTGAGGATGAAGTGGACGAGCAGATCTTGATTGAGCAAGAGTATTCAAATGAGGATCTTCATATTTGGGTGGACCAGATTAGCACGACATTAAATAAGGACGAGGTATATGAACAAGAGACAACAATGCAAGATCCTGTACCTCCAATGAATGATGCCATGAGTTACGACCCTCAGAAAGATCGGTGCTATGACATGGGTGCAGAAACTGATAGAGAATCGGAAATGCAATTACAATTGGACGAGCCGAAAGCAATGGAAATAGAGGAGCCAATTGGGGATGTGGAGTATGAATGTGAACCAACAATGAAAATCCCCCAAGAGCCTTCTCAGCCTTCGTGGAACAAGCCAGTCAAGTTTGCACACATTTTCCCCCTTGGAAGCCACATTACAGAGTCGGATCTCGATGACAAGAGAGACTCTGCAAGCTTCAAACCATGGTGGTCAGCCTAGAAGAGAATAGAAGAAGAAACCGTTGTGTCGTGTGAACCTCAAAGCCCAAACCATTTCACGTACACAACGAAACCCTTGCCTAGCTCCTCGACCTTCAGTAGGAGGAATTCTCATATATATCCGATGCTAGGTAGTTTAAATCTGAGTCCTCCTCTATTGGGAAGCCTCCAAAAGCATATAGCAATTCTGATGGATGGAGGGGTTTTCCAATATCGTCGGGGAGTCGGATAGTAGTGGTCAGACACAGTCCAGCTAGAGGACTATAAATCAAGCGCTCGATGGGAGGCACCCCATCATTTCTCTTTCTCCCTCCTTGTTTAATTCTCCATTTCCTGCTTTCTATCATACTTCCCTCCCCCTTGTTTAATTCTTATTAGTTAATATTTAGTTTAAAATTTTTGAATGCTCATAGATTAGGAGTTCATTGCCTACATTTTTGAACTTAGGCATGAATGCGTATATTTTTTGGGATTACAAAGCTTATAGCATACTTTTGTTGCACTTGCATTGCATATACGCCTTTAGAGAATTTTTGGGAATATAAATGTATATATCTTTCCATGTTCATTCTCTTGATGTAAATAGATTTTATATACTTTTGTTAGTCTAGGAGGGCTTAATAAGTATTGTCTGCGTATTTCAGGTTAAAGGCTGCTCGGAATGAATGAAAAGCAAAAGCCAACCTCAGTTCATGCCAAAAATCTACAGCAACAAAATCTGATGGCCCGCGCGGCCGCGTCCATTTAAGCATGCATACACAGGCGACCGCGCCACATGCAGACTGGGCCTAACTTGGGAAAAATCTTGCAGATTTTGGGGGGCACCAATTCATATCAATTATCAACAGCACCCAAGCCTCAGCCCCTCTAATCCCAAACCCTCAAATTCCTTCATGTAATCCCCCATCTCTTCCATCTCATGCAATCCCCTCCACTACAAGCCTTAGTTTTGAAAACCTCCTACCTCCTCAATCCAAAGTACCAATTCTCATCCACCTCATTCTCTCAACCTGATCAATTGAGATATTGAGTGTGGGATCTCTAGCAGAGCAAGATTGATATAGAGTTGGGTTGGTTCATTGAGTATAGTGTTGAGCGGGGTTTATTTTACCAAGAGCAGAGAGAGACGGGGAAACTTCTAAGAGGATGCCACTTCATTTCATGCAGCATCAGAAGCCAAATAAGGGAGTTTCTTTTTACCTTTACCTTCAATGAGGACATTGAATAGTTTAAGTTTGGGGGTATTGGCTTTATTTTGCATATAGGTTAGTTGCATTCATATTGCATATTGTGTTTGTT
Source organism: Panax stipuleanatus (assembly GCA_020205555.1). Classification (NCBI taxonomy): domain Eukaryota; kingdom Viridiplantae; phylum Streptophyta; class Magnoliopsida; order Apiales; family Araliaceae; genus Panax; species Panax stipuleanatus. The sequence goes on from CM035115.1 coordinate 19,804,559, forward strand.
TATTTAGTGCATATAGGTTGCAAATAATTAAAATTTGTGAAAATTTTAAAATTTTTCTTTTGTTTTTGCATTCTGTGTTAGAGCATACTGCATGAATCCAGTTTTCAGTTGGTTAGTTATGTATATTGCCTGTGAAGAAACTGAAATCACTTGATTGTTGAACTGATTTGAGACTTAAGCCTGATTTCATGGTCATATATGTAAATCCTTACCTGTCAGATACTGTGTAACCAGTAAGCACGATAGAGTAAACACCATGATATGCTAAGTTTAAATGTTTACATACTTGTCTTCTGGTGGAAAAACTATGTTTTAATAAAAGAGTTTCAGTTCGCATATAATAATAACTAGACTGTTAAAAGCTTAAGTTTGGGGGAAACAGGGGACATGCATGATTTATGCGGGGAGATGGAGCATAAGATGCACTCCCTTGAAGAAAAAGAAAAAGAAAAAGAAAACAAAAGAAAAGATTAAGAAAAAGAAAAAAATAGAATAAACACTTCGGCTACGTCGAGTTCTGTGGCCTTTGATATTCGAGCAAGTAAGCCCTCGGGGTGTCTCTACACCCAGCGTCCTAAGGCCATCTGGTCTGGGAGTCGTTGGTCGAAAGCTCGCTACATGGATATCATTGAAGAGCCTAAGAGAATTAGGCATTGCACGGTTGATTGTGTACACAGGAAAGTGCGAAGACGCTCTCGTGATGCATAAAAGCTTAATGAAAACCCCCTGTTGACCCTTAACTCTAGTAATACATGATCTTAGTTAGAACTTATATAATTTACTATTTTTCTTAAGTTAAAGCTTGTTTTTCCCCTAAGAAGCACAGTATGTGAGTTATTTATCTGAATGCATATCTAATGGTTGCTAGGCACACAACGCACACTACATCAGTGCTGACAGTTTTGGATTTGCAAGAATATATGTTATAATCTTATCTTGGGCAGCTTTTCTGTTTGATTATCTTGTGGTTTTCTGAGGCATTGCTTTGTAAGTTCAATACTGACTGGAACTAAGATTTGCATTCATGATAGCGTAGGTTGCATACAATGTATATATTGCATTGCATCTCGTGTTTAGTTTTATTTTGGTTGCTTAAGGGCAAGCAATGTTTAAGTTTAGGGGTATTTGATAAGTGGTTTTATGACCACTTATTCGGATAGTAACAAGCTCGTTTCGTTGCTTAAACTCAAGTAATCCTGTGCTTTTAATATGTTTTTCCTATGTTTTGCAGTTTTCATGTTTAGGAACTCTCCGAGTGCAATTTGAGTGTTAAAGGACCAAAGATGGCCTAAATGGGGCAAAGCACAGAAAGTGGCTTAAAGCATAAGGAAGGCACGATGGCATGGCAAATGAGAAATGGTTTGTAATGAAGCAATGAGGCCAAAAGGAGCAAGAATGTAATGATGGCATGACAACGGGAAGGAAATGCAATTCGGATATCGTTTGAAGGTTTCATGCTCATTTCATTTTCTTGGATTGGAATTTAGTACATATTGTAAAGCATCTTATAAGCTTTCCGGAACATCTTGAATCATCCCAATCGGAGTTCGGAGGCGAGAGTTATGCCCCGTATACCAACGGACATTAAACTTCATGGTTTTGAATTTTCATGCACAGCTGTTACTTGGAGCTCAATCTCAGTCTTTATCCATCCATAATTTCTCAATACTAAAAGAATGAAAGTTGTAGAACTCTTCGACAGCTTCGATTTGACAGGTGGCAGTCCTCGTAACTCCTCTCGGATCAAAAGTTATGGCCGTTTTACCAGAGGGTACTGTAGCAGAAAATCCTTGGCGTTGGCGCGCGGATTTCTAGTGCATTTTGGGCGCGGCCGCGCCAGTCCCCAGCAGACAAAACTTTGACTTTTCAATTAAACGGGCTTGGCTAGAGATTGGGATATAAGGGGGCTTGGTTTTGGCAAGAAAAAGCATCAGATATTGGCCTTAAGCCCTAGCCCTAGCTTGTTCTTCCATTTCCTTTACATTTCTTGTATAGATTAGGAGTAGATTAAGTCTAGATTAGGATTTAGTTTAGTTAGTTACTTTCTAGGGTTAGATTAGGTTTGAAGATTGAAGCAAGAGATTAGCATCAAAGATCCAAGCTTGGAAAAAGACTAAAGATTTGCATTCTCTATCTCTTAACTCTCCTTGTATTCAATTTGTATTCGGATAATGTTTATGAACCTTATGGATGATATATTTGAGTTGTTTTTGACTTAAATTGTATTTTGAGGTTCCAATGGAACCTAATGAGTAGTTAATGTTGATTTCTCTTCCATATTGGTTCTTATTGATTGTTATGTGATTGTCTACTGCGATATATGCTTTCATTGCGTAACTGAGTCATGACCAATTAGTGTCATAACCTATGTGGACTTGAAAGACGAAGTGTAGGTTTAGATCGAATCGCGGTGGCGGGCGATTGTATGTTCACATGGCGTTGGACGTATGATTTGTGCTTAGGATAGACATATACTGAAGCGCCGCTCGTAGTCAATAGAGAACTTGACCTTAAACCCTATTTATTTGTAAACACCATAGACATATAAGAGGTTTAGATAATGTGGGTGTTCACGTGCGTTCTATCATCTGTGGATTGCACGTGATATAGATTAGGTGCATCAAAAGATGGCCTTCTCTCACTTTCGTGTTCTCGGCTAGCAACTGTAATGATTAATTTGACCTAATTGGAAGTATGTCAACTTAGACGAATCATTAGGGAAAATTGGAATCTCTTATCTTCATTATCTGATTCTACCTTAGGATTACTTAGTTTAAGTTTAATTCCTTGCCTGGTTAACTTAGTTTTAATTCCAACTCTTTATCGCTCGTTTAAATAAGACTGAGGCGATTATGGACTATTGATTTGGCGACCTTTTATCTGTTAATTCCTCGTGGGAATGATATCTGTACTTTTACTTTATTACTTGTTGACCGCGTATACTTGCGCGTTAATTGTCGTTATATAAAACGGACAACAAAGGACATCCTTGTTAAGGTGGACAAATTCATATTTCCCGTCGATTTCATTATCCTAGATTATGAAGAAGACAAAGACATCCCTACCTTGCTGGGAAGACCTTTCTTAGCCACTGGGAGAACTCTCATTGATGTGCGAAAAAGAGAGCTTACTTTGAGAGTTCAAGATCAAGAAGTCACATTCAACGTGTTTAAGGCTATGAAATTTCCTACAAATGAAAAGGAATGCTTCAAGATGGATGTGGTTGACAAGGTTTTGAATGAAGAGTTCACACATATGATGAATATTGATCCTTTGGAGAGTGCACTGATAGGGGACCTTGGCATTGATGACCTAGAGGTGGTTGAATACTTACAGATTTTGGATACAGTGCCACGAGTGAGCAAGTTTAAAAGTCATGTTTAACCTCTAGAGCACACAGACAAGTCATCCGAGCATTTAAAACCATCTCTTGAGATACCTCCTACACTTGAACTCAAACCTCTTCCTAAACAGCTTAAGTATGCATTTTTGGGTGATTTTTCTACTTTGCATGTTATTATTGCATCTGCACTAACATCATTTCAAAAAAGTAAGCTGTTGAGGGTGCTAAGGGAATTCAAAACCGCAATTGGGTGGACCATTGCTGATATCAAGGGGATAAGCCCTTCATTTTGCATGCCCAATATACTTTTGGAAGATGATAGCAAGCCTACAGTTTAACAGAAGAGAAGATTCAACCCAATTATGAAAGAAGTGGTCAAGAATGAGATTCTAAAATGGTTAGATGCTAGAATTATATACCCTATTTTAGATAGCTCGTGGGTGAGTCCAGTGCAGTGTGTACCCAAGAAAGGAGGAATGACTGTGGTAGAAAATGAGAACAACGAGTTGATACCAACTAGAACAGTCACTGGATGGAGAATGTGCATGGATTATCGAAAGCTCAATAAAGCCACCAGAAAAGATCACTTTCCTCTCCCATTTATTGATCAGATGCTGGATATATTGGCATATCATTAATATTATTTCCTTCTAGATGGATACTCGGGATATAATCAGATAGTCATTGCTCCTGAAGATCAAGAAAAGACAACTTTCACTTGTCCCTACGGAACTTTTGCTTTTAGAAGGATGTTATTTAGTCTATGCAATGCATCGACTACCTTTTAAAGGTGCATGATGGCTATCTTCTCCGACATGGTAGAACAAAATGTGGAGGTCTTCATGGATGACTTGTCGGTTTTTGGGGATTCATTTGATATTTGTTTAGAGAACTTGGTAATGGTATTGAAACGCTGTGTAGGGACGAATTTGGTGCACAACTGGGAGAAGTGCCATTTCATGGTACAAGAAGGGATCATTCTTGGGCACAAAGTTTTAGGCAAGGGATTGGAGGTCGACAAGGCAATGTTGGAAACAATAGAGAGTTTATCGCCACCAAATTCAGTAAAGGGGGTCCGTAGTTTTTTTGGACATGAGGGGTTCTACCATCGACTTATAAAGGACTTCTCCAAGATTACAAAGCCTTTATGCAGTTTGTTGGAGAACGATGTGCCTTTTAAATTCGAAGATGATTGTTTGGCATCATTTGAGCATTTAAAGAAAAAGTTGACGACAACACCTATCATCATAGCTCCAGATTGGTCATTACCGTTCGAATTGATGTGTGATGCTAGTGACTATGCAGTAGGGGTTGTTTTGGGGAAGCACAAGGAGAAGAAGTTTCATGTTATTTATTATACTAGAAAGACCTTGACGGACGAGCAACTCTACTACACAACTACTGAGAAGGAGTTACTAGCTGTGGTGTATGCCTTCGACAAGTTTTGCTCATACTTGATTGGAACAAAAGTAGTGGTGTTTATAGATCATGCTACCATACGATACTTAATTGCCGAAGAAGATGCCAAACTCCTATTGATTAGATGGATTCTACACTTAAAGGAGTTTAATTTGGAGATCAAGGATAGAAAGGGTACCGAGAATCAGGCGGCAAAGCACTTGTCACGATTTAAGAATTCGGGACAAGACAAGAATGATAGAGTCTTTCCTGGATGAACAACTTTTTATGGTCTAAGGCAAAGTCCCATGGTTTGCTGACTTTGCAAACTATTTGGTTAGCAACATCCTCCCTCCAGAGTTATCAAGGCCTCAAAAGAAGAAATTGCTACACGATGTTAAATGGTACATGTAGGATGAGCCTTATCTCTTCAAGCAATGTGCAGACAGAATGATCAGTCGATGTATCCTTCATAGCAAAATAGAAAGCATATTACATGATTGTCATGCATCGGTGTTTAGGGGACATTATGGAAGTGAGAGGATAGCGACTAAGGTACTTTAAGCTGGATTTTATTGGCCACCTCTATTCAAGGACACCTACCAATTTGTGCAAAAGTGTGATAGATGTCAAAGGGTATGAAACATCTCTAAGAGAAATGAAATGCCTCTGAACATGATTCTGGAAGTCAAAACTTTTTATGTTTGGGGTATTGATTTCATGGGACCATTTATCTCTTCTTATGGCAATCTATACATTTTGTTGGCGGTTGATTATGTCTCCAAGTGGGTTGACGTGGCAGCTTTGAAGACAAATGACGCCAAGGTAGTTTTGAAGTTTTTACATAAAACTTCGCAAGGTTCGGGACACCGAGGGCGATCATTAGTAATGAAGGCAATCATTTCTGTAATAGGCAGTTCACAGCTCTTTTGGCTAAGTATGGGGGTGAATCATCGAGTTTCCGTAACATATCATTCCCAAACAAATGGCCAAGATGAAGTCTCCAATAGAGAGGTTAAACGAATTTTGGAGAAAATTGTTAGCCCCACTAGGAAGGATTGGTCTTTGAAGCTAGATGATGCAGTTTGGGCTTATATGACTGCATACAAAACACCTCTTGGGATGTCCCAGTATCAATTGGTTTATGGTAAATCTTGTCATCTCCCCATGGAATTGGAGCATAAAGCATTCTGGGCCATCAAAAAGTTAAATTTTGACCTCAAAGCTGCAGGGGAGAAAAGGCTTCTCCAACTAAATGAGCTTGATGAATTTAGACTGCAATCTTATGAGAATTCAAAATTGTACAAAGAGAAAGTGAAAAGATGGCATGACAGGAAAATCATTGACAAAAAGTTTGAGCCAGGACAAGCCGTTTTGTTGTTCAACTCAAGATTTCGTCTCTTTCTAGGGAAGCTCAAGTCTAGGTGGTCGGACCATTCACAATGAAAACCATATACCCTCACGGTCTGGTGGAGATTGTAGGCCAAGACCCGGATAAGCCATTTAAAGTCAACGGGCAGCAATTAAAACACTATTGGGGAGGCAAGGTCGACTGCCAAAAGGCCTCAATATCCCTAATCACTCCATGATTGAATCTCGAGAGAGTTAAGCTAAACGACTATAAATAAGCGCTAGATGGGAGGCACCACATCCACTCTATTCTCACCCTCTTGTTTAACACTTGATACAAATTCTATTACTCTTCCCCCCCCCCCCCCCCCCATGTTTAATTCTTGTTACTTTAAGTGTTAGACCATTTTTGATATAGTAAAGAAAATTTCAATATTGCATTTATGAGTAGAATACATTTAGTTTAAATAGTGCAGTTTTGATTTAGTGGAATAAAGTAATGTCTCATCTTGGATACCCCTTTTTGCTGATAATTATTCATGTATGCAAGATGGCGCTGAACTACAAATGCTGCAAACTCTACATAATCAGGTGCAAGGCAGCGCGGCCGCGCCGTTTTACAAAGCAGGCAAAGCGCGCCGGCGCCCTTAGTCTTCCAGACAGCCCGAGCCCAGGCAAGAGCATGCCCGCGCCCCATTAAGCCTAAGGAACAGCGCGCCAGCGCTGGGAGCTGTCGTTTACACTCCTAAATTAACCTCACTTTCACTTCACGAATTTAAATAATTAGCACAGTAGTAAGCAAGGATCGATCCCACAGAGAGTAAGTTTGTTTTAGATTTATTCTACTATTTTAACTGAAAATAAAAATGGGGGATTTTTGAAATTGTTTTAAACTAATGAAAACATAATTTAAATAAAGAGATTAACCAAATATGTAAAAACTTCAGTTCTGTAGTTCAGTTTCACCAAGCACAGCAATCAATTAATCAAGTTATTATTCTTTACCATTCAATGAAACTATTAACCCTAAATAACAATAAGCTCTGCTATCCGAAATTCTCCTTAGATATTCACTGTATGAAACAAGCTCTTCACCAGATTCAACTAGCATATAACCTAGAACAAGCTCTCTAGATTTAATATGATAGAAGCATTAAGAAATAGAGAACTAGGCTAATCCAAGCAAAAAACACATAAGCTCGATTTGTTTAACTTGTTTTCTGATAATCTTAGCAATACCCAAAAGCTTGTCCACAATTAGTATCACTAATTTACTACTTGTGATGAAGACAGATATCAATTACACGTAATACCAATCTTAATCTAGCATATGATAATGATTAAATTAACTCAATTGGCCATATCAAATTAATTAGATCAATTAGCATGCAATCAATGAAAACAGATTATCAGAAGAAATTTCATACAAGAAGGAATAAATAATAATACTCAATTAATTAATTACTTGTAACAAGGTTCCACCTCCCTTTAGAACTGAATAAAGAAACTAGCCTGACATGCTCCAAGTCTGCACTTCAATGAGGTATGATAGTTGGTAGAAGATTGAATGAATAAAACTTTAACTATCATCCTCTATTTATAGTGCTAGACAAGGGCCTAAATCCTATAAGAACTAGGAATCCAAATCCTAAAAGGAATTACAATTATAACTAGTTTCCATAAAGAAATAGAATCTAATAAGGAAATAAAATCTCAGTCCAAAGAAGTCCTAATTCTAATAGTAATATCAATCCAATTCCATGTAGGAATCCCCAAAAATTGAGAAAGTCAACTGCTGGTCAAACTCCTCTTCAATTCAACTCCAAATCAACTTGTTTCCATCCTTTTAGCTTTAATTCACCTGAAAATAATAAACAACTTATTAAGCTCATATACACATGAAACATGTAATAAAATCAAATGTAAAGGAATAAAAAATCATGAATATTGTGTTCTTATCAAATTCCCCCACACTTAGTCTTTTACACGTCCTCGTGTAAACTAAAAGTTTAATTTCCAGAAACTCTACTCAACCATAACGTCAAAAGATTTTAAGATCAAATCATGATTATCAACACTAAACCCACAAAAACATGATCAACGCTTCATCAATCAACTCAAGATAAGTACCTCACCACTTCACCAATGAGTTTTATTAAGTTAAATTGTAACCACATAAGCCCTTGTCTATGATCCACATACTTACTCAACTTAGTTACCATGGAGCAAAAACCGTGCACACCACTCAAAAACTCAAAACATACTTTTTCTGCTTTATTTTTTATCAGAATCTTTTCATTTTAATTTTTTTTATTTTCGGTGAATGCATTTTATGCTCCGTTTCACCTTCCTCAATCATTCTTTTGTAAGTGAGTGCATTTTATGCTCCATCTCACTTATCCGCACGTGTTTATGGGAGAGTGCGTTTTACGCTCCATCTCATCCCACCACATGACTTCTCTTGTGTTTCTTTTTCAACAATTTCACTGGTTTCCAATTTATTTTTTTCACATGGTCCTGCAAAACGCTTAAGCAGTTCAATAGTTCTAGAGCATGAGATTAGTGCACATAGACAACTCCACAGATAACTTAGCCAACTAAGCATATATCACATGTTCAAGTGCTCATGAGACACAAATTCAATTTAAATCAATTACTATGGATCATGACTTAGTTTTTCTCAATAATTAACCAATTAAGCATTAAACAGATTTTGAATTTTTAGCATTGATTCTCATTTTTGACTTTAACCTTCGAACACATAGGCAAAATAGAATTATGAAAATCAAATTTTTCAAAAAATTTCAAAAAAAAAATTTCAAGGCATCAAGATGGTCCTATTTCATTTCAAAATTGGCAGATTAAATATCCCTAAATATAAAATAAAAACCTAAATCTCTCCCCCCCCCCCCCCCCCACACTCAAACCTTACATTGTCCCCAATGTAAGAAAATCATGCAAAGAAGAAAGAACTACAACTAACAAATTAAAAAGAAAAGGGATAGAAAGATCAAATCTGAATTCTTGGGTTGCCTCCCAAGCAGCTGCCCTTGTTTATTGTCATTGGCCTGACATCTTCCCTCTCGTTCTATGTAATTGGAGTTGTGAACTTCAAGTGGATTGGTAACAGTTTCTTCCTTAATTGAGGAACATTGTGTACTTCATAATTTTGCTCCTTTCCAGCCACCAAATCCTCCTCGTATAATTGTATTCGATCAAAAGATTCCTGCACTAAATAATCCACAACATCAATAACAAAAACAGATTTAATATTATCAAGATACCTTTTAGCCTGATCTGCGTTGAACTGGAACTTTGCATTGGCCAATTTCATGGTAAAGGTACGATGGTGTGTAGCACTCCTTGTTTCTGTTAGTTGTACTGATGGAGATGAATCCACGTCTTTCTTGTCGAGATCTGCAGAATTTATCAAATTATTCTCTTCTTCCTCTTGTTCATTCTCTTCGTCAAATTCCATATTACAGTCCGTTCCCGGAGTAAGCACTGAATCCTCCTACTCCTCTTCGTCAAATCCCATTGTACTGAAGTTCTCAACAAACGGAGGAGGTAACTCCTCGACGCCTTGAGATTCCAACCTCCCTACTTTGGTTGCAAGCTGATCAACTTGATCCCTCAGATCTTGAACAGAATTTCTTGTCTCCTGCTGGAACTGCTGTGTCTGACTCATGAACTGTAGTGTTCGGCTCATGAATGCCTTGAACATATCCTCCATAGATGTCCCAGAATTGACAGGTACTTCTTGGTTTTCTGTGTGGTACTGAGGTTGAGTCTGCTGAAGATCTTGCTGTATACTTGAAAGGACAGGTTGCATTGGTGGCCTAGTACCTTCATAGCTCAAGTCGGGATGATCTCTCCATCCGGAATTGTGAGTTTCTGCCCAAGGATCACATTGATGCGGATTTTGTCCGAAGAATGCCCCCACAGCATTAACTTGATGAACAATTACATCCTCTTGCACTATGGGACAATCATTTGTTGTATGCCCTAATTTTGAGTAAATTCCACATACTTTTGCAACCGGTACGTTTTCTGTTGTTAATTGGTGCACCACAGCAGTTAAGTTAGAAATCTGCTGTGCCAATTCACTCGTGCTTACCTCACTTACCCTTTGTGGAGCATGATCGTATTGTTGTGAGTTAGCGGCCATGTTTGCAATCAAATTTCTTGCAGCCTCCGGTGTCTTGTCTACTAATGCTCCTCCACTAGCCGCATCGATCATACTTCTTTCCGTTGGTATCAGTCCCTCGTAGAAGTATTGAATCAAGTGTTGCTCATCAATTTGGTGGGGAGGGCAGCTGGAACACAACTTCTTGAACCTTTCCCAATACTCGTAGAGAGTTTCTCCATTGAACTGACTAATTCCACATATCTTCTTCCTTGAATCGGCAACTCTTGATGCAGGAAAATACTTCTCCAAGAATAGCCTTTGCATATCAGTCCATGATCGTATCGATCCTGAAGGAAGATAGTATAACCAGTCTTTAGCCAAATCTGCTAATGAGAAAGGAAAAAGTCTAAGTTTGATATGCTCCTCTGACACTCCTTGTGATTTCATCGTGGAACACACCATATGGAACTCCTTTAGATGCGTATATGGATTTTCACCTGTTAGACCACGAAAAATAGGCAAAAAGCGAATTAGTCCGTAGTTAAGTTCAAAAGCAACTTCTACGGTAGGATATTTAATACACAAGGATGGATGATCAAGGTCTGGAGTAGCCAGTTCTTTTAAAGTCCGGTTGTTTTTCGGCACCACCATCTTTTCCTTTTTAAGTATTGGAACAAGAGCTTCTTTTGTATCTGCAATTTTCTCTATCTCTTGATCAAAATTAGAGTGAGAGGATTGAGTCATAAAACAAAAAGAAAAAAAAGAAAATAAAAAGAAAATAATAAAAATAAACGAAAACAAAGAATAAACAAAAACAAATAACACTCCCCGGCAACGGCGCCAAAATTTGGGAGCTGTCGTTTACACTCCTAAATTAACCTCACTTTCACTTCACGAATTTAAATAATTAGCACAGTAGTAAGCAAGGATCGATCCCACAGAGAGTAAGTTTGTTTTAGATTTATTCTACTATTTTAACTGAAAATAAAAATGGGGGATTTTTGAAATTGTTTTAAACTAAGAAAAACATAATTTAAATAAAGAGATTAACCAAATATGTAAAAACTTCAGTTCTGTAGTTCAGTTTCACCAAGCACAGCAATCAATTAATCAAGTTATTATGTTTTACCATTCAATGAAACTATTAACCCTAAATAACAATAAGCTCTGCTATCCGAAATTCTCCTTAGATATTCACTGTATGAAACAAGCTCTTCACCAGATTCAACTAGCATATAACCTAGAACAAGCTCTCTAGATTTAATATGATAGAAGCATTAAGAAATAGAGAATTAGGCTAATCCAAGCAAAAAACACATAAGCTCGATTTGTTTAACTTGTTTTCTGATAATCTTAGCAATACCCAAAAGCTTGTCCACAATTAGTATCACTAATTTACTACTTGTGATGAAGACAGATATCAATTACACGTAATACCAATCTTAATCTAGCATATGATAATGATTAAATTAACTCAATTGGCCATATCAAATTAATTAGATCAATTAGCATGCAATCAATGAAAACAGATTATCAGAAGAAATTTCATACAAGAAGGAATAAATAATAATACTCAATTAATTAATTACTTGTAACAAGGTTCCACCTCCCTTTAGAACTGAATAAAGAAACTAGCCTGACATGCTCCAAGTCTGCACTTCAATGAGGTATGATAGTTGGTAGAAGATTGAATGAATAAAACTTTAACTATCATCCTCTATTTATAGTGCTAGACAAGGGCCTAAATCCTATAAGAACTAGGAATCCAAATCCTAAAAGGAATTACAATTATAACTAGTTTCCATAAAGAAATAGAATCTAATAAGGAAATAAAATCTCAGTCCAAAGAAGTCCTAATTCTAATAGTAATATCAATCCAATTCCATGTAGGAATCCCCAAAAATTGAGAAAGTCAACTGCTGGTCAAACTCCTCTTCAATTCAACTCCAAATCAACTTGTTTCCATCCTTTTAGCTTTAATTCACCTGAAAATAATAAACAACTTATTAAGCTCATATACACATGAAACATGTAATAAAATCAAATGTAAAGGAATAAAACACGCAGATTCGATATTTCAGCATTATAACTCCTATTTCCACCAAACCTCTCATGTTCAAAATAAAACATATTCTACTCCACCACTTCCATAAAACCTAACCTAATCACAATCACTTCCCCACTTCCATCTTCATCTCTATATTCCCACAAAATTTCTCTCCACATTCTCCTCAAAACTACAATCAAAATTTTGATTCCACCAAATTCTCTTTTCCCCTCCATCTCAGCCTCACTTTCTATATAAACCCTTATCATAATCAGTATACAAACACATCCTTGATTGAACATCAGAAAAAGGAAGAGTTAGGGTTTCTATAGGGTTGTTCACTATTCGTCTGGCAGAAGTTAGGGTTCAAATTTTTTTGGCAGAATCATAGCTCCAAAAGGGTTCGTTCTTCATCGTCTTCATTCTCCAGTGATAGAAATGGTGAAGGGAGCAGCAGAGATGTGTTGGATGCGTCTAAGTTTGTTAATCTGTCAGCCCAACAACATTATTCTGAGGTTTTGGTGGCCAAGACACTTGTGTTGGAGAGGGGCTTAAAACCAACTAAGGAGGATGGAAGGATGTGGTATATGATTAGAGATATGGGATTGGTGGGCGTTATGAGCACTCCAGTGGCAGCACCCATGGAGATTGTACAAGAATTCTACGCCAATGCGAGGGAAACACAAAATGGGATGTCTTTTGTGCGTGGCAAGCACGTGAGCTATTCCAGTCATGCTATCAATGACATTTTTCACTTGTTTCCTCCTCCGGCGGGTACAGTAAATTGGGCGGTAGCCGAACGGTTTGAGACAGATTTGGATAAGTTGGGTGGTAGCCGTACGATTTGACATTTTTCACTTGTTTCCTCCTCCGATTGGTATAGTAAATTGGGTGGTAGCTGAACGGTTTGAGACAGATTTGGATAAGAGCACCACATGGGCTACCAAGACAGGCACTGACAAAAAGATGCATTTGTCACACACCACTTTGAATAGATATACCAAGGCTTGGAACAGCTTCATATGCGCCAATCTGATGCGCACCCGCCATCAGCACGATATCACTACGGACAGGGCCATTATTCTGTATGGGATCATCACTGGGAAGTTTATCGATGTGGGGCATTTGATTCTCCAGCCCATGCTCTGGTACATGCGAGGAGGTACCACCAGCAAAATTCCACATGCATCCGTAGTGACTCAGTTGTGTGTTAAGGCGGATGTTAATTGGGATAATAAGACAGTGCAGATGCCCATGAAGAACATAGACCACACCGCCATAAAGAAATATTCAGTTTGAGATGGATGCAAGTCCCACCCTCGAGGCCTTGGTTTCATTATGCCAGATGCTGAAGAAAGTGAAGAAGAAAAAGCAGAAGCTCCAGCGCAGACATCACGGGTGGCAGGGCCACCTCCAGACTATATGGCTAGTCATGATCGCCAGATGCGGCGTTTATAGTCGAGGATGGAAGCTATGCATGTCAACTTTCAGGCATACGCCGATGGGTTGTCTGGCGCACTGGCGCAAGCTTTTTCTCAGCAGGACGTGCTAGTGGAGTTTCCTATCTATGGGTCGGCGATACCATATCCACCACCAGATTCATCACCCGAGACACAGTCGGGTGGCCATGATGATGCCACTTAGGGGAGTTTCCTTACCCTTTTCCTTCTAATGAGGACATTGATTACTTTAAATTTTAGGGTATTGGGTGTTTTTTAGTTGCATGTAGTTAGTAGTTACATGTTATGTTAGTTGCATTTGTGTTTAGTTTAATTCTCATATCTCATAGTACTTTTGCATTTTTCGTTAGTTTATTTAGTTGCATTTCACATTGCATGATTCTAATTTTTGGCTGGTTTGAGTTCCATTTGACTTGTGATGAATTTGGAATTGCATTAATTGTTGAGCATTGTTGATAACTTAGGCTTGGTCATATTATCATTACATGATGAAAATCTTTGTCTGTTGATTTTGATGTAACCGGATAGCACGGTATTATTATTTTTGCTTGTTGGTTTAGATTGTCACATAATTGTCTTTTGGTGGGAAAGGTTTATTTTAATGATAGAGTTTTCATAGACAGTTAGCAATGGCTATGATGATGCAGAAATTCAAGTTTAGGGGAAAACAATGGGTATGCATGCTATTTATATATAAAAAAACAAAAATAAAGAAAAGAAAAGAAAAGAAATATATGTGGAATAAACACTTTGCCTAGTCTAGTCTTGTGGCCTTTGGTATTCGAGCAAGTACGCCCTAGGGGTTGTCTTTACACCTAGTTCCCTAAATCCTTCTGGCTTGGGAGTTTTTGGTTGAAAGCTCGCTACACGGGTATCATTGAAAAGCCTAAGAGGGCTAAACATTGCACAGTCGGGTGTAATCACGGGAATGTGCGAGTATCGCCCTCGTGAGTGAATAAAAGCATAATAAACCCCTTGTTGACCCTTATATTGAATTGATGAGTAGTCATGGTTGAAGCTTGATGTATTTACAGTTTTGCTTGATTTGAAACTTTACTTTTCCTTCTTAGAAGCATATTATGTGAAATTTTTGCCTATATCAAGCTTAGTGGCAGTTAGCACACACACACTACAGCATTATCAACATATTTTGATTTTCAAAATGTATGTTCTATAGCCTTGTTCTTGGTTGGATGCATTGTTCATATTTCCTTATGATTTCTCTGAGGCATCTCATTTGGAATTCAGATTTGACTGATATTGGAATTCATTAGCATTTTAGAGTAGTTTGCATTTCATATAATTTGCATTTGTGTTTAGTTGCTTGAGGGCAAGCAACAGTTTAAGTTTGGGGGTATTTGATAAATAGATTTTATACTTACTTATTGGATATCAACTTACCATAACTGAGGCATAATCTCATATGTTTTAGTAGCTTTTCATGCATTTTATCTTTGTTTTGTAGATTACATACTTGGAAACTAGCTTGGTGGCATCATGGGCGGATTGGATATGAAACCGGCTCGAGTAGGTGCAAATGGCTTGTGATGGAGTGTAGGTGAGATTAGCATGAGAGGATTTGGGAAGAAAGCAGCAGCAGCAAGAAAGCAGCAGCAGCAGTCTACAGAAAACCAGGGCAGCGCGGTCGCGCCCTAGTTAAGCTTAAGGAGAGCGCGCCCGGGCCTGGCATGGGCCTCATCAGTAGGCAGCGAGCCCGCGCCCAGTTTGTACTATATGGCAGCGCGGCCGTGCCGTGATGGTTTGACCAGCAGCTGTCTTTTCACTAAAAGGCCCAAATGAATGTTTTCTCTTGGAGGGTGTATTTGGAAGTTGGGACATAATTCATTGAACGTTTTTATAACCTTTTAAGGGTTAGAGAGAAACACAGAGAGAGAGTAGCCTCTTCTTCTACATTTTAGCTTTCTCTCTTTTTTACATAGTAGACTTGCATAGATTAAAGCTAGATTTAGGAGCATTAAATCATTGACTCAACATTGAAGGTTCAGATTTGAAGAGGAGACATCAGATTTGCATCTCTCATTCCTTAGCTTCTCTTTATTTTCAACTTTGACTTTCAATGTATGAATAATTTTGGATGATGGATATTGATTTAACTATGGACTAATTTTTATTGTGGGATTTTAATGGATCTTAGTGCTTAATTCAGATTGCTATGCTTTCTTGTTGAGATTTAATTGATTATGTATGGATTGTCTAATGTGGTTTATTTTGATTGCCTAATTGCTTGATCACCAATTACCGGGATAACTCATATGAAATTGAGAAATGAATTATGAGTTTAGATCTGACAATGTTGGCTTGTGTTTATGATTCTACATGGTGTTAGATTCTATAATTTGT
This sequence comes from Panax stipuleanatus, assembly GCA_020205555.1. Lineage (NCBI taxonomy): Eukaryota > Viridiplantae > Streptophyta > Magnoliopsida > Apiales > Araliaceae > Panax > Panax stipuleanatus. Next base: position 19,820,647 of record CM035115.1, read on the forward strand.
GCTTAGGATAGACATATAAGTACCACTCGTAGTCATTTGAGATCTTGTGCTTAAACCCTTATTAATTTAAGTCACATAGAGATATAGTAGGTTATTTAAATTGGGTGGTCACATTCATTCTATCAATTGTGGAGTTAATGTGATATGGGTATGGTACATCGAGAGATGGCTATATTTTGCGTTCGTGTTCTCGACTAACAATCCAAAGTAATCATTTGATCTTAACAAGAAGTGTATCAACTTGAGTGACGCATTAAGTGAAATTATAATCCCATATCTCCTTTATCTGATTTAATTACTTGTTAGTTAGTTGTCTTTTGATAATCAACACTTTTCGATAAATTATAATTTGCTCATCTGTTTAAGTAAACTGAAATAGTTATAAAACTGTTGCATGTTTGATTAGAAGCATTCATTATTCTCCGTGGGAACGATACTTTACTTACTCTATATTACTTGTGGACCACGTGCACTTGCGTGTGTGTGATTGTTTTAATTAACACCCAAACAAGCCAACAATGTGAAACATAGGTTATAACCTTAGAAGAAAACTCGTATAGTGTATGCTAGGAGATGGATTATGGAGATTCATCTAGCATAGATTGTACATAATAAAATATTATTTTATTTTATCAATGAATATATTTTATTGTGATACTGATGTTGTTCCTTGTTTGTTTTTAGTATTGTGACTATAGGATGTCTGAGGATAGGCAAGGTAGCCATTCGGTTGATCAGGAGCCAATCGAGCATGAGGTAATGGAGGATACCCCCATAGGATGTCCTTATCAAGGATTTTATGACCAAGAATAATGAGTTAAAAGTCAGATTAGCACACTTAGAGGTGGATAACCTCACTATTCATTTTACAGAGTAGCAGTATAGGGATACCGCTTATCAGGCACAGATCGAGTTAGCAGCGCTGAGGGGAAGATTGGAGCAGGCAGAGCTACAGCTGGGAGAAGTAAGAATAGAGAATCAAGCTATGAAGTTCGATTTTGATTTGGATATAGCCGATAAGATAAGGGTAGAGGATGTGTGGGTCGACGCAGCTAGAAGAGTGGATCAGCTGAGGGATGAATTGGAGGCCAGAGATGTCGGGATAGAGTCCTTGGGACAGGCTTTGGATTCAGCCTATATGAGTCCTAGGGTGGGAGACTAGAGGCTGCATATGGAGATAGAAGAGTCGAGCCGTTTTGTTAGACGTCGAGTGGTGGATGATAAGATGCAGCAGAAGCATGTTCATGTTGAGGTGGCTTAGCCGGACATGTAGTGATGGGATAGTTAGTTATTATGTATATAGATAAAGTGTGTACCCCTTTTGTTTGCTAGGGTTATATGATATATGTTGTAAACCTCAGACTATGTCGGGTAGTATGTAAATATGATGTATCCCCACCTTAAATGTATAGGGGAGTATCGCTTTTGGTAAATCCCATCTTTTGTTGTTAAAATGGGATGGTTAGCATTTATAGTAATATGCCAGAAGATGTAAGAGTATGACACTATGATTTGGTACATGAATATAAATGTAATGATATAATTATATGTTTGATTAAGTAAATAAATTTTGAGAATTAAGATAGTAAGTTGTCTATCTGATAATTTGATAATTCAGTAAACTGAATTCGTTAATTCAGTAAATTGAAATCGTTAATTCAGTAAACTGAATGCATTAAACCAATAAGCAAATTTTTAAAATCCAATATCCTGAATTATTAGAAAAAAAATTAACATAAATACAACAATATGATTATATGAATGAGAATGGATTGAAACCATGGATATCATGAATTATTAGAAAAGTGCACAGGTTTGAGAATGGATTGAAACCATGGATATACAGCAAGGTAGTAGTGTTGCAAATTAATACGTTTTTGAATTTATTGGAGAAAGCTATTAGTATAGAAGGTGGTAGTGAAGTAGTATCCAAGTACAATTTGGAGAAGAATAAGAAAAAGATTGAAGGTGGAAATCAGAGTGCCAGCAGTGGTGGTAGCAACATCAAGAAACGCAAATGGGGCAGCAACTGTGGTAATAACTCGGGAAGCCAGGAAGGGAGTTTTCAACAGAAGAAGAAAGTATGTGACAAGTGTGGAAAGAATCACTCTAGGGAGTGTATGAAAGGGGAAAATGTTCGTTACAATTGTAGTTAGGAAGAATATATTTCCCCAAATTATCCTAAACCAAAGAAAGGAGGTTGCTTTTCATGTGGAGGAACGGGACATCGGTTCAAGGATTGTCCATTGAAGAAGGGTACAGATGGAGGAAGTGGATACAAGGGCAGTAACACCAAGCTAACCATTGGAGGGCCAGTACAGCCCAACAAACCGACATCCCGAACATTAAACATGACAGTATAAGATGTAGTGGCATCAAATGAGGTGGTGTCAGGTATTATTCTGATCAATAATATAAATGCCTATGTATTATTTAATTCGAGAGCTACCTGTTCATTTGTATCTGATGAATTAGTTAGAAGATTAAACTTACCTCGTGAAAAGTTAGAAAATTCAATGAATATAGAGGTTGTTAATAAAGAAGTGATCTTTGTTGAGTATATCCATAGAAACTGTAATGTGGAAATAAGGGGACATAAGTTAAGGGTGAACTTGATTTCAATACGCTTAGGGGAAATTGATGTGATCCTAGGAATGGATTGGTTATTTAACTATAAGGCAGTTATTGACTGTCAGAAGAAGAGCATACTCCTTAAGACACCAAATAATTTTAAGGTTGTATTTTATGGTATCAAGTCGCCAAGGCAATAGAGTTGTCTGATGATGATGCTGGCTAGGAGGATGTTAAAGAAAGGATGTGAATGTTATTTGGCTCATGTAGTGGATACACGGATGGTGAATTCTGACATGGGGCATATACCAATAGTAAATGAGTTTGGGGATGTCTTTCCAGATGAACTGCCAGGACTTCCACCAGACCGAGAGATAGAGTTTGTAATTGATTTAGTACTGGGGACTGCGCCAATATCAAAAGCACCATATAGGATGGCTCTGGTAGAAATGAAAGATTTAATGATCCAGCTGCAGGATTTATTGGACAAGAAATACATTCAACCTAATGTATCTCCGTGGAGAGCACCAGTGTTTGTAAAAAAGAAGGACGGATCGATGAGGTTGTGTATTGATTATAGAGAACTAAAAAATATGATAATCTAGAACAAGTTTTTGTTACCAAGAATAGATGATCTGTAACGATTGTGATTTTATATAATAATTTTAAATATTTATTGAGTTAAATAAATATTTTATGTTATTTATTTATTGAGTTAAATAAATAAATTATGTGATTTATGGAGTAATTTAATTAAGTGTTATATATTAATTAAATGAATGTGTAATATTTATTTAATTAATGTATATTAATTTTATATTATAGTTCTAATTAAATTGAGAAAATTGAATTAGATGAATTATGTGATGAAGTGTTACATGAATTATAATTAGCGAGTAATTATAATTATGTGACAATTTTATGTGATTAATTGATGTTAGATTTTAATTGATTAAATTAGTTGATTAATATTTAATTGATTAAAATATGACATTAAGGTATGTGTTAAAATGATTTGTTAAAATAAAGAAAAAGGATTTTAAATCTATTTTTCAAACAAGGCCTTAGCTAATAAACTGTTTTTAAAAATTATTCTGTTTTGGCCAAACAAGCCTTGTGGATATTTAAATTCAATTTTTTTGTAACCTATGTATTAATTAGCAATTAGTATATGTAATTATATTAGGAGTTACATATTCTATAATTATATGTATATTGTATATACACTAAGTTACGTTAGTTTAGAGTTAGTCAGTTAGAGAAACTAAAAAAAGAAAGAGAGAAAGAGCAGAGAAAATAACAGAGAAGAAGATAGAGAGAAGAGGAAGAGAAAGAAAAGATAAAGCTTGAGAAGTTTGAAGGAAATCACTATCATCTTCTTCTTCAATCGTCTAAGCAAAAAGGGTATTATTTCAATTTCTTTATATTTCTATTGTTTTCTTTATAATATTCATGAATATGAGTTCTCTGTGTATATGATTTAGCATGAAAGTTATACAAATATGATGTACATATATAAATTGTGTTTATAATGGTTATTATATGAATTGTATGTCATGATCAAGGATTTTTAGAAATCAAATTACTGTAGAAATATATTTTAACAGAAAATTTATATTTATATGAGTTCATATGGAATTTCATGAGTGTGGTTAATTTTAATTGAGAAATTCATGCAATTGGTATGTGTTAATATGCTTATTAAGTAATTACTTGATGCTATCTTTAACTTCGTATATAATGCATATATATAAGTTCGAATTGATGGAGAAAAATAGTTATAGTAGATTATTTTTGAGAAAAAATGAGTTTTCGTGAAAATGGCCAAATTGGATTTTAAAACTTGTGATTATCATTATTTAGATGGTTATTATGTTGTAGAAACATGTTGTGTTATGTATTATTGCTTATGTATGGAGTTACAGTGGCTACGTTACTGTAATTTTTCATTTGTTGGCTTGTATGGGATGTTCGGTAAAGCAGAGAAGTGTGGCTGTCTGCGTCTGGCCGAGTTGCTGCGCAGCTGCGCCAGCAGCAAGGCCAAGAGCAGCGCAGCTGCGCCGCTTGATTTTCCCAGTTTTGACCCCTGCGCAGCTGCGCCGGTACTAAGGCTGCTGGCTGCGCAGCTGCGCCGTGCACAGTGCAGTGGCAGTGAGTTTTAGTCAAGTGTGCAGTGTATTGTTATGTTTCCATTACATTATTGCTAAGATAATGAGCATGTATCTAGCTGCTATAACATGTGTTAACATGAAGTTGATAATTTCATAATTCGAGAAGAAAAAAAAAGTTTTGAAAACTTAATATAGTATTTAAATTATAAGATATAATTGTTTAATTATAAAATAAGTTACTTAATTATAATTTGATTAATTATAATTAAGAGTAAATGTTTAATTTAAATTATAATGTATAGAAATTGATTTATTTTAATCAATTAGATGTTAATTTAAATTATAATTTAATAAATGCATGATTATTATAAATTATAATTGATAAATATATGATTAATTGTAAATTGTGTAATTATAATGCATGATATAGTTTAATTAACTATTAATTATGAAATTTTGATAATTTAAGAGGTAATTATAATTAGATTAAGTGTTTAAATTATAATTATTTAATTATAATTTAGCTAAAATACATAATTAATTTAATTGTGTGAGTATGTGTGTGGTGTAATTAATTATGTGATAGTTGATTATTTATTTAATTAGAGTGAGTTAACCATGAGGGTTAACCACTTATGTGAATTAGTTATGTGTTAACTAATTTAAGTTTTTGTGACTTAATATATGTGTAGGAAGTATTAAAGTACGTGAATTGTGTTAAGTAGCTTGCGCTTAAGGCAAGTCTTCTAAACCCTAAACTCGCTATTTCAACGCAAGTTCTTTGATGTTCATATTTTCATTGTTGAGAATGTCCTTTTCATTTCTGTACTGGACAATTACTTACTTAATCGAAGAGATCTTGACTTATTGTTCAAGTAAGATCTAGTTTATTATTTTAAATGCTTTAAGTTTACTTCTAAAACATATGTTAATTCATAATTCTTTTATTTATGAATTATTGAAAGTCGATTCAACTAATCCTTAGTTGATGAACGTGAATTCTAAATTACCATTGTAAGCTTATCCAAACTAAACTTTCTTTGGTGCGGACTTGAATTCAAATTACTGAGTTGAACAACCCTAATTATTAGGGGAGGTTAGTACGCATAGCGTTAAGATGTTTGTGCACAATACATGGTACAAAGGGCTGATCCCCCTAAGTACGAGTTGAGGTCCATAGTCTTATTGACTGTTAAAGATTTAAATAGAAATATTTATAACCTAGGACAAGAAGAGTTCAAAGGTTTTATGACCTTTTGATAAATTCTATATTCGAATTTTGATATTGATAGAGAATTATTATTCAATTCTTTATTGTTGAAGCAAGCTAAGTTATTCAAATCTTTGTAAAGATCTCTTTCATGTATTTATTATTGTTAAACTCCAGTGAGCTGTTGCTTAATCACTCTTGCATTAAATAACAATTGCAGTTAAAGTTGATAACGTTGATGCCCCGTCTACGAGTAAAGGCAAGGAAAAGATGAACAAGTGAAGATTTGTTTAATTATTTTGAAATGATTGTAATAATTTTAGGTCATGTTTTTATTTCGCACTTTATTGTTTATGTCAAGGTTAGAGTAACCCTAGGATTGAGTTTTGAGAAGGTTGTAACCCTTGTTTTAAGGGAGATTTTATTATTTTGAATTAAGGTTGTAATTCATTTGGAGATATATTGGGTAAAGGTATGTTATAGATAGAAAGTGAACAACAAATCATGTGGAAACGAAGTACTCGAATTTGGGGGTGTCACACGATCTATTTGATCAACTTAAAGGAGTGAAGTACTTTTTGAAGATTGATTTGAGGACTGGATATCATCAGTTGAAATTGAGGACGGAGGTTGTGCCAAAGACAGCATTTAGAACTCGTTACAGCCATTATGAGTTTCTAGTGATGTCATTTGTACTGACGAATACACCAGCTACATTTATGGACTTTATGAACAGAGTATTTAAATAGTACTTGGATAAATTTGTGGTTGTGTTCATTGACGACATTCTGCTGTATTCAAAGATTGAAGAGGAGCATGCCGAACATTTGCAGGTAGTGTTGGTAACATTAAGAAAAGAGAATTTATACTCAAAATTTTCGAAGTGTGAATTTGTGTGGAAAAGAGTTCAGTTTTTGGGACATGTTATTGACAATGAGGGAATTTATGTTGATCCAGCAAAGGTAGAATTAGTGAAAATTGGGGACACTCGAAGACACCAACCGAGGTCAGAAGTTTCTTGGGATTGGCCAGATATTACCGGAGGTTTATTCAGGATTTCTAGAAGATAGCGACGTCATTGACAAATTTGACAAGAAACACAGTTAAGTACGTATGGACGGAGAAATGTGAATAGAGTTTTCAAGAGTTGAAGAAGAGATTGAGTGAAGCACATGTGTTATCCTTACCAGATAGTACAGGAGGTTTTACAGTGTATATGTTAGGTTTGTAATATTCATTAACGCAATCAAATTGCATAAAATAAGCGGAAGCATAGTAAATTAGAAATTTAAAAATTTTACAAACCATATACCCGGATCATCCTTTATGCTCAATTATTAATAAAACAAAAAAGATGAAGAACAAGATTCATACCCTTGAACATACGAGCTTCCTCAGGTACGAGTTCAATACCAAATCTTTTCTTGCCCTCTTTGAATTTACGGGTTAGATTCCTTCCTTTAATCAACGTTAGCCACCCAAGTGTTTGGCCTCTAGAGGTGATCCACCTAGGAATAATCTTTACACAAGAAGAAGGGTGTTTGGCTAAACCTTAGTTTCGTTCTCTCTAGAAAATGAGTGCTCTCTCAACTACTGGAAAAATAGCATTAGCATTAGCCCTAAATCAAAATAAGACTCCTATTATTTATAGATATAGGCAACTCTCCTAAGCATTTTAGGATTAGGGTTTCATAATAATTAATTAAACTCTTTTAATTAATTTACCTCCTAATCTTATTAGGAATATGGAAGAGTACTATTATTAATTAATTCTCAAACTCCTTTAGTAATTAAATTAATAATAATAACAATAATAATAATAATAATAATAATAATAATAATAATAATAATAATAATAATAATAATAATCCTCTTATTAATTTAAATTTAATATTTCCAAAATATTAAATAATAAATATTAAGTTATTTAATTTATTATATCACCATAGATTAAATTAAATATAATTAACCAATTATTACGATTATGTCATTTACTTCTTAAATAAATATTATTCATTTTATGGTGTGAGCCTTTAGGTTCTCCATATTAATTAGGTTGTGAATAAATTAATTAGAATAATTCTAATCTTATTTAAATAAATAAATTAAACTAGTTAATTCATTTAAATAAATAATATTTATTCTACAATAAAGGTAAGCCCCCTTAGCGCTCAACGATTTTCCAGATAATATAGATTTCAACATTAATCATAAAGAACCTTTGAGTAAATAGTTACCGTACAATTCAATCCTTCCACCATACAATGTCCCAATTAAATATAAGACATGGAATTACTATCAAGTCTTCTTTTATTTAATTATATGTATTTGATCTTTAAATGAACAACTCCAAATAATTCAAATTAGAAACTCCTTTCTAATTTCATTCCACATTGGCCAAGGATTCCTGGGTTGTCATTTATCGAATCACATAGGACATTCTCTCATTTTTACTAGAAGCAGTAGATTCTTTATTGATCATTCATTATCTCCATATATAACTTATTACACCCAAGCATACCCTTTGATATACCCTAAAGGTCTTAAAGGACATGTCAAAATATAACTTATCATACACAATATACTATGATGATCTCAAGTCTAAGAATAACTTGTACTACTATCACTAGAGGAATTCCTATTGATAGGCAAGTAAACTCGATTAGGTATTCCTTAGCAAGCCACGTTCAGTGAACTTATTCTCTAATAAGCACCTACATACTTGTTTTAGTGTCTCCACACAATTGATCATGAGATCGATCATCCTCATCCAATGAGCGAGCAACATATGTACCAATCTATCTGGATTCACTAATCCTCTTTTTAGTAATCCAACGATTGGGAAATATTTTAGTTTTAAGCTATCTTAGAATTTTGATATCATTAGCATGATCATCATTATGATTCTAAAAGCATTGCTTAGAACTATGGGTTTATCACATATTATAAAATTAGCACCATGTAGATAATTAAATGCATTTAGTTATATAACTCTTTTATTAATAAATAATTAAGATTGTTATAAAGTATATGCTTTATCATTAAATATGATTGGCTTATGTGCATACTACTTTCAATCTCCCACTTGCACTAAAGCCAATCGCCAAGGTATCTCATACCCTTCTTCTCTAAGTGACGATCATCCTGATGTTGGATAATTTAGTAAATGGATATGGAATGTCGTTTTTGAGTGCTCACTATCTCTATAGTGACTTCTCCTCTTTCAAAAATTTCTCTAATCAAATGAAAGTGCCGCAACACATGTTTAGATCGAAGATGAGACTTAGGAACTATTCCTAGTTCTGTAATGAGGTTTTCATCTAAAACATCAACTTGCAGCTTCATTTACAGCTATATACTTTGTCTTTGTCACTAAACCAACAACTCTTTGCTGTTTTGAACCTTTCAAATTCACTGCACCACCTTTTAAGGTAATGATTTACCCTAAAAGGGATTTGTTGTCGTCTTGGTCAATCTGAAAAACTTGAGTCTATTTAGTCATCTAGTTTTAATTCAGACCCACCATGAATCATGCTCATATCTTTAGTGCTGGTTAACTACTTTAAGATATTTTTCACTGTCTCACAATGATCTTCTCTAGAATATGACTGATCAACATCAAGTCTTAAACATTTCATTGCATATATGGTAGTAACTCATGTGATCTCTCTTTTATTGAGGACAATTTAGAGAGAGACACTCTATGGCTCAACTACATGAGACATCTTGGAGTTTGTCATGCTAAACGCCTTTAGCATTGAATGAATATACGTTCCTGGGGTCACGTTGAGCATCCTTTTAAATATATCAATATAAATATTTTATCCACAAATTATTGGATGTTTTACCCAAATCATTCATGGAGGAATGTTTAGACAACTATATCTTTACTGATTGTAACTTTGGTATGTCATTCTTTATCCGTAATATATGATCATATATTATTAGGAATGTCACAGCGCTCCCACTGACCCTTTTGTACGTTATAGGTTCATTCTGATTTTTTATAAAATCAAACTCTTTTAATTGTCTTCATCAAAATGAATGTTCCATCTTTGAGAAGCTTGCTTCAATCCATAAATGGATTATTGTAGCTCATATACATGATTTGCTTTAACCATTGAAAAAAATCCATCTGGTTGTATCATATATACATTCTCCTCTAGTAATTTATATTTGAGGAAGGGCGTCTCCATGTCCATTTTCCAAATTTAGTAATAATAAGCTGCAATCGCAAGTAAAATCCAAATAGGCTTGAGCATCACTACTGGTAATAAGATTTTATCATAGTCAACTCCTTGACTTTATTTAAAAATCTTTTCAAAACGTTCTGGCCTTATAGGTCTCCACCTTGCCATCTGCCATTTCTCTGAGTGTCTACAACTCCTAGCCTTATCGTGTATTACTGGATCATCATCCTCTATGATACGTATCTCGTCATCATCATTTATAATGAATCTATACCTCCCAGGTATCTTCAGTACTATTCCAGATTCACAATTCGGTTATGGTATAAATGGTCTATCTACAGGTTCCTCTTTTTGACTAATACTGATTTGTGGTTCTTGAATTCTTTCAAGATCTATTATCATCCCACTAGCCCTTCAATGATAAAAAATTTTATCTTAGAAGGCAGCGTGTTTCTGAACAAACACCTTTTGCTAAGTATGATTATAGAACATATACCCTAAACTTACTTTAGGATGTCCCACAAATTTTTACTTGTCAAATCTTGTCCCAATCTTATCCTTTTGAAACCTTTTCACATATGTTGGACAACCCTTTATCTTAACATACTTAAGATTAGGAATCCTCCCTATTCATATCTTTTATGAAGTCTTGGGGATGAATTTTGAGGTTACCTTATTTTGTAGATAGCCGTTTCCAGGGCATTACCTCAGAAGGTTACTGGAACGTCGGTAAAATTATTATGGACCGCACCATGTCCAATATGGTACGATTTTTCCTTTTAGATACACCAATCAATTATTGTGTATTAGGAAGCGTTCATTATGAGAAAACCATTTAAAATGATCTTAAAACATATTGCATAAGTATTTATTCCTCGATCCAATCGAAGAATCATAATACCTTGTCAATTAGTTTTACTTCTGAATTCTTTGAACCTTTCAAATGATTCTGACTTGTATTTCAACAAATATAGATATTCAACTCTTTGAATGATCATCTCCTTTTTATTTACTAGTTTGTTCAATTTGCAAAATTATTTTCATGTAAGTTAAGTATGTAACGTCCATTCAGTAAATTGCCAACACCATATGAAACATTTTATTATAAATAGAACAACTATTGTTCTTTATTATAATATCAAAACCATCCATATCCAATACAGAACTTGAAATAATGTTTCTTATAAATGTTGGAACATAATATCAATTATTTAAACTAATGAACTTGCCCGTAGGCGGTGCGAAATAATAAGTTTCTGCAGTTAATGGACTAACCTTTGCTCCATTCCACACACGCAGGAAGACTTTCCCTTGTTTAGCTTTCTACTTCTGCTTGGTCCCTTTATAAATCTGTATTTATGAGAACCATAGCCAGTTTCCCATACCCAAGTAAAAACTTGACTTACTGTAAAGATTTATTTCAATCATGAACAAACCTGTATATATAACCGAAGCTTCACTAAGCTTCTTCTGGCTAGCATCTGCAAGATGCTTCTCGCAGTTTCTATTCTAGTGTCCAGGCTTATTGAAGAGGAAGCAAACTCCTTTGCTATCCGTATTAGTTTTGTTCTTATTATCCTTTGTAATTGCCTTTCTATTTACCTTCTTTGAATGTTCTTCTTTTTAGAATATCATTTGGCTCCTACCAGTAAGACTTGATCTTTCTTGGTTGGAAAGTGACTCAAAACAGTTTTTCAACATGTTAAGCAAATTAGCGAGGCTGAAATCAAGCTTGTTCATGTGGAAAATTTACAACAAGTATGAGAAAGAGTCCGGGAGTGAGTGTAAGATCAAATCTTGGCTCAACTCTCCATCCATGACAAAACCCTATTATCCTAATTGTTCAATCAAATTGATCATCTTAGGACATGTGTCTGTACTGTAGTGCCATTAGTTATTCTAGATCGGAAGAGCTCCTTAGATATTTGATATCTATTAGTCCTACTCTCCACAATAAAACTACTTAAAGTGCATGAGTATAGTAGGAGCATCCATAGTTTCATGCTGACGCTGAAGCTCGTTACTCATGGATGCGAGCATGATGTATTGAGCCAACTTTGCATCATCTTGCCAATTTTTAAAAGTAGCAATCTTTTCCTCAAAGGCATTTTCTGCAACAATTGCAGGGATAGGAGTATTTAAGGACATAAGATAGCTTTTCATCCTTGAGAACTATTCTCAAATTTCTTAACCAATCCTTTTGATTTAGTCCGGTTCAATAGCATCTAATATGCTACGCAGTGATAGTGAATTAGACATTGTAAAATTCTGTAAATATATTTGTAATTAAATAACATTTTAGCATACATTCTATTATTAATTACCAAAATAAATTAGGCTTTGTTTTAAATTGGTATTTCCCACTATTTTCTTCAAACTATATTACCCTCAAGTTTATAGTTTGGCAAATCTAATTAAAGATTTGCTAGTGAGAATAAGGATTCCATTTCAAATGTATATAGCCTTGTGTGTGCACAATAAACTATATATAAATAAATAGGTAGACAACTCTTATCAATTACATCATCATGTAACTCCTTGTATTTTTCCTCTTAGATCATAATGGTCATGTGTGTGCACATCCGAACTAAAATCATCTAAGTTAAGTCAGACCCAGCATTTCCATATAAGTGAAGAGAAAACTACAACCCTTGTGTGTGAACAACAAAGCGTTAATGTTCAATTCCTTATAAACATTTAATGTAATAAAATAACATCTTAAATATTTAATACTTGTCTTGTGTGTGCACAACAAACTCATATTAAATATTTAATACTCTATTATTTGACAATGCTAGAAGGAGACATTCGATATTCCAAATATCTTTGAACGTTTCAACTTAATATAATTTATTAGTTCCCAGAGGCACAATAGTTATCTAGAAGGGGGGGTGGATAGATATATTAAAACTTTTGCTTTTCAAAATAACTTATCAGATTTGTTAATTAAATAATTAATTAACCACAACGGAATATATGATTTGGTTGTTCCCCTTAAGATAAAATCAAGTTTATAGTTCGATTAGCAGTTATAGCAGTTATGTTAGATATGATAGTTAGTAAATAACAGAATATAAATGACACAGTTGTTTTAAGTGGTTTAGAGCACTTAAGACTCCTAATCCACTCTTCTACTTCACGAGTAGGAAATCCACTAAGGATATCGATATAACTTTGAATCATTAAGATTCCTTCAAGACCAGTAGTCTTAAAACTTCTAGTTCAATAAGAACTTTTCAAGTCCAGCAGACTTGGAACTTCTAGTTTACTAAGAACTCTTCAGGCCCAGCAGACTTGGAATACACTGTAATGAGAGTTTTGTTCGTTGGGGTGCTACAGAGTTGCCTTAAAGCATAAGTTCTGAAGAACTGAGTAGCGAAGCAAGTTGTTTGTTTTTGGATCGTAGAGTTTGGCTTTGAGATGTTCTTAAGATTTGCGCATTCTTGCTTAATCTGAAATCTTCAATTTGTTTGCCTTATGTAGGAGCCTTTGAAATCTTCCAGTTGAAAGTCATCCGTTTGAGCATTTAATGTTCCAGACGTTCTGAGCACTTGATGTTGACTTACTGGGAATATGGTGCACTTCTTTCTAACTCGCCTGACACTGCAGACTGCTTTCTCACCTAACACCTGAAAAGTTGCTTTCAGCAGACAGTTGGTAGTCACCTTTTCTTTTCTTCACGTTTCTTCGATTCAAACTGAGGATATTTGTTAGAGCATTGGGATTCCTGAAATGTCAACGTTCATATGTCATTCTTCATTGTTAGACATCCTCTTTCATCAGATAGGTGAATCTTAATACTACTGATGCTAACTGAAGAAGCACTACAATCATTATCTTCTCACTACGATCGCTGAGTGTTCGAGTGCCTGTAAGCGATTCAGTCTGGATCGTAGAGTACTCGACAATTCTGCTTTAGCTTCAAAGGACATAATTGACTACGATCTTTACTTGTGACAACTTGCAGACTCTATGATTCCGAGAGAAGACAGCGATTCTTGACTTGGCTCGGCAGGCGCTCGGCGGTATGTCTCTATGATTTCTGAAGTGGCTTCCATGACAGACTACGAATCCGAGAGAGTCGTCCTCGTCACGCTACGATTCTGCCTTGGCTTTTGTAAACTCTTGGCTGGCTCGTCAAACTAGAATCTTTTTAGGCCTAACTATTATAATTTCAAGAGATCAACCTAACAAGCTTGATCCTTCTACTATACATTCTATTACAAAATGATAAACGTTCAGCTCAGATCAACTTAACAATTTTGATCTTCAATCTAAGTCCTTGTACATATGTTCTGATAAGGATTCTACATCATTGGAAAATACATGCACATTTATTTACTTTCAACATCAAATTTGAATATGCCATTCCCAACAATCTCTCCTTATTTGATGTTGACATAACCAAGCAAATTTGCATGATATCATCAAATTCTAATGAAGGATGCTAGAAGATAGATATGACTTAATGTTTCAGTGAGCAACTAAAATTCTATAGAATGATCATGAATTTATTGATGTTTTTAAACACGTATTACAATTCATAACAGTTACATCAATAAAAAATAATGGAAACTTATCTTCTATCTTCTTGGCCTCTTTCTCCTTGGAGGATTAGCATATTCTTCAGCTCTCCCTGCTCGCTTCATCTTGCCTTGCAATCTTTTCTAGCTCACTTAGACTGAGATTTTCATTATGATCATGTCTATTCATAAAGATAGGATCTTCAATGGGCATGTTCAAGTTAGTGTGAGATACTCCTTGTGAGCTAAAAGTTGTTGGGCCTTGGCTCCTCAGGGGGGTTGCCATAATAATTGGTTGGCGCGGTTCTGATCATTAAGGCTGATTGTGAAGCTGTCTTGGAGGAGGCTGATTCCAAGGATTGCTCCTAGAAGATTGTACTGCATGTTTCCCTTTGCTGCTTTTCTCTTTGCCTTTCTCCCCTTCCCTTGTATTCTCCCCCTTTATGTCAGCATCCAGGGTTCGAATGGCTTGAGATAGAAGATTCACTACTTACACCAGTCCATGCATTTGAGAGCGTGACTGGGCAATATCATTACGATTCTCTTGAACCATAGCATCAGTATCTGCTCGCTGTTGATGCATCATGGCCAAGGCATTATCTCTCTGCCTTATCTGAGATAAGTAATACTCTTTAAACTCACGCAAGGAGGTACTCAGGTTATGGATTTGGTTAGTAATAATCTTATTCTGAAAATCTTCAGTCTTCTGAAGGAGGAGGACTTCTTTTTTGTGCTTGTTAGAAGATTGAAAGTAAAGTTAATCCCTTTCCTTTAGACTTTTGACCATCTCTTTTATGATCTCCCTCAGTCTCTTAGAGTGCTCAGACCCCAAGTTATCAGGCAACGTGTTGGAAGACTTGATCATATTGTTAAAGCGTTGATGAATCACAAGGGAATTAACTTCAAGATTCTCTTTCCTTTCTTGAACCACCCTCTTTGAGACTTCAAAAAGATCCTCTTTTGTGGGAAGGGAAGAGAGATGATCAATGATTTTCTAAAGATCAGGAGAAGAGGTCGTAGTGTGCTCACTTGGCATGCTTGAGCGAGCAAGAGCCATATCAAAGTATTCATAGTTTAAAGATGAGGGAATATCAAATTGAGTGATTGGTGCTTGGGTTTGGTGTATGGGAGAGGAGGCTGTTTCAGTGTCTTGGATGATTGACTCTGCAATTTGGATAGGTGGAGTGCTGGTCGTAGTGTCATGTTGCTCGACGACCTTGGAGTTATTCACAGGGTTGAAGGAAAATGGTACTATGATAGAAGGTTGGTCATTTGGTTCATCAGTTACAGATTTTTGGGACTCTGTAATTGGAAATTGATTCAGTTAGTTAAGAACAACTTACATCCACCTTAGCAGTTCATCAAATTGGTAGAAATTTGGTAGAGGGGAGTGATTAACCTTGAAAGAAATTGGAATGAAGTGTACCTCTTGTTCAGTCTTTGAAGACGAATGGTTCGTGATCAGCCTTCGAGCAAACTTGAGGTTTCTTGGGAATCCCCGGGCTAGCACAGATATTGCTTGATATACTTTGAATGCCCAGAACATGTGATCCCAAGTGTTAAGAATTAGAGATCTATGAAAGGACATCATGGGTAGGTAGGAGAATAATTGATTGTATTTGGCCCTCCTTTCTTCACTGCTGAACTCTGCGATAATCTCAACTTCTTCTTCCTCTTTTTCGCTTTCACCTTCTTCATCACCTTCATTAGAAATCTCCACCACATCCACCATTTCAGCATCTTCCCTGTCACCTTCAACACCTTCCATCATTGCATCTCCAAATTCTTTGATTTCTTATGGGGCAGAGGTGGCTTCATGAACAGCTTCTGATTGCCCCCCCTCAGCTGGAGCACTTCCTGGCTCAAAGACTTCGAGAATCTCCCCCTCAATATGAGCTTAACTTTCCTCATGGGCTTCTGGCAGCTCTTCCTCAGTATGGGCATTGGCTTGATCAGATGCAGTAGGACTCACTGCACTGTTGAGGGTAGCTATTACTTTTTCAATGATCCTGGTCTGATCCAAGGACTCATTGTGAGAACAAGAGTTTGAAGGCTTAGTTCTCTGTTCAGCTGTATTTCTTCTTTCTTCTTCCTTAATCTTCAGCATGGCTTCCTTAAGCTCAAGGTTAGCCTTCTTGACTAGCCATCTCCTCATTCTTTTAGGCTCAGGCTCAGCAGTCTCTTCAGCTTTAGCAATGATAGTCTGTTTTGGCTGTGAAGATGTTGTAGCAATCTCTTCTAGATTGATTGTAAGACCCCAACTTTTATGAATAAAGATTTAATTTTCTTTATATATTATTTCGAAATAGTAAGGTGTTGACTTGATAAATATGAAAGTTATGGGTGAAATGTGCAAATATTTTTAAAATGAGCAAGTGGTTATAAAATATTCTTGTTGTCGGGGAATATTCGTTTGGTCGTGGAATATTCTTGTTGTCGGGGAATATTCGTACGACGGCGCAGTTATTTGTGGACCCCACAACGGAATAACTGTCGGATATAGAAAGCGACAGAAATAACTTTTTACAAGATAACGGCGTAGTTGTTACCGTTAGTACTGTTGAAATACCCGGTGGTTAAAATACAGTACGCGGTGGTGCGCAGTAGCACACGGTATTGCACAGTATTTCGAATTATTGAGTCTTACGTGAGAAGGAACCTACTCAATTATTGTTACAGTATTTACTGTTCAATATTTTATATTATTGACTCAATAATTGCTACGTTGATATTTTATATTATTGACTCAATAATTGCTGCATTGATATTTTATTGACTCAATAATTGCTACGTTGCTATTTTTTTTATGATTGATTCAATAATGGCTACAGTTGATATTTTGTAGTATTGATTCAATAATTGTCGTTGCACAGTATTTCACGTTATCAACTCAATAATTCATATTATTTGAATAATATTATTAGATAGCATTATTGACAATGTCTAAGGAAGTTCTGTCTAGGAGGGGTTATTTAATTGCGCGCCAGTAAGGAGAAGTCCTTATCGGAAGGCCCCCTCTGTCCTGGGAACGACCTGGTTGTCAATATTGTAGTTCTATAATATTATTTGTGAATAATTAATTATTGATTTATATGATAAGGAAATATTTATTTTGTGGATATAAAAGAAGGAATTTGTGCTGATGTGTTTTTATCAGTATTTTGGTGTGAAAAATCATCCGTTTATGGATTTCGGATAATTTATGTTGGGAATTTGGAAAAATTGTCTCTGCAAAGTTGTAGAGAATTAAATTTCCTATAGAAGGACACATCATTTGTATTGTTCTGACAAAGGGGCTATTTATTATGAATTATTGAAGTTTCGAAAAATAAATATTATTTTATAAATGGTGGGCCCCACTTTTGTTGTTTTGTTGAAAAAAATCAGATGTTTGAAGCAGCCGGCGGCTGGAGAAGTTTTGTAAAAATAATATTATTTTATTATTTTAGTCTCCTTTGGCATCCTAAGCTTTTCCTATAAATAGGGTGCTTAGGTTAGAATTGAAAATCACACCAGATTCGAATTTTTCTCTCTCTATAATATCGAGCGTATTTTTGTGAGTATTTCTATACTTTGAGTATTAGTATTCAGCGCAAGTTTCCGTCAATATTATATCCGATATTCCAGTCAGAGGTACTATCTTTTTGAGGTAAGGGATGTTATTTTCTTTCGTAAATGATGTTATTCTTTTCAATATCATTATACAGAAATATTGTCATGAATTTTGTTATGAAATTCTTATTTTTCCCGTCGGGGTTACTATTCACGTATACGGCACTATTCACGTATACGGCACTATTCACGTATACGGCACTATTCACGAGAAAATTTATTTTTCTTCTAATTGTCCAAATTGTCTGTTAAGGTTACTATCTTTGATTGTATCCAAGTTTTGGGCTTTATTCTTGAATTTTGCTTCACAAAGTATTATTATGGATTATTCTTGAATTTGGATAAACTAAATGACGAATCCCTAATCTTTGTCTTTTATCTCACTGGATTCGTTTTGTTTAAAATGTTTTTCATCATCCTCAGTCCTAAAAGTTGATGTAACTGAATATCTTTGGCCTGTAGAGCAAACATGAATGATTACCTGATGAATATCTTTGGCCTGTAGTGCAAAGATGACAGGTGTTGAGATGAACATGACTACTGATGATGCAAATGAATATCTTTGGCCTGTAGTGCAAAGATGAATATTGATTCGAGATGTATATTGATTGATGTTACAGGGATAAAATATTGGTGATGGACTTTTAAATCATAGAAGATAGTAGACTTCATTCTCTACTTAACTCTTCTAATGATTTGTTATTTCCGCTGCGAATATTGATCTAAAACTTGTTGTCCATAATATTTTATCTGAACTGTTGAAGACTAACGATAATTTATTTTTCATTATCTTAGTCATAATATTCTTTACTGGGCTAGTTGAGCTCACCCTTTTCATCTGTTGTCCTCTTCAGGAAATGAGAATGTTGCGGGGACTAGTCGGGGGACAGAGTGATGGTCCGAGTTAGAGCAGTAGTAGTCCTCACTATTTCTGATAAATAGTGTGATAATAATTGTAATGAGGACTTAGTTTGAATCTTAATATTTTCTACATATTTGTACTGAGACTCACAGTTGTGTGGTCGTATTTTGCACGACCGTATGATATAAAGTTTGTATTTGAATTCTGTACCATGTATTTGGCGACTCAGAATGGGTTGGGTTGAATGGACCTATTCTGGGGACGTCACAGTTGGTATCAGAGCTTAGGGATATGATCTCTGGCGGAGATCGGGGAATAGAACTAGGAGGGGAGAGACGAGTAAATCCTTCGCTAGTGTGTCCTACCTAAGCTTATGTGGTATTTAATTGGTCAGTCGGAGCATAGGGTTAATATGTGATATGTTGACTTGTTTAATTAACCCTTGTTTTATGGCAGTATTTGAGAATGGCAGCTGAGAACGTTAACAACGAAGTGAATGAGACCGTGGAGACACCTTTAATCGTTAACCAGGAGAACGTGCAACAAGAGGGCAATGTTCATCCTGAAAATAACGCTGGTCAGACGATAAACGATGAGATGTTTAGAAGTTTTTTGCAGTTCATGCAAAATCAGACGAGGGAGACTCGTGTGCAACATACAGGTGGAGATAATAACAACACGAGAGCTGTCACTGCTAAGCAGTTCAAAGAATTGGGACCACCAGAGTTTCTGGGAAAGCCGGATCCGATCAAAGCGGAGACGTGGATTAAACAAATTACCAAGATATTTGATGTCTTGGGATGTACAGAGGAACAGAAGGTTCCATTCGCCACGTTTATGTTCCGTGGAGAGGCAGATTACTGGTGGGAATCCGTGAAGCGTACCCAGCCTGCCGCACTCCAGATGTCTTGGGAAGCGTTCCAGAAACTGTTTAATGACAAGTACTTTCCTGAAAGTATTCGTCATATGAAGGAAGTAGAGTTTATCAGACTCGAGCAAAACAACATGACGGTATCCCAGTACGAGGCTAAGTTCGCGGAGCTGTCCAGGTTTGCACCTCATTTGGTGGAGAATGAGGAACGTATGACGCGGATGTTTCTAAGAGGTTTGAAACCCGAAATACGTCAATACCTCATTTCTCATAAGTTTTCTTTATATTCGGATGTAGTAAACAGGGCCCAGTTATTGGAACGAGATAATGATTATGTTCAACCAAGGGACCACAACCAAGGTCGTACTGGTGGCAGTAGTCATCGGAGCAATGACAACCAGCGAGGAGGAAAGTATGACAGAAGCGGTAACCACTCCAGTGGTTATCGTGGCCATGATAGTAGAAGAAGCGAATCGGGAGGAGATTTCAAAAAGAGAAGGTATAACAATGAGAACGCGAAGATGTCAACATCAGCACCAGCATCAACTGTTTCGAGGGGAGGAGAACGACCACCGGTCGTATGCTTTAAATGCGGGAAAGAGGGACATATCAGCCCAAACTGCCCACAACAGTTCAAAGGATGCTATAACTGTGGAAAGGAAGGATATATAGCTCGAGATTGTCCTGTTGCGAAACCAAGTTCAGCGGGGGTGGTGATTCCAAAGGCGGTTGCAGACAAGTCAAAGTCGGTGATTCCTGGAAGAGCGTTTGTCGTTACAGCCCAAAACGCGAGGAATCCACACGAGGTGATTACGGGTAAGCTGATCATAAACTCTTGCGAAGTTTATACCTTGTTAGATACCGGTGCTACCCATTCCTTTATTTCACCTGCTTGTGCTCAACGTTTGAACTTGACTTCTGATAAATTAGACTTTGACTTATCTGTTGAAACTCCGTTAGGAGAAACCTTTGTTACATCTACAGTTTACAAATCTTGCTTGATTCAGATTGGTACCCTTACCTTACCTGTTGATCTTATATCTTTGAAAATACTTGCATTTGACGTGATTTTAGGAATTGACTGGTTAACCACTTACCATGCCAAAATTGATTGTTTTCGTAAGGTTGTTAGTTTTCATATTCCTAATCAACCTGTTGTGCAAATCCAAATCACCAAACCACTAAAATCAGTCAATATCATTTCAAGTCATAAAGCTATTCGTTTATTGAAAAACGGATGTCAAGCTTTCTTAGCTCATGTCACTGATCTAAATCAGAATACATCAGATTTGAATGATATTTCCGTTGTTAATGAGTTTCCTGATGTATTTCCCGAAGAACTTCCCGGTCTACCCCCAGAACGTGAAGTTGAATTCTTTATTGACCTTGAGCCCGGTACAAAGCCCATTTCTAAAGCCCCATATCGAATGGCTCCTATTGAACTTCAGGAGTTAAAGGTCCAATTACAAGAGTTGTTAGACATCGGTTTTATTCGTCCTAGTACGTCTCCTTGGGGTGCTCCTGTTTTATTCGTAAAGAAGAAAGACGGGAGTATGCGACTTTGCATTGACTATCGGGAGTTGAACCATGTCACCATCAAGAATAGGTATCCGTTACCTCGTATTGATGACCTGTTCGACCAGTTGCAAGGAGCGCAATTTTTTTCAAAGATCGATCTTCGTTCTGGATATCATCAGTTGAAGATTAAAACTGAGGATATTCCAAAGACTGCTTTCAGAACACGGTACGGGCATTATGAGTTCTTAGTCATATCTTTTGGATTGACTAATGCTCCTGCTGCTTTCATGGATATGATGAACCGTGTATTTAAGGAGTATTTAGATCAATTCGTTGTTGTCTTTATTGATGACATTCTCATCTATTCTAAAAGCCGTGAAGATCATGAACACCACTTGAAGCTGGTACTTCAAAAGCTTCGTGAGAACAAGCTATACGCCAAGTTAAAGAAATGCGAGTTCTGGCTTGAGGAAGTAGCATTCCTTGGGCACGTGGTATCGAAACATGGAGTATCTGTTGACCCGGCGAAGATTGAAGCAATACAAAGCTGGGAGCAACCTAAGTCGGTGACCGAAGTACGAAGCTTTCTGGGCTTAGCTGGTTATTATCGGAGGTTCGTAGAGGGATTTTCTCGAATCGCTACTCCATTAACACAGTTGACTCGGAAAGATACGAAATTCGTTTGGAGAGAAGAATGCGAGAAGAGCTTCCAAGAGCTCAAGAGGAGACTTATTTCGGCACCTGTTCTGACAATACCATCTGGTTCGGATGGATTTGTTATCTACAGCGATGCTTCAGGCAAAGGGTTAGGATGTGTTCTCATGCAACATGGGAAAGTCATAGCCTATGCCTCGCGACAACTCAAAGAATATGAGAGGAATTATCCTACTCATGATCTAGAGTTGGCAGCAGTCGTTTTCGCGTTGAAGATCTGGAGACATTACTTGTACGGAGAGAAAGTGGAGATTTATACAGATCATAAGAGCCTTAAATATTTCTTCACTCAGAAGGAACTCAACATGCGGCAACGACGTTGGCTTGAGCTGTTGAAAGATTACGATCATACCATCCAATACCATCCTGGAAAAGCGAACGTGGTAGCTGACGCGTTGAGTAGAAGATCATATGTGGGAACGAGTGCGATGATGTCAAGTATACGTGTAGAACCAGCTTTGCTTGATAAAGTTAAAGCTGCTCAAGCTACAGATGCAGAGCTGATGAAGATGAAGAAGAAGGTGCAAGAAGGTGCAATTCCAGAAGCAAGAATCGATGAAGAGGGAATACTTCGAGTCAACTCCAGACTTTGTGTTCCTAACGATTCTGACTTGAAGTATAGAATCATGATGGAGGCACACAACACACCGTTTGCGATCCATCCTGGGAGTACTAAAATGTATCGTGATCTTCGACATACATTTTGGTGGAGCAATATGAAGAGAGAGATCGCGGAGTTCATCTCTAGATGTTTAACTTGTCAACGTGTAAAGGCGGAGCATCAAGTACCGAAGGGTCCATTGCAACCACTGGAGATTTCGAAATGGAAGTGGGAACACATTACGATGGATTTCGTTACGGGTCTTCCCAAGGTTTCTCAAGGCTTAGATGCGATTTGGGTTATTGTTGATAGATTAACCAAGTCTGCTCATTTCTTGCCGATACGAGAGACTTATTCCCTTGAACGTCTTGCTCATATGTACGTGAATGAGATTGTGAGATTGCATGGCATGCCAGTATCCATAGTTTTGGATCGTGATCCCAGATTTACTTCACGATTTTGGATCAGTTTACAGAAAGCTATGGGTACGGATTTACGATTTAGTTCGGCTTATCATCCTCAAACAGACGGACAATCGGAAAGGACTATCCAAACTCTTGAAGATCTATTGAGACTCTGTGTTCTAGACTTCAAAGGGAGTTGGGATAAGTATTTACCATTGGTGGAATTCTCCTACAACAACAGTTATCAGGCAAGTATAGGCGTAGCTCCATTCGAAGCGTTGTATGGGAGAAAGTGTCGTTCTCCAGTATGTTGGGATGAGGTGGGTGAAGCAACATTGTTGGGACCAGAGTTAGTACGTATGACTACAGAAAAGATCCAAATAATCCGACAACGTATACAGACGGCACAGGATCGACAAAAGAGTTATGCAGATCTTCATCGAAAAGACGTGGAATTTAATGTTGGGGACCATGTGTTACTACGTATTGCTCCGTGGAAAGGAGTTACGAGGTTCGGGAAGAGAGGAAAGCTCAATCCACGATTCATTGGTCCATTTGAGATTCTTGACCGAATAGGAAATGTGGCTTATAGACTCGCTTTACCTCCAAGCATGTCTCGTGTTCATAACGTGTTTCACATATCCGTGTTACGTAAATATGTGAAGGATCCAAACCGCATTATTGAGTTAGAACCAGACGAGATAGCTGAAGATTTAACGTACGAGGAGGTACCTGTCAAGATCTTGGATAGGAAGGAGCATGTCCTACGCTCGAAAATTATACCTCAAGTTAAAGTTTTGTGGAGAAACCATGCAATTGAGGAAATGACCTGGGAGTTGGAATCGGAAATGAAAGCGAGGTATCCTCACCTTTTCGACATACCAGGTACGTACGTCAATTTCGAGGACGAAATTTCATAAGGAGGGGAGGTTGTAAGACCCCAACTTTTATGAATAAAGATTTAATTTTCTTTATATATTATTTCGAAATAGTAAGGTGTTGACTTGATAAATATGAAAGTTATGGGTGAAATGTGCAAATATTTTTAAAATGAGCAAGTGGTTATAAAATATTCTTGTTGTCGGGGAATATTCGTTTGGTCGTGGAATATTCTTGTTGTCGGGGAATATTCGTACGACGGCGCAGTTATTTGTGGACCCCACAACGGAATAACTGTCGGATATAGAAAGCGACAGAAATAACTTTTTACAAGATAACGGCGTAGTTGTTACCGTTAGTACTGTTGAAATACCCGGTGGTTAAAATACAGTACGCGGTGGTGCGCAGTAGCACACGGTATTGCACAGTATTTCGAATTATTGAGTCTTACGTGAGAAGGAACCTACTCAATTATTGTTACAGTATTTACTGTTCAATATTTTATATTATTGACTCAATAATTGCTACGTTGATATTTTATATTATTGACTCAATAATTGCTGCATTGATATTTTATTGACTCAATAATTGCTACGTTGCTATTTTTTTTATGATTGATTCAATAATGGCTACAGTTGATATTTTGTAGTATTGATTCAATAATTGTCGTTGCACAGTATTTCACGTTATCAACTCAATAATTCATATTATTTGAATAATATTATTAGATAGCATTATTGACAATGTCTAAGGAAGTTCTGTCTAGGAGGGGTTATTTAATTGCGCGCCAGTAAGGAGAAGTCCTTATCGGAAGGCCCCCTCTGTCCTGGGAACGACCTGGTTGTCAAAATTATAGTTCTATAATATTATTTGTGAATAATTAATTATTGATTTATATGATAAGAAAATATTTATTTTGTGGATATAAAAGAAGGAATTTGTGCTGATGTGTTTTTATCAGTATTTTGGTGTGAAAAATCATCCGTTTATGGATTTCGGATAATTTATGTTGGGAATTTGGAAAAATTTTCTTCTGCAAAGTTGTAGAGAATTAAATTTCCTATAGAAGGACACATTATTTGTATTTTTCTGACAAAGGGGCTATTTATTATGAATTATTGAAGTTTCGAAAAATAAATATTATTTTATAAATGGTGGGCCCCACTTTTGTTGTTTTGTTGAAAAAAATCAGATGTTTGAAGCAGCCGGCGGCTGGAGAAGTTTTGTAAAAATAATATTATTTTATTATTTTAGTCTCCTTTGGCATCCTAAGCTTTTCCTATAAATAGGGTGCTTAGGTTAGAATTGAAAATCACACCAGATTCGAAGTTTTCTCTCTCTATAATATCGAGCGTATTTTTGTGAGTATTTCTATACTTTGAGTATTAGTATTCAGCGCAAGTTTCCGTCAATATTATATCCGATATTCCAGTCAGAGGTACTATCTTTTTGAGGTAAGGGATGTTATTTTCTTTCGTAAATGATGTTATTCTTTTCAATATCATTATACAGAAATATTGTCATGAATTTTGTTATGAAATTCTTATTTTTCCCGTCGGGGTTACTATTCACGTATACGGCACTATTCACGTATACGGCACTATTCACGTATACGGCACTATTCACGAGAAAATTTATTTTTCTTCTAATTGTCCAAATTATCTGTTAAGGTTACTATCTTTGATTGTATCCAAGTTTTGGGCTTTATTCTTGAATTTTGCTTCACAAAGTATTATTATGGATTATTCTTGAATTTGGATAAACTAAATGACGAATCCCTAATCTTTGTCTTTTATCTCACTGGATTCGTTTTGTTTAAAATGTTTTTCATCATCCTCAGTCCTAAAAGTTGATGTAACTGAATATCTTTGGCCTGTAGAGCAAAGATGAATGATTACCTGATGAATATCTTTGGCCTGTAGTGCAAAGATGACAGGTGTTGAGATGAACATGACTACTGATGATGCAAATGAATATCTTTGGCCTGTAGTGCAAAGATGAATATTGATTCGAGATGTATATTGATTGATGTTACAGGGATAAAATATTGGTGATGGACTTTTAAATCATAGAAGATAGTAGACTTCATTCTCTACTTAACTCTTCTAATGATTTGTTATTTCCGCTGCGAATATTGATCTAAAACTTGTTGTCCATAATATTTTATCTGAACTGTTGAAGACTAACGATAATTTATTTTTCATTATCTTAGTCATAATATTCTTTACTGGGCTAGTTGAGCTCACCCTTTTCATCTGTTGTCCTCTTCAGGAAATGAGAATGTTGCGGGGACTAGTCGGGGGACAGAGTGATGGTCCGAGTTAGAGCAGTAGTAGTCCTCACTATTTCTGATAAATAGTGTGATAATAATTGTAATGAGGACTTAGTTTGAATCTTAATATTTTCTACATATTTGTACTGAGACTCACAGTTGTGTGGTCGTATTTTGCACGACCGTATGATATAAAGTTTGTATTTGAATTCTGTACCATGTATTTGGCGACTCAGAATGGGTTGGGTTGAATGGACCTATTCTGGGGGCGTCACATTGATGATAAGTCTGGACTCCACGATCAGTGAGTTTCAGGACTCCACGATCGCAGTGAGTGAAAACTTCTTCAGTCATTGACTGTATTTCCCTTTATGAAGCCTAGTCCTTTTTTCAGCATTTTCTTCATGTTGCTTCTTCTTCTTCTTCTTTTTCAAGACTTCTTCAGGAGACACATTCACTTCCAAGGAGAGTTCTCTTTGTGAGGAGTGACCAAGAATTTCAGTATCAGACCCTTGGGGTACATCAGCCATTGACTCTTGAGGTTCTTTTGCCATTTGAACAATCTCCTTCAGTTTTTTCTTCCCCTTACTCTTTCTGACAAGAGTGGAGGGTTCTTGATTTACTTCTTCTTCTTCAAGTTCCTTCACCACAAACAGGTTTCCCTGTAGGCAAGATTTCTTCACATCTCCAGTTCTTTCACTGAACTCAGATAGCATTATCTTTACATTCTCTGCAGGATTCCTCTTCCAGTTCTCGAAGAGTTATTGGGTCATCCTCTTATTAGAGTTGATGGCTTCACCTTCCTGAGCTCTAATTTTGTCTCCCAAAGCAGATTGGAGAATGATGCTAATGAATCTTCTGTAGAGCATCTTACTTGTGCTCTTTGCTTTCTTAGAGGTGAGAATCCATTTCCCAATCTATCCCATGAGAAGAGCCCCATAGTTTAGTTTAGATTTGAAGTAGATTGTTATCATAATCTTCAGTTGAGCTTCGTTGACAGAGTCATGACCAGAGCTCTTGCAACACATGCACTTCCCAATAATGTCAGCCAAAAATTCATATTTTTGGGGAAACTCTTTCTTCTTGTAGCCATTGACATCTTGATTCTTCTTGTGATGCATCTTCTTCAGTCCTTCATGGAAGTCGATGAAGCCTAGAGATGTAAAGCCCTTAGATTTAAACCCTAAAGTCAGGTTTATATCTACAACTTTGAGCCGAATCTGAAAGTTCTTAACCTTCGTTGTAAGGACGTCGTTCTCATAGACTCTATTATTGTAGAACTCCTTCACCAGCTTTGGATTAATCTTCGTGCTGGAGCTGAGAGCTTCCGGAAGTCCTACTTTCTTCAGCAAAAATAAGATCTTATGAAACTGTGAGTCGGCAGTCTTGAACTCGTTGAAGCACACTTGATAGCTAGAGACTACGTTCGAAGATGCCATTACTTTTTGTGATTTTCCTGAAATGAGCAAGATTTACTGAGTATACTTGATTTCTCAATTTTGTGTTCTTTTGAGAGAGAAAGCTTTTGAAATTTTGAGGTGAAACTGACAAAAAGACTTTTCAAAAGTGTTTGTAACTTCCCTCTTCAATTTTTGCAGAGTGGGATACGTGTCTTGTTCTGAAAGGCTCCACGATTTTTAAACGTATAAAAAAACTGAGTTTCCCTTAGCTCCCCCTGAGCTAGTATTTCCCTCTTGAGGACTACGATCATTGAGACTACTCCACGATCATTATCTCACTCTTCCTTGTTGAGACTACTCCACATTCATTGTCTCATTCTGCCTTGTTGAGACTGCTCCACGATCGTTATCTCACTCTGTCATATCTATGATTTTGACATATCCTTTTTTCTGCATACTTAGTACCAACTAGAGTATAGATTTATGGTTATAAATTTAGCATTCCTAACTCACTTATCAGCTTATTAAATCTGGATTCATCTAAAGGTTTTGTGAAGACATCAGCAAGTTGATTTTTAGTTGGTATATATTGTAAAGATATAGTTCCATTTTGAACTTGATCCCTAATGAAATGATATCTTATTTATATATGCTTTGTCCTAGAATGCATGACAGGATTATGAGTTATTGCTATAACACTGTGTTATCACAATGAACAGGTATAGATTTAAAATCAAACCCATAGTCTGCTAGTTAATTTTTCATCCATAGGATTTGAGCACAACAGTTGCCAGCTGCAATGTATTCAGCTTCTGGTGTTGAGGTTGATACTGAGTTTTGCTTCTTGCTAAACCAAGACACAAGTCTGTTTCCTAGCAGTTAATAAGTGCCACTTGTACTTTTTTATCAATTTTGCAACCTACAAAATCAGCATCTGAATATCCTGTCAATTCAAAGGAGGACTCCTTGGGATACCAAAGTCCCAAGTGAGGTGTGACTTTGAGATACTTGAAAATTCTTTTTTACAGCTGTTAACTGTGATTCCTTAGGGTTAGCTTGAAATCTAGCACATATACATGTAGCAAACATAATGTCTAGTCTACTGGCAGTTAAGTACATGAGAGAGCCTATCATACCTCTGTATTGAGTAATATCAATATATTTACCTTTCTCATCTTTGTCAAGCTTAGTTGCTGGAGCAATTGGAGTTTTCATGGGGGAAGCAGATTCCATGCCATACTTTTTAAGTAAATCTTTTATGTACTTGGCTTGGTTAATGAAGATACCTTCATTAGTTTGCTTTAATTGAAGTCCAAGGAAGAAATTTAGCTCACCCATCATGCTCATTTCGAAGTTAGTCTACATAAGCTTGGCAAATCTCTTACATAGATTTTCATCAGTAGAACCAAAGATAATGTCATCTACATATATTTGTACCAACAGAACTTTATCTTTGTGCTTTCTAAGAAATAGTGTGGTGTCTACTCTACCTCTAGTGAATCCATTTTCAATAAGAAAGTTTGTTAGAGTTTCATTCCATGCTCTAGGTGCTTATTTAAGTCCATATAACGCTTTCTCTAATTCATAGACATAATTAGAGAGAGTTGGATTGAAAAAACCTGAAGGTTGTTCCACATAGACTTCTTCTTGAAGTTCTCCATTAAGAAATGCACTATTGACATCCATTTGAAAGACTTTAAACTTCATGTGAGCATCAAAAGCAAGAAATATTCTGATTTCTTCTAGTCTGGCAACAGGTGCAAAGGTCTTGTCGTAGTCGATGCCTTCTTCTTGAGATTAACCTTTGGCCACAAGTCTTTCTTTGTTCCTTGTGATCACCCCATCTTCATCCACCTTGTTTCTAAAAACCCATTTGGTGCCGATGACTGGGTGATTCTTTGTTCTAGGAACTAATCTCCAGACTTTACTTCTTTCAAACTGATTCAGCTCCTCTTGCATAGCTTCTATCCAGCTCGAGCCTTCCAAGGCATCCTCTATCTTCTTCGGTCCCATTTGGGACAGAAAGCTCAAATAAAAACACTCATTTTGGTTGCAGATCTTGTCTTGATTCTTACATTTGGATCTCCGATAATCAAGTCTTTGGTGTGATCTCTTTCCCACTTGCTTCCTATTAGAACATCTGTTCTGGTGCCTTTTTGTCTGAATACTTCAAGATTAACTTCTACTTCTCGTTGCAGAGGTTCATTGTCTGGTGTAGTGCCTTCCACGATCTCTTCTTCTTGCTCTACGAGTTCATTTTCTGGGACTGCGATCGTGGTGTTGGGATCGACCACTTCAATCGTAGTGGCTGGCTCGACGATCGCAGTTTTGAGTGGTACAGACTTGTCTGAGTCTGTTTCATCAAAAATAATGTGAATTGGGACTTCAACACTTAGGGTCTTATTATTAAACACTCAGTAGGCTTTGCTGTCTGTGGCGTATCCAAGAAAGATTCCTTCATCGGACTTCGATTGAAACTTAGTAAGATATTGTTTTCCATTGTTGAGAATATAGCAAGCACAGCCAAAAACATGGAAATAACTGACATTTGGCTTTCTTCTTTTTCACAGCTCGTAGGGAGCCTTCTTAAGTGTAGAGTGGACAAAAGACTTGTTTTGAGTGTAGCAAGCAGCGTTTATGGCTTCTGCCCAGAAGTATTCAGGTAGATGAGCTACTGCTAGTAGAGTTTTCCTGCTTCAATCAGCGTTCTTTCTTTCTTTCAGCTACTCCATTTTGCTGTGGAGTTCTTGGAGCTGAGAAGTTATGACTGATGTCATTGTCTTCACGGAACTGATCCATCTCAGAGAAGTTGAATTCTCCTCAATGATCACTTCTGATGCCCTTAATATTCTCTCCTTTCTCATTCATCACCAGCTTGAACATCTTGATAAGTTGGGAGCTCGTTTCATCCTTTGAACTTAGAAAGAATACCCATGTGAATCTAGTGCAGTCATCCACTACCACCAGTGAGTATCTCTCCCCTCCAAGGCTTACAGTTGGAATAGGCCCGAAAAGATCCATGTGAAGTAACTGTAGGGGCTTATCATTTGAGTTGACTTCTTTGCCTTTGAATGAGCTCCTTTTCTGCTTTCCGAGTTGATAGGAGTTGTATCGTCTTTCTTTGACATAGTTCAGTTTATGTAAGCCTGCTACCAGATCTTTGGAGGCTAGTTTCGACATGCTCTTGAAGTTGAGATGAGATAATCTTCTATGCCACAGCCAGCCCATTTCTTCGGAGGCTTTAGCAAGAAAACATATTGTCTCATCAGAACTCAGTTCAGCAAGATTGACAACATAGACATTTCCTTCTCTAGTTCCAGTAAGCTTTAGAGAAGAGGTCTTCAAATCTATGACTTGACATTGATTGTTGAGGAAGGTGACTTGATGACCTTTGTCGCACAGTTAGCTGATACTCAGGAGATTGTGCTTCAGTCCTTCCACATAAGCTACTTTGCTGAAGGACAATGCACCGTTTCCAGCTGAGCCATATCCTCTAGTCTTTACAGATCCGTTATCTCCAAAGATGACTGTAGGACCCTTTTTCTCTTTGAAATTAGACAGGAGAGCTTTAGTTCCAGTCATGTGCTGTGAGTATCCACTATCCAGGTACCAGGTTGTTACAGTGGAGCTCTGTTTCTGCAGTAAGAATTATCTTTCATTGTCAGCTCCAGTTCATAGTTGAGAAGGTTGCCATAAAACTGTTGCACTGTCATTTTATGAAGGTTATTTAATTCTCTAATGGAAGTGGTTTTTGCATCCCACTTGCTTGGTAGAGCCCTCATGAACTTGATGATAAGATCTTTGTTGGGATAGATCTTTCTGAAGGCTCAGAGAGAGTTGAGCAGTATATTGAATCTTTCCTAAGTGGAAGTAATGTTCTCTCCTAGTACGTAAGTGAACATTTCATACTGCTGAGTAAGTAGAGATTGCTTGTTCTCTCTAACTTCTTTAGTTCCTTCATGCATGATGAGTAATGCTTCCCAGACTTCCTTTTCAGTTTTGCTGTTGACCACATTCTCGAACAGATCATTTTCTAAGGACTGGAATAGAATGTTCTTGGCCTTCTTGTCCAGTTGGACAGCTCATTGTCAGTTCATTCTGACTTGATCTTGATCTGTATTCTGTTTGGATCTTTAGGAGTCGGTGTAAGCTTTGTAGGAATGTAGGACCCACTCATTACAGTTTCAAATAGATCATCATCTATTGAATCCATATAAGCTTGCATTCAAACTTTCCAGTTGGAAAATTTATCTTTGTTGCACAATGGTGGCTTGCTGCCTCCACCAAACTTGGACTCGCTTATAATGTATGCCATTGATCTACTCAAGCTTTGTAGGCTATAGTTGAGAGAACCTGCTTTGATACCAATTGTTAGATCCCGGAGGCACAATAGTTATCTAGAAGGGAGGGTTGAATAGATATTTTAAAACTTTTGCTTTTCAAAATAACTGATCAGATTTGTTAATTAAATAATTAATTAACCTCAGCGGAATATATGATTTGGTCGTTCCACTTAAGATAAAATCAAGTTTATAGTTCGATTAGCAGTTATAGCAATTATGGCAGATATGGCAGTTAGTGAATAACAGAATGTAAATGACACATTTGTTTTAAGTGGTTTAGAGCACTCAAAACTCCTAATCCACTCTTCTACTCCACGAGTAGAAAATTCACTAAGGATATCGATACAACTTTGAATCACTAAGATTCCTTTAAAACTAGTAGCCTTGGAACTTCTAGTTCACTAAGAACTTTTCAAGTCCAGTAGACTTGGAACTTCTAGTTCACTAAGAACTCTTCAAGCCCATCAGACTTGGAATACACTGTAATGAGAGTTTTGTTCGTTGTGGTGCTACTCAGTTGCCTTCAAGCATAAGTTCTGAAGAACTGAGTAGCGAAGCAAGATGTTTCTTTTTGGATCGTAGAGTTTGGCTTTGAGATGTTCTTGAGATTTGTACGTTCTTGCTTAATCTGAAATCTTCAATCTGTTTGCATTATGTAGGAGCCTTTGAAATCTTCCCGTTGAAAGGCATCCGTTTGAGCATTTAATGTTCCAGACGTTCTAAGCACTTAATGTTGACTTCCTGGGAATATGGTGCACTCCTTTCAGACTCGCCTGACACTGCAGACTGCTTACTCACCTAACACCTAAAAAATAGCTTTCAGCAGATAGTTGGTAGTCACCTTTTCTTTTCCTCACGTTTCTTCAATTCAAACTGAGGATATATGTTAGAGCATTGGGATTCCCGAAATGTCAATTTTCATATGTCCTTCTTCATTGTTAGACATCTTTTTTCATCAGGTAGGCGAATCTTAATACTTCTGATGCTAACTGAAGAAACACTACGATCGTTGTCTTTTTGCTACGATCGTTGAGTGTTAGAGTGCTTGTAAGCAATTCAGCCTGGATCGTAGAGTACTCTACGATTCTGCTTTAGCTTTGAAGGACTTGACTAACTACGATCTTTACTTACGACAACATGAAGAATCCACGATTCCGAGAGAAGGCTGCGATTCTTGACGTGGCTCGGCAGGCACTCGGCGGACTATCTCTACGATTTCTAAGTGGCTTCCTTGACAAACTACGAATCCGAGAGAGTCTTCCTTGTCACACTACGATTCTACCTTGGCATCTGCAAACTCTTGGCTGGCTCGACAGACTAGAATCTGTGTAGGCCTAACTATTACAATTTTAAGAGATCAATCTAACAAGCTTGATCTTTTTACTATACATTCTATTACAGAATGATAAACGTTCAGCTCAAATCAACTTAACAATTTTGATCTTCAATCTAACTCCTAGTACATATGTTCTAATAAGGACTTTACAACAATGGAAAATACATCCACATTTATTTACTTTCAACATCAAATTTGAATATGCAATTCTCAACATAATTTAATTGAAGGTTTTGTTATTAATTTGTCTCATCTTATTTAGCACGCATACTTATATGTATATATATATATATATATATATATAATACGCATCATATTAATTAACACGCGAAGCATGTTTTATAATATATAATATATATAATAAGCATGCGCATATAGAATAATATATTCTACCCGGATTGATTATGGACTTTATTCTAGTTTGGTTCACTAGAGCCACCAAGTGAACCAAATGGTCAAACATAGGGGTGCAAGAATTAAATTTAAATATAACTATTACATTTAAATCTCGGGCTCCATTACAAATAGGTCTTCAAGCGCTCCTTGCTCCTTGGTCTCCAATTCTTCAAAATATAATTCTAACTATTCCTATTACAAAACTATTAACAATAAATAGAAACCTTGATCAGCAGTCAAGGGGAAGTATATAGGAGGGAGATAGAATTTACATTAAGAAAAATTAGAGAAGACAAGGTACACAGACCCCATTTATAGAACCCATACATTCAAGCATCCATCTAAAATAAAATCTAATCACATTGGTCAATAGTCCATAATCAACCCCATTTATTATCATACACATCAACATATGCATCAATAAATAAAACATTTATCTCATGAATAATAAACATTCAATATATACATTGATATCGATTTAATGGGCAATTATAATTAGCATAAAATCCAATTTTGAATCAAAATAAACTCCTTTATTTTAATCCAAATTTAAATTAAAATAAATTAATTTATTTTAATTAATCATGGAATCTAATTCCAAGTCAAAATAAACTCGTTTATTTTAACATTATTAAAAAAAATAGTTTTTTGGAAAAATACAAAATATGTGGAATCCAATTCCTTATCAAAATAAACTTCTTTATTTTGATTAATATGAAATCATATTTCATATCTAAATAAACTCCTTTATTTAAGGAAACATGGAATACCCTTTCCTAATTCACAAATAAACTCCTTTATTTTCAAGAAACATAGAATTCAATTTCAACTTCAATTAGTTATAATAGAATCTAACTCCGATTCTAATTAGTTAGCATAAAATTAAATTTTAATTAAAATAAAAATCTTTATTTTAATCTAATTCCAAATAAAAATAGACTACGTTATTTAAATTTAGAATTACTCGAAAAACATGAAATTCAATTTTTAATATAAAATAAACCTTTTATTTTAATTAGAAATAAAATAAATAATAAAAATAAAATTTTATTAATTTTATGGGAAGTGGCGCTGCGGCACCGCGTTTGAACTGCAAGTGGGGGCTGCGGCGCGGGCTGGCGCTGCGGCGCTTTCTATTTCTCCTTCGACAGGCGTTGCGGCGCCACTAGACAGATTCAGTTTTTCCAGTTCGCGAATTATGCAATTTTTTTTCCAAAACATGATTCTATGCCAATAATTATGCCCTATAAAAGTGTTTTAAACACATATCAACATATATATTAAATCTGAACAATTAATAACTCGCATAAAGGTTTGACTCTGATGCCACTATTAAGTTTGTAATATTCATGAACACAATCAAATTGCATAACATAAGCAGAAGCATGGTAAATTAGAGTTTTAAAAATTTTACAAACCATATACCCGGATCATCCTTTATGCGCAATTATTAATTAAACGAAAAAGATGAAGAAAGAGATTCATACCCTTGAAGATACGAGATTTCTCAGGTACGAGTTCAACTCAAAATCCTTTCCTTCTCTCCTTGAATTTACGGGTTAGATTCCTTCCTTTGATCAACGTTAGCCACCCAAGTGTTTGACCTCTAGAGGTAATCCACCAAGAAATAATTTTTACTCAAAAAGAATGGTGTTTGGCTAAACCCTAGTTTCTTTCTCTCTAGAAAAGGAGTGCTCTCCCAACTATTGGAAAAATAGCATTAGAATTAGCCCCAAATCAAAATATGACTCCTCTTATTTATAAATGTAGGCAACCCTTCTAAATATGTTAGGATTAAGGTTTTATAATAATTAATTTACCTCCTAATCTTATTAGGAATATAGGAGAGTACTATTATTAATTAATTCCAAAACTCTTTTAAGAATTAAACTAAAAATAATAATAATAGTAATAATAATAAGACTCCTCTTATTAATTTATATTTAATATTTCCAAAATATTAAATAATAAATATTAAGTTATTTAATTTATTCTATCACCATAGATTAAATTAAATACATTTAACCTATTATTACGATTATGCCAAGTGCTTCTTAAATAAATATTATTCCTTTTATGCTGTGACCCTTTAGGTTCTCCATATTAAATCGGTTGTGAATAAATCAATTAGAACAATTCTAATCTTATTTAAACAAATAAATTAAACTAGTTAATTTATTTAAATAAATAATATTTATTTTACAATAAAGGTAAGCCCCCTTAGAGCTCAATGACTTTCCAGATAATATAGATTTCAACATTAATCATAAAAGAACCTTTGAGTAAATAAATACCGTATAATTCAATCCTTCCACCATATAATGCTCCAATTAAATATAAGATATGAAATTACTATCAAGTCTTATTTTATTTAATTATATGTATTTCAATCCTTAAATGAACAACTGTAATACCCGAGAATTTTCATATATTATTAAATAAATATATTAATGGGAATGAGAATTTATTTGAAAATAAATGATTTTTGTGTTATGAGGAGAGTAACTCAATTATATTAAATTGAATATTTATGACAATTGAGAAAAATATGGAGTTTATAATAAACTCGATGAAATGCCTTGTGTGGCACCGTGATGGAAAATAATAATGATTATATTAATTTAAGCAAACAATTAATTTATATTAATTTTTAATCGTAGAATATTAATTAATTGTCATCGTATAATAATTGTTATAGATGATTAATTAATAATATGTGATTATTATTATTATTGCAAGAAATATAATAATAATAATGAGCAACGTGTCTATAATATAATAAGATTTATATTTATATACTGTGCGTGATAAATGAGCAATGGTTGTGGAAATTAATAATTTCATTATTAATCAATGAGGAATGGATTAATTAATATTATCATTAATTAATCAATGAGATGAATAATTTATTTATTTGACATTATGAATAATAAAATAAATAAGTAAGTTATTAATATAATAAGATTATATTGTACAAGCATGCAATAATTAAATATAAAGTATATAGAATACAACTATATTATATAGTGTGGTGCAATATTTATGTGACTATACTATATATATGGACCATGTATTGGGATTTATTAAACTATGTAAGCTACATGATTAATACCTATGTGACAATATGTATGTAAGTATACATTAAATTAATACATCTTGAAAGTGTTGTAAACAAGGGTTGATTAATAGAATTTAATAATAAAGGAAATAATGTGATGTGATTATATCCGAGAAAATTATACCAGTGTGATAAAAATGTACCTGGATTATATGTGTACAAGTCACACTTACTACATTATGTGAATTATAGTGTGACATTTCAATTAAAGACATGTATAATATATATATATATATATATATATATATATATGTGTGTGTGTGTGTGTGTGTGTGTAGATAGCCTAAGTATTTAATACATATGTGTATAATGATTTAAGTGTAGTATATTGCTAGAAGGCTGAGTTTGTTTTGCTGAGAGAGTCACTATCTCTTTCACGTGATATACTCAAGCTATCCTACTCCCCTATAACCTTAAAACTCAGCAAACCTTCATAGCAATCATACAATGGGGTGTGGGCATAATGATGACCTTCAACAACTATCTACCAACTTCTTCTTATCTAGTATGCAATTCAAACATACGTTAGTTTATTTTGAGAGTTAGAAGCATGGACTGTGTTTTAATTTTTCTATAAATGAAGCATCTCTCCTTGCTGAGATTTTGCTTGAGTTTGATAAGTTGAGAGCTAATATATATACATCAGTGTAGTATTCTGAGAAGTGGAGAATTCAAACTCCATTAACAGAGGTATAATCCCATTTCTGTATTCTTCATTCTTGATTTCTGTCAAAAATTTCTATTCTTGAAATTCTCTGTCAAAGTAAGCTTCTGGATTATGGATGCCATTCATGCTAATTGAATTATAGGAAGCTGTGTAGTTGTTATATGGACTTGTATACATGTTGGGATTACAAAATAGCTTCCTTGTTTTTCATTTTCATTTTCTGTTTCTGTTGCTGTGATTTCTTAGATTCTTAATTATGTGGAATTAAAGTGTAATTGGGTTATATAATGATTGTTTAAGTGTTACATGAACTAATAATCATGTTAGTAAGCAATGTAGTGTGATTACAATCAAATTCGTAGTGTAATTTCTGTGTTGGGCTGGGTTTTTGGCGTTTTCTGGAACTGTCTGCCGCTGGCTGGGAGTCGGCGCAGTTGCGCCAGTTTTACACTGGGCAGTTGCGCAGCTGCGCCAGCAGCCTGCAGCAGTTCCCTGCTTCCTGCTTAAGTCTGCTAAGTGTTAGGTTGTTTACATGGCTTAGATGAGAATGCTAATTGGTCTAACATACTTATATCAGTATATGGAGATAGCGTAAACACGCTTTGGCTATGATTACATGCAAGGATTAGGAAACAACATATAGTGTTGAAGTAAACTTAAAGTTTCATGAACGAACGTTAACATATATGAAGCATGTTAATATTCTGACTTTCGAGACATGTTTGTATGACCTAGAAACACATGAAATACGTATTGACTTACATACAGAAGCTTCATGATGAAATGTGAGCATGCGAACTCCATCATTTAACATTTCTAACGAAAGCGTAGAGTTTGAAAATAAACTTTGATAAATTATATTCATGTTGATATTATGACCGTACAAGCATGTTAATATGGTTTAAGAATGCACGAAAGGTATGTTGACTTGCTTAGATATGTTTCATAGCATGACATGAGTATGTGGACTTCAATTGTGAGCCTTGCTAAGTAAAAGTATACGTTTGAAACGTAAAACTTGAACATGTTTTCAAAAAGATAGTTACATCACGTGAGTATCTAGATTCTAAAGGGTTATGATGGCATGTTCGGGTTTGATATACCTCTAAACATGATTCGTTTGTAGTAAACATAATGATAATATGAGTTTAAAGCATGCTCCCAAGTATTAAACAATACTAGTTATGAATAAATAATGTGAACACCATAAGCATGTGTATTAATAGATTATGTGACATTTATGTAAACATATAGCCAAGTTATAAAGCATGATAACCACATGGTTTTTCTATTCCTTAATACCAGGTAAAATGTAAGTTAAAATTGTGATAATGAACTCAAGAATGATTATATGCTACGATGTTACTTGAACCCGATTTTGATTGTTAACTTAGGGGAATGCCATAACTTGCTAAAATGAAATATATTCAGTATTGATTGTGGTCTTATGTGATATTAATAATATGCGAGTATGTTTGCTAATTGTGGTAGTCTCACATGATAGTAATGATGTATAAATATGATCAACTTGAGAAAAGAGGATAGTTAAGGATAGAAGTTATATTAATATAATACTATATAACTGTGTAGCTAGGTTAAAACTTAGCTTATGTGTTGATCGTATATTCGGAGATAAAATGTGAAGTTAAATTATATGACTAATGAATGTCATATATATACGTAACTATATTACGATAGGAATTCGAAAGTGTTGGCTAGCTTTACATGAGTAAACTACGCATAAGGCAAGTTTCCTAACTTACACTCTTTTACGGTGCAAGTATCCTAACCGACGCATTTACTTTATGCAAGTATTCTATCCTTGTATATTGCGAACTAGTTTCTTTACTTAATCGTTTGAATTGAATTAGCATACTTGAACTCTTATTTCATTAAAGCTATTATTCATGTTGAACTTAGTATTGTTCTTGAATATTGTGAAAGTGTCTATGCCATTTGATTCGGCTAGACTTATATTATTGAAAAGCGACCCAAACTAATTGATTGGTGTGGGATCTTGTATTTGACTGAGAAGAACAACCTTCTTTGAAGGAAATATATAATTGTCGGAGAACCGATGTGCACACTTAAGTATGATTGATTGTTATGCATAACGATGGTGCTTTAGGCTGATCACCTGTTGTACCTGTTTTTGTTGGATTCTCAGTTTATTACTGTTAATTCTAGTAGAAGTTCATAGTCCTTAGCGACTGTTCAGTATTCAGTTATCTTGAAATGTTGAATTGATTTGTTATTGAATCACATTGATATTATTCTGTCCTTAGCGACTATTATTGAAAACTGTTGATATTCTTGTTATCCTTGAACTATCAAACTTTGTTATACCCTTTCGAGAATTAAGAATTATATCACTTACCCTTATTGTATATTACTTGCTGTGCAATTTGTGCTCATTCTTGCTTTTCCTAAAACATTTCAGTTAAGGCAGAGCAGGGCGAACCTTCGGGCATTGATAAGGGCAAGGGCAAGGCTACCAACTAGCTTGTCTCTTTTATGTTTTAAATATTTTAATATTGTATTAAGATGATGTAGTAAGACTGGATTTGATTATTTTTAAGCTTAAGTTAGATTATGTAATAAGTCGTTCATTGATATTATTATGTAATCTATTAAGTATTGTAGGTTGCGAGACTTGGGGGAATAATTATAATAAATCATTGTAAATTATTCTAGAATAGATTTTCAGCTGTGATTGTGTGATATTTAGTTATTATTATTGTGATGTATTACCATGAGCACGTGATGAACCGAATTCGAGAGACCAAGTGGCGGTCACGGATTTGGGGGCGTCATAATAACTCCAAATAATACAAATTAGAAACTCCTTTCTAATTTCGCATTGGCCAAGGATTCTTTTCTAATTTTATTTCACCTTAGACAAGGATTCATGGGTTGTCATTTATCGAATCACATAGAATATTCTCTCCTTTTTACTAGAAGCGGTAGATTCTTTATTTGTCATTCATTATCTCCATATATAACTTATTACACCCAAGTATAACCTTTGATATACCCTAAGGGTCTTAAAGGACATGTCAAAATATAACTTATCATACATAAGATACTATGATGATCTCAAGTCTAAGGATCACTTGTACTACTATCACTTATTGATAAACAAATAAAACTCCATTAAATATTCTTTAGCGAGCCACGTTCAGTGAACTTATTCTCCAATAAGCATCTACATACTTGTTTTAGTGTCTGCACACAAATGTGTTAGGTTTGTTAGATTCATGGATACAATCATATTGCATAAAATTAGCGGAAGCATGGTAACTCAGAGTTTTAAAATTTTACAAACCATATACCTGGATCATCCTTTATGCACAGTTATTAATTAAAACGAAATAGATGGAGATTAGATTCAAACCCTTGTAGAAACTAGCTTTCTTAGGTACGAGTTCAACTCCAATTCCTTTTCGCGTTCAAATTGAATCCACCAAGTTGATTCCTTCCCTTGATCAACGTTAGCCACCCAAGTGTTTGGCTTCTATAGGTGATCCACCAAGAAAGAACAAGAATTCAAGAAGAAGGGTGTTTAGCTAAACCCTAGTTTTTATCTTTATAGAATTATGTGTACTCTCCCAACTCTTGGAAAGATCATTAACCCCAAATCAAAATAAGACTCCTTTAATTTATAGAT
This sequence comes from Panax stipuleanatus, assembly GCA_020205555.1. Lineage (NCBI taxonomy): Eukaryota > Viridiplantae > Streptophyta > Magnoliopsida > Apiales > Araliaceae > Panax > Panax stipuleanatus. The sequence goes on from CM035115.1 coordinate 19,861,912, forward strand.
GTAGACAACCCTCTTAAACAATTTAGGATTAGGGTTTCATATTAATTAATTAAACTCATTTAATTAATTAGGCTTCCCAATCCTATTGGGAATAACTAATTAAACTCTTTAATTAATTAGCCTCCTAATCTTATTAGGAATATATATATATATATATATATATATATATATATATATGAGAGTGTGTGTCTCATTAATTAATTCTCAAACTCCTTTAGAAAGTAAATAATAATAATAATAATAATAATAATAATAATAATAATAATAATAGTAATAATAGTAATAATAATAATAAGACTACTCTTATTAATTTATATTTAATATTTTTAAAATCTTAAATAATAAATATTAAGCTATTTAATTTATTCTATCACCATAGATTAAATTAAATATACTTAACTTATTATTACGATTATGCCATTTGCTTCTTTAATAAATATTCTACCTTTTATAGTGTGACCCTTTAGGTTCTCCATATTAAACCGGTTGTGAATAAATCAATTAGAACAATTCTAATCTTATTTAAATAAATAAATTAAACTAATAATTTTTTTAAATAAATAACATTTATTCTACAATAAGGATAAGCCTCATTAACGATCAACGACTTTTCAGATAATATAGATTTTAACATTAATCATAAAAGAACCTTTGAGTAAATAGTTACCGTACAATTCAATTCTTTCACCATACAATGTTCTAATTAAATATAAGACATGAAATTACTGTCAACTCTTATTTTATTTAATTATATGTATTTCGATCCTTAAATGCACAACTCCAAATAATGCAAATTAGAAACTCCTTTCTAATTTCATTCCACATTGGCCAAGGATTCCTGGGTTGTCATTTATCGAATCACATAGGATATATCTCTTTTTTTACTAGAAGTGGTAGATTCTTTATTGATCATTCATTATCTCCATAAATAACTTATTACACCTAACCATACCCTTTGATATACCTTAAGGGTCTTAAGGAACATGTCAAGGTATAACTTATCATGCACAAGATACTATGATGATCTCAAGTATAAGGTTCACTTGTACTACTATCACTACATGAATTCCTATTGACAGGCAAGTAAAACTCCATTAGGTATTTCCTTTGCGAGCCACATTCAATGAACTTACTCTCCAATAAGCACCTACATACCTTCTTTAGTGTCTCCACACAAATGATTATGAGATCAATCATCCTCATCCAATGAGCAAGCAACGTATGTACCAATCTATCCGGATTCACTAATCCCATTTTTAGTAATCCAACGATTGGGAACAATTTTAGTTTTAAGCTATCTAAGAATTTAGATCTCATTAGCATGATCATCATCATGATTCTAAAAGCATTGCTTAAAACTATGGGTTTATCACATATTATAATAACAACATCATGTAGATAATTAATTGCCTTTAATTAAATAATACTTTTTATTAATAAATGAATAAAATTATTACAAAGTATATATTTTATCATCAAACATGATTGGCTTGTATGCATACTACTTTCGATCTCCCACTTGCACTAAAGCCAATTGCCATGGTATCTAATACCCTTTTTCTCTAAGTAACGATTATCCTACTGCTTGATAAGCTTTAGTAAATGGATGTGTAATGTTGTTCTTGAGAGTTCACTATCTCTATAGTGATTTCTCCTTTTCCAATGATTCCTTTAAACAAATGAAAGTGACACAACACATGTTTGGATCCAAGATGAGACTTGGGAACAATTCCTAGTTCTGTAATGAACTTTTCATCCGAAACATCAACTTGCAGCTTCATTTACAACTATATACTTTGTCTTTGTCACTAATCTAGCAACTCTTTGCTGTTTGAAACCTTTCTAATTCACTGCACCACCGTTCAAGGTAACGCTTCACCCTAAAGTGGATTTGTTGTTGTCTTGGTCAGTCCGAAAAACTTGAGTCTTTTAGTCCTCTAGTTTTATTCAGACCCACCATGAATCATGCTAACATCTTTAGTGTTGGTTAAGTACTTTAAGATATTTTTCACTGTCTCACAGTGAACTTCTCCAGAATATGACTAATCAACATCAAGTCTCGTATATTTCATTGCATACATGATAGTTACTCATACGGTCTCTCTTTACGTAGTCTATGGTGACTATTAAGAGAGATTCACTCCATGACTCATCAACATGAGACATTTCTTGGAGTTTTACCATGCTAAACGCCTTTAGCATCGAATGAATATATGTTCCTTGAGTCAAGCCGAGGATCCTTTTAAATTTATCTATATAGATTTATATCCCCAATTTAGGATGTTTTACCCAAATCATTCATGGAGGAATGTTTAGACAACTTTATCATTACTGATTATAGCACTGGTATGTCATTCCTTATCAATAGCATATCAACATATAATACTAGGAAAGTTGCAGCGCTCCCACTGACCCTTTTGTACACACTAGGTTCATTCTCGTTTTTGATAAAATCAAACTCTTTTGATTGTCTCATCAAAATGAATGTTCCATCTTTGAGAAGCTTCCGTCAATCCATAAGTGGATTGTTGTAGCTCATATACATGATTTGCTTCAACCATTGAAACAAATCCATCTGGCTGTATCATACATACATTATCCTCTAATAATTTATATTTGAGGAAGGGCGTCTCCACATCCATTTGCCAGATCTAGTAATATTAAGCTGCAATCGCAAGTAAAATCCAAATGGACTTGAGCATTAATACCATTAATAAATGTTTTATTACAGTCAACTCCTTGACTTTATTTGAAAACCTTTTCCAAAACGGTCTGGCCTTATAGGTCTCCACCTTGCCATTTGCTCTAAGGATCCATTTCAAATTTTATGTCCATCTGCCATTTCTCTGAGTGTCTACAACTCTTAGCCTTATTGTGTATTACTGGATCATCATCCTCTATGATGCGTACCTCATCATCATCATCTATAATGAATCCATACCTCTCAGGTATCTTCAGTACTTTTCCAGATTCATGATTCGGTTGTGGTACAATAGGTCTATCTACAAGTTCCTCCTTCTGACTAAAAGTGATTTGTGGTTCTTGAACTCCTTCAAGATCTATTATCCTCCCACTAGCCCTTCAACGATAAATATTTTATCTTAGAAGGTAGCATGTTTCGCAACAAATACCTTTTGCTAAGTAGGATTATAGAACATATACCCTAAAGTTACTTTAGGATGTCTCACAAATCTGTACTTGTCAAATCTTGTCCCAAGCTTATTCTTTCGAAACCTTTTCCACATAAGCTGGACAACCTTTTATCTTAACAAACTTAAGATTAGGAATCCTCCATGTCCATAACTCTTATGAGGTCTTGGGGATGGGTTTTGAGGTCACCTTTTCGTAGATATACAGCCCATTTCTAGGGCATTACCCTAGAAGGATACTGGAATATCGGTAAAATCATTATGGACCGCCCCATGTCTTACAAGGTACGATTTGTCTTTTAAGATACATCAATCAATTATTGTGTATCAGAAAGCGTCTATTGTGAGAAAATCATTTAAGATGATCTTAAAACTTATTACACAAGTATTTATTCATCGATCTAATCGAAGAATCATAATACATTGCCAATTAATTTTACTACTAAATTCTTTGAACCTTTCAAATGATTCAGACTTGTATTTCACTAAATATAAATATTCAGCTCTTTGAATGATCATCTCCTTTTCTTTTACTAGTTTTTTCAATTTAAAAATATTTTCATGTAAGTCAAGTATGTAAAGTCCATTTAGTAAATTGTTGATTATTTAAACTAATGGACTTGCACGTAGGCGGCGCTAAACAATAAGTTCCTGCAGTTAATGGACCAACTTTCCATTCCCACACGCAGGAAGACTTTCCCTTATTTAGCTTTTTACTTCTACTTAGTCCCTTCATAAATCTCTATTTATGAGAACCATAACATGTATCCAATACCCAAGTAGAAACTTTACTTACTGAAAGATTTATTTCAAATCATTGACAAACATGTATATGTAACCGAAGCTTCACTAATCTTCTTCTGGTTAGCCTCTCCAAGATACTTCTCTCAGTTTCTTTTCTAGTGTCCAGGCTTATTGCAGTGGAAGAAAACTCATTTGCTATCTGTATTAGTATTGTTTTTATTATCCTTTGTATTTTGCCTTTCCTTATACCTTCTTTGAATTGTTCTTTTTTTTTTCCAGTAGAACCTTTGGCTCCTACCAGTAAGACTTGGTCTTTCTTAGTTAAAAAGTGACTCTCAACAGTTTTTCAACATGTTAAGCAAATCAGCAAGGCTGACATCAAGCTTGTACATCTAAAAATTCATAACAATTGTGAAAAGGAGTCCGGGAGTGAGTGCAAGATCAAATCTTGCCTCAACTCTCATCCATGACAAAATCTTGTTGTCCTAATTGTTCAATCTAATTGATCATCTTTAGGACATGTGTCTATACTGTAGTGTCATTGGTCATTCTAGATTGGAAAAGCTCCTTAGATATCTGATATCTAGCATTCCTACTTTTATCACCATTCAACTACTTGAAATGCAGGGATATAGTAGGAGCATCCATAGTTTCATGTTGATGCTGAAGCTCGTTACTCATGGTTGCGAGTATGATGCATTGAGCCAACTATGCATCATCTTGCTACTTTCTAAAAGTAGCACTCTCTTCCTCAGAGGAATTGTCTGTAACCATTGCAGGGACAGGCATATTAAAGACATAACATAGCTTTTCAGCTAACTCTAAGAACTATTCTAAAATTCCTTAATCAATCCGTTTAATTCGATTTGATTAATTAGCATCTAATATGCTACACAGTGATAGTAATTTATACATTATAAAATTCTGTAAATGAATTTATAATTAACAACATTTTAGCATACATTCTTTTATTAATTACCAAGATAAATTAGGTTTTATTTTAAATTGGTATCTCCCACTATTTTATTCAAATTATATTACCCTCGTAATATATTGTTCGACAAATCTAATTAAAGATTTGCTAGTGAGAATAAGGATCTCATTTCAAATGTATATAGTCTTGTGTGTGCACAACAAACTATATATAACTAAATAGGTAGACAAATCTTGTCAATTACATCATCATGTAACTCCTTGTATTTTACCTCTTAGATCATAATGGTCAAGTGTGTGCACATCTGAACCAAAACGATCCAAGTTAAGTCATACCTAGCACTTCTATATATTCAAAAGAAAAACACTGTCCTTGTGTGTGCATAACAAAACAGCATCGTTCAGTCTATTAATAAACATTAAATGTGATAAAACACCATCTCAAATATTTAATACTCGCCTTGTGTGTGCACAATAAACTCATATAAAATATTCAATACTCTATTATTTTACCATGCTGGAAGGCGACGTTCGATATTACAAATATCCTTGAACGCTTAGGACTTAATATAAATTCTTTGAGGGGTTTATTATTATTTGTTCCATCTTGTTTAACGCGCATGCGCACACACACACACACACACACACACACACACACACATATATATATATATATATATATATATATATATATATATATATATATATAAAATACGAGTCATATTAATTAGCATGCAAAGCATGTTTTATAATATATAATATATATAGTAAGCATGCACATATAGAATAATATAATATTCTACCCGGATTGATTATGGACTTTATTCTAGTTTGGTTCACTAGAGCCACCAAGTGAACCAAAAGGTCAAACCTAGGGGTGCAAGAATTAAATTTAAATATAACTATTACATTTAAATCTCGGGCTCCATTACAAACGGGTCTTCAAGCGCTCCTTGCTCATTGGTCTCCAATTCTTCAAAAATTAATTCTAACTATTCCTATTACAAAACTATTTACAATAAATAGAAACCTTGATCAGCAGTCAAGGGAAAATACATAGGAGGGAGATAGAATTTACATTAAGAAAAATTAGAGAAGACGTGGTACGTAGACCCCATTTATAAAACCTATACTTTCAAGCATCCAACTAAAATAAAATCCAATCACATTGGTTAATAGTCCATAATCAATCCCATTTATTATCATAAACATCAACATATGTATCAATAAATAATATTCATCTAATGAATAAATAAACCATTCCATATATGTATTGATATCATTTAATGGGCAATTAAAATTTATTATAAATTTAATTTTGAAACAAAATAAGCCCATTTATTTTAATCAAAATTTAAATCATGATAAACTTCTTTATTTTATTTTATCCAATATTAAATAAAAATAAACTACTTTATTTTTATTCAAATTTCAAATCAAAATAAACTCTTTTATTTAAATTAACAAGGAATCCAATTTCAAGTACAAAATAAACTCCTTTATTTTAACTTAAAATTATTGGAAAAATAAAATATATTGTATCGTATTCCTTATCAAAATTAAACAACTTTAATTTTAGGAAATATGGAATCATATTTCATATGTGAATAAACTCCTTTATTCTAGGAAAAATGGAATCATATTCCATATGTGAATAAACTCCTTTATTATCGTAAACATGGAATCCTATTCCATATCCAAATAATTTTCTATATTCTATTTTTAAAAAAACTGCACAAAAAATTAAAATCAGAAATTCTACTAGATCGGCGCGCCTCACGCCGCGACGTTTTTCTGGACTTTTTTTCCTTGCAAATCACAATTTTTGATCCTTTCTTCCAAAAAAATTATGATTCTATACAATAAATTATGCCCAATAAATTGTTCAAACATAGACCCATACATATATGGAATAAAAATAATTAATAACTCGCATAAAAGTTTGGCTTTGATGCCACTGTTAGTTTTGTAAGATTCATGGATACAATCATATTGCATAAAATTAGCAGAAGCATGGTAAATCAGAGTTTTAAAATTTTACAAACAATATACCCGGATCATCCTTTATGCACAGTTATTAATTCAAGCAAAATCGATGGAGATTAGATTTATACCCTCGTAATAACTAGCTTCCTCAGGTACGATTTCAACTCTAATTTCTTTTCGCATTCAACTTCAATCCACCGGATTGATTCCTTCCTTTGATCAACGTTAGCCACCCAAGTGTTTGGCCTCTAGAGGTGATCCACCAAGAAAGAACAAGAATTCAAAAAGAATGGTGTTTGGGTAAATCCTAGTTTCTATCTCTATAGAATTATGTGTACTCTCCCAACTTTTGGAAAGATCATTAACCCAGATTAAAATAAGATTCCTCTTATTTATAGATGTAGGCAACCCTCCTAAACAATTTAGGATTAGGATTTCATATTAATTAATTAAACTCATTTAATTAATTAGGCTTCCCAATTCTATTTGGAATAACTAATTAAACTCTTTAATTAATTAGCCTCCTAATCTTATTAGAAATATATATATATATATATATATGAGAGAGTGTCTTATTAATTAATTCTCTAACTCCTTTAGGAATTAAATAATAATAATAATAAGACTTATCTTATTAATTTATATTTAATATTTTTCAAATATTAAGCTATTTAATTTATTCTATCACCATAGATTAAATTAAATATACTTAACTTAATATTACAATTATGACATTTGTTTCTTTAATAAATATTCTTCCTTTTATGGTGTGACCATTTAGGTTCTTCATATTAAATCGGTTGTGAATAAATCAATTAGAACAGTTCTAATCTTATTTAAATAAATAAATAAACTAATATTTTTTTTAAATAAATAATATTTATTCTACAATAAGGATAAGCCTCTTTAGCGATCAACGATTTTCCAGATAAAGAACCTTTGAGTAAATAGTTACCGTACAATTCAATCCTTCCACCATACAATGTCCCAATTAAATATAAGACATGGAATTACTGTCAACTCTTATTTTATTTAATTTTATGTATTTCGATCTTTAAATGCACAACTCCAAATAATGCAAATTAGAAACTCCTTTTTAATTTCATTCCACCATGGGCAAGGATTCCTAGGTTGTCATTTATCGAATCACATATGACATCTCTTTTTTTTACTATAAGTGGTAGATTCTTTGTTGATCATTCATTATCACCATATATAACTTATTACACCCAATCATACCCTTTGATATACCCTAAGGATGTTAAGGTACATGTCAAAGTATAACTTATTATACACAAGATACTATAATGATCTCAAGTCTAAGGTTCACTTGTACTACTATCACTGTGACAACCCGAGAATTTTTAAGATTTTAAATGATTAAATAAAGGTTAAAGGATAAAACCTAGAGTGGAAATATAGGAATAATTTATAATTTTTTAAAGAATAATCTATATGGTTTATTATTTGATTGAGAATTAATAGAGGAATTATGGGTTACAAATTTCTAAACCCTAGAGATGAATCTATATATGTTTGATGGAATATTAAGAATAAGGTACTACGATACCTATTCGGTGACCTAATATATAAATTAGGTATGTGAATTATGTGTATGATTATGTGAGTGTGAGTGTGAGTGTTTATAACTCATTAAGCCAATTATGGCTATTTAATTAATAAACTAATAGAATGTGTGAGGACTTATGTGAATTAGGTGTACGATTAAATAAATATACATTATATATTGTGTATACATTTATTTTGTATATAAAGATAATTAAGAATATGTAATAGATTTATTGGACTAAGATGATTTGTGGCCGAAGAAATTAAATAAATAGTCCAATTGTTTAATTAAGCATCGGACTTATAGCTAATTTGATTTAATAGTAATTAAGTTATTAAGCTAGCCCAAAATATATGTATGAGACATATATTGTAATGGCACATTTATTTTATTAGCAAGCCCAAAGAATTAATATGGAGCCCAAGTTAATTTAATTAGTAAGTATATTAAGTAAATTAAGAAAAAGGAGCAAGCCCAAAGGAATTAAATGAAGGCCCAAGACTTTAGCCCAAGTGGGAGGGGATATGATGGACATTAAGTAAGTTAATTAAGGCTTTAAAAGAAAACAAATTTGGACAAAAGGAGGGCCATGTGGCCGGTTATGGAAGGATAGGAGAAAGGGAGATGTATGTAATAATTGTGTTTGCTTTAGTGGTTCAACCACTTTGATAGGTGTCACTTTTGTATTTGGCCAACACTTTGTTTATTCTTGCAAGCAACCTCTTCAATGATAAGGAGAGAGAGAGGGAGTTGTTGGAAGATAAGATTAGATATATCAAATCTATCTACAAATCCACCAAGATCAAATAATGTTTTCTTTCTATTCTCTTTCATCTTATTCTTCTAAGTTATCTATGATAGTAGTGTGCATACAAGCCAATCATGTATGATGATAAAGCACGTACTTTGTAAACAATCTTATTTATTTATTAATAAAATATTCATTTATTAAAGGCATTTAATTATCTACATGTTGCTGTTTTTATAATATGTAAATAACCCATAGTTTTAAGCAATGCTTTTAGAATCATGATGATGATCATGCTAATGAGATCTAAATTCTTAGAAAGTCTTAAAACTAAAATAGTTCCCAATCGTGGGATTACTAAAAAGGGGATTAGTAAATCCGGATAGATTGGTACATATGTTGCTTGCTCATTGGATGAGGATGATTGATCTCATGATCATTTATGTGGAGACACTAAAGCAAGTATGTAGGTGCTTATTGGAGAATAAGTTCACTGAACGTGATTCGCTATGGAATACCTAATGGAGATTTACTCGCCTGTCAATAGGAATTCCTAATGTGATAGTAGTACAAGTAATCCTTGGACTTGAGATCATCATAGTATCTTGTATGTAACAAATTATACTTTGACTTATTCCTTAAGACCTTTTAAGGCATATATAGGGTATGCTTGGGTATAATGAGTTACATATGGAGATAATGAATGATCAATAAAGAATCTACCACCTCTAGTAAAAGAGGAGATATGTCCTATGTGATTCGTTAAATGACAACCCAGGAATCCTTGGCCAAGGTGAAATGAAATTAGAAAGGAGTTTCTAATTTGCATTATTTGGAGTTGTGCATTTTCTAATCGAAATACATATAATTAAATAAAATAAGACTTGACAGTAAATCCATGTCTTATATTTAATTGGGACATTGTATGGTGGAAGGATTGAATTGTACGGTAACTATTTACTCACAGGTTCTTTTTGATTAATGTTGAAATCTATATTATCTGGAAAGTCGTTGATCGCTAGGGAGGCTTATCCCTATTGTAGAATAAATATTATTTATTTAAATAAATTATTAGTTTAATTTATTTATTTAAATAAGATTAAAATTGTTTTAATTGATTTATTCACAACCGGTTTAATATGGAGAACCTAAAGGGTCACACCATAAAAGGAAGAATAATTATTTAAGAAGGTAATGGCATAATCGTAATAATGCATTAAGTATAATTAATTTAATCTATGGTGATAGAATAAATTAAATAGCTTAATGTTTATTATTTAATATTTTGGAAATATTAAATATAAATTAATAAGAGGAGTCTTATTAATATTATTACAATTATTATTATTTTAATTTCTAAAGGAGTTTAGTAATTAATTTAATATTTAGTACTCTCATTTATTCCTAATAAGATTAGGAGACAAATTAATTAAATGAATTTAATTAATTATTCCCATGTGATGGGAAGCCTAAATTAATTAAAGGAGTTTAATTAATTAAAAGAAATCCCATGTCTAATAGGATTAGAAGGGTTGACCAATGTCTATATAAGAGAAGTCTTATAATAGATATTAGATTGATGTAATTCCAATTGTTGGAGAGTACTCCTTTTCTATAGAGGATAGAAAACTAAGGTTAAGTCAAACACCCTCCTTCTTGATAATTTATCTTCCTTGGTGGATCACCTCTAGAGGCCAAACACTTGGGTGGCTAACGTTGATCAAAGAAAGGAATCTAACCCGAAAATTCAAGGAGATCACGAAGAACAAGGAGTTGAACTAGTACCTGTGGAAGCTTCGTTCTACAAGGGTATGATTCCTAACTTCTTATTTATCGTTTTAAATTAATAATTTGCATAAAGGATGATCCGGGTAATGGTTTTGTAGAAATTTTTTAAACTCTGATATACCATGCTTCCGCTAATTTTTGCAATTTGATTGCGTCACGATTTCGTACAAACCCAACAGTGGCATCAGAGCCAAATCTTTATGCAATTATTAATTTATTTTTGATTTCATATACATATGGGTATGTATTTAAAATAATTTATTGGGCATAATTTTATTGTATAAAATTATATTTTTTTTTTTTTTTTTTAAAAAAAAAAGACTTTTTTTGGGACGAATCACAATTTTTTTTTTGGTGCTAATCTTGAATTCTGCAAAGAAAAGGTGTTGTCTCTTTCTTACTCCAAAAAGAAGGTGACCCATCATGAAAGGACTTTTTTAATAAACCTGCAAGACTCTTTTAATAAAAGAAGGTGACTTCTTTTTAAAAAATAAATATGTTATATTTATATATTATATTCTAAATAATTTTATAATTAAAATAAAGAGTTTATTTTAATCTTGAAATTGGATTTCATGCAATTTAAAATTGCCCATTAAATGATACTCATATATATATGGAATGTTTTAATTCATGAGATGAATATTTATTTATTGATATATATGGTGATATGTATGAAAATAAATGGGGATTGATTATGGACTATTTGACCAATGTGATTGGATTTTATTTTAGTTGAATGCTTGAATGAATGGGTTTTATTAAATGGGGTCTGCGTACCTCGACTTCTCTAATTTTTTTCTTCTTGATGTAAAATTCTATCTCCTTCCTATGTACTTCCCCTTGACTGTTGATCAAGGTTTCTATTTAAATTAAATAGTTTAATGTAATAAGCATAGTTAGAATTATCTTGAAGAAATTGGAGACCAAGGAGCAAGGAGCGCGTGAAGACCCGTTTGTATGGAGCCCGAGTTTAAATGTAATAGTTATATTTAAATTTAAATTCTTGCACTCCTAGGTTTGACCTTTTGGTTCACTTGGTGGCTCTAGTGAACCAAACTAGAATAAAAGTCCATAATCAATTCGGGTAGAATATAATATTCTATATTGCATGCTAAATATTATATATATTATATTTTATGCAAACATGCTTCGCATGTTTAATAAAATGACGCGTATTTTATATATATATGTGCATGCGCGCTAAACAAGATGAGACAAATAATAACAAACCCCTCAAAGAAATAATATTAAGTCTGAAGCGTTCAATGATATTTGGAATATCGAACGTCGCCTTCTAGCATGATAAATTAATAGAGTATTAAATATTTAATATGAGCTTGTTGTGCTATCCACAAGGCGAGTATTGCGTATTTAAGATGTTAATTAATCACATTTGATGCTTATCAAGAAAATTGAACGATCTAGTCTTGTTGTGCTATCCACAAGGACGAACATTTTTCTTTTTTGAATTTATGGAAGTGCTAGGCTGGACTTAACTTAAATCATTTTAGTTCGGATGTGCACACACTTGACCATTATGATTTAAGAGGCAAAATAAAAGGAGTTATATAGTGTTGTAATTGACAAGAGTTGTCTACCTATTTATTTGTATATCGCTTGTTGTGCTATCCACAAGGTTATATACATTTGAAATGGGATCCTTATTCTCACTAGCAAATCTTTAATTAGATGTTGCCGAACTATATAAGTGAGGGTAATATAGTTTGATGAAAATAGTGGGAGATACCAATTTAAAATAAAGACCTAAATTTATTTTGGTATGCAAAATTAATAAAATGAATGTTTGCTAAAATGTTATTTTTCACATGCAGAATTTTAAAAATGTCTAAATCACTAATCTCACTACGAAGCATACTTGATGCAAACAAGCTTACCGGGCCGAATTATGAGGACTGGCTAAGAAATCTGAGAATTGTTCTCACTGCTGAAAAGATTTCTTATGTCCTAAATTCAACTGTCCCTGAATCTGTTTCAGAAACAGCCTCTGAGGAAGAGATTGTCACTTTCAATAAGTGGCAAGATGATGCATCTGTGGCTCAATGCATCATGCTCGCATCCATGAATAACGAGCTTCAGCGTCAGCAAGAAAAAAATGGATGCTCCTGCTATGCTGCTTCACCTCAAGGAGTTGTATGGTGAACAGAGTAGGACTGCTAGATATGAGATATCTAAGGAGCTCTTCTGATCTCGGATGACCGAGGGTACTGCCGTCGAGACTCATGTCCTGAAAGTGATCAATTTGATTGAACGCCTTGGACAGCTTGGGTTCGTCATGGATGGGGAGTTGAGTCAAGACTTGGTCTTGCAGTCACTTCCTGAGACCTTCTCGCAGTTTGTGGTTAATTTTCACATGAATAAGCTAGATGTCAGCTTGCCTGAGCTGCTTAACATGCTGAAAACTGCAGAAGGTCACTTCCCATCCAAGAAGAACCATATCTTGATGGTGGATTCTTCCAATAAAAGGAAGAGACCTAAGGTATCTTCTAAAAAGAAGAAATCCAAGAAGGCTAAGGGAAAGGGGAAAGAAAAGGAACAAAAGAAACCTGAACCAGCTAAAGGAATGTGCTTTCATTGCAACGAGCCGGGTCATTGGAAGAAAAACTGCAAGAAGTTTCTGGCAGACAAGAAGCTTGGAGAAGCTTCGACTTCCAATCAAGGTTTGTTCATGATTGAAATTAATTTTTCAGAAAGTCAAAATTCTACTTGGGTATTGGATACCGGCTGTGGTTCTCACATATGTAATAATGTGAAGGGACTGGTCAGAAGTAGAAAGCTGAACAATGATGAGGTGATCCTACGAGTAGGGAATGGAGCAAAGGTTGCTGCATTAGCTGTAGGAACTTATTATTTAGCAATGCCTTCGGGCAAGTCCATTTATCTTAATAATTGTTATTATGTTCCGAATATTATTAAAAACATTATTTCAATTTCTGTATTGGATATGGAAGGATTTAACGTTGTTATAAAGAACAATAGTTGTTCTATTTATAAAGACGATGTTTTATATGGTATTGAAAATTTGCGAAATGGACTTTATACACTTGACTTACAAGAAAATATATTTCAAATTGAACAAACTAAGAAAAGGAAAAGAGATGATATTAATTATACTTACATGTGGCACTGTAGACTCGGTCATATCAATGAAACAAGATTATCCAAGTTGCATAAAGATGGGCTCCTTGAGTTATCTGATTATGAATCATATCCAACTTGTGAATCTTATTTCATGGGTAAAATGACTAAATCTCCTTTTAGTGGAAAAGGAGAAAGAGTTACAGAGTTGTTGGCATTGATTCACACAGACGTTTGTGGACCTATGACAACAAGTGCACGGGGTGGGTATTCTTATTTTATTACTTTCACTGATGATCACTCAAGATTTGGATATGTGTATTTAATGAAATACAAGTCAGAATCATTTGAAAAGTTCAAAGAGTTCAGAAGTGAAGTAGAGAAACAAACGGGCAAGAGTATAAAGATACTTCGATCAGATCGAGGTGGAGAATACTTAAGCGGTGAGTTTCTCTATTGTCTCAATGAAAATAGTATAATCTCACAATGGACTCCTCCAGGTACACCACAGTTAAATGGAGTATCTGAAAGGAGAAATCGAACACTGTTAGACATGGTTCGATCCATGATGAGTTTTACCGACCTTCTAATTTCCTTCTGGGGATATGCCCTAGAAACGGCTGCATACCTACTTAACAAGGTACCTACCAAATCCGTCCCAAAGACTCCATATGAGATGTGGAAGGGGAGGAAACCAAATCTTAAGCATGTTAAGACTTGGGGTTGTCCAGCTTATGTCAAAAAGTTTGAACATGATAAGCTACAGACTAAATCCGAAAAGTGTAGATTTGTGGGATACCCTAATGAAACTGTAGGGTATTATTTCTATCATCTAACTGATCAAAAGGTGTTTGTTGCGAAACATGCTGCCTTCTTGGAAAAGGAGTTTATCCATGAAGGGGTCAGTGGGAGTAAGATATATCTTGAAGAAGTTCAAGAACCACAAATTACCACGGATCAAAGTCAGGTACCTGACCAAGTAGAAGAACCTACTATACCACACCCTGTTCGTAAATCTTGGAGAGTACCGAAGATACCTGAGAGGTATGGATTCGTTATAGAGGATGACGATGAGGTACACATCATGAATGATGATGATCCATTGAATTACGAACAGGCCATGAGTAATAAAGACTCAGGGAAATGGCTTGAAGCCATGAAATCCGAAATGGACTCCATGTATGAAAACAAAGTATGGACTTTGGTTTCACCACCTGAAGGCATTAAGCCTATTGGGTGTAAATGGGTCTTTAAAAGAAAGACTGGAGCGGACGGCAAGGTGGAGACCTATAAGGCCCGACTGGTTGCAAAAGGTTTCAAACAAAGACAAGGAGTTGATTATGATGAAACCTTTTCACCAGTAGCTATGCTCAAGTCCATTCGGATTTTGCTTGCAATTGCAGCTTATAACGACTATGAGATCTGACAGATGGACGTGAAAACGGCCTTCCTCAATGGAAAACTTGAGGAGGATGTGTATATGACACAGCCAGAGGGATTTGTTTCAAAGGTTGGAATAAATCAAGTCTGTAAGCTGCAACGATCCATTTATGGATTGAAGCAAGCTTCTCGTAGATGGAATATTCGTTTTGATGAGACAATCAAAGAGTTTGATTTTATCAAAAATGACGATGAACCATGTGTGTACAAGAAGGTTAGTGGGAGCGTAATTTCATTCCTTGTATTATATGTTGATGATATATTACTGATAGGGAATGACATTCCTATGCTACAATCAATTAAAATCTGGTTATCTAAACACTTCTCCATGAAGGACTTGGGAGAAGCATCCTATATTTTGGGGATAAAGATCTATAGAGATAGATCTAAAAGGATGCTTGGTTTATCCCAAGGAACGTACATTGATACGATGCTAAAGAGGTTTAGCATGGAAGATTCCAAAAGAGGTCTCATGCCGATGAGCCATGGAATACATCTCTCCAAGAAACAGGCCCCAAAGACACCTGAGGAGAGAGACCGTATGAGTAAGATCCCTTATGCTTCTGCAATAGGATCTATCATGTACGGTATGATATGTACTAGACCGGATGTTGCTCATGCACTTAGTGTAATGAGCAGATACCAGTCGAATCCTGGAGAAGAGCACTGGAAGGCAGTGAAAAATATCCTAAAGTACTTGAGAAGGACTAAAGATATTTTTCTTGTCTACGGTGGGTCTGAATTAAAACTCGAGGGCTTCACAGACTCAAGTTTTCAAACGGACCAAGATGACAGTAAATCTGTTTCGGGGTATGTTTTACCTTGAACGGAGGCGCAGTGAGTTGGAAGAGTTCCAAGCAGCAAACAGTTGTTGATTCAGTGACAGAGGCAGAGTATATAGCTGCAAGTGAAGCTGCAAAGGAAGCTGTTTGGATGAAGAAGTTCATAACTGAACTTGGTGTGGTTCCTAGCATTGGAGAAGCAGTTCCCGTTTACTGTGACAACACAGGAGCAGTTGCACAGGCTAAGGAACCCAGGTCTCATCAGAAATCTAAACACGTGTTGCGGCGATTTCACTTGATCAGGGAGATCATTGAAAGAGGAGACGTCACCTTGGAGCGTGTAGACTCTCAAGATAACATTGCAGATCCATTTACTAAAGCTTTAACACAACAGCAGTTTGATCGTCACTTAGAGAAGATGGGTATGAGATACCATGGCGATTGGCTTTAGTGCAAGTGGGAGATTGATAGTAGTGTGCATACAAGCCAATCATGTATGATGATAAAGCACGTACTTTGTAAACAATCTTATTTATTTATTAATAAAATATTCATTTATTAAAGGCATTTAATTATCTACATGTTGCTGTTTTTTATAATATGTAAATAACCCATAGTTTTAAGCAATGCTTTTAGAATCATGATGATGATCATGCTAATGAGATCTAAATTCTTAGAAAGTCTTAAAACTAAAATAGTTCCCAATCGTGGGATTACTAAAAAGGGGATTAGTAAATCCGGATAGATTGGTACATATGTTGCTTGCTCATTGGATGAGGATGATTGATCTCATGATCATTTGTGTGGAGACACTAAAGCAAGTATGTAGGTGCTTATTGGAGAATAAGTTCACTGAACGTGATTCGCTATGGAATACCTAATGGAGATTTACTCGCCTGTCAATAGGAATTCCTAATGTGATAGTAGTACAAGTAATCCTTGGACTTGAGATCATCATAGTATCTTGTATGTAACAAATTATACTTTGACTTATTCCTTAAGACCTTTTAAGGCATATATAGGGTATGCTTGGGTATAATGAGTTACATATGGAGATAATGAATGATCAATAAAGAATCTACCACCTCTAGTAAAAGAGGAGATATGTCCTATGTGATTCGTTAAATGACAACCCAGGAATCCTTGGCCAAGGTGAAATGAAATTAGAAAGGAGTTTCTAATTTGCATTATTTGGAGTTGTGCATTTTCTAATCGAAATACATATAATTAAATAAAATAAGACTTGACAGTAAATCCATGTCTTATATTTAATTGGGACATTGTATGGTGGAAGGATTGAATTGTACGGTAACTATTTACTCACAGGTTCTTTTTGATTAATGTTGAAATCTATATTATCTGGAAAGTCGTTGATCGCTAGGGAGGCTTATCCCTATTGTAGAATAAATATTATTTATTTAAATAAATTATTAGTTTAATTTATTTATTTAAATAAGATTAAAATTGTTTTAATTGATTTATTCACAACCGGTTTAATATGGAGAACCTAAAGGGTCACACCATAAAAGGAAGAATAATTATTTAAGAAGGTAATGGCATAATCGTAATAATGCATTAAGTATAATTAATTTAATCTATGGTGATAGAATAAATTAAATAGCTTAATGTTTATTATTTAATATTTTGGAAATATTAAATATAAATTAATAAGAGGAGTCTTATTAATATTATTACAATTATTATTATTTTAATTTCTAAAGGAGTTTAGTAATTAATTTAATATTTAGTACTCTCATTTATTCCTAATAAGATTAGGAGACAAATTAATTAAATGAATTTAATTAATTATTCCCATGTGATGGGAAGCCTAAATTAATTAAAGGAGTTTAATTAATTAAAAGAAATCCCATGTCTAATAGGATTAGAAGGGTTGACCAATGTCTATATAAGAGAAGTCTTATAATAGATATTAGATTGATGTAATTCCAATTGTTGGAGAGTACTCCTTTTCTATAGAGGATAGAAAACTAAGGTTAAGTCAAACACCCTCCTTCTTGATAATTCATCTTCCTTGGTGGATCACCTCTAGAGGCCAAACACTTGGGTGGCTAACGTTGATCAAAGAAAGGAATCTAACCCGAAAATTCAAGGAGATCACGAAGAACAAGGAGTTGAACTAGTACCTGTGGAAGCTTCGTTCTACAAGGGTATGATTCCTAACTTCTTATTTATCGTTTTAAATTAATAATTTGCATAAAGGATGATCCGGGTAATGGTTTTGTAGAAATTTTTTAAACTCTGATATACCATGCTTCCGCTAATTTTTGCAATTTGATTGCGTCACGATTTCGTACAAACCCAACAATCTAAGCTAAGCAAGAGATAGAGAGAGGGAGAGCCAAGAAATTCGATCAAGAGGGGAGAGTTTTGCTAAGTTTCATAGCTTCCTAATTAATCTTAGGAAGAAGAAGATGAGGGAGAAGCTAAAGTATAAGAATAATCTCTAGCTTTATTTTCTTTTTTTTTATTGAATTGATGGAAAGGGGGGTTTATGATTTTGAAGTTTAAAATCTTTAATATATGTGTTTTCTTGAGATTCATGTATGGATCTAACATATTCAAGTGTTTGAAGTTGGATCTAAACTAAGAAATGGAAACTAGGTTTTTCAAGAGTAAGAAAACTTAATTTTTCTTAGCCTTGGTTGTGTTTAATCTTATGTTTGGTGATTTTTGGTGAAATAGATCATGGATCATGATAGATCCATGAATATATGATGTATTGATATGTATTATGGTTATTGATTATGGGTTATATTGATTATTATGTGAGAATAGGGAAGATTTCTTAAAAATCACAAGTAATGAAAAACATATTTTTGTGAAAATGAAGTGTGTAACAAAAACGACCATATCTCTCTTAATATTTTGAATTTTTGAGTGTGGTTAATTTTTGGAGTTAGATATGTAAGTCTTCTAACTTCTCTAAGTGGAATCTCTTAAAAAGGAGTTATAAATTTTTGTGTGGACTGATTTTAGCAAAGGAAATAAAATCTGAAAATTAAAGAAAAGTAGGCTGTCTGGGAATTTAAGGGGCAATTTCAGCCACTTAAGTTATGAAATAAAATCAGGCCTTTTGGGACATTAAAATATATGTTATAAACTAGCTTGTGTCCGAAAATGAGCTCATTCCGACTTAAATTGAGCAAGCTATGACTATTTTAATATTTGGGTTTTTCCGACGAAAAACGCTATAGCCGGAGTTCTATAACTCCGATGGCCACGAAATTTAAACTGGAAGCTCACGATAACATCTATAAGATCTTGCCAAGAGTTGGAAATATTTGGAGTTAAGCGTGAGGTAGTTATTTTCTTAAGGAATTAACTAGAAACGGATTTTTGAAAAATACTTAAGGGAGTTGAAAAATTCTAGAAAATTAGTTTTTGTGTATGAAATATATGTATATCTATTTGGACAAAGAATAGAAAAATAATAAATTAATTTGGTATTTTTGTGAATAGTATATTTCAGCTTGCTGAAATGAACATTTCAGGATACTGAAAATGTTAGGAAGACTGTTTGGTTTCAGTTTACTGAAATAAAATATTGAGTCTCTTGAATAGTAAAAAGTTTACCAAGTTATAATAATAACTTAGTAAGCGATTAAATATTAAGTCTAAAAGTAGTACAGTCGTATTCTACAATAGTTGATGTATAGTAGCTGGGCTAAACGACTCCTTCATATGGGGAAGGGATCTACGAATTGGTACCCGATCTAACTCGCTGTGAAAATAGTGTAGACAAGACGAAAGCTAATTTGTTAGTTATTTGTGGGAAACCACTCAGTATACTATATTGAATACTATTAAAGACTCGATGTGTGCTAGGTTTAGACTTGTGTATGTATAGTGTTAAGGTTATCTAATATTTGACTATGTGTTTAAATGTTAGATAGTTTACTTATAAAGTATGTTATGCTAATTTAAAGATCAATCTTATAACTGATAGGTCTTTTCAATAAAGTGATTAAACTAGATTGCGTAGTAGTAATCGACAGTTTAGGCAAGTTTCCTAACTCAAACTCGAGTTGTTATTGTAAAGCATGTTCGTGATTAATCATTGTTGATTATTCACATCTATATTGATTATTGATTCGCACGTAGTGCATGTTGCATATGTTCATCAGGTATGAAAGGCTGATCACCTTCATTACCCTAAGGTTCAGATAAATTTTTTCATGTTCATCGTTAGCCATTCATCATTATTGTCTCGGTCATTCAGTTATGTAAATTGATTCATGTTCTTTCACCAATATTATATTGTTGAAAGTTTGTCAGCTTATTATTCTTTTCAATCATGATATATCTTCATTTGAACTTAAACTTGCTGGGCAAATTTGTTGCTCACCCTTGCTATATCATGATAAACATTTCAGATTAAAGAAGAAACTTCGGACACAGTCAAAGGCAAAGACAAGTTCCAGTATAGAATTATTATACGGTTAAAATGGTAATAGTATTGGATATAAATGACATTGTATGTCGTATAGAATATGTGTATTAAGCTAAGGTTTCAGACCTTGAGAATTATGTTGTAAAAGTTATTGTATAAATAATTTATGTTTATATCTTCCGTAATAGTTAGAGAAATGATGTATCGTAACGAACCAGGTCCGAGGTTCTGGAGACCCGGATTTGGGGGCGTCACAATCACTACATGAATTCCTATTGACAGGGAAGTAAAACTCCATTAGGTATTCCTTAGCGAGCCACATTCAGTGAACTTATTCTCCAATAAGCACCTACATACTTGCTTTAGTGTCTCCACAAAAATGATTATGAGATCAATCATCCTCCTCCAATGAGCAAGCAACATATGTACCAATCTATTCGGATTCACTAATCCCCTTTTTAGTAATCCAACGATTGAAAACAATTTTAGTTTTAAGCTATCTAAGAATTTAGATCTCAGTAACATGATCATCATCATGATTCTAAAAGCATTGCTTAAAACTATGGGTTTATCACATATTATAATAACAACATCATGTAGATAATTAAATGCCTTTAATTAAATAATAATTTTATTAATAAATGAATAAGATTGCTACAAAGTATATGCTTTATCATCAAACATGATTGTCTTGTCTGCATACTACTTTCAAAATGATCATGAGATCGATCATCCTTATTCAATGAGCGAGCAACATATGTACCAATCTATTCGGATTCAATAATTCCCTTTTTAGTAATTCAACGATTGGGAACTATTTTAGTTTTAATCTATCTAAGAATTTAGATCTCATTAGCATGATCATCATCATGATTCTAAAAGCATTGCTTAAAACTATAGGTTTATCACATATTATAATAACAACATCATGTAGATAATTAAATGCATTTAATTAAATAATAATTTTATTAATAAATGAATAAGATTGTTACAAAGTATATGTTTTATCATCAAACATGATTGGCTTGTATGCATACTACTTTCAAAATGATCATGAGATCGATCATCCTCATCCAATGAGCGAGCAACGTATGTACCAATCTATCCGGATTCAATAATCCCCTTTTTAGTAATCCAACGATTGAGAACTATTTTAATTTTAAGCTATCTAAGAATTTTGATCTCATTAGCATGATCATCATCATAATTTTAAAAGCATTGCTTAAAACTATAAGTTTATCACATATTATAATAACAACATCATGTAGATAATTAAATGCCTTTAATTAAATAATAATTTTATTTATAAATGAATAAGATTGTTACAAAGTATATGTTTTATCATCAAACACGATTGGCTTGTATGCATACTACTTTCAAAATGATCATGAGATTGATCATCCTCATCCAATGTGAGAGCAACGTATGTACCAATCTATCCGGATTCAATAATCCCATTTTTAGTAATCCAAAGATTGGAAACTATTTTAGTTTTAAGCTATCTAAGAATTTTGATCTCATTAGCATGATCATCATCATAATTCTAAAAGCATTGCTTAAAACTATGATTTTATCACATATTATAAAAATAGCATCATGTAGATAATTAAATGCCTTTAATTATATAACTCTTTTATTAATAAATGATTAAGATTGTTACAAAGTATATGTTTTATCATCAAACATGATTGGCTTGTGTGCATACTACTTTCAGTATAGTGATGTGTCTCACAAGGGACTGGGATATGTGCTGATGCAGAACGATAAGGTTATTGCATACGCGTCACGCTAGTTAAAGGACTATGAAAAGGGATATCCTACCCATGACTTAGAATTGGCTGCGGTAGTGTTTGCTCTTAAGATTTGGAGACATTATCTCTATGGAAAAAAGTGTGAGATATACACAGATCACAAGAGTCTGAAATATATCTTTAAACAAAAGGAGTTGAATATGAGGCAGAGGAGATGGCTAGAATTGATCAAGGACTACAATTGTGATATTTTGTATCATCTGGGAAAAGCCAGTGTAGTGGCAGGTACTTTAAGAAGAAAGAGCAGAGAGAAATTGTTTGCATTGACAGAACAAGAAGAGTTAGTAAGAGAAATGTCTAAAATGAAGTTAGAGGTGAAAAATCCGAGGAATTCGGATAAAGTAATAGAAATGGTAGCAAGTCCGACTTTACTGGACAAGGTAAAAGAAGCTCAAGAGAATGATGAAGAATGTGGTAACATCAAGAAGAGGTTAGCTAAAGGTGAAGAGTTGAAGTATAAGATCGACAACACTAGATTGCTAACATTCGAAAACCGAGTTTGGGTACCTTCAGTACCAGAATTAAGAGGAGATATTGTAAGAGGCTCATAGTGCAAGATACTCAATACACCAAAGAAGCACAAAGATGTATCAAGATCTATGTCATCACTTTTGGTGGCCAAACATGAAGAGAGAAGTTGCAGAATGTGTCAGCATATGTTTAACGTCAGAGAGTCAAGGCAGAACATCAACGACCAAGTGGACTATTGCAGTCGTTGGAGATTCCTGAATGGAAAGGGGAGCACGTCAAAATGGATTTTGTGGTGGAACTTCCAGCAACACAGAAAGGTTACGACGCCATATGGGTGATTATGGATCATCTTACAAAGTAAGAGCACTTTTAGTCGATCAAAATTAGGTATAATTTGGATCAATTAGCCAAATTGTATATCAAGGAAATAATTTCAAGACATGGAGTGCCAATATCAATTGTATCTAATAGAGATCCGCTCTTCACATTAAATTTTTGGAGGAGCCTTCAAGAAAGAATGGGGACACAACTAAGAAAGTTATGACTTTTACAAGAAAATACTATTTTTAAAGTGAACATAAATAACTTTTTGTGTGTAACTCCAAAACTTGTAAAAATTTTATTGGAAGTAGATGTTTATAATAAGATTTAACCTTGAAAGTTTCCTAATTTTTGGAGAAAGGAATAATTTATGATAATTATTGCAAGATCTGACTGTTTTGGACCATTTAAAAATGTTAAACTAAATTGAAAAATTTCATAAAAAATATATGTTCATGAGAATATCATATACTGATTTCCCCCAGAAAAGAAAAATTTTCGGAGTTATTTTGGTTTTTTTCATATAATTGTTTGAGTTATGAATAAATGGATAAATTAAGTTATGTAATGTTATAAATGATGAAAATATGATTTTTTAGACAAAAGACCCTTAATATGATGTAAGTAGATTTTTGGAGGGTATTTCGATCATTTATAATAAAATGTTGTATTTATGGCATTTTAGGTTTGTTAAATAAAAGATATAGTAAAAGATAAACAATTAATTAAATTATTTATTAGTTTAAATAAATGATTAAAATCTTATTAAAAGGTTAATAGTATTGTAATAAAATATTATTAAGTAATTAATAATATTTATATTAAAATATTATTAAAATGATTAATAATATTAGATAATAATTAAAATAATATTAAATGATTAATAATATTAGATTAAAATTAAACTAAAATATTATTAAGTGATTAATAGTATTAAATTAAATTATTAATAAATAATTAATAATATTAGATTAAACATTTAATTAAAATATTATTAAAGGATTAATAATATTAGATTAAAATATTATTAAAGGATTAATAATATTAGATGATTAAAATATCATTAAATGATTAATGATATTAGATTAAAATATTATTTAATAAATAATAATATTAGTTAATGGTTAAAATATTATTAAGTGATTAATAATATTAGATAATGATTAAAATATTATTAACATTAGAAAATAATTAAAATATTATTAAGTGATTAATAATATTAGTAAATAAGTAAAATATTATTAAATAAATAAAATATTATTAAGTGATTAATAATATTAGTAAGTGATTAAAGTATTATTAATTGATTAATAATACTAAAAAGTGGATAAAATATTATTAAGATTAATAATATTATATGAGTGTTTAAGATGATATTTATGTGATATCAATATTATTAAGGTGTGATAATATTATTAAGGATTTAATGTAATGTCTAATATTTAACTTTGTGACTAAATGTTAGATAATTTAATATAAAGTAATGATATTATAAATTAATAAATGCTATGACTAATTGAAAGATCAATTATAGGTCTTTCTCTAAGAGGTTAAATTAAATTGTGTAACGGTAGAGTGCAATCGAGGCAAGTTCTCTAACTCAAACTTGAGTTATTATTTTTCAAACATGTTAGTGGATAATTATTGCTAATTATTCACATCTATAATGATTATTAATATTTGCACTTTGTGCAGTTAAATTCATGTTCTATTATTATTGAACTGTGAATTAATTAAAGTTCTTTCATGCATGAACTGTTTATGAGCTAGATCTATGCTAGTTGTATCAGCTAGATCAAATTTATTTAAATTTGTTAAATCAAATAAGTTTTAAAAGTTGGTCTGAACCAATTGATTTGGTAAGGACTCTTAGACTGAGAAAAAGAACAACTTTTATTAAGGTATAATATTAGAAAACAATTGTTGCAAGTTTATTAAGTGGTTATGCATAATTCACCGAGTATGAAAGGTTGATCCCCTTGCTTACCAAAACTTACTAAAAGGATCAGTTTAAATGCTGACAACCTTAGCATATGTTCATGGTCATTCTTGACCACCCAACATTTATTATTCAATTTTTGAAACTTAATTCATGTTCTTTCACAATCAAATCCTATTGTTGAACATTGAAACTTGAATTTCTTTCTGATCATAATATATCTCTTTTGTATTTAAACTTGCTGAGCAAAGTAGTTGCTCACTGGTAGCTGTCGTCTAGCACTACAAAATTTACCTTACTAAGGTTCCACTAATCCTATGAATTAGTATAGCAATAAGCAAGGATCGATCCTACAGAGAGTGATTTATATTTTTAACTATCCAATAAATTCAATGAGTTGGGAGTTTTTGTTTAAAAGCAATTTAAGTAACACAAGTAAATTTAAGAAAATATCGATAAGTAAAAGAGTTCAATTCTTCAGTTCAGTATTCCTTTTTCACAATTATAAATTAATTAAGTTATTATATTATTTATCCTTTCAATGAGATTAATAACCCTAGATAATTGCAATCGCATATTACCCGAAATTCTCCTTAAGTGTAGATCTAATGCGACGATCGTCAACAAGAGATTCTAACCAACATACAACCTAGAACTATCAGTCTAGATTTAATATGATAGAAGCATGAAGAATGAGAATTAGATTATTCCAAGCAATAATTACATAATCAGGAATTATTTAACTTGTTTTCTAAAAATCTTAATAATATTTTAAAGCTTGACCACAATAAAATATTATTAATTGCTACTTAGATTAGACACACTTCGTTTGCTTAAAATCTGTCTTGATCTAGCAGATAATATCAATTTATTAATTTAATCCTGCAGAAACCAAATTAATCAATTGGATAACATGTATGAAAATTCACATAGATAATCAGAATAAATCTCAATGATTGTATAAATAATAAATAAACTTAATCAAACCAGTAATTGTTAATCAGGTTCAACATCCCTTCAGAATTGAATAAGAGAATTAGCCTGACATGCCTTGAAGAAAATAAGATGAGAATACCAAAAATCCAGATCCCCTCAACACAAGAAAACAACTCCTATTTAAAGCATAGACAAACCCTCAGTCATTAAGGTAAGTCCTAAACCTATTCTAATTCAACTTGGTAATTTAAAAACCTAAAAACACTGTCAAACGTCAGAATTGCGCTGCCCTCGCTTCAATTCCTTTGTAAACTGCGCGTGTAAGACCCCAACTTTTATGAATAAAGATTTAGTTTTCTTTATATATTATTTCGAAATAGTAAGGTGTTGTTTTGATAAATATGAAAGTTATGGGTGAAATGTGCAAATATTTTTAAAATGAGCAAGTGGTTATAAAATATTCTTGTTGTCGGGGAATATTCGTTTGGTCGTGGAATATTCTTGTTGTCGAGGAATATTCGTACGACGGTGCAGCTATTTGTGGGCCCCCACAACGGAATAACTGTCGGATATAGAAAGCGACAGAAATAACTTTTTTACAAGATAACGGCGTAGTTGTTACCGTTAGTACCGTTGAAATACCCGGTGGTTAAAATACAGTGTTACACGGTGTTGCATAGTAGCACACGGTATTGCACAGTATTTCAAATTATTGAGTCTTACGTGAGAAGCCATTACTCAATTATTGTTACAGTAATTACTGTTCAATATTTTATATTATTGACTCGATAATTGCTACGTTGATATTTTATATTATTGACTCAATAATTGTTACATTGATATTTTATTGACTCAATAATTGCTACGTTGCCATTTTATATGATTGATTCAATAATGACTACAGTTGATATTTTGTAGTATTGATTCAATAATTGTCGTTGCACAGTATTTCACGTTATCAACTCAATAATTTATATTATTTGAATAATATTATTAGATAGCATTATTGACAATGTCTAAGGAAGTTCTGTCTAGGAGGGGTTATTTAATTGCGCGCCAGTAAGGAGAAGTCCTTATCGGAAGGCCCCCTCTGTCCTGGGAACGACCTGGTTGTTAATATTGTAGTTCTATAATATTATTTGTGAATAATTAATTATTGATTTATATGATAAGGAAATATTTATTTTGTGGATATTAAAGAAGGAATTAGTGCTGATGTGTTTTTATCAGTATTTTGGTGTGGAAAATCATCTGTTTATGGATTTCGGATAATTTATGTTTGGAATTTGGAAAAACTTTCTTCTGCAAAGTTGTAGAGAATTAAATTTCCTATGGAAGGACATAGAATTTGTATTTTTCTGACAAAAGGGATATTTGTTATGAATTATTGAAGTTTTGGAAGAAAAAAAAAAATTTTTATGGGCGGGCCCCACTTTTGTTGGAAATTTTTTTTAGCCGCCAGGTGGCGAAAATTTTGAAAAAATAATAATATTTTATTATTTTAGTCTCCTTTGGCATCCTAAGATTTTCTTATAAATAGGGTGCTTAGGTTAGAATTGAAAATCACACCAGAATCAGAAGTTTTCTCTCTCTATAATATCGAGCGTATTTTTGTGAGTATTTCTATACTTTTAGTATTAGTATTCAGCGCAAGTTTCCTTCGGTATTATATCCGATATTCCAGTCAGAGGTACTATCTTTTTGAGGTAAGGGATGTTATTTTCTTTCGTAAATGATGTTATTCTTTTCAATATCATTATACAGAAATATTGTCATGGATTTTATGTTGAAATTCTTACTTTTTCCGTCGGGGTTACTATGCACGTATACGGCACTATTCACGAAAAAATTAAATTTTCTTCGATTTGTCCAAATTGCTTGTTAAGGTTACTATCTTTGATTGTATCCAAGTTTTGAGCTCTATTCTTGAATTTTGCTCCATAATTGATTATTACGAGGTATTTTTGAATTGGATATACTAAAATACGAATCCTTAGTCTTTGTCTTTTATCTCACTGGATTCGTTTTTTTAAAATATTTTTCATCATTCTCAGTCCTAAAAGGTGATGTAACTGAATATCTTTGGCCTGTAAAGCAAAGATGAATGATTACTTGATGAATACCTTTGGCCTGTAGAGCAAAGATGAATGATTACTTGATGAATATCTTTGGCCTGTAGAGCAAAGATGAATGATTACTTGATGAATATCTTTGGCCTGTAGAGCAAAGATGAATGATTACCTGATGAATATCTTTGGCCTGTAATGCAAAGATGACAGGTGTTGAGATGAATATGACCACTGATGGTACAAATGAATATATTTGGCCTGTAGTGCAAAGATGAATATTTGATTCGAGATGTATATTGATTGATGTTACAGGGATAAAATATTGATGATGGACTTTTAAATCATAGAAGATAGTAGACTTGATTCTCTGCTTAACTCTTCTAATGAATTGTTATTTCCGCTGCGAATATTGATCTAGAGTTGGTTGTTCATTATATTTTATCTGATTTGTTGAAGACTAACGATAATTTATTTTCCATTATCTTAGTCATAATATTCTTTACTGAGCTAGTTGAGCTCACCCTTTTCATCTGTTGTCCTCTTCAGGAAATGAGAATGTTGCGGGAACTAGTCGGGGGACAGAGTGATGGTCCGAGTTAGAGCAGTAGTAGTCCTCACTATTTTTGATAAATAGTGTGATAATAATTGTAATGAGGACTTAGTTTGAATCTTAATATTTTCTACATATTTGTATTGAGACTCACAGTTGTGTGGTCGTATTTTGCACGACCGTATGATATAAAGTTTGTATTTGAATTTTGTACCATGTATTTGGCGACTCAGAATGGGTTGGGTTGAATGGACCTATTCTGGGGGGCGTCACAGTTGGTATCAGAGCTTAGGGATATGATCTCTGGTGGAGATCGGAGAATAGAACTAGGAGGGGAGAGACGAGTAAATCCTTCGCTAGTGTGTCCTACCTAAGCTTATGTGGTATTTAATTGGTCAGTCGGAGCATAGGATTAATATGTGATATGTTGATTTGTTTAATTAACCCTTGTTTTATGGCAGTATTTGAGAATGGCAGCTGAGAACGTTAACAACGAAGTGAATGAGACCGTGGAGACACCTTTAATCGTTAACCAGGAGAACATGCAACAAGAAGGCAATGTTCATCCTGAAAATAACACTGGTCAGACGATAAACGATGAGATGTTTAGAAGTTTTTTGCAGTTTATGCAAAATCAGACGAGGGAGACTCGTGTGCAACATATAGGTGGCGATAATAACAACTCGCGAATTGTTACTGCCAAACAGTTCAAAGAATTGGGACCACCAGAGTTTCTGGGAAATCCAGATCCAATCAAGGCGGAGACGTGGATTAAACAAATTACCAAGATATTTGATGTCTTGGGATGTACAGAGGAACAGAAGGTTCCATTCGCCACGTTTATGTTCCGTGGAGAGGCAGATTACTGGTGGGAATCCGTGAAGCGTACCCAGCCTGCCGCACTCAAGATGTCTTGGGAAGCGTTCCAGAAACTATTTAATGACAAGTACTTTTCTGAAAGTATTCGTCATATGAAGGAAGTAGAATTTATTAGACTCGAACAAAATGACATGACGGTATCCCAGTACGAGGCTAAGTTCGCGGAGCTGTCCAGGTTTGCACCTCATTTGGTGGAGAATGAGGAACATATGACGCGGATGTTTCTAAGAGGTTTGAAACCCGAAATACGTCAATACCTCATTTCTCATAAATTTTCTTTATATTCGGATGTAGTAAACAGGGCCCAGTTATTAGAACGAGATAATGATTATGTTCAACCGAGGGACCACAACCAAGGTCGTACCAGTGGCAGCAGTCATCGGAGCAATGACAACCAGCGAGGAGGAAAGTATGACAGAAGCAGTAACCACTTCGGTGGTTATCGTGGCCATGATAGTAGAAGAAGCGAATCGGGAGGAGATTTCAAGAAGAGAAGGTACAACAATCAGAGCGCGAAGATGTCGACATCAGCACCAGCATCAACTATTTCGAGGGGAGGAGAACGACCACCGGTCATATGCTTTAAATGCGGGAAAGAGGGACATATCAGCCCAAACTGCCCACAACAGTTCAAAGGATGCTATAACTGTGGAAAAGAAGGACATATAGCTCGAGATTGTCCTGTTGCGAAACCAAGTTCAGCGGGGGTGGTGATTCCAAAGGCGGTTGCAGACAAGTCAAAGTCGGTGATTCCTGGAAGAGCGTTTGTCGTGACAGCCCAAAATGCGAGGAATCCACACGAGGTGATTACGGGTAAGCTGATCATAAACTCTTGCGAAGTTTACACCTTGTTAGATACCGGTGCTACCCATTCCTTTATTTCACCTGCTTGTGCTCAACGTTTGAACTTGACTTCTGATAAATTAGACTTTGACTTATCTGTTGAAACTCCGTTAGGAGAAACCTTTGTTACATCTATAGTTTACAAATCTTGCTTGATTCAGATTGGTACCCTTACCTTACCTGTTGATCTTATATCTTTGAAAATACTTGCATTTGACGTGATTTTAGGAATTGACTGGTTAACCACTTACCATGCCAAAATTGATTGTTTTCGTAAGGTTGTTAGTTTTCATATTCCTAATCAACCTGTTGTGCGAATTCAAACCACCAAACCACTAAAATCAGTCAATATCATTTCAAATCCCAAGGCTATTCGTTTATTGAAAAACGGATGTCAAGCTTTCTTAGCTCATGTCACTGATCTAAATCAGAATACATCAGATTTGAATGATATTTCCGTTGTTAATGAGTTTCCTGATGTATTTCCCGAAGAACTTCCCGGTCTACCCCCAGAACGTGAAGTTGAATTCTTTATTGACCTTGAGCCTGGTACAAAACCCATTTCTAAAACCCCATATCGAATGGCTCCTATTGAACTTCAGGAGTTAAAGGTCCAATTACAAGAGTTGTTAGACATCGGTTTTATTCGTCCTAGTACGTCTCCTTGGGGTGCTCCTATTTTATTCGTAAAGAAGAAAGACGGGAGTATGCGACTTTGTATTGACTATCGGGAGTTGAACCATGTCACCATTAAGAATAGGTATCCGTTACCTCGTATTGATGACCTGTTCGACCAGTTGCAAGGAGCGCAATTCTTTTCAAAGATCGATCTTCGTTCTGGATATCATCAGTTGAAGATTAAAACTGAGGATATTCCAAAGACTGCTTTTAGAACACGGTACGGGCATTATGAGTTCTTAGTCATGTCTTTTGGATTGACTAATGCTCCTGCTGCTTTCATGGATATGATGAACCGTGTATTTAAGGAGTATTTAGATCAATTCGTTGTTGTCTTTATTGATGACATTATCATCTATTCTAAAAGCCGTGAAGATCATGAACACCATTTGAAGTTAGTACTTCAAAAACTTCGTGAGAACAAGCTATACGCCAAGCTGAAGAAATGCGAGTTCTGGCTTGAGGAAGTAGCATTCCTTGGGCACGTGGTATCGAAACGTGGAGTATCTGTGGACCCGGCGAAGATTGAAGCAATACAAAGCTGGGAGCAACCTAAGTCGGTGACCGAAGTACGAAGCTTTCTGGGCTTAGCTGGTTATTATCGGAGATTCGTAGAGGGATTTTCTCGAATCGCTACTCCATTAACTCAGTTGACTCGGAAAGATACAAAATTCGTTTGGAAAGAGGAATGCGAGAAGAGCTTCCAAGAGCTCAAATGGAGACTTATTTCGGCACCTGTTCTAACAATACCATCTGGTTCGGATGGATTTGTTATTTACAGCGATGCTTCGGGCAAAGGGTTAGGATGTGTTCTCATGCAACATGGGAAAGTCATAGCCTATGCCTCGCGACAACTCAAAGAATATGAGAGGAATTATCCTACTCATGATCTAGAGTTGGCAGCAGTCGTTTTCGCGTTGAAGATCTGGAGACATTACTTGTACGGAGAGAAAGTGGAGATTTATACGGATCATAAGAGCCTTAAATATTTCTTCACTCAGAAGGAACTCAACATGCGGCAACGACGTTGGCTTGAGCTGTTGAAAGATTACGATCATACTATCCAATACCATCCTGGAAAAGCGAACGTGGTAGCTGACGCGTTGAGTAGAAGATCATATGTGGGAACGAGTGCGATGATGTCAAGTATACGCGAACCAGCTTTGATTGATAAAGTTAAAGCTGCTCAAGCTACGGATGCGGAGCTGATGAAGATGAAGAAGAAGGTGCAATTCCAGAAGCAAGAATCGATGAAGATGGAATACTTCGAGTCAACTCCAGACTTTGTGTTCCTAACGATTTCGACTTGAAGTATAGAATCGTGATGGAGGCACACAACACACCGTTTGCGATCCATCCTGGGAGTACTAAAATGTATCGTGATCTTCGACATACATTTTGGTGGGGCAATATGAAGAGAGAGATCGCGGAGTTCATCTCGAGATGTTTAACTTGTCAACGTGTAAAGGTGGAACATCAAGTGCCGAAGGGTCCATTGCAACCACTGGAGATTCCGAAATGGAAGTGGGAACACATTACGATGGATTTCGTTACGGGTCTTCCCAAGGTTTCCCAAGGCTTAGATGCGATTTGGGTTATTGTTGATAGATTAACCAAGTCTGCTCATTTCTTGCCGATACGAGAGACTTATTCCCTTGAACGTCTTGCTCATATGTACGTGAATGAGATTGTGAGATTGCATGGCATGCCAGTATCCATAGTTTCGGATCGTGATCCCAGATTTACTTCACGATTTTGGATCAGTTTGCAGAAAGCTATGGGTACGGATTTACGATTTAGTTCGGCTTATCATCCTCAAACAGACGGACAATCGGAAAGGACTATCCAAACTCTTGAAGATCTATTGAGACTCTGTGTTCTAGACTTCAAAGGGAGTTGGGATAAGTACTTACCATTGGTGGAATTCTCCTACAACAACAGTTATCAGGCAAGTATAGGCGTAGCTCCATTCAAAGCATTGTATGGGAGAAAGTGTCGCTCTCCAGTATGTTGGAACGAGGTGGGTGAAACAACATTGTTGGGACCGGAGTTAGTACGTATGACTACGGAAAAGATTCAAATGATCCGACAACGTATACAAACCGCACAAGATCGACAAAAGAGTTATGCGGATCTTCATCGAAAGGACGTGGAATTTAATGTTGGAGACCATGTGTTATTACGTGTTGCTCCGTGGAAAGGAGTTACGAGGTTTGGCAAGAGAGGAAAGCTCAACCCACGATTCATTGGTCCATTTGAGATTCTTGACCGAATAGGAAATGTGGCTTATAGACTCGCTTTACCTCCAAGCATGTCTCGTGTTCATAACGTGTTTCACATATCCGTGTTACGTAAATATGTGAAGGATCCAAACCGCATTATTGAGTTAGAACCAGACGAGATAGTCGAAGATTTAACGTACGAGGAGGTACCTGTCAAGATCTTGGATAGGAAGGAGCATGTCCTACGCTCGAAAATTATACCTCAAGTTAAAGTTTTGTGGAGAAACCATGCAATTGAGGAAATGACGTGGGAGTTGGAAACGGAAATGGAAGCGAGGTATCCTCACCTTTTCGACATACCAGGTACGTACGTCAATTTCGAGGACGAAATTTCATAAGGAGGGGAGGTTGTAAGATCCCAACTTTTATGAATAAAGATTTAGTTTTCTTTATATATTATTTCGAAATAGTAAGGTGTTGTTTTGATAAATATGAAAGTTATGGGTGAAATGTGCAAACATTTTTAAAATGAGCAAGTGGTTATAAAATATTCTTGTTGTCGGGGAATATTCGTTTGGTCGTGGAATATTCTTGTTGTCGGGGAATATTCGTACGATGGCGCAGCTATTTGTGGGCCCCCACAACGGAATAACTGTCGAATATAGAAAGCGACAGAAATAACTTTTTTACAAGATAACGGCGTAGTTGTTACCGTTAGTACTGTTGAAATACCCGGTGGTTAAAATACAGTGATACACGGTGTTGCATAGTAGCACACGGTATTGCATAGTAGCACACGGTATTGCACAGTATTTTGAATTATTGAGTCTTACGTGAGAAGCCATTACTCAATTATTGTTACAGTAATTACTGTTCAATATTTTATATTATTGACTCAATAATTGCTACGTTGATATTTTATATTATTGACTCAATAATTGTTACATTGATATTTTATTGACTCAATAATTGCTACGTTGCCATTTTATATGATTGATTCAATAATGACTACAGTTGATATTTTGTAGTATTGATTCAATAATTGTCGTTGCACAGTATTTCACGTTATCAACTCAATAATTCATATTATTTGAATAATATTATTAGATAGCATTATTGACAATGTCTAAGGAAGTTCTGTCTAGGAGGGGTTATTTAATTGCGCGCCAGTAAGGAGAAGTCCTTATCGGAAGGCCCCCTCTGTCCTGGGAACGACCTGGTTGTTAATATTGTAGTTCTATAATATTATTTGTGAATAATTAATTATTGATTTATATAATAAGGAAATATTTATTTTGTGGATATTAAAGAAGGAATTAGTGCTGATGTGTTTTTATCAGTATTTTGGTGTGAAAAATCATCTGTTTATGGATTTCGGATAATTTATGTTTGGAATTTGGAAAAACTTTCTTCTGCAAAGTTGTAGAGAATTAAATTTCCTATGGAAGGACATAGAATTTGTATTTTTCTGACAAAGGGGCTATTTGTTATGAATTATTGAAGTTTTGGAAAATATTTTTTTTTTTATGGGCGGGCCCCACTTTTGTTGGAAATTTTTTTTAGCCGCCAGGCGGCGGAAATTTTGAAAAAATAATAATATTTTATTATTTTAGTCTCCTTTGGCATCCTAAGCTTTTCCTATAAATAGGGTGCTTAGGTTAGAATTGAAAATCACACCAGAATCAGAAGTTTTCTCTCTCTATAATATCGAGCGTATTTTTGTGAGTATTTCTATACTTTGAGTATTAGTATTCAGCGCAAGTTTCCTTCGGTATTATATCCGATATTCCAGTCAGAGGTACTATCTTTTTGAGGTAAGGGATGTTATTTTCTTTCGTAAATGATGTTATTCTTTTCAATATCATTATACAGAAATATTGTCATGGATTTTATGTTGAAATTCTTACTTTTTCCGTCGGGGTTACTATTCACGTATACAGCACTATTCACGAAAAAAATTAAATTTTCTTCGATTTGTCCAAATTGCTTGTTAAGGTTACTATCTTTGATTGTATCCAAGTTTTGAGCTCTATTCTTGAATTTTGCTCCATAATTGATTATTACGAGGTATTTTTGAATTGGATATACTAAAATACGAATCCTTAGTCTTTGTCTTTTATCTCACTGGATTCGTTTTTTTAAAATATTTTTCATCATTCTCAGTCCTAAAAGGTGATGTAACTGAATATCTTTGGCCTGTAGAGCAAAGATGAATGATTACTTGATGAATATCTTTGGCCTGTAGAGCAAAGATGAATGATTACTTGATGAATATCTTTGGCCTGTAGAGCAAAGATGAATGATTACCTGATTAATATCTTTGGCCTGTAGTGCAAAGATGACAGGTGTTGAGATGAATATGACCACTGATGATACAAATGAATATCTTTGGCCTATAGTGCAAAGATGAATATTTGATTCGAGATGTATATTGATTGATGTTACAGGGATAAAATATTGATAATGGACTTTTAAATCATAGAAGATAGTAGACTTGATTCTCTACTTAACTCTTCTAATGAATTGTTATTTCCGCTGCGAATATTGATCTAGAGTTGGTTGTTCATTATATTTTATCTGATTTGTTGAAGACTAACGATAATTTATTTTCCATTATCTTAGTCATAATATTCTTTACTGAGCTAGTTGAGCTCACCCTTTTCATCTGTTGTCCTCTTCAGGAAATGAGAATGTTGCGGGAACTAGTCGGGGGACAGAGTGATGGTCCGAGTTAGAGCAGTAGTAGTCCTCACTATTTCTGATAAATAGTGTGATAATAATTGTAATGAGGACTTAGTTTGAATCTTAATATTTTCTACATATTTGTATTGAGACTCACAGTTGTGTGGTCGTATTTTGCACGACCGTATGATATAAAGTTTGTATTTGAATTCTGTACCATGTATTTGGCGACTCAGAATGGGTTGGGTTGAATGGACCTATTCTGGGGGGCGTCACAGCGCGGTTAGCGCACTACCTCCAGTAGTTGCGCGGTCAGTGCTTCCACGCATACTAGCAACAGTGTGGTCCGCGCTCCTTTACCAGTTTTGTCCAAACTTTGATCTTTTTAGCTTTAGTTCCATTCCAACCTTTATATCTGCAATAAACACAAAACACTACAAAGTAATACGAACAATACCCAAAAACTCATAATAAACAAGCTAATAAGAGAGCAATTCATAGGTCTTCAACCTACTCATCAAATTCTCCCACACTTGAACTATTGCTTGTCCTCAAGCAAACACAATAATACTTAATACTAAACTAAATGAATGCAACTACAGAGATTTGAACAATAACCATGATATTTTTAGTGAATCTTATGCCTCATAGATAAACGACTATTATGCTTTCCATATCTCATCACATAACATCCTCCTTTTCACATACTTACCTCACCATCATAAGAATTGCATGTTTCCGTGTGTGTGTGTGCCCAACATGACCTCAATAGCAACAAGATAAATACAGATAAAGTCATGGACATGTAAAACCTTTTTAACCAACATCATAGCAAACATATAGTCAAGGAGAAATAAAATTTTTAAAATAGGCTCATTCTTTCTAGTGAGTGCATCTTAATGCTCCATCTCACTCTTTATTAGCTCTATTTTTTTTCTCTTTTTTTTACCCGACTTGTGCAACGCCCAATCCTATTAGGCTTTTCAATGCTACCCTTGTAGCTGACTTTCGGCCAACGACTCCCAAACCTGAAGGCTTTAGGGCGCTAGGTGTAGAGACATCCCCTAGGGTTTACTTATCCGAATAGTAAAGGCCACAGAACTGAGCTAAGTCAGATTTTTTTTCTTTCTGTTTTCTTTTCTTTCTTTTCAGAACAAATATTTCTCTTTTTTTTTGAGCCACTGCTTTTCTCCCAAACTTATGTGAAAGCCATTGTTTTACTTTTATTGAATACATGCATATGTTCTATCTTGCACTTATTTCCCATTATTATTGAAAACAAGTTGGCGTGCTTGATTTTTAGAAAATACAAAACGCATGATATGAGATTCCTATTGTCAAAATCAGTCAACACATAATGATCAATTTTAAGCATGCTAGTCATTCATCATTTTCCTCATTGGCTTCATCTTATTAACATAGCTCTTTGCCCAATCTCTATGTAACCTAAACAAAATCCTATATGAATGTAAAAATAATAATTTTTTTAATATTGACATGTATGACTAATTAAACTTAAACTACATGCATTCTAATATGCAGAAAAAGACACAAAAATTCCCCCCCCCCCCCACACTTATTTCAAGGAATGCCCTCATTACTTAGCATAAAGAAATAAAAACGAGGACTTCCCTGCAAACGAATCAACTCTCATCGTCGTCGGAAGGAGGGTAGGAAAATAAGATGGTTGGATCGGGCAGATGGACTTGCTGGTTAGGGTTCATGTGGGAGAATGCGTCGGCCATTGCCGTGAAGGCGCCTATGTTGTACTCATGCATTTGATCTTGGCGCTGAGCAAGGCGGAGCAATCTCCTCTGATTTATGTCAGTGGATGGACCGGCTTCAGCTGTAGGAGATGGCGGGGAAGGCGACGTAGCTGGTGGAATCATAATGTATCCCTCGCCCCGAGGATGAGATCGTGTGCCACCCCATTCTCTATACGTCAGTATAGTTTTGTGGTCGATGGCCCCTATAGGCTACTGAACTGGCTCTGAAGTATCCCACTGGACCCCCGCCTTGGGGCAAAGCTCCGTAATCAAAAACCCGTGCAACAAGCCGGCTGTGGTGCTTCCCCGTAGTGCCTTATCGATCGACTGCTGGATGCACATACCGACATCCACGGGAAAAAATTGCAAAATATTTCGATCGGACGAATAGTGGACGATCCCATAGAGAAGACGAGCTCTATCCACCGTGACTTCAGTTTGATGGGTGGTAGGCATGAGCCTAGCACATAGAAAAGCGTACCAAGCCTTTCTATAGCGACTGAGCTCGGAGTAGGGAAATTGAACCTTCATATCTGTCCCAGGTTTGAGAACCCACTGCGTACCGGGTTTGCAAAGGCACGCAACAATTTTTTCCAAGTTTGGAAGATGATCTTCATAGCTCCCGCCTACTTGTGTTTCCAACCCAAAATGGTCGTTGATGGCCGTGTGGTGGAAAGAAACCGGTCGACCTCTGACTTGCACAACCCGCCCGGCATGTTCAACAACGTTGGCATAAAACTCCTTGACTATATTCGGCACAGCGGGTTGCGGTTGTTCGACCAACTAGAACCATTGCCTCTCGGCAATCATCAAGGCCATATCGCTGTCTAGGTTAGCATTGGGTGTCAAGCCCCGTTCCGATACAAGTGACTTTTTGGCGATGGCGTTGAAATGATCCGCCGCAGTCTCGCTCACAAATCTGGAAGTGTCAAAGGATGGGCGAGAACCAGAGGTGGAGGTCCTTGGTTGTTTTGAAGACATAGTAGACAGATGGGCACACAAATATCGACTGAGATAATTTGTCGAACAAGTGGCGTGCACCCTTGTTCGTCTTTAAACCTTTATTCCTTGCAAACAAATTCTAGCCCACAAATTAGTATGAACAACCTTGGGTGTTCAGTAACCCAAGGGATTCCAATGACAGAAAAAAAAAAATCGAACATAGTTGAATAAATACAGAATTAAAATAATTAAAATGCAATTCAATTTGTTAACTTTGAATGATGGAATCCGTGTTGTTGATGTTGCCTTGTTAATGGATAGTGGTTGCTGAAATTTGTTTGGGTGTAATGATGTGTGTGGAGTGTAAGGAAGACGGTTGGGTTAACTGGGATTTGGTGAAAGCAATTGAGGAGAGGGGCTAGGGTTTGTAAATTTAGAATAGTAAGGGATGGTTGGGGAGGGGAGTTATAAGTGTTAAATAATGAGAATAGATGAAGAGATGTGGTATACGTAGAGTTGGAGAAGGAGAATATGAAGTAGAGTGGAAAAAGGAAAGGCTTTAGTTTAAGGAGTGCACGCATCTATTCAAATTTCATTTTAAAAATTGAATCTGCCAAAGTGCGCGGTCCGCGCGGCTAAGTGTGCGGCCAGCGTTGGGACGGGTTTCTGCATTGAACTTACTGCAATACTGCACGGTCCGCGCGTCTGGGTGCACGGTCAGCGCTGTCTTGGGCCAATTGTTGGAAAAGTTACTGCCTATGCTGCGCGCCCAGCGCTTCTGGGGCACGGTCCGCGCCATTCTGTCAATAACAATTCATGCTTAGAATCGTAAAATTAAAACTACGTAAAAAAAAATAAAACATGATAAAAATTATGGGTTACCTCCCACATAGCTGCTCTTGTTTAACGTCGTTAGCTCGACTTAAATTGAGGCTTCTATTCATAAGTCGGCTCAATTAGAGTCACGACTTCGACCTCCTCTTCTTGGACACTATTCAGAAATGGTTTCAGCCTGTGCCCATTTACTTTGAACACAGTTCCGTTGTTCGGATTTCGGATATTGGCTGCACCATGAGGAAAAATGTTAGTAATCACAAATGGTCCTTCCCAGCGAGAGCGCAGTTTTTCAGGAAATAACTTCAAGCGTGAATTAAACAGAAGGACTTTTTGGCCCACAGTGAAGTTTTTCCTTAATATCTGTTTATCATGAAAGGCTTTAGTCTTTGATTTGTATAGCTTTGAACTCTCCTATGCTTCGTCCATAATTCTTTGAGTTCTTGTAATTGTAACTTCCTGTTGATGCCAGCCTGATCCATATTCATGTTGCACTGCTTTATAGCCTAGACTGCTCTATGTTCCAGCTCCACTGGTAGGTGACATGGTTTTCCGAACACTAGACTATAAGGCGACATTCTTATTAGAGTTTTGTATGCCGTCCTATAGGCCCATAATGTGTCATCCAATCTCAGGTTGGGGTTGACCACTTTTTCCATAATGGATTTTACTTCACGGTTTGAGACCTCTGCCTGGCCATTGCTTTGCGGATGGTAAGATGTAGATACCTTGTGAAGAATATTGTATTTCTTCAGCAAAATGGCTAACACCTTATTGCAAAAGTGGGTACCGCGATCATTGATGATGGCCCGTGGTGCTCCAAACCTAACAAAAATGTTAGTTCTGACAAATTCTGTAACAACTTTAGAATCGTCAGTCCTAGTGGCTTTTGCTTCTACCCATTTGGATACATAATCAACTACCAATAAAATGTAAATATTTCCAAAAGACATAGGAAACGGTCCCATGATATCAATACCCCAAACGTCAAAGATTTCTATAATTAATATAGGGTTTTGTGGCATTTGGTGATGGTGAGATAAATTTCCAGTCTTTTGGCATTTTTCACATGCTTTACAAAATAAATAAGAGTCCTTAAAAACGGTTGGCCAATAGAAACCACTCTCGAGCACTTTACGTGAAGTTCTATTTGGTCCAAAATGACCCCCGCACGCATAGGAATGACAGAAAGTTAGAATATATTAAAATTCACTATCAGGTATGCAACGTCTAACAATTTGATCAGCACCAAATCTCCACAGATATGGGTCATCCCATACATAGTATTTAGCATCACTCCTAAGCTTGTCTTTTTGAGATCTAGAATATTCATGGGAGATAAAAGTACTTACTAGAAAATTTACTACGTCCGTATACCAGGGGGTTGTAGTTCCAATGGATAGTAGATGTTCGTCTGGAAACATGTCATGCAATGGTAGGACTTCTTCTTCTTTAATGATCCTGCTCAAGTGATCTGTCACCAAGTTATTCGCACCCTTTTTATCTTTGATCTCCAGATTAAATTCTTGCAACAGCAAGATCCATCTTATGATTCGTGGTTTGGATTCCTTTTGGGTTAGCAAATACCTGAGAGCAGCATGGTCAGAATCGACTATTACTGTAGTACCTAGAAAATATGATCTGAATTTATCTAAAAAAAAAATAACAGATAAAAGTTCTTTTTTTGTTGTTGAATAGTTTATCTGAGCCGCGTTCAAAGTTCTGGAAGCATAGTAGATGGCATGGGTGGTTTTGTCAATCTTTTGGCCCAAGACGGCGCCTACAGCATAGTTGCTTGCATCACACATTATTTCAAAAGGAAAATCCCAATTTGGCGGTTGAATGATAGGGGTTGATGTCAAAGATCTCTTCAAGGTATCAAAAGCCGCCTTGCAATCATCGATAAACTAAAATTCCTCATCTTTTTGTAGCAGTTTACATAAAGGTAACGCTATCTTGGCAAAGTCCTTTATAAACCTGCGATAAAATCCTGCATGTCCAAGAAAAGCACGTATCTCCCGTACACTGACGGGGTAAGGTAATGCAGATATAATATCAATTTTTGCTTTACCAACTTCTAAACCATGGATTGACACTACATGTCCAAGTACTATTTCTTGTTCTAACATAAAGTGACATTTTTCCCAATTTAACACAAGGTTTATTTCTAAACATCTGTCCGGTACACGTGTTAAATTATCTAAACATGTATCTAAGGAACCACCACGAACTGTGAAATCATCCATAAAGACTTAGATACATTCTTCCAAAAGATCTGAAAAAATACTTAGCATGCACCGTTGAAAAGTACCTGGGGCATTGCATAGTCCAAAAGACATCCGCCTATAAGCAAAAGTTCCGAAAGGACATGTGAATGTGGTCTTTTCCTGATCTTCTGGGGCGATCATAATTTGGTTATAACCTAATAATCCATCTAAAAAGCAATAATGAGAGTCCCCAGCTAAACGTTCTAACATTTGATCAATAAAAGGTAAAGGAAAGTGGTCTTTTCGAGTTACAGCATTTAATCTTCTATAATCTATACACACTCTCCAACCTGTTTGCATTCTGGTGGGCACTAATTCATTATCGTCATTTTTGACAACAGTTATACATGATTTCTTTGGAACTACCAACACTGGACTTACCCATTGACTATCTGAGATGGGGTAGATGATACCTACATCAAGTAATTTGATTACCTCTTTACTACCTCCATCATTGGTGGGTTTAGTTGTCTCTGTGCATTTCTCGTTGGTTTAGCTCCTTATTTAACAAAATACGGTGCATGCATATTGCGGGACTAATCCCCTTGATATCTGCTATTGTCCAACCAAATACTATAATATGGTCTCTAAGGACTCTCAATAGTTTCTTCTCCTACACTTTGGTTAGATTACTAGCAATTATCACAGGTAAAGTTTCATTAGACCCTAAATATGCATATTTGAAGTGGTCTGGTAATTGTTTTAACTCGAGTGTTAGAGGTTGCTCTACAGATGGTAGCAATTTTTGATGTGATACAGGTAATTGAATTAATTGTACCACATGCTTATCTGTGTGAGTAGGTAATGAATGTAGTGCTGCTACAGTGTCCTTCAATTCCTGACTATGCTCAAGTTCATATGTTCCATCCATGTTCAAACTGCTTGAAATAGCTACCTCCAAGCTATCTCTTTGAATTTGTTCAAAAGTTTTCTGCACAAGAGAATCACACATGTCAATGGCAAAAACCTGACAAATATCACTTGGGTACCTCATGGCATCATAGATATTGAACTGGATCTTTTCGCTATCGAATTCCATTGTTAAGGTCCCGTTGTGGACATCGATCATGGTCCTTGCTGTCTTTAGGAAGGGTGTTCCTAGTAGGATATGAGATGGGTTCGAGGATGTGTCATCTTCCATGTCCACAATGTAAAAATCTGCAGGAAAGATTAGTTCGTTGACCTACACCAAGACATCTTCAACTACCCCTCGGGGGTAGGTGTTAGTACGATCAGCCAACTGAATAATAACACCAGTAGTTTTCAAAGGACCAAGATTCTGAGACTTATACACAGATAATGGCATAACATTTATTGAAGCCCCTAAGTCTAACATGGCCTTATTAAACCTGATGTTTCCTATTGTGCATGGAATCTTAAACATGCCTGGGTCTTTACATTTAGGTGGCATTTTTCTTTGCAATACTGCTGACACATTTTCCCCAACCATAATTTTCTCATCAATTTCCAATTTGCGTTTATTTGTGCATAATTCCTTTAAAAATTTTGCGTACCGTGGCACGTGTTTAATAGCGTCTAATAGTGGGATATTCACTTCTACTTTCCTAAAGGTTTCTAGAATTTCTTTTTCTTTTTCATCTGTCTTAGGTTTTCTAGAATTTCTATGAGGAAAAGGTAGTGGAATATTATTTAATTGACAAGGAAGGTTAGGGTGTACCTTTGTTTCTACTGATTCCTCATTCTCTTGCTCGTTTTCATACTCAACTGTTGCTATTGGTGTATCCATCTGTTTTCTGCTCCGTAATGTAATAGCACTGGCATTCTCCTTTGGGTTCATAACTGTTTATGATGGAAGCTTTCCAGAACCTTGAGCGTCCAATCGACTCACCGTAGTGGCTAACTGGCTCACCTGACTCTCCAAACTATGGATGGAAGACTTCGTTTCTTTGTTGGAACTATGTAGTCTGATTCATGTATTGTTGAGTCTGGTTCATAAATGTTTTTAGCACGTCTTCCAAAGACATTCCAAGATTAGACGGTGCTGCTTGTCTGGGTTGGTACTGTGGCTAATTTGGCTGGAACTATGGTCTAACTGGGTAGAATCCTTGTGTCTGTGGCCTAGCAGCCCCATAACTGAAGTTCGGATGATCCTTCCATCCGAAATTGTATGTGTTGGAGAAAGGGTCATACTTTCTTTGCGGTTGAGCCTGGTAATTTCCTACTGCATTTGCTTGTTGTTCAGTGTTCTCTTCTTGTAATGTCGGGCATGCATCAGTAGGGTGTC
This sequence comes from Panax stipuleanatus, assembly GCA_020205555.1. Taxonomy (NCBI): domain Eukaryota; kingdom Viridiplantae; phylum Streptophyta; class Magnoliopsida; order Apiales; family Araliaceae; genus Panax; species Panax stipuleanatus. Next base: position 19,906,017 of record CM035115.1, read on the forward strand.
CCGGCATTAAACAAAGTTGGCAAACTTGTGCAACTGGGGCATTACCTGTAGCTATCTGTTTTACCAAAGTAGTTGAGTCAGAAATCTTCTGTTCCATACTCGTTGTGCTTACCTCACTTACCATTTGTGTTGGATGATCATTCCGTGTTTCATATTGTTGTGCATTAGTAGCCATATTTGCAATCAGGTTCTTTGCAGCCTCTAGTGTTTTGTCCACTAATGCTCCTCCACTTGCAGCGTCGATCATATTCCTATCCATCGGTATGAGTCCTTCGTAAAAGTAAATGATGAGGTGTTGATCATCGATTTGGTGGGGTGGACAGCTGGAGCAAAGCTTCTTGAACCTCTCCCAGTACTCATGCAGTGTTTCTCCACTGAATTGTCAGACTCCATAAATTTCTTTTCTGATGTTGGCTACTCGTGATGCTGGAAAATAATTTTCCAAAAATAGCCTTTTCATGTCATCCCATGACCGTACTGATCTCGGGGTTAGATAGTATAACCAATCCTTTGCTAAATCCCTTAGTGAGAATAGAAAAGCTCGCAGCTTTATCTGATCTTCCGTGATATTGTGTGGCATCATGGTGGAGCACACAACATGGAATTCCTGCAAATGTTTATAGGGATCATCACCTGTAAGACCACGAAAAATAGGCAAAAGGTGACCAGATTATAGTTTGAAAGAAACATTTAAAGCAGGATATTCAATACAAAGAGGTTGTTGGGTAAGATTAGGAGTTAATAACTCCTTTAGAGTCCTGTTATTTGGCACCGCCATCTTCTCGTCAGATTTGCTTGATGATGATGATTGATCCTTAAGAAGTGAGATTGCAATGTTTAGGCTTGGTGATTGAGCTTCGTCGGAATCTATAAGTGAACCTTGGGTTCTTAAGCCTTCGTGTTGTTCTCTCTATTTCTGGATTGAATTGCAAGTGAAAAGAGTGAGAGGATCGAGGCATAAAATAAAATAATATAAAAAAAATTAAAAGCAATTGAATAACTAAAATTAATAACACTCCCCGGCAATGACGCCAAAATTTGGTAACTGTCGTCTAGTACTACAAAATTTACCTTACTAAGGTTCCACTGATCCTATGAATTAGTATAGCAATAAGCAAGGATCGATTCCACAGAGAGTGATTTATATTTTTAACTATCCAATAAATTCAATGAGTCGGGAGTTTTTGTTTAAAAGCAATTTAAGTAACACAAGTAAATTTAAGAAAATATCGATAAGTAAAAGAGTTCAATTCTTCAGTTCAGTATTCCCTTTTTACAATTATAAATTAATTAAGTTATTATACTGTTTACCCTTTCAATGAGATTAATAACCCTAGATAATTGAAATCGCATATTACCCGAAATTCTCCTTTAAGTGTAGATCTAATGCGACGATCCCCAACAAGAGATTCTAGCTAACATACAACCTAGAACTATCAGTCTAGATTTAATATGATAGAAGTATGAAGAATGAGAATTAGATTATTCCAAGCAATAATTACACAATCAGAAATTATTTAACTTGTCTTCTGAAAATCTTAATAATATTTTAAAGCTTGACCATAATAAAATATTATTAATTGCTACTTAGATAGACACACTTCGTTTGCTTAAAATCTGTCTTGATCTAGCAGATGATATCAATTTATTAATTTAATACTGCAGAAACCAAATTAATCAATTGGATAACATGTATGAAAATTCACATACAGAATAAATCTCAATGATTGTATAAATAATAAATAAACTTAATCAAACCAGTAATTGTTAATCAGGTTCAACATCCCTTCAGAATTGAATAAGAGAATTAGCCTGACATGCCTTGAAGTAAATAAGATGAGAATACCAAAAATCCAGATCCCCTCAACACAAGAAAATAACTCCTATTTAAAGCCTAGACAAATCCTCAGTCATTAAGGTAAGTCCTAAACCTATTCTAATTCAACTTTATAATTTAAAAACCTAAAACCACTGTCAGACGTCAGAACTGCGCGGCCCGCGCTTCAATTCCTTTGTAAACTGTGCGGTCAGCGCACTACCTCCAGTACCTCCATCCCGTAGCTGCGCGGTCAGCGCTTCCACACATACTAGCAATAGCGCGGTCTGCGCTCCTTTACCAGTTTTGTCCAAACTTTGATCTTTTTAGCTTTAATTCCATTCCAACCTTTATATCTGCAATAAACACAAAACACTACAAAGTAATACGAACAACACCCAAAAACTTACAATAAACAAGCTAATAAGAGAGCAATTCATAGGTCTTCAACCTACTCATCACTCACCCTTACTATATCATGACGTTTATTTCAGCTAAGCTAGAATCCTCAAAGAAGAAAGATAAAGGCAAACAAAAAGTCCAAGAACAATTTTATGTGAATATTTTAATATTACATTATCTGATGTAATTATTTATGTAAACCTTTTGTAATATTAAAGGTATATTTTAAGTTAAGGTTATTAAACCTTAATATAGTGATTGGAACTTTATTGTAATGAACAATGTATGTTTATTATTTTCGCTATAATAATAGAATGTGTATGTTGATGATGGATCGCGAGCACTGAATCTGAGGTTAGAGAACCCGAATTTGGGGACGTCACAAGTTGGTATCAAAGATGTAGGTTATAAACATTATGATGTGAAACCTAGGTTATAACGTTAAAAGAAAACTCGTATAGAGTATGCTAGGAGATGGATTATGGAGATTCATCTAGTATAGATTGTACATAATAAAATATCATTTCATTTTATCAATGAATATATTTTATTGTGATACTGATGTTGTTCCTTATTTTTTTTTTGGTATTGTGATTATAGGATGTCTGAGGACATGCAAGGTAGCCATTCGATTGATTAGGAGCCAGTAGAGCATGAGGTAATGGAGGATACCGCACAGGATGTCCTTATCAGGGATTTGATGGCCAGGAATAATGAGTTAGAAGTCAAAGTAGCACACTTGGAGGCGGAGAACTTCACTATTAAGTTTACAAAGCAGTAGTATAGGGATGCCGCTTATCAGGCATAGATCGAGTTAGCAGCACTAAGGAGAAGATTGGAGCAGGCAGAGCTATAGCTGGGAGAAGTAAGAATAGAGAATCAAGCTCTAAAGTTCGAGTTTGATTTGGAGATAGCCGATAAGATAAGGGTGGAAGATGCGTGGGTCGACGAAGGTAGAACAGTGGAACAGCTTAAGGATGAATTGAAGGCCAGAGATTTCAGGATAGAGTCCTTGGGGTGGGCTTTGGATTCAGCCTATATGAGTCCTAGGGTGGGAGTGTAGACACTCAAAATTTTGGTTTCCTATTACTAGCCATGCAGAAGGGCTAAATTATATTTTTTAACCTTCAGAGACAACCCCGAAGCATCAAATCAACCTTCAGAGACAACCCCAAAACATCAAATCAATTCTCGGAGACAACCCTGGGATATCAAATAAACCCTCAGAGACAACCCTGAGGAAAAATAGAATCGGCTGCGACCAAACCTCGGAGACAACCACAAAGGACAGCTGAAAGCCCCGTTAACCCTAGAGACAACCCCTGGAGGGGAAAATAATCATTTTGATGAGTCAACTTCAACAGCCACAAAATAGCTGCAAATAGGGTTACAAAGAGCCATTGCAGCATTTCTGAGCGCAAACTACGTAAAACAGCTCAATGGACAACTTGCGAAGACCCAAAGATTCCATTTTGGTCATGGACCCATCTTTCCAGATTCAGAAAAGGTCAAGCCCTATTTCATTGCGTAGCTCTCAGAGAGAGATTTTCGAAATGGTATGGCACATCTCCATTAGATTCCTAGATTGCAAGTTACAAGCGTTTCAGCGAACCGCTCGTCGATCAAATTAAACGTACTTTGAGGCAGCAAGACCCATTGGGACCTTCCGTAGGTGTACCTACGGAATCCACAGGTCTACCTGCGAAAGTCGTGGCTTTATATACAAGCTGCCCATCAGCTTGTTAAAAAGGAGAAGAAGAAAAAAAAGAAAAAGAAAGAGAGAGAAAAGAGAGAATTCGGGCTTGCGGTGTAGAAATCACTCAAATCTTGTTTTTAAACCTGTAAATCTCACTTGTAAGCCTCCATATACAAATATACTACAACATATAAGGTTTTCACCGGTGAAAATCGAGTCTAAGGGCGTTTAAAGTCGTTCGATAGCCATTCTCGTGCAAAGCCGTATGATTTCTTCAAGTTGCATTTTTCTTCCTTATATACATATATATGAGTAATATATATGTATATTAGTTCGTTTTGCGGTTTAAATATCGATCTTTTACCTTTCCTTGCTTTACTATATATATATATATATATATATATATCTATATTTATACATAATAGTGCATGGATTGTAAATCGTTTGTAAATGTTCATTTGATGTAAATCTGCATTATTTAAAGTTTGTTGACTAGATTTATATAAATCTAGCCATATCTAGCTTTTAATCAGTTCCAAAGTTGTAAAATTAAAACCGTTGAGCTAGAAGGGCTAAGATATAATTAAATCTAGTTTTCTTTCTAGTTGGTAAATATTTGGCAATTACGGGACCCTAGATCTGTGTCTAGAGGAAACGTGAAGCCATGTCTACGCACATGCATGGATTTAACTGATGAATCTCTTTTTTTGCGACGTCTAGAGTTAAATATGCATTTTATTTTAAGTTATCCAGTGTGCAAGCTTTTAAATAATATTATGTGAGCCTAGGAATCACAATATCTATGGTTAAATCCGTGAACCTAGATCCGGTTCCCATAATGGACATATTATAGTTGTATAGTTAGCTTGCAATCCTTTGTAAATGTAAACAAAAGGGGACTTTAAATAGTTATCCGGATTTAAGGTCTCAATGTAGTAAAATTATTGATTGTAGTGTTCGGGTCACTTTGATGGCTTTTATGCCTATAAGAGGCCCGACACACACACACACACACACACACACACACACATATATATATATATATATATATATTTCAAAGATGCTTCACATCTTGAATAAAATCAAATCAAGCCGAATATGGAATAAAATGAAAGTATCAAAGACCTCAATTTCTATGAGAGCGAAAGGGTTTGAAAATAGCTTTTCAAAACACCATTTTCATTAATGCTTTATCTGTTAAAAATGAATATTTCAATAATTCGAAGCCCCTTCGTATATAGGCTCAAAAAGGCATAGCACTACTGTCAAATAAAGCACTGCGAGCACTTTTATCTGCATCACACACATTCTTAGGGAATGAAAAGAGCGGTAACCGTGTTTCACAGAAGTCGGGGGTGCCTAACACCTTCCCCTCGCTTAAGCAAGCCCCCAAACTCCATGAATCTCGGGTTCCAGACCAATAAAATAGAGTCACATTTGGGCCATATTGCAAATAAACCTTTTCAAAACTTCGGTTGAGTTGGTACAACCATTTGAACTCATTCCAACTGGCGGCTCTGTCTAATTCGACCCAATCATTAAAATCAACCTTTTCAAATCGTCGACATTATATATCGGTCTTTCCAAAAATCTCACCCTTTAAGGAAAGATAAAATCAACATAAAACATCTAAAGGGTAGAGAACCAAACCTCCAAGGAATTGGAAAATTTCTCCCGGCGTCGACAAGTGGCTACTCCACTGGGAACGGTAGAGGGCTTAAGCTGCGTTTTCAAACTTTTCAATTCTCTTCTTTATGTATGTGTATGAAATGCCATCTTTACATTGAATGGATGTGAATGTCTCTTTACCCCGCTTTATATTAGTGCTTTGCACAATATCATCATTACATGCGGTGAGGCGCGATGAATGTATATTGTGTGATTCCTCCACCAGGAGGCTAACCCGTCGGTGGCTCATTACTGGACTCAAGAAGAGACTAATCTCGCGAGGCTCATGAAAGGCGCCACTCAGATTCCCTCTAATTGAAAGATCGGATTAACTTAGCATCTAGTAGATTGCGATGATCTGGGAACTTTCATGCCGAAAAACCCGTGAGAGTAGCCCTAAGATAGGTCAGCCTCTGATAAACCAAACACGAAGGAAAGTCTCTCCATCCATTTCCCATTTAATTTAGTGTAAAGTTTAAATCAATGTAAATATCCATTAAATGTAGATATCATTTCGTTTTCCAATCAAGTTTAAATATCAAAACCTGTCATGATGTCCTGTCATCAAAACAACTGAACTCTGTTTTGCAGTAAAACATTAAAAAACCTTTAAAACAGATACATTGCATTGCATGCACCCTTTTAGCGGCTATCAAGACTAAACTACATAAACCTTTTTATAGGAAAGATTGGTCCCGTTACCAGATAAAAGTCTAAAAAGGCACTAAGCCCATCTTCAGGCATAGCTTCAAGTGCCATACCCGAATCCACCCCTGTATCACGGGAGGAGTTTGAGGGACTCAGAAATAAGATAGCAGATTTGGCTATTCTACTGAAAGAGAAGAGTAAAGGTACTCAAGGACAGACAGTACCAGAGTTATCCACACAAGGTGGCAGTCAGGATACTGACCAGAATAAAGATACTCAGATACATAAGCTTTGAAACAATGATATGACCAACAAAACTTCTGAAATCACCAATCTTAAGAATGATCAGGAAATCGGTGATACTAGGAAGAAAGTCCGACAAATGGAAGAAACTATCTGGTCCATCAAAGGAGCTGGGGCATTTGGAAGTGTAAACTACTCAGATCTTTGTATATTTCCAAGGGCTCGTTATCCAGACAAGTTCCAAGTCCCGGATTTTGAAAAGTATAATGGGTTAGGAGATCCTTATACTCATTTGAAAGTATACATTGGAGAGTTAGGATCTTATACAGAAGATGAAAAGCTCATAATGCAGTTATTCTAAAAGAGTCTGAATGGAGAAGCCCGAGCTTGGTATGCCCGACTCGACAATTCCAAAATTCATAGCTGGGAAGAGCTAGCCCATGCATTCCTAAATCAATACAGTTTCCAGTCTCAAATGGCTCCGGACCGGTATCAAGTGACCAAAGTCAAGAAGCAGAGCAATGAGTCCTTCCGTGAGTATGCCCAAAGATGGAGACAGATGGCTGCACAAGTCACCCCACCTATGACAGAGACTGAGATGGTGATTACTTTTATTGATATACAAGAAGCTCTATATTATGAGAGGGTCCTACCAGGCATAGGGAAACCATTCTTGGAGATGATAAAACACAGAGAAATGGCTGAAATGGGGTTGAAATCAGGAAAGATTAAAGACCTCACTACTTTGGAAGCGTTAGCTGAGAACATTCAAACTGGAAATTATGAGAATAACCCTAGGAGGCCTCACAAGAAAAAGAATGATGATGTATCCTTAATACTCCAAAGCCATAATCAACAAGGCAGTCATAATCAGCCCATTCAAAAGCAAAGCAATTTCTCCCCATACCAATCATTTATAAATCATGCGAATCCTTCATCCCAGAAAACTAGAAAAGCCCGGCGTAGGATAACATTCACACCCTTAGGGGACTCACTAGAAAATATACTGAAGGTTTTGACAACAGAGAAGAAAATCATTTAACTCCTCCCCCCTGCAAATACAAACGGGAAAAACTTTCACTTCAAAAAAATGGCGATTTTGCAACAAACGGTTATCGTTGCTAAATGTGTGAAATGTCGTTGCTAAATGTCATTTGCAACGATTTTTCGGTCGTTGGACAATTCGTTGCGCAATGAGCGTTGCAAATTGTCTAGTAACGAATTATTATTTTTTGTTGCTGAAAGTGAGATATTTAACAACGAAATTTGTTTTCGTGTAAAATCATATATCATTTAGCAACGAAATATTTTGTAGCAAAATTATTAAGAAATTGTTACTGAAAAATAACTTTCGTTGCAAAATCTGCCTAATTGGTAACGAAAAGAATCTTTTTTTGTGCCAACGAAAATGAAATTCGCTGCGTTTGATACACATTTGCCAACGATATTTGTCGTTGTTGAACAGTATGAAAATTGTTACCTTAACCGACTTTCGTTGCTGATTGTATACGTTTTGGCAACGATGTTCGTTGCTAAATGTGCATAACAAATCAGTCATATATTAATTTACAACGAAATTATTTGTTGTCATTGATTTTATTCTAGATAATTATGATCAATTAACAAAATATTATACGATGTTGGTTGTATTTTGATAGCAACGAAAGTTGTCATTTAGCAACAACACTATATGTTGTCGTTTGCTTTTCCTATGCAATGAAAATTGTTATGATTTACAACGATATAAATGTTGCCTTATTCTTTTATTTATAGCAACAATATCCTCCACGTTGTAATTAAGTTAACTTTTTGTTGGCAAAAAATTGAATTTTAAAGTCATTACGAACGAAAACGTGCTGCTAAAATTAGAAAAAGTTGTTGGTAGATCCTTTGTGGTATGCTGCTTTGGTAACGAAATAGTTTTTGATAGTAGCGTTGCCAAATTCATTATTCACAAACCTGTAATGTTACGAATGTCGAAATTATTTTACAGACAAAATAGAATATGGCTCAATGACCCCATAACAAATTATGGTAGAAATACAAAAAAAAAACTCAAATATTTTTAAATAAATAAAATCATCTAGTACATGATTTACCACACTTGCTGCTGCTGTTTCTACTGTTGTGGTATTGGTGGCACTGCGGGTTGGGCTGGTTCTGAGTTGTCCGCGTGCTTTTTGCAGTTTTGGTTTGTGCTGCAACTGTAGTGTTGCTGCTGCCATGGTTGGTTGCCTCAGCACTGCTCTGTTGTGTTACTCGCTGCTAGTTTTTGCTATTGATGTTTTGGTTCTGCTTCAATTGCTACTGTTGTTGCTACTATTTTTACTGTTGTTGGGCTTTGTTGCACAGGTTTTGCTGCTGTTGGGATCTGTTCCATCATTGGGCATGTGCTTGTTCTGGGCATTATTGTTGCTGGGGAGCTGATGTTTTGCTGCTGGAGATGTATGTGTTGCTGCTGCTCCCTCTATGCTTGTCTGTGTGTGCTGCTGCTATGTCTGCTATATCTATGTTGTCTGTGTGCTACTAGAAGTTTTAACCTTTTTCTCAAGGTATATACCAACCTCAGAATCCAGGGCATCAAATACCAAAATCAAAAATGGTTCTGGACAGAACTCGTCTGGAACAAAATTGTTAAAAACCCTCTTGATCAATGGTGCAGAAAATGTCGGGCAAACCTTCAAAAGATCAAATATGTAAACAGTCATTCAAGGAAATGATGCAGACCCAAAACTTGATCGCTCGAAAGGTACTGGGAGGACTTTAGAATCGGCTATGGGATCATAGACTGCATACTACAATTAAATGCCTCAAGGATATGTCAAATCATTACTAGAAAATTAAATAATAAAAAATATTGATAATTTCATTTAGAAGGATTGAAACACGACTGATAAGCTTCTATAACTGAGCAGAAAAAGTGCAATAGTATAACAAAAATTGTGTAACAGTATGAGCCACAGTGATTTAGATGAAATAGAAGTACGCAACAAATTCGCAAGAGAAGCAACGTAAGGGCAATTATGGTATTAAGTTGGTAGATAAGTTTATGAAAGCGTGATGACAAAAGAGGGAGGAAAATTCAGAATTTCAAAGGATGTACAAAGTTTTTCCGTAAATTTGCGGTTTACAGTTAATGTGACTTAGATTAAAATATTGATGCCAACCTCCCACTGCTTGCCACTTGAAGTTAAGCAAGATAAAAATAAGATAAATGCATATCATAATATCATATACAGTCATGATGTTCCAGTTCCAAACAATATGTAATTGTTAAAGCAATACTTTATCCTATTTTATTGATACCGAAACTAGTCATTATCTTATTTGCTATTGGAAATCACACTACACATAGTTAAATTTTTAGCTATATAGTTCAATATAAGTACTAGCATTTTTCTAGACGAGGAACTTTGTTTATTCTGCAAGCAAAACCATATAAGTCTTGCACGCGTGTGTGTGAGAGAGAGGGATTACTCTTGTTCTTTCTGGGCCATGACAAGAGGGTCATCTTGATTAATGTCGTAGTGATACCATTGTGCAACTTTCTCAGCAATGAGCTTCTTGCGTAAGAGTTTGTGAGAAGATCTTTGCCCTGTAGGGTTAATCACGTGACCGAATATCTTTACCCTGGCCTCAGTCACTCCTGTAATGGCTGCTTCAGCCAACACCTTTTTAAAGGCTCCAATGCTCATCTGTTCTCTAATTTAGACAACAAAGTTCTATTGTGGAGCAAAATTAAATTCATAAAGCATGAACTATAAGTAAATTAGTAAAGCATTCAACTACAAGAAGCGACTAAAGTTCAATTCAACGAAATGACATATAATTAATAAGATATATTATATGCATTTTTTTTATGGTATATAAAGTTTCATAGTTCAGGGGGTGGATTAAAGAAAAAGGTGGCAAAAGTATGAAAAATTAAAACAAAACCGACGATCAAAAGTTTGAAGAAACCTTTCAATAACTTAAACCCATATTCCTTACATCTCACTTAAATGACTCAATCAGAAGGAAGATGGGTTTAAATTATTTAGGTTTTAAATTCGGTATAAAAGTAAGATAAAAGCAGGGGAAATACAGAATGTAAACCTAATCGAAAAAAGAGGAGACTTACAAAAAAGGGGAAATACAGAATATAAACCTAATGTAAAACAGAGGAGACTTACAATTTCAGCAAACCGGTTGCAAATTATAGATTGAGCTTGAACTCATGGTTCTACTGCTCTTTGCAACTGGTAGGCTGCATATGTGGAGTCAGGGTATGCAGAAGGCAAATGAAAATCAGATATGTTAAGGAATCACACTTGAGCATAAATTGCTATTTAAAGAAACTCAAACAGAAGTTGGTCAAAGAAGAACTAGCAAACAACCTGCCACCACAAAATAACTTTGATAAGTAACTATGTGAAATATATGTTGTACAATAATAAAAACTATTCTTTATGGCATATATAGTTGCACTGTAAGAGGTTACTTACATTCACGGTAGCAACTGATTATTTTCTTCTTTTTTTTCTTTTTGAGAAGTACATCCACAGTAGCAAGTGCTAGTTTAGAAGTGATTCAAATACGAGAAGTACATCCACAGTAGAAACTGCTAGTTTAGAAGTGATTCAAATACGAGAAGAAGTACATCCACAGTAGAAACTGCTAGTTTAGAAGTGATTCAAATACGAGAAGTACATCCTCAGTAGGAAGCCTAGGAAGAAAACACAAAGAGGAAGTTCATAATTAAAAATTCTAGTGAGATGGGTCGAGGGAAATACTGGAGGTAGGGTTGGGTTAGAAGAATCTCAGAGCTTTTATTATGATTTATGGGGCCAGAAAAACACTGCAGTCTCACACATGCTGTCAAAAGTAAAAAATATAAAAAATACAAAAAAGCCACAATATAGGGAGATAATTTATAACCTTTAAGATATTATATGTGAAATCTAAGCACTGCTGTAATCTACTCAATATATACTTCAAAAGAATGACTACCATAATATGTTTATTTGGTGGTTAAGAACTCCTTATCAGATTGTAAATACATGTGTTATATTTAAAAGGTTGTGACCAAAACGTCACATCACATTTCATCTCTTAACAAACAAATGTAGCACATATTATTAGACCAACTCAATTTGTGAGATGTCAGTTAATTATTATATTATCTTATGTTACTGTGTCAATTTTTTTTATATAAATATAAAAACCATATTTTTTGTTTCAAAAATTTGTCCAATCATATTTTTTTGTAGCACTCAGATCATGATTATGAACCAGGAAGTGATTTTGGGCACGAGAAAAGCAACAAGGAATCCAGAACATCCAAAAAAAGTGTGATGGGATTTTAATTGGGACTTGGGTAGACAACCTCACATGTATGTATGCAATAACTTGAATAAGCCAGCTGACATTTTGAGTCCCATTAAGTATTCCTGTTAAGATATACCCTCCCCCAAAAGGAAACCAGCAATATTCCCAAAAAATAAACCTAATTAACACAAAAAATCTAAAAAAATACATTTGACATTCCCATAAAAGTATATAAGTAGTAAATTATATACATGTGTGTTTATACAACATCTACATGATCAACATCATACAGAAATGGTAGAAGAGAAAAAAGGGTTGAAAAGAAAGAAACCTTGACAGTGAAGAATACAAACACTAGTCAATCCAACGTCAATTAGCAATTAAAAAAAAGGACACGTGACTAATAAACGGCCACGATTCAATCTAGCAATTAAAATTCTTAATGAAATTCTTATCCGTATTACCTCAACTCAAAGTCACCAATTCTATGTATGTACTGAACACCAACATGTTGGATATATTTTTAGAAATTTCTAGATCAATTATATTGCTAAATTCTAGTTTAAAGAGAGGTTGAAAAAGCTCTAAAATGTTTTAAGATTTCAGTTTCCTTTTCCAATCGTTTCCATATGCTTTTTCCAGACTAGATGACAAAAAATTTCAGCTTATACAACACCTCTCTAAGGTTTTCCAAATTCCTAAATTATATTTTGAACCCGAACATGTTTCACTTCATCACTCTAAAATCTAAACACAAATATTCATATATAAACTAAGGTAGTCAATAAATATACAAAGAGAACACCTGCAGATCTTCGAGAAGATACTCAAGTTTCTTGGAGAGATCAATGGCACGCAACAACCGTTGGTTTCTGTCATCAACAATTTCACGAGGCAAGTATTTAAGTGCTTCCTTGATGTCCAAATCTTCATACGGATCGTATAGATCCTCGAATCTCAACCCTAATTTTTACCAAATTCAACATCCAAACACAAAAAATATCACTAAAATTTGTCCTTGTTGTAAATCTATAGCGATATGTAGATACATAAATGGGGAAAAAGGAAGGTTAATTACCGAATTTGCGGAGACTTTTAGAGACAGAGTTTTTGTGCATTGCTGCGAGAAAGTTCTTTGATGGATTCAACAGCCGTGATGAAAGCGACATCTTCGATTGATTTCACATCTCTAATCTCTCTTGTTCGTCAATATCCCAAACTCTCGTCGCTTGAAGGTTACCGACCTCCACCCTATACAAAAACCTAATAAGTGTCATCCGTTTTAAGTCAATTTGATTTGAAGGCCATAATCACTTTGCTCATTGTCTTTGTGCCTGTTTCTGATTGGTCCTACAGGGTCATCAACCAACTGAATCAATTTATGTTTTTACCCCAAAGGTCCATATTTATTTTAAGCATAAGTAATATAAAATTTTAATTCCGAAAAGTAAGACAATATTTTAAAACTAACTTTTTGTTTATTTGTATAATTAATTATTTTACCAACTATTATCTTCATATTACAATATTTAATTAGTATAACACATACATATATTTATAAAAAAAATTATAGCATGCAATATATTATTTTATAAAAATATATATATTCCTTTGCAATTTAAAAAATATTTTTAGTAAGCTAAAGAATATATCAATATATTAACTATAATTATGTAAAAAAAATAATTTGTTTTAAAAACATATTTCAATTCATAATATCATATCCATATTCGTATCCAATATTCGACGGATTTTAAAAATACTATCTGTATTCGGTATTCGAAATAATATCTGAATATTGATAATATTTGTTTCCGTTTATTTTTTTTCGAATATTCGGTTATTCGAATTCGTTTATTAGTTACCTGATAAACAATTCATTCAAATTATTTAGAAAAATAAAAAAAATTAAATAATTATCGATCACCATTTAATGTTTAAACGATACATGTTAATTAAACATCCTAATCATAAAGGAAAGGAAAATGTCTAGCACGTCATCATCTATCATTGATGATCATAAAAATCAATCAAAATTTAACATCATGGAGAAAGTATCAATTAACAACATTTTCAATGAAAGATAATACTAATTTATCAATCATTCTTACTCTTGCATGCAAGTTTTTAAAATAAAATATTTGTAACAAACTAATAACTATAGTTTTGTTCTTTAGTATATCATTTTCTCATTAAATGAACATTTTAGATATTTTACACTTTACAATCGTAAAAATACATTAATTAAAATTAAATGAATCCATTTCAAATATTAGTATTATATTAAAAAACAAAAATTGGTATACATGCTATTAGTTTAAACATGTTAATGGCATAACATAAACACAATCATGATTTAACAGCATAGAAATTCATATAACAGTAATCAAGGAAAAGAGTAATTCTACATAAGGGTAAAATTAGGGATTGAAAATTATGAAATTATCAAATCATGTATAAATGATACACGTTGGCATGAAAAAATTATGGAGACGGATCCCATAGACTAAAGCAATTCACACAAATCAATTAGATATACCTGATAAGGCTTCCAAATCGAAAGAGAGGAAATTAATTAAGGAACCTCGACGGTAACAATCATAGTAGTTCTTCTAAGATTCGGCAATCAATTACTTTTTACACACACATACATGTATATGATGCCACAAAAAATACCCAAAGCAATGAAGGAGATTTGAAAAAAAGGGTTTGAAATCACAAAAAAATTACAATAATCACCAATAGAGCAATAATCAATAGATGAAGAAGATTAATGAGAACAAATCAACAACAATAGATGAAGAAGGGAGAGAAGGTTTACCAGCAAAGAAAGAGTGAAGATTTGAGAGAGAGCGGTAGACAGGAGCGGCAGAGTGAAAGGGGGAGAAACGTTAAAATTTTATCTGTGACAAAGGTATGATTTTATAATTTTGTTGAGGTTATTTTTGTCCAAAAAAAATAAAACTCGCTCAGATGCTCTTTTGAATGGTCTAGCATTATTTTTGAATCTTACCGATTATGAGGCATTATGAGGCTAAAAGTTTTTTACCAAACAAGTCGTGCCTCTGATCGAATCAGAGGCACACCTGTTAAGAGCCATTAAGACCCAAACAAACACCACCTAAGCCCTTGGAAAATCTAAAAAGCTTTAACTGACTCTCTTCCTTGAATCCATTTTGTTTAAAAAAACAAAAAGAAAGAAAAGAAGAAGAAGAGGAAACTCCATTCTCAGCACTCCTTCTGTTCGATCCGTTTCTCATCTCTCTCTATTTACTTGAGTCCTTACATTCCCATATCACCAAAATACAATAACCCACCAAGTTATTGTTAGAGATATAGTTGAATTCTGTGAAAATTTAAATTATAGATTGAATTAGAAGAGGGGTTGAAGCAAGGGGCAGTCTAAAAGAGGAATTTAACTCAACTAATTACAAGTTGGAGCAAGGAAACAATAAATTAAGAGGTAAATTTTATGTGTTTTAGTTATTTTCATAGAAATTGGGTAATTAGTACTTGTTGTGATTATAATTGCCGTGTTTGGGTTGAGAAATTGTTGCGATGAAGGTGTTACTTGATGACTGGAGTAATAAGAAAGGATTGTCCTGAAATTTTTTTGGCTAAACTCCACCTAAATTTTTATAAAATCTGGAAATTTAAGCCATGCTCTCATAGTATTTGATAAAATGCCTCGTAGAGGCTAAAGTGTTTAAAACTAAGAATTTGCAAATGCTTGGAACTAAGTTGCATACATGTTATATTTTTATGGAGAAGTTTGTTTTTCCAAACATATCCCTAACATTATGTAAAATACAGAGGAGCTCCTTTCTGCTATGAAAAATGTACTGATGTTGATCTTGAGACTAATAAACAAAATATCCTAAATATGCAAGTTGGTACTTATGTATAGTTGCTGAAAATATTAAGACATTGTAAATAATATGATGAGCATAACATTTTTTTTAAGTTCTTAAAGATAGCTTAAAGAACATGTAGATAAAAAAATGGCTGGAGTGTTCATCTAAAATTAAGGTCAGGATCTTATTAAAGTTTAAAAGGTCAATTTCAGACTCCACAGCATAGAAAACTTGTGCTATCAAAATAAGGAGTCTTATAAAATTTATATTCTTTTAGAATAACGTAGCATAGAACAATGAGATTTTTTTATGAAATTAGTTAGCTCAGTACAGAATTTAATCAGTCTTTTATATCCATGTTATATTTCATTATGCGAGCATACTTTTATCATGTTCTGATTCGGCAAAATTGTAGCCTCATCTACATAAAAAGAATTGTTAAGTATTTATAATGTAGGTGTTAACCTTAAGGATAAACAATTCAACTTTGAGTTCAAATAATCCATTGATTTGACATGTTGGCATATGAAATAAAACAATATACCATTCATAGAAAAACTTGGTTAGTGTTATGCTTGAAATATATTATATTAGAACACATAATAAAGACAATAGGACATAGACAAAGTTTAGAAATAATCTGATTACCGATCTGAGTATAGTAATATAAGAGTCCAAATTTATGGCTAATACATCTTTGATGAAAAATGCAAGAAACCTATATATATCATCACCCCTGTGTCGCTAACTTAGACTAAAACATTTTTATGTGAATAATATTTTGCCATTGTCAAATTAGGACCAAAAATTGATCCTATATAAAGGAAATGCTCTAACACTAACTGGCACACAAAATTGATTTGGGCTAACGGACGCGAGACAAAGGTGTGGCTAGTTAAACGATTGGTCCAGCTTATTTCAGAACAGGCCTAACCGCAAAAGCCATACAGTTATTACATTTCTAGGCTAGAAATTAAGTCCACCCACTTGCCCAGAAAGTCCACCAAATTATTGACCTTCCCCTATTAACAACAACACATGACAGCAGAGATAACGTTATCGGTAATTGGAGGTAACGCCATCGGTAATCGGAGGTAAGGACAACACGATAGCAGCAGAGATAGAAAGTGTTTAACTATAGAGGGTAAGATGTCCCTGTGAATGCTATAATCCCTTTTAAAGGTTTTGGATTATTTTAAGTGTTTACCAATGTTATATACCGTTAAAAGATTAGTTTTTTTTGTTTACTATGTACTTGTCTTTGTTAATTGATTTAAAATTATGAATTACTTTTAGTTGAAAAGATTGTCAATGTGGAGGAATGTTAGATGTACTTCCAAGAAATGGTGCCAGAATACTTCAAAATAGTAAATTTTAAATGCTATATAATACATTGCTGCAGAAAATTGTTACAAGTAATTATTTTTTTATCAAGAAAATACTCCACATTATATATAAAAAATATACATATAAACGAACATTTTATTTTTATAGAAAATTCTCAATGTCATGATGGTATGCAGTGGGATGCCATAGTAAATGGCTATCAATTTTGCACAAGAAAGTTCTTACCCTTTACAGGGCTCTTTTGTGGGCTGCCTCTCAATGATGGCATTGTTGTTTCTCTCCTTTAAGATGTCTCATTGCAGACTTTAAAGCATGAGCAACAACATTTTTGGTTGTA
Organism: Panax stipuleanatus; assembly: GCA_020205555.1. Lineage (NCBI taxonomy): Eukaryota > Viridiplantae > Streptophyta > Magnoliopsida > Apiales > Araliaceae > Panax > Panax stipuleanatus. The sequence goes on from CM035115.1 coordinate 19,923,335, forward strand.
ATATTTGTACTTGTGCTCCCAAAAGGTAACTAAAGAAGCTCATAAACTTGAACAAATGGTAGCAAAACTAAATATGAATTTCTTATCTTGTTTTACTTGATATATATTTAAATATAAAAAACACTGATGGCCATTTGTTGACTAATAACTTGATTACTGATAAACTGGAAATACTAGAATGGAATAACCTAATTTGTCTGAAATATATGTAAAAGCTATGAAAATTTTATATTTAGGTGCATTCAAGACGACCATTAATATGCATAAAGAAAAAAATAATACTTAAATTTTTTATTTGAAATGAAAGTCAAATGCATTTAGGATCAAAGAAATTAACTATTGCAAGTTAGAAAAATTGAACAATAATGCTCTCATATTCATAATTGAGTTATTGAATTATAAAACCTGACTTTTCAGTCTAAAGATACTAGCTATCCTATAGTGTTTCTAAGTTCTTCTATTTGATCAGACTTTCTAATAACCTACGAAGGTCTTGTGTCAGAAGGACTCTTTTTGTGGAATGGAGGGAGTATGTCAGATGTTAAAGTACGTAATGGATGTATCATACGGAAGTTAATATAAGTTGTAGATATAGAAAATTGTTGAGAATCCAGTTTGCCATATAATTCATTTATTTCCAATTTTCCATATGATGAATGTGTTTGTTGACATTAGGTGGTAATTCGTAACTATAATTCTCGCTATCAGGTTTGGGATTATCCTTTGAGGTGCTCTATTGGCCTTGGGTATCTCAAGTTTGAGATCTTGGAAAAGAGGAGAATCATCTTCTATAGCCTTGAAGGGACATGCTGTATTCCCACTATCAGGTTTGGTATTATCCTTAGAGGTGCTTATTTGACCTTGAGTATCTCAAGTTTGAGATCTTGGAAAAGAGGAGAATCATCATCTATAGCTTTGAAAGGGCAGACAAGTTAGTACCTATTAGGACTATTCTCTTGATCTAAACCATACATCTTTATGGACATTTTGCATGTAAAGGGTTCACAATTGCATCTTAGTGTTCAATAGTACAACTTTGCAATGTTGTGTTTGCTTCTGTGAAGAACAGATAAGCCATTTTGGTCACAATGTGTAGTTGATACTATTGGATATAATTCTTGAGCTATTTGTTAGCTTAATTCAAATATAAGAATAAATTGAATACATTTTTTGATTTGATGACAAGTTTATGGATACGTCGGATTGCGGAAGGGAACTTTTAGTTTCATAGTTTTTTTGGATGCTCAAAAATTTGTGGGTTAACATTTAAAAATTAGAAATAGCTGATTATATAGAGGGACTATGATTGCTTACAATTTGCTTGCTCTCAATATGAAAAATAGACTTAAAAAGTCACCTCTTACTTAATTTACTCTGAACACATGACCCTTCTGTTGGGCAGGATTCAAATTGATCAAAGCAATACATGTTTTATTATTATCCTTTATCATATATATTATATTATGGTATATTTTAGGCATAATCTTATTGTCATACATTATGAAACTTAATTTTTTAAAATCTTTTTAGATTTCATATAATTTGTTCTAATTCTTATCCTCCTCATTGTAGTTTCAAGAAAGAATTATACATTTTTGGCATAATCAACTACATAGTTCATGAAGCATGCATAGAAAGTCTTGCTTCTAAGAGCATTCACAACAGTTTCTTTATCTCTATCCCTACTCTGCAGTCTATTAGGTCATTCTGCAAAATAGGGATTCAATTTTTTTACTATGTACCCAACAGGTTCCTTATATTATTTCTTTAAATAATGAAATTTGAAATTTAAAAGTAAAATTTGAAAATTCCAACCGTCAAAACATCAAATTAATAATAATTTTATAATTTATAAAAGAGGGAGTATAATTTATCAATTGTATTTCATTGTAAAATAATTTTTATTTTATTTTAAATTTTAAGTAATTTATGGTGTGAGTATTGAATAGATTGTAGCTGCAAATGTACTTAAGATCAATATTAACTTTTAAAAAGTTAATTTGTGATATTTTTAAATTTATATTTAATATGATTAATTTAAATTTTAAAAATAATAAATTTTATAAATAATAGCACTTTTATAATATTTATAATTATATTGACATAAATTAAATAAATTTATATCAATTTTAAATTGGAATATGTTTGAAATTATTTTTTTTAAATAAGTCAATATTAATTTTATAATTTAAAAATGAAGTAGTAAAAAAATATCAAGATGTGTATGATTGATGAGTTGTCCACTTAAATGAGGGTGTGAAATGTCATTTTGTATATATAGAGAACAGTCTTTTGACTCCCTTATACTGGGGAGTAAAATCCTATATAGGGATTATATATCTTTTGAGGTTTCTTTGTATTTTCCATGCTAATTTTAGTGTAATATTCTTTTGGAAATGATATTATTAATTTTTGCAATATATTGACTGACACCTCCAAATTCGGGTACTTCGTTTTCATATGATTTGGTGTTCACTTTCTACTATAACATACATCTACCCAATGAATAATGCAAAATAAGCTACAACTTAAATTAAAATATGTAAATCTCCCTTACAACAAGGGTTACAACCTTTTTAAAATAATCCTGGGTTGCTCTAAACCTGACATGAAATAATAAAGTACGGAAACATAACGTTCATGTCTCATTACAATCATTCTCAATTAAATTAAAACAAGTCTTCACTTGCTTTGCTTTCCTTTGCCCTTACTTGTAGACGGAGCATCAGCGTTATCAACCTTAACTGAAATTGTTATTTAATGCAAGAGTGAGCAAACCACAGCTCACTGAAGTTTAACAATAATATATTCATGAAAGAATATCTTTAAAAAGAATCTGAATAATTTAGCTTACTTCAACAATAAAGAATTGAATAATAATTCTCTATCAACATTCAAATTCGAATATAGAATTTATCTGAGGGTCACAAGACCTTTGAACTCTTCTTGTCCTAAGTTATAAATATTTCTATTTAAACCTTTAACAGTCAATAAGACTATGGACTTTAACTCGTACTTATGGGGATCAACCCTTTGTATCATGTATTGTGCACAAACATGTTAACGCTATGCGTAATCATCTTCCCTAATAATTAGGGTTGTTCAACTCAATAATTTGAATTCAAGTTCGCACCAAAGAAAGTTTGGTTTGGATAAGCTTACAAAGGTAATTTAGAATTCACGTTCATCAACGAAGGATCAGTTGAATCGACTTCCAATAATTCATAATAAAAGAATTATGAATTAACATATGCTTTAGAAGTAAACTTAAAGCATTTAAAATAATAACTGGATCTTACTTGAACAATAAGTTAAGAACATTTCAATTAAATAAACAATTGTCCAATACTGAAATGGAAAAGACATTCTCAACAATGAATATATGAACTCAAAGAAACTTGCGTAGAAATAGCAAGATTAGGGTTTAGAACACTTGCATAGAATTAACGAGTTTAGGGTTTAGAAGACTTGCCTTACGCGTAAGCTACTTAACTTAACCACGTACTTTAACACTTCCTACATACATACATATTCAATCACAATAACCTAAATTAGTTAACACATAACTAATTCGCATAAGTGGTTAACCCTCATGGTTAACTCACTCTAATTAAATAAATAATAATAATTAACTATCATATAGTTAATTACATCACATTCGTAGTCACATAATTAAATTATGTATTTAGCTAAAATTATAATTAAACAATTATAATTTAAACACTTAATCAAATTATAATTACTTAAATTATAATTACCATTTAAATTATAAATAATTATAATTTAAAATTAATTAAACTACATCATGCATTTATAATTACACAATTTATAATTAATTATGTATTTATCCATTTATAATCCATAATTAAACATGCATTTATTAAATTATAATTACATAAATTATAATTTAAATTAACATCTAATAAATCAACTTCTATACATTATAATTTCACAAAATTATAATTTAAATTAAACATTTACTCTTAATTATAATTAGTCAAATTATAATTAAGTAACTCATTTTACTAATAAACAATTATAATTTAATTAAGGTTTTCAAAACTCTTTTCCCTAATTATGAAATTGTCCAACTCAGACTAGCAACATGTTATAGCCACTGAATTCATGCTCATTATTATAACCAATTATCATAAGCTATCAAATAAAACTGCACAAGTAAGCAAAACTCACTGCCCAAGCACTGTGCCCGGCGCAGCTGCGCAGCCACCTTCATACCGGCGCAGCTGCGCAGGGAAGGAATCTGGGATAGGCCAGTGGCGCAGCTGCGCTGCTCTTGGCCTGGCTGCCGGCGCAGCTGCGCAGCAGCTCGGCCAGACGCAGACAGCCACAGCCCTCTGTTTAACCGATCAACCCAAACAATCCAACAACGCCAAGAATACAGTACTATAGACTCTGTAAAAACATATATACGCTATTACACATATATAAAGCATGCTTCCAAACACAAAATCATCTAAACAATGATAATCACAATTTTTGAAAATCCATTTTGGCCATTTTCATGAAAACTCATATTTTCTCAAAAATAATCTATTGTAACTATTTTTCTCCATCAATTCGAACTTATATACATGCATTACGTACGAAGTTGAAGATAGCATCAAGTAATTACTTAATAAGCATATTAACACATACCAATTGCATGAATTTCTCAATTAAATTTAACCAAACTCATGAAATTTCATATGAACTCATATAAATATAAATTCTCTGTTAAAATATATTTATACAGTAATTTGATTTCTGAAAATCCTTTCATACAATTACTACCTATAACACATGAACACAATCATATATATAAAATTTATGACTACAACTTTCATGAAAACTAAATTTTTGACAGAGAATAAAATATAAAGAATATAGAATTCTAACCTTTCTAGCTATGAGTGTAAAGAAAAAATTATTATGAGCTTGAGTTCTACCAATTCTTTCTCCTTCTTTTTTTCTCTAATATTCTCTGCTCTTTCTCTCCTTCTCTTTTCTTTGTTTAGACTTAGGATTATAACACTAACGTATATACAATATACATATAATAGAATAGGTAACTCCCATATCATAATTATACACTAACTACTACTAATTACGTAAGTTATAAAATTCAAAAGCCAACTTTGATAGTAGTGTGCATACAAGCCAATCATGTATGATGATAAAGCACATACTTTGTAAACAATCTTATTTATTTATTAATAAAATATTCATTTAAGGCATTTAATTATCTACATGGTGCTGTTTTTATAATATGTAAATAACCCATAGTTTTAAGCAATGCTTTTAGAATCATGATGAGATCATGCTAATGAGATCTAAATTCTTAGAAAGCTTAAAAACTAAAATAGTTCCCAATCGTGGGATTACTAAAATGGGGATTAGTAAATTCGAATAGATTGGTACATATGTTGCTTGCTCATTAGATGAGGATGACTGATCTCATGGTCATTTGTGTGGAGACAGTAAAGCAAGTATGTAGGTGCTTATTGGAGAATAAGTTCACTGAACGTGACTCGCTATGGAATACCTAATGGAGTTTTACTCGCCTGTCAATAGAAATTCCTAATGTGATAGTAGTACAAGTGATCCTTGGACTTGAGATCATCATAGTATCTTGTATGTAACAAATTATACTTTGACTTATTTCTTAAGGCCTTTTAAGGCATATATAGGGTATGCTTGGGTATAATGAGTTGCATATAGAGATAATGTATGATCAATAAAGAATCTACCACCTCTAGTAAAAGAGGAGATATGTCCTATGTGATTCGTTTAATGACAACCCAGGAATTCTTGGCCAAGGTATAATGAAATTAGAAAGAGGTTTCTAATTTGCATTATTTGGAGTTGTGCATTTTTTTAATCGAAATACATATGATTAAATAAATTAAGACTTGACAGTAAATCCATGTCTTATATTTAATTGGGACATTGTATGGTGGAAGGATTGAATTGTACAGTAACTATTACCTCACAAGTTCTTTTATGATTAATGTTGAAATCTATATTATCTGGAAAGTTGTTGATCGCTAGGGAGGCTTATCCCTATTGTAGAATAAATATTATTTATTTAAATAAATTATTAGTTTAATTTATTTATTTAAATAAGATTAGAATTGTTCTAATTGATTTATTCACAACCGGTTTAATATGGAGAACCTAAAGGGTCACACCATAAAAGGAAGAAAAATTATTTAAGAAGAAAATGGCATGATAGTAATAATGCATTAAGTATAATTAATTTAATCTATGGTGATAGAATAAATTAAATAGCTTAATGTTTATTATTTAATATTTTAGAAATATTAAATATAAATTAATAAGAGGAGTCTTATTAATATTATTATTATTATTATTTTAATTCTAAAGGAGTTTAGGAATTAATATAATATCAGTACTCTCTCTCAATCCTAATAAGATTAGGATATAAATTAATTAAAAGTGTTTAATTAATTAATTAAATAAAACCCTATTCTAATCTAACCTAATATCTATATAAGAGTCTTATATCAGAAATAAAGGACGTGAATTTTTCAAGAGTTGGGAGTACACATATTCTATAGAGATAGAAACAAGGGTTAAGCCAATAACCCATCTTCCTGAATTCTTCATCTTCCTTGGTGGATCACCGTTAGAGGCCAAACATTTGGGTGGCTGACATTGATCAAGGGAAGGAGCCACTACAAAGGAATCAAAGGAGTAGAACTTGTACCTGAGAAAGCTTGGATCTTCAAAGGTATAATTCTGTTTTTCTCCTATATTAACTGATAATTGATGCACAAGAATGATCATGGTTATGGGTTTGTATAAATTTTTGAAAACCTAATTTTTGCGCTTCCGCCCTATTTATGTGATTTGATTGCATGATTGCGTTACGTACAAACCCAACAGTGGTATCAGAGCCAATCTTGTGCTAATTATCAGTCTATGTGATTCCATACATGTATGATATGCGATTGGATCGAGTTTTGGGCAACAAATTTTTTTTCTTCTGATTATGCGATGCTGCGCATCTGCGCCGATACAAGGAAATATTGTTGCGCAGCTGCGCCGGTTACTGTTCCTGGTTTTCATGCTGTGCAGCTGCGCCGGTTCCCTTTACATTCCTGGCGCAGCTGCGCTACTAGACAGGAATTGAATTTTTTTTTGTTTTATTTAATTAAATGACTGGTTTATTTAATTAATAAATATTTAAAATAAAGATGTTTATTTTATATGAAATGAGATTTCAGAATTGCTAAAATTAAAGAGTTTAATTTTGAATTATTTTTGAATGAAATAAAGGAGTTTATTTTTCCAAAAACAAAGTTTAGCAAACTTTTGCCCATTAACTGATATTAATACATACATGGAATGAATTTATTTTCATGAGATGAATAAGTTTTATTGATACGTATGATGATATGTATGGTAATAAAAGGGATTGATTATGGACTATGACTAATGTGATTGGATTTTATTTTGGTTGAATGCTTGAATGAATGGGTTTTATAAAATAGGGTCTGCGTACCTCGTCTTCTCTAGTTTTATTCTCGATGTAAATTCTATCTCCTTTCTATGTACTTCCCCTTGACTGCTGATCAAGGTTTCTATTTAATTTTAAATAGTTAATGTAATAGAGATAGTTAGAATTATTTTGAAGAAATTGGAGACCAAGGAGCAAGGAGCGCATGAAGACCCGTTTGTATGGAACCCGGGTTTAAATATAATAGTTATATTTAAAATTTAAATTCTTGCACTCCTAGGTTTGACCTTTTGGTTCACTTGGTGGCTCTAGTGAACCAAACTAGAATAAAAGTCCATAATCAATCCGGGTAGAATATAGTATTCCATATTGCATGCTAAATATTATATATATTATATTTTATGCAAACATGCTTCGCATGTTTAATAAAATGACGCGTATTTTATATATATATATGTGCATGCGCGCTAAACAAGATGAGACAAATAATAACAAACCCCTCAAAGAAATAATATTAAGTCTGAAGCGTTCAAATGATATTTGGAATATCGAAAGTCGCCTTCTAGCATGATTAATTAATAGAGTATTAAATATTTAATATGAGTTTGTTGTGCTATCCACAAAATGAGTATTGAATATTTAAGATGTTAATTAATTACATTTGATGCTTATCAAGAAAATTGAACGATCTAGTCTTGTTGTGCTATCCACAAGGACGAATTTTTTTCTTTTTTTGAATTTATGGAAGTGCTAGGCTGGACTTAACTTAAATCATTTTAGTTCGGATGTGCACACACATGACCATTATGATTTAAGAGGCAAAATAAAAGGAGTTACATGGTGATGTAATTGACAAGAATTGTCTACCTATTTATTTGTATATCGCTTGTTGTGCTATCCACAAGATTATATACATTTGAAATGGGCTCCTTAATCTCACTAGCAAATCTTTAATTAGATATTGCCGAACTATATAAGTGAGGGTAATATAGTTTGATGAAAATAGTGGGAGATACCAATTTAAAATAAAGACCTAAATTTATTTTGGAATGCGAAGTTAATAAAATAAATGTTTGCTAAAATATTGTCTTTTCACATGCAGAATTTTAAAAATGTCAAAATCACTAATCTCACTACGAAGCATACTTGATGCAAATAAGCTTACCGGCTCGAATTATGAGGACTGGCTAAGAAATCTGAGAATTGTTCTCACTGCTGAAAAGATTTTTTATGTCCTAAATTCAACTATCCTTGAATCTGTTTCGGAAACAGCCTCTGAGGAAGAGATTGCCACTTTCAATAAGTGGCAAGATGATGCATCTGTGGCTCAATGCATCATGCTCGCATCCATGAATAACGAGCTTCAGCGTCAGCACGAAAAAATGGATGCTTCTGCTATGCTGCTTCACCTCAAGGAGTTGTATGGTGAACAGAGTAGGACCGCTAGATATGAGATATCTAAGGAGCTCTTCCGATCTCGGATGACCGAGGGCACTACCGTCGAGACTCATGTTCTGAAGGTAATCAATTTGATTGAACGCCTTGGATAGCTTGGGTTAGTCATGGATGGGGAGTTGAGTCAAGACTTGGTCTTGCAGTCACTCCTTGAGACCTTCTCGCAGTTTGTGGTTAATTTTCACATGAATAAGCTAGATGTCAGCTTGCCTGAGCTGCTTAACATGCTGAAAACTGCAGAAGGTCACTTCTCATCCAAGAAGAACCATGTCTTGATGGTGGATTCTTCCAATAAAAGGAAAAGGCCCAAGGTGTCTTCTGAAAAGAAGAAATCCAAGAAGGCTAAGGGAAAGGGGAAAGAAAAGGAACAAAAGAAACTTGAACCAGCTAAAGGAATGTGCTTTCATTGCAACGAGCCGGGACATTGGAAGAGGAACTGCAAGAAGTTTCTAGCAGAGAAGAAGCTTGGAGAATCTTCGACTTCCAATCAAGGTTTGTTTATGATTGAAATTAATTTTTTTGAAAGTCATAATTCTACTTGGGTATTGGATACCGGCTGTGGTTCTCACATATGTAACACTATGCAGAGACTGGTCAGAAATAGAAAGCTGAACAATGATGAGGTGATCCTACGAGTGGGGAATGGAGCAAACGTTGCTGCATTAGCTGTAGGAACTTATTGTTTAGCAATGCCTTCGGGCAAGTCCATTTATCTTAATAATTGTTATTATGTTCCGAATATTATTAAAAACATTATTTCAATTTCTATATTGGATATAGAAGGTTTTGACGTTATTATAAAGAATAATGGCTGTTCTATTTATAAAGACGATGCTTTATATAGTATTGGAAATTTGCGAAATGGACTTTATACACTTGACTTACAAGAAAATATATTTCAAATTGAACAAACTAAGAAAAGGAAAAGAGATGATATTAATTATACCTATATGTGGCATTGTAGACTCGGTCATATCAATGAAACAAGATTATCCAAATTGCATAAAGATGGGCTCCTCGAGTTATCCGATTATGAATCATATCCAACTTGTGAATCTTGTCTCATGGGTAAAATGACTAAATCTCCTTTTAGTGGAAAAGGAGAAATAGTTACAGAGTTGTTGGCATTGATTCACACAGACGTTTGTGGACCCATGACAACAAGTGCACGGGGTGGGTATTCTTATTTTATTACTTTCACTGATGATCACTCAAGATTTGGATATGTGTATTTGATGAAATACAAATCAGAATCTTTTGAAAAGTTCAAAGAGTTCAGAAGTGAAGTAGAGAAACAAACGGGCAAGAGTATTAAGATACTTTGATCAGATCGAGGTGGAGAATACTTAAGCGGTGAGTTTCTCAATTGTCTCAAAGAAAATGGTATAATCTCACAATGGACTCCTCTAGGTACACCACAGTTAAATGGAGTATCTGAAAGGAGAAATCGAACACTGTTGGACATGTTCGATCCAAGATGAGTTTTACCGACCTTCCAATTTCCTTCTGGGGATATGCCCTAGAAACGGCTGCATACCTACTTAACAAGGTACCTACCAAATCCGCCCCAAAGACTCCATATGAGATGTGGAAAGGGAGGAAACCAAATCTTAAGCATGTTAAGACTTGGGGTTGTCCAGCTTATGTCAAAAAGTTTGAAAATGATAAGCTACAGACTAAATCGGATAAGTGTAGATTTGTGGGATACCCTAAAGAAACCGTAGAGTATTATTTCTATCATCCAACTGATCAAAAGGTGTTCGTTGCAAAACATGCTAACTTTTTGGGGAAAGAGTTTATCCATGAAGGGGTCAGTGGGAGTAAGATATATCTTGAAGAAATTCAAGAACCACAAGTTACCACAGATCAAAGTCAGGTACCTGACCAAGTAGAAGAACCTACTGTACCACACCCTATTCGTAAATCTGGAAGAGTACCAAAGATACCTGAGAGGTATGGATTCGTTATAGAGGATGACGATGAGGTACACATCATGAATGATGATGATCCATTGAATTACGGATAGGCTATGAGTAATAAAGACTCAGGAAAATGGCTTGAAGCCATGAAATCCGAAATGGACTCCATGTATGAAAACAAAGCATGGACTTTGGTTTAACCACCTGAAGGTATTAAACCTATTGGGTGTAAATGGGTTTTTAAGAGAAAGACTTGAGCAGGCGGAAAGGTAGAGACCTATAAGGCCCGACTGGTTGCAAAAGGTTTCAAACAAAGACAAGGAGTTGACTATGATGAAACCTTCTCACCAGTAGCCATGGTCAAGTCCATTCGGATTTTGCTTGCGATTGCAGCTTACAACGACTATGAGATCTGGCATATGGACGTGAAAACGACATTCCTCAATGGGAAACTTGAGGAGGATGTGTATATGACACAGCCAGAGGGATTTATTTCAAAAGTTGGAACAAATCAAGTCTGTAAGCTACAATGATCCATTTATGGGTTGAAGCAAACTTCTCGTAGATGGAACATTCGTTTTGATGAGACAATCAAAGAGTTTGATTTTATCAAAAACGAGGATGAACCATGTGTATACAAGAAGATTAGTGGGAGCGCAGTATCATTCCTAGTATTATATGTTGATGATATATTACTGATAGGGAATGACATTCCTATGTTACAATCAATTAAAATCTGGTTATCTAAAAACTTCTCCATGAAGGACTTGGGTGAAGCATCCTATATTTTGGGGATAAAAATCTATACAGATAGATCTAAAAGGATGCTCGGCTTATCCCAAGGAACGTACATTGATACGATGCTAAAGAGGTTTAGCATGGAAGATTCCAAAAGAGGTCTCATGCCGATGAGCCATGGAATATATCTCTCCAAGAAACAGGCCCCAAAGACACCTGAGGAGAGAGACCGTATGAGTAAGATCCCTTATGCTTCTGCAATAGGATCTATCATGTACGGTATGATATGTACTAGACCGGATGTTGCTTACGCACTTAGTGTAACAAGAAGATACCAGTCGAATCCAGGAGAAGAGCACTGGAAGGCAGTGAAAAATATCCTACAGTACTTGAGAAGGACTAAAGATATTTTTCTTGTCTACGGTGGGTCTGAATTAAATCTCGAGGGATTCACGGACTCAAGTTTTCAAACAAACCAAGATGACAGTAAATCTGTTTCAGGGTATGTGTTTACCTTGAACGGAGGCGCAGTGAGTTGGAAGAGTTCCAAGCAGCAAACAGTTGCTGATTCAGTGACAGAGGCAGAGTATATAGCTGCAAGTGAAGCTGCAAAGGAAGCTGTTTGGAAGAAGAATGTAACGATTGTGATTTTATATTTAATTTTAAATATTTATTGAATTAAATAAATATTTATGTGAATTATTTATTGAGTTAAATAAATAAATTATGTGATTGATGGAGTGATTTAATTAAGTGTATATATTAATTAAATGAGTGTGCAATATTTAATTTAATTAATGTATATTAATTTTATATTATAGTTCTAATTTAATTGAGATAATTAAATTAGATGAGATATGTGATGAAGTGTTACATGGATTATAATTAGTGAGTAATTATAATTAGGTGACAATTATATGTGATTTATTGATGTTAGATTTTAATTGATTAAATTAGATGATTAATATTTAATTAATTAAAATGTGACATTAAAGTATGCGTCAAATAATTTATTAAAATAAAGAAAAGGATTTTTAAATTTACTTTAACCAAACAAGGCCCTTATAATTGTTTTAAACCTATTTCTACCAAACGGGGCCTTAACTATCAAAAAGCTATTTAAATAAACTGTTTACCAAACATGGCCTTAGCATTAATAATCTGTTTTTAAAAATAACCTTGTTTTGCCAAACACGGCATTGTGGCTTTTTAAAATTTGTAACTGACATTATACTTAATATATTTGTCAGTTATATTATATAATTAAGCCTATATCTATTACTACGTATTATATTATACGTTAGTCTAAACTACGTTAGAAAGAATATCAGTGTAAGGGAGAAAAGAAAGAACAGAGGAAGAGTTAGAGAAGAGAGAAGAAGAAGAAAAGGAAGAGCTTAAGCATCATCATCTTCTTCATTAACGATTAGCAAAAAGGTTATAATCTATAATTTTACTCTTACAATTATAGAACTCAATTCATATGTTTCATGTATTTTATTCTCTGTCAAAAGTTGAGTTTTCATGAAAGTTATGAAATCATGAATTTTATATGTATGTATTGTATCCATGTGTTGATTGTGGTAATTGTATGTCATAAGAGGATTTTCAGGAATTAAATTACTGTTAAAACAAGTTTCATGGAAAAAGTTTTGTTCATATTGTTTTATGTATATTGATTGGTTTTAGAATGGAAAATTTAGGAATTTGTATGTGTTAGTATGTCTAATTAGAATTGGTTATGATGTTATATTCAATTATGAAGAGATTTCATGTGTTATAAGTTGAATTACTTGAGAAATTCTATTACAGTAGATTATTTTATGGTAAAATATGAGTTTTCATGAAAATGGCCAAATTGGATTTTTAAAACTATTGATTCTCGTTGTTTAAATGAGTTTATGTTTTGAGTGCATGTTAGATATATGTATTACAGCGTATATATGATTTATAGTGTCTATGTTACTGTATTTTTGGCTTGTATGGGTTGCCTGGTAAAGCAGGGAGCCGTGGCTGTCTGCGTCTGGCCGAGCTGCTGCGCAGCTGCGCCGGCAGCAAGGCCAGGAGCAGCGCAGCTGCGCCGCTTGCTTTTACCAGAGCCTTTACCTGCGCAGCAGCTCCGGGTTTAAGGCAGCTGGCTGCGCAGCTGCGCCGGGTTCGGTGCAGTGGCAGTGTGTTTTAAACAATTGTGCAGATTATTTTCATGCCTAAGTTACATTATTGCTAAGATAATGAGCATATATCTAGTTTCTATAACATGTGTTAACACGAAGTTGGTAATTTCATAATTTGGAAAATAAAAGAAATTTTGAAAAACTAATATGGTAATTATAAGCTATAATTGTTTAATTGTTTAATAAGTTACTTAATTATAATTTTATTAATTATAATTAAGAGTAAATGTGTAATTTAAATTATAAATTTTGTGAAATTATAAGGTATATAAGTTTAATTATTTTAATTTAAATTATAATTTATGTAATTATAATTTAATAAATGCATGTTTAATTGTGAATTTTTAATTGATAATTACATAATTTATTATAAATTGTGTAATTGTAATACATGTTATAGTTTAATTAATTATTGATTATAATTGATAAATACATGATTAATTATAAATTGTGTAATTATAAATGCATGAATGTGGTTTAATTGATTTTAAATTATAAATTGTTTATAATTTAAAAGGTAATGATAATTTAAGTAATTATAATTTGATGAAGTGTTTGAATTATAATTGTTTAATTATAATTGAGTTAAATACATAATTAATTTAATTATGTGAATATGTAGGTGATGTAATTAAATATGTGATGGTTGATTATTATTACTATTTAATCAGAATGTGAGTTAACCATGAGGGTTAACCACTTATGTGAATTAGTTACGTGTTAACTAATTTAGGTTATTGTGATTTTATATATATGTGTAGGAAGTATTAAAGTACGTGAATTGTGTTAAGTAGCTTGCACAATACATGGTACGAAAGGCTGATCCCCCTAAGTACGAGTTAAGGTCCATAGTCTTATTGACTGTTAAAGGTTTAAATAGAAATATTTATAAACTAGGACAAGAGTTCAAAGGTCTTATGACCCTCAGATAAATTCTATATCCAAATTTTAATATTGATAGAGAATTATTATTCAATTATTTATTATTGAAGCAAGCTAAGTTGTTCAGATTTTCTTAAAGATATTCTTTCATGTCTATATTATTGTTAAACTCCAGTGAGCTGTGGTTTGCTCACTCTTGCATTAAATAACAATTTCAGTTAAGGTTGATAACACTGATGCTCTGTCTACAAGTAAGGGCAAGGGAAAGCAAAGCAAGTGAAGACTTGTTTTTTTTTTATTTGAGAATGATTGTAATAATTGAATGTTATATTTTATTTCCGCACTTTATTATATTCATGTCAAGGTTAGAGTAACCCTGGGATTGATTTTGAGAAGGTTGTAACCCTTGTTTTAAGGGAGATTTAGTTATTTTAATTTAAGTTGTAGTTTATTTTGCATTATTCATTGGGTAGATATATGTTATATTAGAAAGTGAACACCAAATCATGTGAAAACGAAGTACCCGAATTTGGGGGTGTCACAAAGAAGTTCATAACTGAACTTGGTGTGGTTCTTAGCATTGGAGAAGCAGTTCCCGTATACTGTGACAACACCGGAGCGGTTGCACAGGCTAAGGAACCCAGGTCTCATCAGAAATCCAAACACGTGTTGCGACGATTTCACTTGATCAGGGAGATCATTGAAAGAGGAGACGTCACCTTGAAGCGTGTGGACTCTCAGGACAACATTGCAGATCCATTTACTAAAGCTATAACACAACAGCAGTTTGATCGTCACTTAGAGAAGATGGGTATGAGATACCATAGCGATTGGCTTTAGTGAAAGTGGGAGATTGATAGTAGTGTGCATACAGGCCAATCATGTATGATGATAAAGCACATACTTTGTAAACAATCTTATTTATTTATTAATAAAATATTCATTTAAGGCATTTAATTATCTACATGGTGCTGTTTTTATAATATGTAAATAACCCATAGTTTTAAGCAATGCTTTTAGAATCATGATGAGATCACGCTAATGATATCTAAATTCTTAGAAAGCTTAAAAATTAAAATAGTTCCCAATCGTGGGATTACTAAAATGGGGATTAGTAAATTCGGATAGATTGGTACATATGTTGCTTGCTCATTAGATGAGGATGACTGATTTCATGGTCATTTGTGTGGAGACACTAAAGCAAGTATGTAGGTGCTTATTGGAGAATAAGTTCACTAAACGTGACTCGCTATGGAATAGCTAATGGAGTTTTACTCGCCTGTCAATAGAAATTCCTAATTTGATAGTAGTACAAGTGATCCTTGGACTTGAGATCATCATAGTATCTTGTATGTAATAAATTATACTTTGACTTATTCCTTAAGGCCTTTTAAGGCATATATAGGGTATGCTTGGGTATAATGAGTTGCATATGGAGATAATGTATGATCAATAAAGAATCTACCACCTCTAGTAAAAGAGGAGATATGTCCTATGTGATTCGTTAAATGACAACCCAAGAATCCTTGGCCAAGGTAGAATGAAATTAGAAAGATGTTTTTAATTTGCATTATTTGGAGTTGTGCATTTTCGAATCGAAATACATATGATTAAATAAATTAAGACTTGACAGTAAATTCATGTCTTATATTTAATTGGGATATTGTATAGTGGAAGGATTGAATTGTACGGTAACTATTACCTCACAGGTTCTTTTATGATTAATGTTGAAATCTATATTATCTGGAAAGTCGTTGATCGCTAGGGAGGCTTATCCCTATTGTAGAATAAATGTTATTTATTTAAATAAATTATTGGTTTAATTTATTTATTTAAATAAGATTAGAATTGTTCTAATTGATTTATTCACAACCGGTTTAATATAGAGAACCTAAAGGGTCACACCATAAAAGGAAGAAAAATTATTTAAGAAGAAAATGGCATGATAGTAATAATGCATTAAGTATAATTAATTTAATCTATGGTGATAGAATAAATTAAATAGCTTAATGTTTATTATTTAATATTTTAGAAATATTAAATATAAATTAATAAGAGGAGTCTTATTAATATTATTATTATTATTATTTTAATTCTAAAGGAGTTTAGGAATTAATATAATATCAGTACTCTCTCTCAATCCTAATAAGATTAGGATATAAATTAATTAAAAGTGTTTAATTAATTAATTAAATAAAACCCTATTCTAATCTAACCTAATATCTATATAAGAGAGTCTTATATCAGAAATAAGGGACGTGAATTTTTCAAGAGTTGGGAGTACACATATTCTATAGAGATAGAAACAAGGGTTAAGCCAATAACCCATCTTCCTGAGTTCTTCATCTTCCTTGGTGGATCACCGTTAGAGGCCAAACATTTGGGTGGCTGACATTGATCAAGGGAAGGAGCCACTACAGAGGAATCAAAGGAATCAAAAGAGTAGAACTTGTACTTGAGGAAGCTTGGATCTTCAAAGGTATAATTCTGTTTTTCTCCTTCTATAATTGATGCACAAGAATGATCATGGTTATGGGTTTGTATAAATTTTTGAAAACCTAGTTTTTGCGCTTCCGCCCTATTTATGTGATTTGATTGCATGATTGCGTTACGTACAAAGCCAACAAACTTGGCTTGTTTGGCTACAAAAAAATTAGAAACTAGTTTTACTAACTTAGGCATGGTTTAGGTAAATTAGGTTTAAGCTAGTGTAAGGGCCCTGTTTGGCAACAGTCTTTTAAAACAAAAGCAAGGGCCTTGTTTGGTAAAAATCATTTAAAAATCCTTTTATTTATTTTAACAAATTATTTAACACATATTTTTGATGTCACATTTTAATTAATTAAATATTAATCATCTAATTTAATCAATTAAAATTGAACATCAATTAATCACATAAAATTGCTACATAATTATAATCACTTGCTAATTATAATTCATGTAACACTTCATCACATAATCTCATCTAATTCAATTATCTCAATTAAATTAGAACTAATCTCATAAAATTAATAGACATTAATTAAATAAATATTACACATTCATTTAACTAATATATAACACTTAATTAAATCACTCCATAAATCACATAATTTATTTATTTAACTCAATAAATAATTCACATAAATATTTAATTAATTCAATAAATATTTAAAATTAAATATAAAATCTCAATTGTTACAATCTTCCTTCCTTAAAAGGATTCTGTCCCCAGAATCACACATAAAATTTTTCTCGTCTATTACATTCTTCCCTCCTTAAAAGGATTATGTCCCCAGAATCAGTACATAAAGGGTTATACAAAACTAAGCAAATAAATGCGGATAAGATTTCATCATAACATCTTCGAGTTCCCACGTAGCTTCTTCAGCACTGTGGTTCCTCTAGATTACCTTAACAGAAGGTATCACTTTATTCCTAAGTACTTGTTCCTTTTTATCAACTATTTGAACATGCACTTCTTCATATGTTAAGTCTTTATCAAATAGCAAAGGTTCATATTCTATTACATGTTTATAATCGTGCTTGTAAGGTCTTAACACAGAATATGGAAGACATTATGTATATTCTCGAGCTCCGAAGGTAATGCAATCTCGTAAGCAACCTCGCCCACCTTTCGTAGTACCTCAAAAGGTCCAATAAATCTGGGACTCAGCTTCCCTTTCTTTTTGAATCGAATCTTCCCTTTCCAGGGAGATACTTTCAGGAACACGAAACTTCCTGGTAAGAATTCTCGGTTCTGTCGATGTAAATCGGCATACTTCTTCTGTCTGTCTTGAGCAGCAACTAATCTCGTTCTGATCAGCTTCACAATTTCGGCGGTTTGTTGTACTACTTCTGGTCCCAACAATTGACGTTCATCGACTTCATCCAAGCACAAAGGAGTTCAGTATTTTCTGTCGTATAATGCTTCGTAAGGCGGCATGCCTATACTCGCATGATAACTATTGTTGTATGCGAACTCCACCAACGGTAGATGATCCTCCCAGCTTCCTTTGAAGTCCATCACACAAGCTCTCAGCATATCCTCAAGCGTTTAAATCGTTCTCTCGCTCTGTCCATCAGTCTGAGGATGATACACTGTACTTATTTGCAATTACGTTCCCATACATTCTTGCAAACGCTTCCAGAAATTTGACGTGAAATGTGGATCTCTGTCGGACACAATCGACACCGGAACACCATGTCGAGAAATAATTTCCTTCACATAGAGCTTCACTAGTTTATCCAGGTTGTACTTAACCCTGATCGACAAAAAGTGGGTTGACTTCGTCAGTCGATCCACTATAACCTATATCTCATCAAATCCCTTCTGACTCGTTGGAAGACCTACCACAAAATCCATCGTGATGTGCTCCCACTTCCACTCTGGAATTTCTAACGGTTGCAGCAGTCCACTTGGTCTCTGATGTTTTGCCTTGACTTTCTGGTACGTTAAGCACTTCACAACGCATTCAGCAACGTCCCTCTTAATATTCAGCCACCAGAAATTATGCCTGAGATCCTGGTACATCTTCGTACTCCCAGGGTGAATAGAATATCTAGAACTATGAGCTTCGCTCAGAATCTCCTCTTTGACCTCTGGTAATGGCGTTACCCAGATTCTACCTTCAAATCGTAACAGACCTTCACTATCGATCTTGAACTTGAACTCTTCGCCATCAGTTAGCCTCTTCCGAATCTTTTCACATTCTTCATCATTAAGTTGTGCTTCTTTCACTTTGTCTACTAAAGTAGAACCAGTGGTTACTTGATACAACAGCTCATCCAATTCCTTCGTAAACTTCACTTCCAACTCCAATCTAGCCATCTGTTCTATTAACCGATTCTGATCGGTTAACACGTTCAGCTTCTCCCAACCTTTCCTTCTCAAAGCGTCGGCGACAACGTTAGCTTTACTCGAATGGTAAAGTATCTCGCAATCGTAGTCTTTAATCAGTTCCAACCATCTTCTTTGGCGCATGTTCAAATCCTTCTGGGTAAATATATACTTCAGACTCTTGTGATCTGTGTATATTTCACACTTTTCTCCATATAAGTAGTGCCTCCAAATATTTAGGGCAAGCACTACTGCCGCTAATTCTAGATCATGGATCGGATACCCCTTCTCATAATCCTTTAGCTGACGTGACGCATATGCAATGACTTTGCCGTTCTGCATCAATACACAGCCTAATCCTTTATGTGAGGCATCGCTATATACTACGAAATTTCCCGTATTATCTGGTAACGACAAAACAGGTGCAGTACTCAGCCTCTTCTTCAGCTCTTGAAAACTTTCCTCATATTTCTCCGTCCAAACAAATTTAACCGTTTTACGAGTCAAATTCGTCAACGGAGTTGCGATTCTAGAAAAGTCTTGGATAAATCTTCAGTAATAACCTGCCAATCCCAAGAAACTCCTCACTTCAGATAGCATCTTTGGCTGATCCCAATTTATAACAGCTTCAACCTTCAACGGATCCATCGAAATACCATCCTTGTCAATCACGTGGCCAAGAAATTGCACACGTTCCAACCAAAATTCGCACTTTTGAGAATTTAGCGTAAAGCTTCTCTCGTCTCAGGGCTTCTAAGGTTAGTCGTAAGTGTTCAGCATGCTCCTCCTCGGTCTTGGAATAAACCAGGATGTCATCTATGAACACTACCACGAACTTGTCCAGAAATGGCTTGAACACCCTGTTCATTAAGTCCATAAATGCAGCTGGGGCATTCGTGAGACCAAATGACATCACCAAGAACTCATAATGACCATATCGAGTCCTAAAAGCCGTTTTCGGTATATCTTCCTTCCTCACCTTCAATTGATGATACCCGCTTCTCAAATCGATTTTTGAGAAGTACCTCGCACCCTTCAGTTGATCAAACAAGTCATCGATCCTAGGTAAAGGATACCTATTCTTGATCGTAACTTTATTCAACTCCCTATAATCAACGCAAAGACACATCGACCCATCCTTCTTCTTCACAAACAAAACTGGTGCTCCCCACGATGAAACGCTTGGTTGGATATACTTCTTGACTAGTAATTCTTGCAGTTGAACCATCAGTTCCTTCATCTCGACTGGAGCCATTCGGTACGGAGCCTTCGAAATATGAGCAGTTCCCCGGCGCTAGATCGATCACGAACTCTATCTCCCTATCTGGCGGAAGTCCTGGCAAATCGCTCAGAAAAACGTCCATAAACTCCTTAACTATCGATATCTCCTCCACCTTCGGGCTTTCCTTACGCGTATCTACTATGTAGGCTAGATATCCCACACAGCCTTGCGTCAGAAGTTTCTTGGCTTGCATAACTGTCAGACAACTCGCTTGTCTAGGCGATTTCCTACCATAGAACACTAACTTCGACGGAGTCGTAAGGCTTACCGACTTCTTCTGACGGTCGATTATCGCCCCATGGTTGAACAACCAATCCATACCTAGTATGACGTCAAATTCCCCAAGTTTTATCGAAATCAAATCTACTCTAAGCTCCTGACCCTTAATGTCCAATCTACAGTTCTTATAAACGCTCCTAATAGGAATAACTTCCCTATTCGCAATCTCTATGTTCAAATGGTAAACTAAGTCCTCTACAGGTAAGTCTAAGGTTTTAACAAAATCATCAGATATGAATGAGCAAGTAGCACCCGAATCAAATAATACATATGCATTTATACTATTGACCGGAATAATACCTGACACCACGTCTTTTGATTGCACAACATCCTGCACTGTCATATTGAATGTCTGTGCAGTAGGTCGAACAGCTTGCAATGGTGCAGCGATAGTCACGGAACTACCGCTTCCATTCCCTCCGTTCCCTATTGACCCTGCCGTCAGCTTCTTCGGGCAGTTGCGAGCCATGTGATCCTTGTATCCACATGTAAAGAAAGCTCCCTTCTTCGGGTTTGGGCAATTAGGCGCGATGTGGCCTTCCTGACCACAGTTGAAGCACACCCACTTCCCCTTCATACACACACTAGTGTGATTCTTACCGCATGTAGCACGTGCTTCGAACTTCCTCTTTTACCGGCTTCCTTGCTGACTCCCAGCAGAGGTGTTGTCATTCCATTTCTTCTTCTGGTTCACAGTGCTGCTACCCCCAGACTTGGTTTCTACCTCATTCTTCTTCTTCTTATATTGGTTGAACTTCATCACCGCTTCGCTTCCTCCCTCAGCAAGTATGGCCTTCTCTAGCACAGCCGCAAAGGTATTCATCTGGAACATAGAAACCTTGCTGTAGAGCCATGGCTTTAGTCCCCGCTCATACCTTTTCGCCTTTCTAGCTTCAGTGTTGACCTGGTGAGTAGCGAACCTGGCCAACTCGTTGAACTTAGCGGCATACTCGGACACCGTCATCCCTCCTTGCTTTAGTTCTAGGTATTGGACCTCCATCTGGTCCTGCGAACTCACTGGAAAGTACATCTCGTAGAATATTTCTTTGAAACGTTCCCACGTGATGACTCCCTCTCCCTCTCGGGTCTTGTTAGCTTGCCACCAAAAACTAGCATCCGACTTTAACATGAAAGCCGCGAATGCTGTCTTTTGGTCTTCCCCTACCCTAGCCACGTCAAACACCTTCTCCATTTCCATAACCCATGTCTGAGCCTCAATAGGATTAGTCGATCCTGTGAACTCAGGCGGTCCTACTGCCTTGAATTCCTTGAACGTAGTTCCCTGCACTTGCGGCTAATTTGTGAGAGCTCCTGTCAACAGGTTCACCAACTGCTGAACCGAGTTGGGATTCGTCCCATCGTTATTGTTGTTGTTCATCGAACCCTCGGGGTTTTGACGCGTTACTCTTCTTTTAGGAGGCATTTTCTATTAAGAAAATATTATTATTAGACCCTTTATTCAATTTTTAAATATTCAAGTTCATACTTAAACGTTCGAATAACTTAGTTCACATAGAACACATAGCACATCAATAAATTTCGTTTATTCATTAGTCATAGTTTAAAAAACATCAACCAGATAGCATTTCTGCCATTTACATCATCCTTCCTGAACTGGAAAAGTTACAGGATTACATTATTAACTCATCCCATTCTTATCTCAAATTATGGGATTTACATTACTTATTTTAAAAAGTAATACATAAACAAAACTCTGCTACTGCTACTACTGCTACTACCACTGCCTAGGCATATTAATGCGTCTCATAGCCTCTCTGTGTTCCTCTTCCATTACCCGAAATGCCGTTCTTCGGTCCACCACATACCACGGTAAACCATGGAACTGAGCTGGGTAGTAGAAAATAAGGTCCTGAGCTCTCTCTATCGCTGTATGAAAAGCATACTCTGTTTCCCTCAGCTTGGCCCTCTTGGCTTCAGCTTCACCTTCAACTCGATCGGCTCGTTGATTAGCTCTCAAGCTTGACTCCTCAGCTCTGGCACGCTTCCTCGACTCCTCCTGGATGTCTTGCTTCAGCTTCTCCAGTTCAAATCGAGCAACATCTCTCTCAACCTCCATATGTATCAGGTTCCACTGTGCATCTCCTAGGTCACTTGCCATTTCCTCAATCGTCTCGTCTCGCTGCTGGATAGTCTCCTCGAGATCTCCTACGCGTCCATGAAGCTCTACATTGCTATCGTAGACTGCCTCGTACATCTCAGCACTAGTAGAGTGAGGTGGGAATTCCTCTTCGGGATCCTCTTCCTCCTCTTCCTCCTCTTCAGACTCGTCCTAGTCCTCATCCTCTAGAATAGGTGTCAGCTCACGCTTCCGACCAGCTACGGTGATTACTGGAGATGGCTCTCTCCTAACCAGCTGCTCCCAGACAACATGTATGTCACGGGTCTCTTCCTCTCTAGGCACCTGAGGTACATCCTCTCTAGCCGGACTAGGTTCTCCAACATTCGACATCCTGACAAAAGAATTTTAAAGTTCATTATTACGTGATAACGAATCGTCACTCTTCGAATACTAAAGTGTAAACACATAGGCACATAAGGTAGTTTATTATCTTTACCTAGCATCACTATCTTTTCGATCTTACCATAAGGCTACTACCTAAGGTTTTTTCCCACCTAAGGTTTCATAACCTATAGCTTTGATACCAACCTGTGACACCCCCAAATCCGGGTACTTCGTTTCCGCATGATTTGGTGTTCACTTTCTAATATAACATACATCTACCCAATGAATAATGCAAAATAAGCTACAACTTAAATTAAAATAAATAAATCTCCCTTACAACAAGGGTTACAACCTTTTTAAAATAATCCCGGGTTACTGTAAACCTGACATGAAATAATAAAGTGCGGAAACATAACGTTCATGTCTCATTACAATCATTCTCAATTAAATTAAAACAAGTCTTCACTTGCTTTGCTTTCCTTTGCCCTTACTTGTAGACGGAGCATCAGCGTTATCAACCTTAACTGAAATTGTTATTTAATGCAAGAGTGAGCAAACCACAGCTCACTGGAGTTTAACAATAATATATTCATGAAAGAATATCTTTAAAAAGAATCTGAATAATTTAGCTTACTTCAACAATAAAGAATTGAATAATAATTCTCTATCAACATTCAAATTCGAATACAAAATTTATCTGAGGGTCACAAGACCTTTGAACTCTTCTTGTCCTAGGTTATAAATATTTCTATTTAAACCTTTAACAGTCAATAAGACTATGGACCTTAACTCGTACTTAGGGGGATCAGCCCTTTGTACCATGTATTGTGCACAAACATCTTAACGCTATGCGTAATCATCTTCCCTAATAATTAGGGTTGTTCAACTCAGTAATTTGAATTCAAGTTCGCACCAAAGAAAGTTTGGTTTGGATAAGCTTACAAAGGTAATTTAGAATTCACGTTCATCAACTAAGGATTAGTTGAATCGACTTCCAATAATTCATAATAAAAGAATTATGAATTAACATATGCTTTAGAAGTAAACTTAAAGCATTTAAAATAATAACTGGATCTTACTTGAACAATAAGTTAAGACCATTTCAATTAAATAAACAATTATCCAATACTGAAATGGAAAGGACATTCTCAACAATGAATATATGAACTCAAAGAAACTTGCGTAGAAATAACAAGATTAGGGTTTAGAACACTTGCATAGAATTAACAAATTTAGGGTTTAGAAGACTTGCCTTACGCGTAAGCTACTTAACTCAACCACGTACTTTAACACATCATACATACATACACATTCAATCACAATAACCTAAATTAGTTAACACATAACTAATTCACATAAGTGGTTAGCCCTCATGGTTAACTCACTCTAAATAAATAAATAATAATAATTAACTATCACATAGTTAATTACATCACATTCGTAGTCACATAATTAAATTATGTATTTAGCTAAAATTATAATTAAACAATTATAATTTAAACACTTAATCAAATTATAATTACCATTTAAATTATAAATAATTATAATTTAAAATCAATTAAACTACATCATGCATTTATAATTACACAATTTATAATTAATTATGTATTTATCCATTTATAATCCATAATTAAACATGCATTTATTAAATTATAATTATATAAATTATAATTTAAATCAACATCTAATAAATCAACTTCTATACATTATAATTTCACAAAATTATAATTTAAATTAAACATTTACTCTTAATTATAATTAATCAAATTATAATTAAGTAACTCATTTTACTAATAAACAATTATAATTTAATTAAGGTTTTCAAAACTCTTTTTCCTAATTATGAAATTGTCCAACTCATACTAGCAACATGTTATAGCCACTGAATTCATGCTCATTATTAATACCAATTATCATAAGCTATCAAATAAAACTTCACAAGTAAGCAAAACTCACTGCCCAAGCACTGTGCCCGGCGCAGCTGCGCAGCCACCTTCAAACCGGCGCAGCTGCGCAGGGAAGTCATCTGGGATAGGCCAGTGGCGCAGCTGCGCTGCTCTTGGCCTGGCTGCCGGCGCAGCTGCGCAGCAGCTCGGCCAGACGTAGACAGCCACGGCCCTCAGTTTAATCGATCAACCCAAACAATCCAACAAAGCCAAGAATACAGTACTATAGACTCTGTAAAAACATATATACGCTATTACACATATATAAAGCATGCTTCCAAACACAAAATCATTTAAACAATGATAATCACATGTTTTGAAAATCCATTTTGGCTATTTTCATGAAAACTCATATTTTCTCAAAAAGAATCTACTGTAACTATTTTTCTTCATCAATTCTAACTTATATACATGCATTACGTACGAAGTTGAAGATAGCATCAAGTAATTACTTCATAAGCGTATTAACACATACCAATTGCATGAATTTCTCAATTAAATTTAACCAAACTCATGAAATTCCATATGAACTCGTATAAATATAAATTCTTTGTTAAATTATATTTCTGCAGTAATTTGATTTCTGAAAATCCTTTCATACAATTACTACCAATAACACATGAACACAATCATATATATAAAATTCATGACTACAACTTTCATGAAAACTAAACTTTTGACAGAGAATAAAATATAAAGAATATAGAATTCTAACCTTTCTAGCTATGAGTGTAAAGAAAAGATTATTATGAGCTTGAGTTCTACCAATTCTTTCTCCTTCTTTTCTTCTCTGATATTCTCTACTCTTTCTCTTCTTCTCTTTTCTTTGTTTAGACTTAGGATTATAACACTAACGTATATACAATATACATATAATAGAATATGTAACTCCCATATCATAATTATACACTAACTACTACTAATTACGTAAGTTACAAAATTCAAAACCAACTTGGCTTGTTTGGCTACAAAAAAATTAGAAACTAGTTTTACTAACTTAGGCATGGTTTAGGTAAATTAGGTTTAAGCTAGTGTAAGGGCCCTGTTTGGCAACAGTATTTTAAAACAAAAGCAAGGGCCTTGTTTGGTTGGTAAAAATCATTTAAAAATCCTTTTATTTATTTTAACAAATTATTTAACACATACTTTTGATGTCACATTTTAATTAATTAAATATTAAACATCTAATTTAATCAATTAAAATCTAACATCAATTAATCACATAAAATTACCACATAATTATAATCACTTGCTAATTATAATTCATGTAACACTTCATCACATAATCTCTTCTAATTCAATTATCTCAATTAAATTAGAACTAATCTCATAAAATTAATATACATTAATTAAAAAAATATTACACATTCATTTAACTAATATATAACACTTAATTAAATCACTCCATAAATCACATAATTTATTTATTTAACTCAATAAATAATTCACATAAATATTTATTTAATTCAATAAATATTTAAAATTAAATATAAAATCTCAATCGTTGCAGTGTTTAACCCGGGAAAAAAGTGTGCTTACCACTTTGGATCCCCGGGCCATGATACCCAAGAATGTTGGTCGTTGAAACACAAGATCCAAGACCTGATAGATAGTGGGGAAGCTGTGGTGGCAACACCTGAGCAGCCTCATGCCCAGGATAATCCTGTGCCTCAACACAATGAGGTGGGAGTGAACATGATAAGCACGGGTAGAGGAGAAGGTTCTAATTACCTCCAATACCTCTAGAATTCATCACAAATAAATGTAAGTAGCCCCTCCAAGATAGGTTATTTAGAAGAAGGTTCTTCGATGGAGCGGGAAATAAAGTCCATCAAGGAACAGATTAATCAATTGGCAGACTTAGTGATTTATCAGCATCAAGTAACTTTGCAGTTGATAAGCCAAATTGGTCAAGGACAAGCTAGTGTTCTCCCAATTACCAAAAAGGATCATTATATAGATTCAAAGAGTATAAAACTTGGGAAGAAAGAGTAGCTAGGGAAGAAATATTCTAGGCTCGAAGAGAGTTTACTGCTAAAAGAAAGTTCACTCCTTTGAATCAATCTTTGAAGGAAATTTTACAGATGCTGATCAATGAAGGAAAGATCACATACCTATTACCACCGGTGACCCCCGATCAAAGAGGTTTGACGCTACTTATATATGCCAATACCACTCCAACACTCCAGGTCATGACACAAAGGGTTGTTAGGCGCTTCGCCACTTAATTGAGAGCAGTGATTTGTGAATGAAAAATAATGGTATGGTCCTTTCTGAAGAAGAGGATATCTTCCCTCCCGAATTTCAGAAAATGAGGGAAATTATAACAGTCATTTATGGTGGAGGAGACACCTCTGCAGTACCTTTGATAATTCAAGGAAAGGAGAAATCTCTGAAGAGATCTGGACGAAAGCCGTTGCTGTTGCCATATCTTCCCCAGTACCATGTAACCAGTTTGAAAAGAGTCCCATGGAATTATGGAGAAAGTGCTAGGTTAAAATTAGATTTTACCTCTATCTTGCCTAAGGATAACTCGATGTATCTGCCTCGACGTGTTTTGAAACCCCTCTTCAAAACCCCAAAAAGGGTATCTGAGAAGAAAATTACAAAATTCCTCAGCAACATGGGGCATAATGAGGCAAGAGTGGTGCAATGTTTGAAGGAAGCACCTCATCAGATCTCTCTTCTGGATTTAATCTTGTCCTCAGAAGATCACTATAAAATACTCATGCAAGTCTTGGAAGAAGCTTACCTACGCCGAACATTGGTTACGAAAAAGTTTCGACACTTGGTAGATCACATTATCAACGATAATGTGATATCTTTCACGGATGATGGCTTCCCAGCTGAAGGAACTTATCATTGCAAATCACTACATGTAGCATTGATATCCTCTAGATATGTGATAGGGGGAGTATTGATAGATGGAGGATCTTCCTTGAACATTTGTCTTCATGATACTTTGGAAAGAATGAAAGTCAATATGAACAGAATTCGAAGCAGTCATGTCGTCGTACGAGCCTTTGATGGATCTCGGAGGGACACTGTAGGAGAGATTGGTCCACATACATTTTATATTTTGTTTCAGGTGTTGAATATAACCACTGGATACAATTTATTATTGGGCAGACCTTGGATTCATATGGCAGGAGTTGTTCCATCCACACTTCATCAACAGGTGAAGTACATCGTCAATGGAAATTTGGTTACTGTTAATGCTGAACCAGAGTATCCAATCCATGTGAAAGGGGAAATGCCTCTAATAAGTCTCAATAAAGGAGTTGAGCCTGCCAGTTTTCAAGCTTTCGAGGTGAGTAACCCTCACTATAAACCTATTGGGACACCAGCCCTAAAGCCAAGAATTTCTTCCGAAGTAATGTCTGTCGGTCAAGAGATGGTAGCCTTGGGTTTCTGGCCATGAAAATGACTGGGAAAGAATCAACAAAGCATCAAAAGTCCAATCCGGATGCCTAGCCTAGTGGGGAAATCTAGATTATGTTATTTCCAAGGATCAAAGAGCAGAAACATGCATAAACATATGACATCTCATTCACCAACCATATTTCTACTCAATTTCACTGATGCAGGATTTAGAAAGCCTATGAAAAATATTCTTACTGTTGTGTCTAATCTGCTGATACCAAAGGTCAATACCGCCAGTGACAAGGAAAAAGCACCATTTTCCCACTAAGAAAAGAACAGAGCAGAATGAGTTATTCCTTTAAGAGGTTTAAATCCAGTTTGAAAGTATGCTCTCCCTAGCAAGCACAGAGGGTATGAGTAAGGAGGTCAAAGAAAATGGTCAGTCAAATGACTAGTCTGAAATCTCTTTTATAGACTGGGCTAAGATTGATGTCCCAGAAAAAGATTCTGACCCTAACATGAATTCAGTCATAGCCATCATCAAGGTGGAGGATAATGGCAACCGCCTCATCACTACCATCAATAATGAACTGACTTTGGATAACTGGAGCATCACTTCCTGCGTCACTTGACAGGGGTAAGAACGGCATAGACAATCCGTCTGCCCTGAGGTGTAAATATTAAGTTGCTTACTTTTGTTACTTAGTACTAGTAGCTTACTTTTGTTATGCTTTTACTGATGCTTTGTATTATTGAACAGTTTATATACTAAGTGAAAGCATTTTATTTTTAGGATTCCAAAGTTGGATTTGTTTAGCTTTGTTGATGAGTTTCCCAGTCGGAACAATGACTACGACTTTGATGTAGGACTGGACTTTGACCTGATGGGGATCGAATAAGAAGAGATAGATGACTATGAGGTGCCTGAGGAAATCAAAGGTTAGGTCGAAGACAAACCCAAACCAAGCCTCAATCAAATCACCACTATCAACATCAGAACCTCAAAAAATCCCAAAGAATTGCAAATAGGGAAAGGCCTGACCCCACGACAAATGCAAGATCTGATTAAACTCTTAATCCAGTTCTAGTTTGCATGGTCACATGAAGACGTGATTGGGTTATCTATTGATATTATTATTCATCACTTTCCCATCAAAGAGGGATTCAAACCAGTTAAACAGAAGCTAAGAAGACTGAAGCCTGAGTGGAGCTTGAAAGTTAAAGAACAAATTGTCAAGCAGTTCAAAGTAGGCATTATCATGGTATCAACTTACCCGGAATGGCTGTCCAATGTGGTTCCTGTGCCTAAACCCGGAGGAAATGTATGGGTATGTGTAGATTATCAGGATCTAAACAAGGCTAGTCTCAATAATGACTTCCCAGTGCCTTTCATCCACATTTTAATTGACAATACGACGCAATCTGGCATGTATTCCTTTGCTGACTGTTTTACCGGATACCATCAAATCATGGTTGATGGAGAGGATAAAGAAAAAATTGCCTTTATCACTCCCTGGGGAACCTTCTGCTATCGGAGATTAGCTTTTGGCCTTACCAATGCCGGTGCCACATATCAAAGAGCCATGATGGCCCTATTCTATAATATAATACACAAAGAAATAGAAGTTTATGTGGATGATATCATTGTCAAATCCAGAAAGGAGGACGAACATATTGACCATCTTAGAAAACTGTTTAACTAGCTCCGCACGTGACACCTCCAAATCTGGGTACTTTATTTTCATAGGATTTGGTGTTCACTATCCAAATATAGCATATCTATTTACCCATAATAAATGCAACTCATGAAATAAATAGAAATCCTCCCCTTAAGGGTTAAAACATCTAAATAAATAAATCTCAGGTTTAACTAACCTTAAACATCAATGCGGAAACGTAAACAAATAAATAAGTCTTAACATAACATCATAGTCTTCAAATAACATTCTCAAATAAATAACAAGTCTTCATCACTTGTTAGCTTTGCCCTTGCCTTTGCTAGTGGAAGCCTAGTCTGTCCTTTTAATCTTAGCTGCAATGTTATTATGCAAGAGTGAGCAACGATTACCCACAAGTATAACAATATAACAGTAATAATAACACGTGAGAAATCAAAGAGTTCTAAATAATAGAAAGCTTAGCTTTTGAATCAAGAAATGAATACAAGAATCAAAAGTATGTCTGAGGGTCAAAAGACCAAGAACTATGTCCCAGGTTGTTAAGTATTTTTACTTTAAACCTTTAACAGTCATAAGACTATTTAGACTCTACTACTCGTACTTAAGGGGATCAACCCTTAGTACCATGTATGTGCACATCATCTTAACGCTAACGCGTAATTAATCCCTTATAAAGAGTCCGCACTAAAGAAAGTTTGGTTTGGATAAGCTCAATAATAGTTCTAGAATTTAGAACGCTCATCAATTATGGACTAGTCAAATTATCGCTAGTCTTACAAGGCTCAACAATAGAATTGATACTCAAATCAAATAATGAATCTCAAAGGTATACAATTGAATAAGTATTGTATAACCAAAGTATTGCTTTTGAAAGAATTATAATATCTCATTCAGAATCATAACTTGAATAAATAACAATAGGAACTTGATCAATATCAGAATACGATTCAAGACTTGCATAATTGTAGTCAAGATAGGATATGAATACTTGCTCAATTAAAGTAGAGTTAAGAAACTTGCGTAACGTAAAAGTAAGGTTTAGAAACTTACCCCGTGCATAAGTTACAATTATAAATCACGTTCTCCAATTAATCTTACATACCATTTACATTCACAATACAAATTAATTACAACATAACTAGCACTTCGAGTATGTTATCTTAACTCTGGATCCAATTACATTAATTGAATCCACAAATGTTAACTCTTTATCACATTATTAGACTTCACGAATAATGAGTTTAAACCACGTATTTAATTTATCAATTAATCACGTAAAACATCATTGACAATTTAGCTAAAACAAAAACATCAGTGACATGTGAATAATCTGTTTTAACATCTCAATATGTGATTAACACATTTTCATGTTCTTTACATTAGGTTTTAAATTACATTTCTGGACTTCAACACTTCAATCAAATTTTCTGGGCAAAAACTGCTAACTGGCGCGCCAGCGCTCGTTTTAGTCTTACTCACGGCGCGGTAGCGCCACATGACGTGGCAGCGCTACAAGTAAGCCTTCAAACGGCGCGGTAGCGCCACATGGCGCGGCAGTGCTCCAATTATGCCTTGGAACGACACGGCAGCGCCACTGCGTAGACAGAGTTGCTGCAATTCGCGAAGAACACATAGAAAAGCCAAATAATGCCAAAATTAAGCTCAAACAACAATGTTAATGTTACCCATACATTCTGAACTTAACAGAAACATTTAGTAACCTTCTTAGCATGCTTTTAACAACTTAAACCGCATAATCAATCAAATTAGAACACATAAATTTCATGTTTTTGATATTTTTCATAGTTTCGTCAAAATCATGAAATCCTTAATTATACATTCGTTATAACACCGAATATGTCTGTTTAAATTTCGTTTTCTTTGTTGTTACTTGCATAATCATAATCAACCATCAATTTAAAGTTTAATAAATAATTAAAACATGAAATTTTGTGCATATAGGCCATATTCGTTTTTAACACTGTAACTTTTGAATATTCAATTACAACATGATTACATGAATTTGATTACTCTAAAGTATGAATAAATTATATAAAATATGTTATAAACATCTATTAACACATATAAATCACTATCTCCAACAATCATTAATAAACTTCAATTACATAGAACTTAAGCATACATTAATGGAGAAAACTAAGAATATGAAATATAAAACTTGGGTTGAAGAATTTACCCTTTCTAACTCTGTTTGATGACATAAACTTTTAATTCTCCAACTTTATATCTTCAATTCTCAATTCTCTCTCAAACTTTCTCTCTTTTTCTCTCTAAGTTCTCTAATATGATGTACAATATATGAATGAAGCCTGATATATGATATACGTATAATTTAAATAATCGGTGAAGTCATGGGTAGCAATTAGGCGCAACAGGCCTTAACTGCTCCCATGATCTTTAGGTCTTGTTTGGTTTGTCACAAAAGGCTCATTTCCCAGTTAATTTAATTAAATGTTTAGTATATAGTTTATTTGTCACACTTTAATTAATCAAATAATATCTTTTAAATTCAATTATAAAAAAGATAATATTACACATTAAATCACATCATCACATAATTAAAATTCTCATTTATTAATTATGGCAAATCATTAAATCTCTAATTAATTATTAAATTAATTAGGATAACATTATAATTATTAAACAATTTATTTAATTAAATAATCTCAATTAAATTCACATTTTGAACTACACAAATTCTCCACATTAATTTAATCAATGTAAAACATATAATTAAATTAATCTACCACAATTCCATTAAATATTTATTTAACTCAACAAATAAATCATCAAAAATATTTATTTAATTCAATAAATATTTAAAATAAATTACAAAATTCTCGTTTGTCACATCTTTCTCCCCTTAAAAGGATTTTGTCCTCAGAATCACGATTCAATTAATTTCGTCCCGTTACATTCTCCCCCCCTTACAATGATTCTGTCCCCAGAATCGCTAACACATAGATTAAACAAATAAATGTGGGTAAGTTTTTATCATATGGTCTTCGAGTTTCCACGTAGCTTCTTCAGCGTTGTGGTTCCTCCAGATTACCTTAACATAAGGTATCACTTTGTTTCTGAGAACTTGTCTTTTCCTATCAACAATATGAACAGAAACTTCTTCATAGGATAAATCTTTCTCAAATTGCAGGGGTTCGTATTCTATGACATGCTTGTAATCGGGTTTATATGGTCGTAACACTAAAACATGAAAAACGTTAAGAATATGCTCTAACGCTAGAGGTAAAGCTACCTCATATGCAACTTCTCCGATTTTTCGCAGCACCTCAAAGGGCTCAATTTTCCCTTCTTGACAAATCTGATCTTTCTCTTTCAAGGAGAGACTTTCAAGAAAATAAAGTTACCCGATTCAAACACTATATTTTTGCGGTGTGGATGGGCGTATTTCTTCTGCCTATCCTGAGAAGCTACTAATCTTGTCCGGATCACCTTGACGATCACGGTTGTCTGTTGTACCAATTCTGGTCCTAGCAATTGACGTTCGCCAACTTCATCCCAGCATAACGGAGTTCTGCATTTTTTGTCGTACAACGCTTTGTAAGGCGGCATGCCAATACTTGCGTGGTAACTATTATTGTAAGCGAATTCCACTAACGGTAGGCGATCATCCCAATTTCCTTTGAAATCCATGATGCATACTCTCAAAATATCTTCCAATGTCTGGATCGTTCTTTTGCTATGCCCGTTTGTCTTAGGGTGATATTTCGTGCTCATTCTTAACTGTGTCCCCATGTATTCATGTAGTCGTATCCAGAAATTCGATGTGAAGCGCAGATCTCGATCGAAAACTATCGACACTAGAACTTCGTGCCTTGAAATAATTTCCTTAATATACAGCTTTGCCAATTAATCTAGGGTGAATCTGATCTTGATCGGTAAGAAGTGGGCTGATTTCGTCAGTCGATCTACGATAACCCAAACTGCTTCGAAACCCTTATGAGTCATCGGAAGACCTACTACAAAAATCCTTTGTAATATGCTCTTAATTCCATTTTGAGATCTCTAGTGGTTATAACAACCCACTCGGCCTCTGATGTTCTTCTTTCACTTTCTGACATGTAAGGCACTTGGTCACACAATCGGCAATGTCTCGTTTCATATTCGGCCACTAGAAATACTGTCGAAGATCCTGGTACATCTTTAAACATCCGGGGTGAATCGAATACGGTGAACTATGAGCCTCGCTCAAAATTTCCTCTTTAATCTCTGGCACTGGCGGTACCCAAATTCTGCTCTCGAATCTTAACAGTCTTTCATTGTCCACCTTGAATTTCCGTTCATGCCCTTCAGAAATCCTTTTCCAGATCCTCTCACATTGCTCATCTTGAAGTTATGCTTCCTTAACCTTATCTAGTAGAGTGGTACCAGTTCTTAGCTGGAACAGTTTCTCGTTAGACCCCTTAGGATATCTCACCTCTAATTCTAGTTTCTCCATTGCTGAAATTAGCTCCTCATGGGCAGTCAGCAGCATCAATTTCTCTCGAGCCCTTCTACTTAAGGCGTCGGCAACCACATTTGCTTTACTCGGATGGTATAAGATCTCACAGTCATAGTCCTTTATTAATTCCAACCACCTCCTCTGGTGCATATTCAGATCCTTTTGTGTAAAGATATATTTCAAACTTTTGTGGTCTGTATATATTTCACACTTCTCCCAATAGAAATAGTGTCTCCAAATCTTCAAAGCAAACACTACCCAACCAATTCCAAATCAAGGGTCGGATACCCCTTTTCATAATCCTTCAGTTGTCGTGACGCATACACAATGACCTTGTCATTTTGCATAAGCACACAGCCTAATCCTTTATGCGACGCATCACTATATACCATAAAATTTCCGGTGCTATCCGGAAGAGATAACACATGTGTTGTACTCAACATCTTCTTTAGCTCTTGGAAACGTTTCTCACACTTCTCCGTCCAAACAAATTTTACCGATTTTCTAGTCAAATTCGTTAGCGGAGTCGCGATTTTCGAAAAATCCTGAATGAATCTTCTGTAATATCTGGCTAATAAAAGAAAACTTCTTACTTCCGACGATGTCTTCGGCTGATCCCAGTTCATCACAGCTTCAACCTTGGAGGGATCTACCAAAATTCTGTCCTTATTGATTACATGTCCAAGAAATTATACCCGCTCTATCCAAAATTTGCATTTCAAAAATTTGGCATACAACTTCTCTCTTCTCAGTGCCTCTAATGTCACCTTCAGATGCTCTATGTGTTCCTCCTTGGTCTTTGACTACACCAGAATGTCGTTGATAAACACCACCATGAATTTATCCAAAAACGTCTTAAACACTCTGTTCATTATGTCCATAAATGCTGTAGGGGCATTCGTTAGACGAAATGACATCACCAAAAACTCGTAGTGACCATATCGAGTTCTAAACGCTATCTTCGGAACATCTTATTTCCTCACCTTCAACTGATGGTAACCACTTCTCAGGTCTATCTTCGAGAAGTATCTCACTCCCTTCAACCGGTCAAACAAGTCGTCGATCCTTGGTAATAGATACTTATTCTTGATCGTGACCTTGTTCAACTCTCTGTAATCAATGCAGAGCCGCATCGTTCCATCCTTCTTCTTAACGAATAACATCGGTGCTCCCGAAGGTGATACGCTCAGCTATATATACTTATTGTCCAATAACTCTTGCAGCTGCACCATCAATTCTTTCATTTCCACTGGAGCCATACGGTATGGGGCCTTCGATATTAGAGTAGTTCCTAGCGCTAAATCGTTCACGAACTCTACTTCCCTATTTGGCCGAAGTCCTGGCAAATAATTGGAAATATATCCACAAAGGCTCTCACGACTGGTATTTCCTCTAACTTCGGACTCTCTTTGCGACTATTGACTATGTAGGCTAAATATCCTACACAACCTTGTCTCAACAATTTCTTAGCCTGCCTCATCGTTAGACAACTCACTTGTTTAGGCGATTTGCTGCCATAGAATACAACCTTTGACGAAGTCATAAAGTTAATACACTTCTTTTGGCAATCAATTATTGCCCCAAAATTGAATAGCCAATCCATCCCTAAAATAACGTCGAATTCCCCAAGTTTAATCGAGATAAGATCTATGTTCATCACATTTCCCTTAATGTCCACCCTACAGTTCTTGTGTACAAACTTAACAGGAATCACTTCCTTATTCGCAATTTCTATGTTTAAAGGGTAATATAGTTCGTCCTTAGGCAATTCTAGGTTCTTACCAAAGTCATCGGATATAAATGAGCAAGTAGCACCCGAATCAAATAACACATATACATTAACATTATTGATCAGATTGATACCTGACACCACATCACGTGACTGCACAGCATCCTACACGGTCATGTTGAAAGTCCTGGTGGTAGGTCGGTTAGTTGGCGTCGATCCCGTAATCGTCAGAGTGTTGCCATCGCTGTTTCCTCAGTTTCCACTTACTCCTGCCTCCTGATACCTTCTTGGGACAGTCCCTTGCTAGATGGTCCTTTGACCCACAAGTGAAACAGGAGCCCTTCTTAGGATTAGGACAGTTTGGTGCTATGTGGCCTTCCTGACCACAATTGTAGCAGACCCTCTTCCTTTTTATGTAGACCCCTAGGTGATTCTTTTCGCAGGTCGGACGAGCTTCCACTCTCTTCTTCTGATTCCCTTTTTGATTTTCGGTCGACACACTGTCATTCCACCATCTTTTCTGATTGTTACTCCCACCAGTATTACTGCCACTAGCCTTGTTACCTTCTCATTCATTCTTCTTCTTCTTAAGCTCTTGGTTGTACTTTATCAGAGCATCACTTCCACTTTTTATGATGCTTGCCTTCTCTAACACTCCCGTAAAAGTGTTTAATTGGAACATTGACACTTTGCTGTACAACCAGGGCTTCAATCCCGGTTCGAACCTCTTAGATTTTCTGTCATCGGTATTCACTTGATATGTGGCGAAATTAGCCAACTCATTAAATCTCGCAGCATAGTTTGGCATAGACATATTACCTTGCTTCAGCTCTAGGATTTGAACCTCCATCTGGTTCTGTGAGCTCATCGGGAAGTACATCTCTAAAAACATTTCCTTGAACCTTTCCCAGCTTATCACACCCTATCCTCCCCGGACCTTATTTGCCTGCCATTAATAGCTGGCCTCTACCTTTAGCATGAACATTGCGAAAGCCATCTTCTGATCCTCATTGACCCTAGCGACGTCGAAAACCTTCTCTATCTCCATAACCCACATCTGAGCTTTAATTGGGTTCATGGATACCTTGAACTCTGGCGGTCCGACCGCCTTAAAATCTTTGAACGACGTGTTCTGTGGAGCTTGCGGCTGATTGGCCAGTGCTCCAGTCAATAGGTTCACCAACTATTGAATAGGATTAGCATTGGCATTGGCGTTGTTGTAATTGGTTTCCCCTTCTTGGGCTGGTTGACGAGTTAGGTGTCTTCTTGGTGTCATCTTTCTATTTAAGATATACGCTTATTAGATTGCTACTCAATTCCTTAAAAATGTAAGACTTAACTTAAATACTTTAAGACAATCACTTAACACATATCATTTCAAATAAATTCTAATATTTTATTCATTCAAAAATTTTTAACATACGAAAGATAGCATTACTGTTATTTACGTCAACTATCCCGAGATAAAGAATCTTCAGAATTTAAATCATCGTCATATTCCATTGTTTATAAACACATCGGAATTTACATTATTAACTACCATAGAAATATTCACATAGTCATACTGTTCCTATCACGGCCTACTAAGGCGTCGAACAGCTTCTCTGCGCTCTTCTTCCATAATACGAAACATCGTTTTACAGTCCAGTATGTAACAAGGTAAGTCCTCGAACTGAACTGGATAATAGAACACTCGATCCTGGGCCCTATTAATCGCTGTCTGGAACATATAGTCCGTCTCCTCAATCTTAGCCTTCTTCGCCCGATCGTTGTCCTCGGCAAGATCTGCACATCGAGAAGCCTTTATCAAAGCGTACTTTAGTCTAACACGCTTCGTTGACTCCTCTCGTAAGTCATTCTTCAGTTTCTCTATCTCAGCAGACTTTTCTTCATTTTGGCCCTCTTCATGAACTAATTTCCACTCCACGTCTCCAAGACGTATGTCCAGATTCT
This sequence comes from Panax stipuleanatus, assembly GCA_020205555.1. Taxonomy (NCBI): domain Eukaryota; kingdom Viridiplantae; phylum Streptophyta; class Magnoliopsida; order Apiales; family Araliaceae; genus Panax; species Panax stipuleanatus. The sequence goes on from CM035115.1 coordinate 19,961,977, forward strand.
CGATCTCGCCATCCTTCTGCTCTCTATCGTAGTCTGTTGTGAAACATTCTCCTTCAGTTCCCGAACAGTATCCTGTAACTCTATGTTACGGTCATACAGCTCGTCGTACATCTCAGCACTAACAGAGTTTGGTGGAAACTCATCAGGGTCCTCATCCTCCTCCTCAGCTTCAGCCTCAACCTCTATCTCTTCAGAGTCCTCCTCTGAATCAAACACTGGCTCATGCTCCTGACTAACAATAGTGATCAATGGAGATGGCTCTCTCCGAACCAACTTCTCCCTGACTGTATGAATGTCTCGGGGCTCCACCTCTTTAGCCACTCGTGGCTCAACCTCCCTAGGCTAACTGGATCCTCCAACATCCGACATCCTGACAATCAAAATTTTAAGTTTTTAGTTACTACGTGATGCTAATTGATACTCGTGAGCACATAAGTAATAACATAAGCACATAAAATCATTTATTATCTTTCTTAGAACTCGATAAGAGTCTATCACCACTATGTTATCGATCTCTTAAAAGGCTACTACCCTAAGGTTTCCCCCACCTAAGGTTCATAACCTACAGCTTTTATACCAACTTGTGACACCCCTTCATTTTCACATGATTTGGTGTTCACTATCCAAATATAGCATATCTATCTACCCATAATAAATGTAACTCATGAAATAAGTAGAAATCCTCCCCTTAAGGGGTTACAACATCTGAATAAATAAATCCCAGGTTTAACTATCCTTAAAAATCAATGCGAAAGCGTAAACAAATAAATAAGTCTTAACATAACATCATAGTCTGCAAATAACATTCTCAAATAAATAACAAGTCTTCATCACTTGTTAGCTTTGCCCTTGCCTTTGCTAGTGGAAGCCTAGTCAGTCCTTTCAATTTTAGCTGCAATGTTATTATGCAAGAGTGAGCAACGATTGCCCACAAGTATAAAATATAACAGTAATAATAACATGCGAGAAATCAAAGAGTTCTGAATAATAGAAAGCTCGACTTTTGAATCAAGAAATGAATACAAGAATCAAAAGTATGTTTGAGGGTTATAAGACCAAGAACTATGCCCCAGATTGTTAAATATTTCTACTTTAAACCTTTAACAGTCGTAAGACTATATGGACTCTACTTCTCGTACTTAGGGGGATCAGCCCTTAGTACCATGTATGTGCACATCATCTCAACGCTAACGTGTAATTAATCCCCTATAAAGGGTTGTTCATCAAAGTTTGACATCAGAGTCCGCACCAATAAGGGTTGAATTTAATCCCCTATAAAGTTCTAGAATTTAGAACGCTCATCAACTATGGACTAGTCGAATCAATAAGGGTTTGCTAGTCTTACAAGGCTCAACAATAGAATTGATACTCAAATCAAATAATGAATCTCAAAGGTATACAATTGAATAAGTATTGTATAACCGAAGTATTGCTTTTGAAAGAATTATAATATCTAATTCAGAATCACAACTTGAATAAATAACAATAGGAACTTGATCGATATTAGAATACGATTCAAGACATACATAATTGTAGTCAAGATAGGATATAAATACTTGCTCAATTAAAGAAGAGTTAAAAAACTTGCGTAACGTAAAAGTAAGGTTTAGAAACTTGCCTCGTGTGTAAGTTACAATTATAAATCACGTTCTCCAATTAATCCTACAGACCATTTACATTCACAATACAAATTAATTGTAACATAACTAGAACTTTGAGTATGCTATCTTAACTCTGGATTAAATTATATTAATTAAATCCACAAATGTTAACTCTTTATCATATTATTAGACTTCGCGAATAACGAAGTTAAACCACGTATTTAATTTATCAATTAATCACGTAAAACATCATTGACAAGTGAATAATATGTTTTAACATCTCAATATGTGATTAACACATTTTCATGTTCATTACATTAGGTTTTAAATTACATTTCTGGACTTGAACACTTAGATAAACTTTTATGGGCAAAAACTGCTAACCGGCTCGGCAATGCCCGTTTTTGCTTTACTCACGGCGTGGCAGCGCTACAAGTAAGCCTTCAGACGGTGCGGCAGCACCTCAATTATGCCTTGGAATGGCGTGGCAGCGCCCCTGCACAGACAGAGTTGCTGCAGTTCCTGAAGAACATAGAGAAAAGCCAAATAATGCCAAAATTAAGTTCAAACAACAATGTTAATGTTACCCATACATTCTGAACTTAACAGAAACATTTAGTAACCTTTTTAGCATGCTTTTAACAACTTAAACCGCATAATCAATCAAATTAGAACACATAAATTTCATGTTTTTGATATTTTCATAGTTTCGTCAAAATCATGAAATCCTTTATTACAGATTCATTACAACACCGAATATGTCTGTTTAAATTTCGTTCTCTTCGTTGTTACATGCATAATCATAATCAACCATCAATTTAAAGTTTAATAAACAATTAGAGCATGAAATTTTGTACATATAGGCTATATTCGTATTTTAACATTGTAACTTTTGAATCTTCAATTACAACATGATTACATGAATTTGATTACTCTAAAGTATGAATAAATGATATAAAACATGTTATAAACATCTATTAACACATATAATCACTATCTCCAACAATCATTAATAAACTTCAATTATAGAGAACTTACACATACATTAATGGAGAAAACTAAGAACATGAAATATAAAGCTTGGGTTGAAGAATTTACCCTTGATAACTCTGTTTAATGATATAAACTTTAAATTCTCCAACTTTATATCTTCAATTCTCAATTCTCTCTCAAACTTTCTCTCTTTTTCTCTCTAAGTTCTCTAATATGATATACAATATATGAATGAAGCCTAATATATGATATGTGTATAATTTAAATAATCGGTGAAGTCATAGGTAGCAGTTAGGCGCATCAGGCCTTAACTGCTCCCATGATCCTTAGGTCTTGTTTGGTTTATCACAAAAGGCTCCTTTCCCATTTAATTTAATTAAATATTTAGTATATAGTTTATTTGTCACACTTTATTTAATCAAATAATATCATTTAAATTCAATTACATAAAAGATAATATTACACATTAAATCACATAATTAAAATTCTCATTTATTAATTATGACAAATCATTAAATCTCTAATTAATTATTAAATTAATTAGGATAACATTATAATTATTAAACAATTTATTTAATTAAATAATCTCAATTAAATTCACATTTTGAACTACACAAATTCTCCACATTAATTTAATCAATGTAACACATATAATTAAATTAATCGACCACAATTCCATCAAATATTTATTTAACTCAATAAATAAATCATCAAATATATTTGTTTAATTCAATAAATATTTAAAATAAATTATAAAATTCTCGTTTGTCACACCGGTAATACAACTTAAAGCTGAACCCAACCAAGTGTGCTTTAGGTGTTAAATCAGGAAAATTGTTGGGCTTTCTTGTGAGCAATAGGGGCATTGAATTGGATCCTGCCAAGATAAAAGCCATCACTGAGATGCTGGTACCACAAATAGAAAAGGAAATAAGGGGATTTCTTGGGAGAATCAATTTCATAAGTAGATTCATCTCTCAACTCACAGCAACTTGTGAGCCCATCTTTAAGCTCTTGAGGAAAAACTCCTCCGAAAAGTGGAATGAGGACTGTCAAAAGGCCTTCCTCGCCATTAAGAAATAGTTGATTGAAGCCCCTATTTTGGTACCTCCAAGAGACAAAATTCCCCTATTCATGTACATATCAGTCAATCCTAATGCCATGAGGTGTATGCTGGGGCAGAAAGATGATAAAGGCAAGGAGAGAGCCATATATTACCTCAATAAAAGATTCAGCATCCATGAACAGAAGTATACGTTGATTGAAAAGACTTGTTGTGCTTTAGCGTGGGCCGTCATGAGGTGACAACATTACCTTTATGGGCACACAACCTATCTCATATCTCGCATAGATCCTCTGAAGTACATATTCAGCAAGCCCGTGTTAAATTGTCGATTGTCCAGATGACAATTAATCCTTCAATAATTTGATATCATCTACGTAACTCAAAAGTCTATCACAAGTCATGGAATTGCGGATCAATTAGTCGAGGCTCCATTAGGAAATTTTGAACCCTTGGAAACATAATTCCCGGATGATGGGATAATGACAATTAGAAGAGTCAGAGAGAAGATGCAGGGCAATTTTGGAGAATGTACTTCGACGGGGTTGTAAATATGGAAGGTGAAAGAGCAGGAGCATTTCTCGTATCCATAATGGGAGAATAGTATCCTTTGGCTGCCAAGATGCAGTTTGTTAACACCAACAACACAGTTGAGTATGAAGGTTGTATAATGGGCTTAAACTTGGCCCAATTAATGGGTATCAGATGGTTATCAGTCTTTGGGGATTCCGAGTTGGTTATCAAACAAACCACCGGGGCATCTCATTACAATGAACTACATTTACTGCCCTATCATCGACAAGTTGTTAAGATGGCTATGAAGTTTGAAGATATAGCCTTTATCCATATTCCCCAGAATCAAAATTAATTTGTCGATGCTTTAGCAACCTTGGCTTCCTTAATCAGCTTTGCTACAAGGAGGTGAATCTCGAGTATCAAATTCACAAATTAAATGGCACCATCCTATGGAAATTAGGTTGGAGAAGTATCTGATGAAGTACCTACCACCAAATAGCCTTGGTACCAGGATATCAAAGAATATTTACGGGATGGATCGACACCCGTTAGGGCAAGTCAAACTGAAAGAAAGCGGATCTATAAAATGGCTACGAAATTGTACTTGAGTGGAGATGCTCTTTACAAAAGCGATGCTAGAGTAGGTCTTTTGAGATGCCTAGATAAAGATCAAGCTCAGAGACTGATAAACGAGGTACACGGTGGGGTATGTGGTTCGAACATGAGTGGTCCATTACTTGCTAAAAAGATATTGAGAACATGACATTACTGGCTCTCTATCAAAGCAGATTGTGATGATCACGTGAAGAGATGTCACCAGTGTCAAATACATAGAAATTTCATCCACGCTCCACTAAACAAACTACACTATATGAGTTCGCCTTGGCCATTTGTTATGTGGGGAATGGATGTGATCCAGCCAATAGAGCCCAAGGCCAGTAATGGTCATCGATTCATCTTCACCATGATCGACTACTTCACCAAGTGGATAGAAGCTGCCTCTTTTCCCAAAGTCACAAAGGAGGTAATTGTTAGTTTCATCAAAAATAATGTGATATATAGATACGGATAACTGGAGGTGATTATGTCAGAAAATGCAAAAAAATTGAACAATCAGATAATGAAGGAATTATGCAGCAAATTCCACATCAAGCATCTCAACTCTGTCATCTACAGACCCAAGATGAATTGTGTTGTTGAAGCGGCAAACAAAAATATCAAAAAGATTATGCAAAAGATGTCCCCCAATCACAAAAGATGGTCAGACTTATTGCCTCTGACTCTGTTAGTATACAGAACATCAATGCGCACTTCTACTAGAACTACCCCCTATTCGTTGGTCTATAGCATGGAAACAGTTCTTCCCCATAGAAGTAGAAATGGAATCATTAAGAGTATTAATAGACGCTCAGATAGAAGAAGACCAGTGGTTACAAGAGCGGTACAGATAGTTATCCATGATAGATGAGAAAAGGGTTGTAGCTATTTTCCATGGTTAATTGTATCAACAAAGGATTGCCCGGTCCTACAATAAGAAGGTCAAAATTCAGTAATTTAAAGAAAACGACCTGGTAATGAAAAAGGTCCTCTCAAATCAAGAAGTAGCCAGAGGAAAATTTGCCCCAAACTGGGGAAGACCCTTTCATTGTCAAAGAAGTATTGTCAGGAGGAGCCCTCAGACTGCAAGAAATGTACGGCAAAGAATTTCTCCAACTTATCAATTCAGACACCATGAAAAGGTACTATATTTGAAATACCTGCAAACCACCCTCCTGGTCCTGAAAAAATAATCAGTCAAGTCTTATAATTTAGGCTTGAACTATAAATGACCTGATCTCTCATCTACTGGAGTACGTAGGCAGCCATCTATGGTGCGGTCAAAACAAACAAAAATTCCAAAAACCCTTCAAACCAAACACTTATCAAGTTCACAGAATATTTCTCTCGCTATACAGAGTACCAGTTTCAAGCCATTCAAGCCAAGCCTGAACGAATGACTTGATCTCTCATCCATGAGAATACCTAGGCAACCATTTCTATTGCGGTCGAACACTCAAAAGAAAGCCAAACACTTTTCCTAAACCTCAACAATATCAAAAAACCAGTCACAAGACACCAAAATTAAAACATGAAAGCTGGTACACCAGAAAAGCCTGAAGATCAATGACCAATTCTGAGAGACCCTATAACATCTCAAGGTCAGTCCATCAAGGAGGAATTCAGGACACATGAATTGGCAAGTCATGAAGAAATATGGTAATTATCAAACAAAGTCAAAACATATCCAAAAGGGAAGTGAGTTAAAATATATTCCCTTTCTATATGTATTTTTTGATATATACAAAATGCCCTATACATAACAAAAGTGGCTAACCTAGTCTAATACAAGAAATAAAGCTACTCTATAAGCCCCCAGTCAAGCGGGACAACATATCAAGCATAGCATCTTTCTCTGAGGATGGAGGGGAATCTCTAATCTCTTGATCAACAATCGCAAGCCAAGTCATAAGCTCCACTGCCGTACGTAAAGTACTACTATGATCAGCTAAAAACACTGGCCGCCATAAACCTGCCATATCCATGAACTGATGGCGCATCTGACAGACCGCTTTTCGGGTACACGAAGCGTGTAAAAATAACCTAGTGATATAGAAATACTACTCTAATGTAGGAGTCAACTCATCAGAACCAAAGCGGAAAACCTATATACCTAGGATCCAATGAGATAGCATACCCTCTACAAAATCATCGGGGACTCTGAGGGTTAACAAAGACATAGAATGGCCCAATATGCCACCTGCTAACCTGCGATCTAACTCCGAAAGACTATCAAACCAAGACTGCAAATCCATAGATATACGGTTGGCAGGAAGTGAATCAATGCGTGATACTAATGAGGAAGACATCTGTAGAATCGTATCACATAACCATACAAGGGTCAATACCTGATATAATGCATGTATCATGATAAATGACAATATAATAAGTGCATGAATTGAAAATATTATGAAATGTGAAACTACATACATCATAAATACATCATCTCTATTCTAAAAATGAAAATAAAAAGTACATAAAAGTGGGGCACAGTAGCCCTATATCTAACAAAAGTCTATCAGAAGAAGTCATGGATATCTATATCCCCAAGGCGATCAACACGATCCAAATCCTTCTAAGTCACTGTATCTCTGCTAAAGGGGATATCTGGGCGGTACAGGGGAGGATCTACTCCAGTAAAATTAGCAGTGTATGGGCCGCTGGATGTACCAACACCTGAGCTGGAGGAATCAAAAGTATCTACTACTGAAGGATCTCTACTTAGATAGCAAATAAAAAGATGTGCCTTGTCCAACTGGTGGGTCAAATTTGCGATCTGATCCAGATAGGTAGGCTCTCAAAAGTAGACAATCCAATCTGTCATCATAACTGATCTAGGTACCATGTCCTCTATGAACTGAGTAGTCCGGGTCTGAGCCCCTATGGTGCGGGGAAGCCACCACGAACGGAATGTGTCTGGTGTGAAGAGTCCATCTGATAAGGTGAAACCATCTAAATCTATCAAGGGAATATCTGTAACAGGCATGGATAGAGGCCAATATCGCTGAGTGGGAGGAAAGTAAGGAATCTGAGTCTACCCTGTGACACACCTGATCGCTCGCTCTCCCAAATAGAGCTCCTATCCTCCATCGGTCAAGAAGGGAATCGGGCGAGTGGATAAAGCATACTCCAACCCTATTGGGAAGCCATCTTTAAAGCCTACTGACAGAAAATCAGGGGTGTAGGGAACCTAGGTAATGGCATCTATAGTCAGTAGCTCTACCTGTAAGCGACTGTGTGTAAAACCCTCCGCTACGGGGACCTCTGCCAAAGTAGAGTGATGTCAGCGCCGTCCCCACGAATATGTCTCCAAGCCTAAAGTGGAAACTGGACGAAGGTAAGGAAGCCTCTCATAAGCCTAGAACTGAAATAGACAGAAACCAAATACATCAATCTATCTATAAAAAAATACCCGAAGGTAGGGAATGGAAGATCGATTATCAGTACTTACCAATAGAAATGGGTAGAAGCCTAACCAAGCCTCTGTAACGCCTTCAGAGTGTAGGCGCATCCCTAAGAGGAAATATGCAAATGTGAAAGAGCCCTAATAAAAATCTTCGACCCAATCTACATCGTGGAGAGCACCAATAAGGGCAAATGAGACAATTGATGAGTTATCTGTAATGAAGCAGCCTCTCATGATTGTCAAAAATAGACGGCGAAGAATGCAATCTCTTGCTGCTTGATCATAGGGAGGAGGCTCTGATAAAGTCCCAATGGAAGCATCAATGCTCAATGGACTGGAACGGACGGCCCGACCCTTGAGGGCTGAAGGAGGGATCATCAACAAAGATCTAACAGCTGCAAAGGAAATATCTGTAACCAATGGCACCCTCTCACCTGTAAACTTCAAGTTGGTAATGAATCGCTAATCCATCGAAGTCATCATCACCTCATAGTCTAGCAAATGGAGGGACTGAGTCTGATGAAACCATCGCTCGAATAAAGCTCTTATATAACCCCATGGGCAACGCCGTGGTGTGATGGAAAAGAAATCCTTGAAGCCCCAAGAATGTATAATGGATAGGTACTCGGGATGCAGGTTCCTATAAATAGAGTGAACAGTAAACCAGTTCCCCCTCGGCTGAGTAAACCTGAGAACCTACATTGCAAATCAAGGATCAAACGTTGTTAAAAATGGGAGAAAAAACAAAAGAAAAATTGAAAGTTTCCATTACCTCATTAGCATGGAGGTAGACCGATGGATGACTTCTCAAGTCGCCCAAAAGTTCGGGAATAGGCACCTTACCGGGAAGGTTTCGGTGCGGGGTAGAAGAAGAAGGAGATGTATCTGCAATAGGGGCATCCTCCTCCTCGTCAATGGCATCAACCCTATTAACTCTAATGGGAAGGACCATAGACTTGGCCAATCAACTCGCATGTCAGGTCGGTATGGGCAAAGGGACATTCAAAGTCGCCCTCCTGACACCAGAAGAAACCCTACGGGAGTTTGAGCTGTTGGGCCTGTCAAAATCTATATCTGAAAATAATATTCTCCAAATCGCCTTAGAAAGGGTGAGGTATGATTTACTTGCGAATTAATTGAGTATGTGCATGACCTTAGGATATTAGAATCCTAGAAAGTTAAAAATCACATCATGCATGCCTTAATTATGTCAAATCATGCTATTTTAACATATATCCCCATTAGAGTTAAACATGCATGCACTTTACAATGCTCAGACAAAATGGACTATTCGCATGCACATAGGCATGACTAGGTGGCCATTCAGTATCACACCAACCCAAATCATGAACATCGCATATATTAAACATTAAAATATGACCAATGGTAATTAAATTGCCATAGTTATTTTGAAAACATTTTTCGTGCTTAGTTGTCCTCAAATAGAATTGCTAAAATAGCCAAAAAGGGTGAAAATTGACTGTGATGAAAATAACAAAAAATTCATATCAAAATGTTCAACATAGTAAAATATAATTATTTATTAAGTCTATTCATTTTTATTAAGTCATCTATGCATACATATTTGATACATTGTGTTTAAACCCATACTGCATGAAATCTAACATTCTAGCAGTCAAAACTTGAAAAGAAAGGATGTAAACGTTACCAGAGTTGTGCAGAACATTTGTACGGTGACGGATTTTGCAAAAAGCAGCTCGAAATGAGTAGATTTTATATGGAAGGTCCTGATTTTTCAGTATAGTTCAAACTAAAAATGACTTGTGAAGGGCCAGGGGGTATAAAACCACCCGCGGCTATCCGTGATTATACCTACGGAATCCACAGGTCTACCAGTGGAATCCGTAGGTCTACCTATGGAAGTCTAGGGTGGGTCCCACCCCCTCCGATTCAGTTTAATTTGATGTCCAGCAGGTCTCTCGGAACCTAAAAAGTTAAATCAAGAAAATGGGTTCTACGCGATTGAGCAGAAAGGGTCTGAAACCCTGAAACAGGGCGTCAAATTTCAAATACTAAAAATTTTCTGTTAACCGTTGGTAACAGTTCCAGCGTAGCATCGGGGAAGGATCTGGTGATTCAAATCGTTGGTAACAGCTCCAGTGTAGCATCGGGAAAGGATCTGGTGATGAAAACTGTTAAAAACTGCTTCGACAAAGATCGGAGTACCTGATAGTATGAACCATTGACGACAACCCCATCGTAACATCGGGAAGGGTCCGGTGGTGTAAGCTGTTGAGAATCACTTCAGTGAAGACCAAAGAATCTAATGTTGTAAACCGTTGGTGTAAGACCCCAACTTTTATGAATAATGATTTAATTTTCTTTATATTATTTCGAAATAGTAAGGTGTTGATTTGATAAATATGAAAGTTATGGGTGAAATGTGCAAACATTTTTAAAATGAGCAAGTGGTTATAAAATATTCTTGTTGTCGGGGAATATTCGTTTGGTCGTGAAATATTCTTGTTGTCGGGGAATATTCGTACGACGGCGCAGCTATTTGTGGGCCCCCACAACGGAATAACTGTCGGATATAGAAAGCGACAGAAATAACTTTTTTACAAAATAACGGCGTGGTTGTTACCGTTAGTACTGTTGAAATACCCGGTGGTTAAAATACAGTGATACGCGGTGTTGCACAGTAGCACACGGTATTGCACAGCATTTCGAATTATTGAGTCTTACGTGAGAAGGAACTTATTCAATTATTGTTACAGTAATTACTGTTCAATATTTTATATTATTGACTCAATAATTGCTACGTTGATATTTTATATTATTGACTCAATAATTGTTACATTGATATTTTATTGACTCAATAATTGCTACGTTGCCATTTTATATGATTGATTCAATAATGGCTACAGTTGATATTTTGTAGTATTGATTCAATAATTGTCGTTGCACAGTATTTCACGTTATCAACTCAATAATTCATATTATTTGAATAATATTATTAGATAGCATTATTGACAATGTCTAAGGAAGTTCTGTCTAGGAGGGGTTATTTAATTGCGCGCCAGTAAGGAGAAGTCCTTATCGGAAGGCCCCATCTTTCCTAGGAACGACCTGGTTGTTAATATTGTAGTTCTATAATATTATTTGTGAATAATTAATTATTAATTTATATGATAAGGAAATATTTATTTTGTGGATATTAAAGAAGGAATTGGCGCTGATGAGTTTTTATCAATATTTTGGTGTGAGAAATCATTTGTTTATGGATTCCGGATAATTTATGTTTGGAATTTGGAAAAACTTCCTTCTGCAAAGTTGTAGAGAATTAAATTTCCTATAGAAGGACACAGAATTTGTATTTTTCTGACAAAGGGGCTATTTGTTATGAATTATTGAAGTTTCGGAAAATAAATATTATTTAATGGGTGGGCCCCACTTTTGTTGAAAATCTGAATTTTGGGAAGCCGCCAGGCGTTGAAATTGTTTTTTAAAATAATAATATTTTATTCATTTAGTCTCCTTTGGCATCCTAAGCTTTTCCTATAAATAGGGTGCTTAGGTTAGAATTGAAAATCACACCAGAATCAGAAGTTTTCTCTCTCTATAATATCGAGCGTATTTTTGTGAGTATTTCAATACTTTGAGTGTTGCTATTCGGTGCAAGTTTCCTTCGGTATTATATCCGATATTCCAGTCAGAGGTACTATCTTTTTGAGGTAAGGGATGTTATTTTCTTTCGTAAATGATGTTATTCTTTTCAATATCATTATACAGAAATATTATCATGGATTTTATGTTGAAATTCTTACTTTTTCCGTCGGGGTTACTATTTACGTATACGACACTATTCACGTATACGGCACTATTCACGGAAAAATTAAATTTTCTTCTATTTGTCCAAATTGCTTGTTAAGGTAACTATCTTTGATTGTATCCAAGTTTTGAGCTCTATTCTTGAATTTTGCTCCATAATTGATTATTACGAGGTATTTTTGAATTGGATATACTAAAATACGAATCCTTAGTCTTTGTCTTTTATCTCACTGGATTCATTTTTTAAAAATGTTTTTCATCATTCTCAGTCCTAAAAGGTGATATAACTGAATATCTTTGGCCTGTAGAGCAAAGATGAATGATTACTTGATGAATATCTTTGGCCTGTAGAGCAAAGATGAATGATTACCTGATTAATATCTTTGGCCTGTAGTGCAAAGATGACAGGTGTTGAGATGAATATGACCACTGATGATACAAATGAATATCTTTGGCCTGTAGTGCAAAGATGAATATTTGATTCGAGATGTATATTGATTGATGTTACAGGGATAAAATATTGATGATGGACTTTTAAATCATAGAAGATAGTAGACTTGATTCTCTGCTTAACTCTTCTAATGAATTGTTATTTTCGCTGCGAATATTGATCTAAGATTGGTTGTCCATTATATTTTATCTGATTTATTGAAGGCTAACGATAATTTATTTTCCATTATCTTAGTCATAATATTCTTTACTGAGCTAGTTGAGCTCACCCTTTTCATCTGTTGTCCTCTTCGGGAAATGAGAATGTTGCGGGAACTAGTCGGGGGACAGAGTGATGGTCCGAGTTAAAGCAGTAGTAGTCCTCACTATTTCTGATAAATAGCGTGATAATAATTGTAATGAGGACTTAGTTTGAATCTTAATATTTTCTACATATTTGTATTGACACTCACAGTTGTGTGGTCGTATTTTGCACGACCGTATGATATAAAGTTTGTATTTGAATTCTGTACCATGTATTTGGCGACTCAGAATAGGTTGGGTTGACTGGACTTATTCTGGGGGCGTCACAGTTGGTATAAGAGCTTAGGGATATGATCTCTGGCGGAGATCGGGGAATAGAACTAGGAGGGGAGAGACTAGTAAATCCTTCGCTAGTGTGTCCTACCTAAGCTTATGTGGTATTTAATTGGTCAGTCGGAGCATAGGGTTAATATGTGATATGTTGATTTGTTTAATTAACCCTTGTTTTATGGCAGTATTTGAGAATGGCAGCTGAGAACGTTAACAACGAAGTGAATGAGACCGTGGAGACACCTTTAATCGTTAACCAGGAGAACGTGCAACAAGAAGGCAATGTTCATCCTGAAAACAACGCTGGTCAGACGATAAACGATGAGATGTTTAGAAGTTTTCTGCAGTTCATGCAAAACCAGACGAGAGAGACTCATGTGCAACATATAGGTGGCAACTCGCGAATTGTTACTGCCAAGCAGTTCAAAGAATTGGGACCACCAGAGTTTCTGGGAAAGCCAGATCCGATCAAGGCGGAGACGTGGATTAAACAAATTACCAAGATATTTGATGTCTTGGGATGTACGGAGGAACATAAGGTTCCATTCGCCACGTTTATGTTCCGTGGAGAGGCAGATTACTGGTGGGAATCCGTGAAGCGTACCCAGCCTGCCGCACTCCAGCTGTCTTGGGAAGCGTTCCAGAAACTGTTTAATGACAAGTACTTTCCTAAAAGTATTCGTCATATGAAGGAAGTAGATTTTATCAGACTCGAGCAAAACAACATGACGGTATCCCAGTACGAGGCTAAGTTCGCGGAGCTGTCCAGGTTTGCACCTCATTTGGTGGAGAATGAGGAACGTATGACGCGGATGTTTCTAAGAGGTTTGAAACCCGAAATACGTCAATACCTCATTTCTCATAAATTTTCTTTATATTCGGATGTAGTAAATAGGGCCCAGTTATTAGAACGAGATAATGATTATGTTCAACCGAGGGACCGCAACCAAGGTCTTACTGGTGGCAGCAGTCATCGGAGCAATGACAACCAGCGAGGAGGAAAGTATGACAGAAACGGTAACCACTCCGGTGGTAATCGTGGCCATGATAGTAGAAGAAGCGAATCGGGAGGAGATTTCAAAAAGAGAAGGTATAACAATGAGAACGCGAAGATGTCAACATCAGCACCAGCATCAACTGTTTCGAGGGGAGGAGAACGACCACCGGTCGTATACTTTAAATGCGGGAAAGAGGGACATATCAGCCCAAATTGCCCACAACAATTCAAAGGATGCTATAACTGTGGAAAAGAAGGACATATAGCTCGAGATTGTCCTGTTACAAAACCAAGTTCAGCGGGGTGGTGATTCCAAAGGCGGTTGCAGACAAGCCGAAGTCGGTGATTCCTGGAAGAGCGTTTTTCGTGACAGCCCAAAACGCCAGGAATCCACACGAGGTGATTACGGGTAAGCTGATCATAAACTCTTGCGAAGTTTATACCTTGTTAGATACCGGTGCTACCCATTCCTTTATTTCAATTGCTTGTGCTCAACGTTTGAACTTGACTTCTGATAAATTAGACTTTGACTTATCTGTTGAAACTCCGTTAAGAGAAACCTTTGTTACATCTACAGTTTACAAATCTTGCTTGATTCAGATTGGTACCTTTACCTTACTTGTTGATCTTATATCTTTGAAAATACTTGCATTTGACGTGATTTTAGGAATTGACTGGTTAACCAATTACCATGCCAGAATTGATTGTTTTCGTAAGGTGGTTAGTTTTCATATTCCTAATCAACCTGTTGTGCGAATCGAAACCACCAAACCACTAAAATCAGTCAATATCATTTCAAATCCCAAAGCTATTCGTTTATTGAAAAACGGATGTCAAGCTTTCTTAGCTCATGTCACTGATCTAAACCAGAATACATCAGATTTGAATGATATTTCCGTTGTTAATGAGTTTCCTGATGTATTTCCCGAAGAACTTCCCGGTCTACCCCCAGAACGTGAAGTTGAATTCTTTATTGACCTTGAGCCCGGTACAAAGCCCATTTCTAAAACCCCATATCGAATGGCTCCTATTGAACTTCAGGAGTTAAAGATCCAATTAAAAGAGTTGTTAGACATTGGTTTTATTCATCCTAGTACGTCTCCTTGGGGTGCTCCTGTTTTATTCGTAAAGCAGAAAGACGGGAGTATGCGACTTTGTATTGACTATCGGGAGTTGAACCATGTCACCATCAAGAATAGGTATCTGTTACCTCGTATTGATGACCTGTTCGACCAGTTGCAAGGAGCGCAATTCTTTTCAAAGATCGATCTTCGTTCTGGATATCATCAGTTGAAGATTAAAACTGAGGATATTCCAAAGACTGCTTTCAGAACACGGTACGGGCATTATGAGTTCTTAGTCATGTCTTTTGGATTGACTAATGCTCCTGCTGCTTTCATGGATATGATGAACCGTGTATTTAAGGAATATTTGGATCAATTCATTGTTGTCTTTATTGATGACATCCTCATTTATTCTAAAAGCCGTGAAGATCATGAACACCATTTGAAGTTGGTACTTCAAAAGCTTTGTGAGAACAAGCTATACGCCAAGCTGAAGAAATGCGAGTTTTGGCTTGAGGAAGTAGCATTCCTTGGGCACGTGGTATCGAAACGTGGAGTATCTGTGGACCCGGTGAAGATTGAAGCAGTACAAAGCTGGGAGCAACCTAAGTCGGTGACTGAAGTACGAAGCTTTTTGGGCTTAGCTGGTTATTATCGGAGGTTCGTAGAGGGATTTTCTCGAATTGCTACTCCATTAACTCAGTTGACTCGGAAAGATACAAAATTCATTTGGAGCGAGGAATGCGAGAAGAGCTTCCAAGAGCTCAAGATGAGACTTATCTCGGCACCTATTCTGACAATACCATCTGGTTCGGATGGATTTGCTATTTACAGCGATGCTTTGGGAAAAGGGTTAGGATGTGTTCTCATGCAACATGGGAAAGTCATAGCCTATGCCTCGCGACAACTCAAAGAATATGAAAGGAATTATCCTACTCATGATCTAGAGTTGGCAGCAGTCGTTTTCGCGTTGAAGATCTGGAGACATTACTTGTACGGAGAGAAAGTGGAGATTTATACGGATCATAAGAGCCTTAAATATTTTTTCACTCAGAAGGAACTCAACATGCGGCAACGACGTTGGCTTGAGCTGTTGAAAGATTACGATCATACTATCCAATACCATCCTGGAAAAGCGAACGTGGTAGCTGACGCGTTGAGTAGAAGATCATATGTGGGAATGAGTGCGATGATGTCAAGTATACGCGTAGAACCAGCTTTGATTGATAAAGTTAAAGCTGCTCAAGCTACGGATGCGGAGCTGATGAAGATGAAGAAGAAGGTGCAAGAAGGTGCAATTCCAGAAGCGAGAATCGATGAAGATGGAATACTTCGAGTCAACTCCAGACTTTGTGTTCCTAACGATTTCGACTTGAAGTATAGAATCATGATGGAGGCACACAACACACCGTTTGCAATCCATCCTGGGAGTACTAAAATGTATCGTGATCTTTGACATACATTTTGGTGGAGCAATATGAAGAGAGAGATCGCGGAGTTCATCTCGAGATGTTTAACTTGTCAACGTGTAAAGGCGGAGCATCAAGTGCCGAAGGGTCCATTGCAACCACTGGAGATTCCGAAATGGAAATGGGAACACATTACGATGGATTTTGTTACGGGTCTTCCCAAGGTTTCTCAAGGCTTAGATGCGATTTGGGTTATTGTTGATAGATTAACCAAGTCTGCTCATTTCTTGCCGATACGAGAGACTTATTCCCTTGAACGTCTTGCTCATATGTACGTGAATGAGATTGTGAGGTTGCATGGCATGCCAGTATCCATAGTTTCGGATCGTGATCCCAGATTTACTTCATGATTTTGGATCAGTTTGCAGAAAGCTATGGGTACGGATTTACGATTCAGTTCGGCTTATCATCCTCAAATAGACGGACAATCGGAAAGGACTATCCAAACTCTTGAAGATCTATTGAGACTCTGTGTTCTAGACTTCAAAGGGAGTTGGGATAAGTATTTACCATTGGTGGAATTCTCCTACAACAACAGTTATCAGGCAAGTATAGGCGTGGCTCCATTCGAGGCATTGTATGGGAGAAAGTGTCGCTCTCCAGTATATTGGAACGAGGTGGGTGAAACAACATTGTTGGGACCGGAGTTAGTACGTATGACTACGGAAAAGATCTAAATAATCCGACAACGTATACAAACAGCACAAGATCGACAAAAGAGTTATGCGGATCTTCATCGAAAGGACGTGGAATTTAACGTTGGGGACCATGTATTGTTAGGTATTGCTCCGTGGAAAGGAGTTACAAGGTTTGGGAAGAGAGGAAAGCTCAACCCACGATTCATTGGTCCATTTGAGATTCTTGACCGAATAGGAAATGTGGCTTATAGACTCGCTTTACCTCCAAGCATGTCTCGTGTTCATAACGTGTTTCACATATCCGTGTTACGTAAATATGTGAAGGATCCAAACCGCATTATTGAGTTAGAACCAGAAGAGATAGCCGAAGATTTAACGTACGAGGAGGTACCTGTCAAGATCTTGGATATGATAGTAGTGTGCATACAAGCCAATCATGTATGATGATAAAGCACATACTTTGTAAACAATCTTATTTATTTATTAATAAAATATTTATTTATTAAAGGCATTTAATTATCTACATGGTGCTGTTTTTATAATATGTAAATAACCCATAGTTTTAAGCAATGCTTTTAGAATCATGATGTTGATCATGCTAATGAGATCTAAATTCTTAGAAAGCTTTAAAACTAAAATAGTTCCCAATCGTGGGATTACTAAAAAGGGGATTAGTAAATCCGGATAGATTGGTACATATGTTGCTTGCTTATTGGATGAGGATGACTGATCTCATGGTCATTTGTGTGGAGACACTAAAGCAAGTATGTAGGTGCTTATTGGAGAATAAGTTCACTGAACGTGACTCGCTATGGAATACCTAATGGAGTTTTACTCGCCTGTCAATAGGAATTCCTAATGTGATAGTAGTACATGTGATCCTTGGACTTGAGATCATCATAGTATCTTGTATGTAACAAATTATACTTTGACTAATTCCTTAAGGCCTTTTAAGGCATATATAGGGTATGCTTGGGTGTAATGAGTTACATATGGAGATAATGAATGATCAATAAAGAATCTACCACCTCTAGTAAAAGAGGAGATATGTCCTATGTGATTCGTTAAATGACAACCCAGGAATCCTTGGCCAAGGTAGAATGAAATTAGAAAGAGGTTTCTAATTTGCATTATTTGGAGTTGTGCATTTTTTAATCGAAATACATATGATTAAATAAATTAAGACTTGACAGTAAATCCATGTCTTATATTTAATTGGGACATTGTATGGTGGAAGGATTGAATTGTACGGTAACTATTAACTCACAGGTTCTTTTATGATTAATGTTGAAATCTATATTATCTGGAAAGTCGTTGATCGCTAGGGAGGCTTATCCCTATTGTAGAATAAATGTTATTTATTTAAATAGATTATTAGTTTAATTTGTTTATTTAAATAAGATTAGAATTGTTCTAATTGATTTATTCACAACCGGTTTAATATGGAGAACCTAAAGGGTCACACCATAAAAGGAAGAAGAATTATTTAAGAAGAAAATGGCATGATAGTAATAATGCATTAAGTATAATTAATTTAATCTATGATGATAGAATAAATTAAATAGCTTAATGTTTATTATTTAATATTTTAGAAATATTAAATATAAATTAATAAGAGGAGTCTTATTAATATTATTATTATTATTATTATTTTAATTCTAAAGGAATTTAGGAATTAATATAATATCAGTACTCTCTCTCAATCCTAATAAAGATTAGGATATAAATTAATTAAAAGTAATTAATTAATTAATTAAATAAAACCCTATTCTAATTGGATTAGGAGGGTTAACCTAATATCTATATAAGAGAGTCTTATATCCGAAATAAGGGATGTGAAATTTTCCAAGAGTTGGGAGTACAAATTTTCTATAGAGATAGAAACAAGGGTTAAGCCAATAACCCATCTTCTTGAGTTCTTCATCTTCCTTGGTGGATCACCGTTAGAGGCCAAACATTTGGGTGGCTGACATTATTCAAGGGAAGGAGCCACTATCAGAGGAATCAAAGGAATCAAAGGAGTAGAACTTGTACCTGAGGAAGCTTAGATCTTCAAAGGTATAATTCCATGTTCTCTCTTTTCTGTTATTGATAACAAGCACAAAGCATGATCATGGTTATGGGTTTGTATAAATTTTTGAAAACCTAGTTTTACGCTTCCGCCCTATTTATGTGATTTGATTGCATGATTGCGTTACATACAAACCCAACAGTGGTATCAGAGCCTAACTTTGTGCTAATTATCAATTTTATAATTCCATGTATGAATTGATGTGAGAATTGGATCGTTTTTCTGGACAAAAATCGTTTTCTGCAAGTTTCTGCGACGAACGGCCCAGCTGCGCAGCTGCCCAGTTCATTACTGGCGCAGCTGCGCCGGTCTGCAAAAACTGCTGCTTCCGTCTACCTGCGCAGCTGCCCAGTTCATTACTGGCGCAGCTGCGCCGGTACCTGGACAGACCCTGAAAATTGATTTTAATTAATTAAGTAAACTATTTATTTAATTGATAAAGTTTTAAAATAAAGAAGTTTATTTTATCTGAAATATGATTTCAGACTGCTAAAATTAAAGGAGTTTAATTTGGATTTATTTTTGATTAAAATAAAAGAGTTTATTTTGTTTCAAAAATAAAATTTAGCAAAACTTTTGTCCATTAAATAACATCGATCCATATATGGAATAGCATTGTTATTCATGAGATGAATGGATATTTATTGATGCATATGTTGATGTGTATGATAATAAATGGGGTTGATTATGGACTATGACCAATGTGATTGGATTTTATTTTGGATGAATGCTTGAATGTATGGGTTTTATAAAATGGGGTCTGCGTACCTCGTCTTCTCTAGTTTTATTCTCGATGTAAATTCTATCTCCTTTCTATGTACTTCCCCTTGACTGCTGATCAAGGTTTCTATTTAATTTTAAATAGTTAATGTAATAGAGATAGTTAGAATTATTTTGAAGAAATTGGAGACCAAGGAGCAAGGAACGCATGAAGACTCGTTTGTATGGAGCCCGGGTTTAAATGTAATAGTTACATTTAAAATTTAAATTCTTGCACTCCTAGGTTTGACCTTTTGGTCCACTTGGTGGCTCTAGTGAACCAAACTAGAATAAAAGTCCATAATCAATCCGGGTAGAATATAGTATTCTATATTGCATGCTAAATATTATATATATTATATTTTATACAAACATGCTTCGCATTTTTAATAAAATGACGCGTATTTTATATATATATATGTGCATGCGCGCTTAAAAAGATGAGACAAATAATAACAAACCCCTCAAAGAAATAATATTAAGTCTGAAACGTTCAAATGATATTTGGAATATCGAGCGTAGCCTTCTAGCATGATTAGTTAATAGAGTATTAAATATTTAATATGAGTTTGTTGTGCTATCCACAAGGCGAGAATTGAATATTTAAGATGTTAATTAATCACATTTGATGCTTATCAAGAAAATTGAACGATCTAGTCTTGTTGTGCTATCCACAAGGACGAAAATTTTTCTTTTTTGAATTTATGGAAGTGCTAGGCTGGACTTAACTTAAATCATTTTAGTTCGGATGTGCACACACATGACCATTATGATTTAAGAGGCAAAATAAAAGGAGTTACATGGTGATGTAATTGACAAGAGTTGTCTACCTATTTATTTGTATATCGCTTGTTGTGCTATCCACAAGGTTATATACATTTGAAATGGGATCCTTAATCTCACTAGCAAATCTTTAATTAGATGTTGCCGAACTATATGAGTGAGGGTAATATAGTTTGATGAAAATAGTGGGAGATACCAATTTAAAATAAAGACCTAAATTTATTTTGGTATGCAAAGTTAATAAAATGAATGTTTGCTAAAATGTTGTCTTTTCACATGTAGAATTTTAAAAATGTCAAAATCACTAATCTCACTACGAAGCATACTTGATGCAAATAAGCTTACCGGCCCGAATTATGAGGACTGGCTAAGAAATCTGAGAATTGTTCTCACTGCTGAAAAGATTTCTTATGTCCTAAATTCCACTATCCCTGAATCTGTTTCAGAAACAGCCTCTGAGGAAGAGATTGCCACTTTCAATAAGTGGCAAGATGATGCATCTGTGGCTCAATGCATCATGCTCGCATCCATGAATAACGAGCTTCAGCGTCAGCACGAAAAAATGGATGCTCCTGCTATGCTGCTTCACCTCAAGGAGTTGTATGGTGAACAGAGTACGATTGCTAGATATGAGATATCTAAGGAGCTCTTCCGATCTCGGATGACCGAGGGCACTACTGTCGAAACTCATGTTCTGAAGGTAATCAATTTGATTGAACGCCTTGGACAGCTTGGGTTCGTCATGGATGGGGAGTTGAGTCAAGACTTGGTCTTGCAGTCACTCCCTGAGACCTTCTCGCAGTTTGTGGTTAATTTTCACATGAATAAGCTAGATGTCAGCTTACCTGAGCTGCTTAACATGCTGAAAACTGCAGAAGGTCACTTCTCATCCAAGAAGAACCATGTCTTGATGGTGGATTCTTCCAATAAAAGGAAGAGGCCCAAGGTGTCTTCTGAAAAGAAGAAATCCAAGAAGGCTAAGGGAAAAGGGAAAGAAAAGGAGCAAAAGAAACCTGAACCAGCTAAAGGAATGTGCTTTCATTGCAATGAGCCGGGACATTGGAAGAGGAACTGCAAGAAGTTTCTAGCAGAGAAGAAGCTTGGAGAAGCTTCGACTTCCAATCAAGGTTTGTTTATGATTGAAATTAATTTTTCTAAAAGTCATAATTCTACTTGGGTATTGGATACCGGCTGTGGTTCTCACATATGTAATACTGTGCAGGGACTGGTCAGAAGTAGAAAGCTGAACAAAGATGAGGTGATCCTACGAGTGGGAAATGGAGCAAAAGTTGCTGCATTAGCTGTAGGAACTTATTGTTTAGCAATGCCTTCGGGCAAATCCATTTATCTTAATAATTGTTATTATGTTCCGAATATTATTAAAAACATTATTTCAATTTTTGTATTGGATATGGAAGGTTTTGACGTTATTATAAAGAACAATGGTTGTTCTATTTATAAAGACGATGTTTTATATGGTATTGGAAATTTGCGAAATGGACTTTATACACTTGACTTGCAAGAAAATATATTTCAAATTGAACAAATTAAGAAAAGGAAAAGAGATGATATTAATTATACCTATATGTGGCATTGTAGACTCGGTCATATCAATGAAACAAGATTATCCAAGTTGCATAAAGATGGGCTCCTCGAGCTATCTGATTATGAATCATATCCAACTTGCGAATCTTGTCTCATGGGTAAAATGACTAAATCTCCTTTTAGTGGAAAAGGGGAGAGAGTTACAGAGTTGTTGGCATTGATTCACACAGACGTTTGTGGACCTATGACAACAAGTGCACGGGGTTGGTATTCTTATTTTATTACTTTCACTGATGATCACTC
This sequence comes from Panax stipuleanatus, assembly GCA_020205555.1. Taxonomy (NCBI): domain Eukaryota; kingdom Viridiplantae; phylum Streptophyta; class Magnoliopsida; order Apiales; family Araliaceae; genus Panax; species Panax stipuleanatus. Next base: position 19,984,597 of record CM035115.1, read on the forward strand.
AAGATTTGGATATGTGTATTTAATGAAATACAAATCAGAATCATTTGAAAAGTTCAAAGAGTTCAGAAGTGAAGTAGAGAAACAAACGGGCAAGAGTATTAAGATACTTCGATCAGATCGAGGTAGAGAATACTTAAGCAGTGAGTTTCTCAATTGTCTCAGAGAAAATGGTATAATCTCACAATGGACTCCTCCAGGTACACCACAGTTAAATGGAGTATCTGAAAGGAGAAATCGAACACTGTTGGACATGGTTCGATCCATGATGAGTTTTATCGACCTTCCAATTTCCTTCTGGGGATATGCCCTAGAAACGGCTGCATACCTACTTAACAAGGTACCTACCAAATCTGCCCCAAAGACTCCATATGAGATGTGGAAAGGGAGGAAACCAAATCTTAAGCATGTTAAGACTTGGGGTTGTCCAGCTTATGTCAAAAAGTTTGAAAATGATAAGCTACAGACTAAATTCGATAAGTGTAGATTTGTGGGATACCCTAAAGAAACCGTAGGGTATTATTTCTATCATCCAACTGATCAAAAGGTGTTTGTTGCGAAACATGCTACCTTCTTGGAGAAAGAGTTTATCCATGAAGGGGTCAGTGGGAGTAAGATATATCTTGAAGAAGTTCAAGAACCACAAGTTACCACGGATCAAAGTCAGGTACCTAACCAAGTAGAAGAACCTACTGTACCACACCATGTTCGTAAATTTGGAAGAGTACCGAAGATACCTGAGAGGTATGGATTCGTTATAGAGGATGACGATGAGGTACACATCATGAATGATGATGATCCATTAAATTACGAACAGGCTATGAGTAATAAAGACTCAGGGAAATGGCTTGAAGCCATGAAATCTGAAATGGACTCCATGTATGAAAACAAAGTATGGTCTTTGGTTTCACCACCTGAAGGTATTAAACCTATTGGGTGTAAATGGGTTTTTAAGAAAAAGACTGGAGCAGACGGAAAGGTAGAGACCTATAAGGCCCGACTGGTTGCAAAAGGTTTCAAATAAAGACAAGGAGTTGACTATGATGAAACCTTCTCACCAGTAGCCATGCTCAAGTCCATTCGAATTTTGCTTGCGATTGCAGCTTACAACGACTATGAGATCTGGCAGATGGACGTGAAAACGGCCTTCCTCAATGGGAAACTTGAGGAGGATGTGTATATGACACAGCCAGAGGGATTTATTTCAAAAGTTGGAACAAATCAAGTCTGTAAGCTACAACGATCCATTTATGGGTTGAAGCAAGCTTCTCGTAGATGGAACATTCGTGTTGATGAGACAATCAAAGAGTTTGATTTTATCAAAAACGAGGATGAACCATGTGTATACAAGAAGGTTAGTGGGAGCGCAGTATCATTCCTTGTATTATATGTTGATGATATATTACTGATAGGGAATGACATTCCTATGTTACAATCCATTAAAATCTGGTTATCTAAAAACTTCTCTATGAAGGACTTGGGTGAAGCATCCTATATTTTGGGGATAAAGATCTATAGAGATAGATCTAAAAGGATGCTCGGCTTATCCCAAGGAACGTACATTGATACAATGCTAAAGAGGTTTAGCATGGAAGATTCCAAAAGAGGTCTCATGCCGATGAGCCATGGAATACATCTCTCCAAGAAACAGGCCCCAAAGACACCTGAGGAGAGAGACCGTATGAGTAAGATCCCTTATGCTTCTGTAATAGGATCTATCATGTACGGTATGATATGTGCTAGACCGGATGTTGCTCACGCACTTAGTGTAACAAGCAGATACCAGTCGAATCCAGGAGAAGAGCACTGGAAGGTAGTGAAAAATATCCTAAAGTACTTGAGAAGGACTAAAGATATTTTTCTTGTATACGGTGGGTCTGAATTAAAACTCGAGGGATTCACGGACTCAAGTTTTCAAACAGACCAAGATGACAGTAAATCTATTTCAGGGTATGTGTTTACCTTGAACGGAGGTGCAGTGAGTTGGAAGAGTTCCAAGCAGCAAACGGTTGCTGATTCAGTGACAGAGGCAGAGTATATAGCTGCAAGTGAAGCTGCAAAGGAAGCTGTTTGGATGAAGAAGTTCATAACTGAACTTGGTGTGGTTCCTAGCATTGGAGAAGCAGTTCCCGTATACTGTGACAACACCGGAGCGGTTGCACAGGCTAAGGAACCCAGGTCTCATCAGAAATCTAAACACGTGTTGCGGCGATTTCACTTGATCAGGGAGATCATTGAAAGAGGAGACGTCACCTTGGAGCGTGTAGACTCTCAAGACAACATTGCAGATCCATTTACTAAAGCTTTAACACAACAGCAGTTTGATCGTCACTTAGAGAAGATGGGTATGAGATACCATGGCGATTGGCTTTAGTGCAAGTGGGAGATTGATAGTAGTGTGCATACAAGCCAATCATGTATGATGATAAAGCACATACTTTGTAAACAATCTTATTTATTTATTAATAAAATATTTATTTATTAAAGGCATTTAATTATCTACATGGTGCTGTTTTTATAATATGTAAATAACCCATAGTTTTAAGCAATGCTTTTAGAATCATGATGTTGATCATGCTAATGAGATCTAAATTCTTAGAAAGTTTTAAAACTAAAATAGTTCCCAATCGTGGGATTACTAAAAAGGGGATTAGTAAATCCGGATAGATTGGTACATATGTTGCTTGCTCATTGGATGAGGATGACTGATCTCATTGTCATTTGTGTGGAGACACTAAAGCAAGTATGTAGGTGCTTATTGGAGAATAAGTTCACTGAACGTGACTCGCTATGGAATACCTAATGGAGTTTTACTCGCCTGTCAATAGGAATTCCTAATGTGATAGTAGTACATGTGATCCTTGGACTTGAGATCATCATAGTATCTTGTATGTAACAAATTATACTTTGACTAATTCCTTAAGGCCTTTTAAGGCATATATAGGGTATGCTTGGGTGTAATGAGTTACATATGGAGATAATGAATGATCAATAAAGAATCTACCACCTCTAATAAAAGAGGAGATATGTCCTATGTGATTCGTTAAATGACAACCCAGGAATCCTTGGCCAAGGTAGAATGAAATTAGAAAGAGGTTTCTAATTTGTATTATTTGGAGTTGTGCATTTTCTAATCGAAATACATATGATTAAATAAATTAAGACTTGACAGTAAATCCATGTCTCATATTTAATTGGGACATTGTATGGTGGAAGGATTGAATTGTACGGTAACTATTAACTCACAGGTTCTTTTATGATTAATGTTGAAATCTATATTATCTGGAAAGTCGTTGATCGCTAGGGAGGCTTATCCCTATTGTAGAATAAATGTTATTTATTTAAATAGATTATTAGTTTAATTTATTTATTTAAATAAGATTAGAATTGTTCTAATTGATTTATTCACAACCGGTTTAATATGGAGAACCTAAAGGGTCACACCATAAAAGGAAGAAGAATTATTTAAGAAGAAAATGGCATGATAGTAATAATGCATTAAGTATAATTAATTTAATCTATGATGATAGAATAAATTAAATAGCTTAATGTTTATTATGTAATATTTTAGAAATATTAAATATAAATTAATAAGAGGAGTCTTATTAATATTATTATTATTATTATTATTTTAATTCTAAAGGAGTTTAGGAATTAATATAATATCAGTACTCTCTCTCAATCCTAATAAAGATTAGGATATAAATTAATTAAAAGTAATTAATTAATTAATTAAATAAAACCCTATTCTAATTGGATTAGGAGGGTTAACCTAATATCTATATAAGAGAGTCTTATATCCGAAATAAGGGATGTGAAATTTTCCAAGAGTTGGGAGTACAAATTTTCTATAGAGATAGAAACAAGGGTTAAGCCAATAACCCATCTTCTTGAGTTCTTCATCTTCCTTGGTGGATCACCGTTAGAGGCCAAACATTTGGGTGGCTGACATTATTCAAGGGAAGGAGCCACTATCAGAGGAATCAAAGGAATCAAAGGAGTAGAACTTGTACCTGAGGAAGCTTAGATCTTCAAAGGTATAATTCCATGTTCTCTCTTTTCTGTTATTGATAACAAGCACAAAGCATGATCATGGTTATGGGTTTGTATAAATTTTTGAAAACCTAGTTTTACGCTTCCGCCCTATTTATGTGATTTGATTGCATGATTGCGTTACATACAAACCCAACAGGATAGGAAGGAGCATGTCCTACGCTCGAAAATTATACCTCAAGTTAAAGTTTTGTGGAGAAACCATGCAATTGAGGAAATGACCTGGGAGTTAGAATCGGAAATGAAAGCGAGGTATCCTCACCTTTTCGACATACCAGGTACGTACATCAATTTCGAGGACGAAATTTCATAAGGCGGGGAGGTTGTAAGACCCCAACTTTTATGAATAACGATTTAATTTTCTTTATATTATTTCGAAATAGTAAGGTGTTGATTTGATAAATATGAAAGTTATGGGTGAAATGTGCAAACATTTTTAAAATGAGCAAGTGGTTATAAAATATTCTTGTTGTCGGGGAATATTCGTTTGGTCGTGGAATATTCTTGTTGTCGGGGAATATTCGTACGACGACGCAGCTATTTGTGGGCCCCCACAACGGAATAACTGTCGGATATAGAAAGCGACAGAAATAACTTTTTTACAAAATAACGGCGTGGTTATTACCGTTAGTACTGTTGAAATACTCGGTGGTTAAAATACAGTGATACGCGGTGTTGCACAGTAGCACACGGTATTGCACAGCATTTTGAATTATTGAGTCTTACGTGAGAAGGAACTTATTCAATTATTGTTACAGTAATTACTGTTAAATATTTTATATTATTGACTCAATAATTGCTACGTTGATATTTTATATTATTGACTCAATAATTGTTACATTGATATTTTATTGACTCAATAATTGCTACGTTGCCATTTTATATGATTGATTCAAAAATGGCTACAATTGATATTTTGTAGTATTGATTCAATAATTGTCGTTGCACAGTATTTCACGTTATCAACTCAATAATTCATATTATTTGAATAATATTATTAGATAGCATTATTGACAATGTCTAAGGAAGTTCTGTCTAGGAGGGGTTATTTAATTGCGCGCCAGTAAGGAGAAGTCCTTATCGGAAGGCCCTATCTTTCCTAGGAACGACCTGGTTGTTAATATTGTAGTTCTATAATATTATTTGTGAATAATTAATTATTGATTTATATGATAAGGAAATATTTATTTTGTGGATATTAAAGAAGGAATTGGCGCTGATGAGTTTTTATCAATATGTTGGTGTGAGAAATCATTTGTTTATGGATTCCGGATAATTTATGTTTGGAATTTGGAAAAACTTCCTTCTGCAAAGTTGTAGAGAATTAAATTTCCTATGGAAGGACATAGAATTTGTATTTTTCTGACAAAGGGGCTATTTGTTATGAATTATTGAAGTTTCGGAAAATAAATATTATTTAATGGGTGGGCCCCACTTTTGTTGAAAATCTGAATTTTGGGAAGCCGCCAGGCGGTGAATTTTTTTTTTAAAATAATAATATTTTATTCATTTAGTCTCCTTTGGCATCCTAAGCTTTTCCTATAAATAGGGTGCTTAGGTTAGAATTGAAAATCACACCAGAATCAGAAGTTTTCTCTCTCTATAATATCGAGCGTATTTTTTTGAGTATTTCAATACTTTGAGTGTTGCTATTCGGTGCAAGTTTCCTTTGGTATTATATCCGATATTCCAGTCAGAGGTACTATCTTTTTGAGGTAAGGGATGTTATTTTCTTTCGTAAATGATGTTATTCTTTTCAATATCATTATACAGAAATATTGTCATGGATTTTATGTTGAAATTCTTACTTTTTTCGTCGGGGTTACTATTCACGTATACGGCACTATTCACGTATACGGCACTATTCACGAAAAAAATTAATTTTTCATCTATTTGTCCAAATTGCTTGTTAAGGTTACTATCTTTGATTGTATCCAAGTTTTGAGCTCTATTCTTGAATTTTGCTCCATAATTGATTATTACGAGGTATTTTTGAATTGGATATACTAAAATACGAATCCTTAGTCTTTGTCTTTTATCTCACTGGATTCGTTTTTTTTAAATGTTTTTCATCATTCTCAGTCCTAAAAGGTGATGTAACTGAATATCTTTGGCCTGTAGAGCAAAGATGAATGATTACTTGATGAATATCTTTGGCCTGTAGAGCAAAGATGAATGATTACCTGATGAATATCTTTGGCCTGTAGTGCAAAGATGACAGGTGTTGAGATGAATATGACCACTGATGATACAAATGAATATCTTTGGCCTGTAGTGCAAAGATGAATATTTTATTCGAGATGTATATTGATTGATGTTACAGGGATAAAATATTGATGATGGACTTTTAAATCATAGAAGATAGTAGACTTGATTCTCTGCTTAACTCTTCTAATGAATTGTTATTTCCGCTGCGAATATTGATCTAAGATTGGTTGTCCATTATATTTTATCTGATTTATTGAAGGCTAACGATAATTTATTTTCCATTATCTTAGTCATAATATTCTTTACTGAGCTAGTTGAGCTCACACTTTTCATCTGTTGTCCTCTTCAGGAAATGAGAATGTTGCGGGAACTAGTCGGGGGACAAAGTGATGGTCCGAGTTAGAGCAGTAGTAGTCATCACTATTTTTGATAAATAGTGTGATAATAATTGTAATGAGGACTTAGTTTGAATCTTAATATTTTCTACATATTTGTATTGACACTCACAGTTGTGTGGTCGTATTTTGCACGACCGTATGATATAAAGTTTGTATTTGAATTCTGTACCATGTATTTGGCGACTCAGAATGGGTTGGGTTGAATGGACCTATTCTGGGGGCGTCACAGTTGGCGACAACCCCGGCGTAGCATTGGGAAAGGGTCGATGTTGTAAAGTGTTGAAAGATATTTCCACCAAGATCAGCGGATTTGACATTACAAGTCACTAGCATCAACCCAGCATGGCATCCAAAAGACCTGGAAAGAACAACGGTGGAAAACTATATTCATCGGGAAGGACCAATGATGGAACCTGTTATACAAGAAATCTCCAAATGAGTCATCAAATCAGTTCAGCCGACTGTTGTAAACTATCGTTCGAGTAGGCATTGAGGAGGTTCGGTGATGGTCAACCTTGTAAACTACCGTTCGAGTAGGCATCGAGGAGGTTCGGTGATGGTCAACCCTGTAAACTACCATTCGAGTAGGCATCAAATCAGTTCAGTAAACCATTGTAAACTATCGTTAGAGTAGGCATCAAGGAGGTTCGATGATGGTCAACTTTGTAAACTACTGTTCGAGTAGGCGTTAAAGCAGTACAGTTGACAGTTGTAAAATACCGTTTGAGTAGGCATCGAGGAGGTTCAATGATGGTCAAAACGTTTGTAAACTACCATTCGAGTAGGCATTGGAATAGATCCGATGATGAAAGCGTTGCAAACTACCGTTCGAGTAGGCATCGGGACATATCCGATGATGAAAGCTTTGCAAACTACTGTTCGAGTAGGCATCAGGAAAGATCCGATGATGGAAGCTTTGCAAACTACCGTTCGAGTAGGCGTCAAGACAGTACAGTGTCTAACAACTCTCTCCTCAGCAGAAATATCGAGAATGGTTGACGAGTAAACTCCAGACAAAAATATTCAGCGTCCATAACATTATATCATATTGCATTGTATTACATTATTTAATCTTGTCTTATTTTAAGTGTCTATTAATCTTTATTCTGTTCATTATATTGCATGCCATAAACATGATAAAGAGGGGCTTCTGTATACACTCAAAATTTTGGTTTCCTGTTACTAACCATGCAGAAGGGCAAAATTATCTTTTTTAACCTTCGGAGACAACCCCGAAGCATCAAATCAACCTTCGAAAACAACCCCAAAACATCAAATCAATCCCCGGAGATAACCCCATGATATTAAATCAACCCTCAGAGACAACCCTGAGGAAAAATAGAATCGTCTGCGACCAAACCTCGGAGACAACCCCAAATGATAGCCAAAAGCCCCGTCAACCCTAGAGACAACCCCTGGAGGGGAAAAATGGTCATTTTGATGATTCAACTTTAACAACCACAAAATAGCTATAAATAGGGTTATAAAGAGCCATTGCAGTATTTCTGAGCGCAAACTACGCAAAATAGCTCAATGGACTACCTGCGAAGACCCGAAGATGCCATTTTGGTCATAGACCCATCTTCCCGAATTCAGAAAAGGGCAATCTTTATGTCATTGCATAGCTTTCAGTATGAGCTTTCCGGAATGATATGGCACATCTCCATTGGATTCCTAAATTGCAAGTTACAAGCGTTTCAGCGAACCGCTAGTCGATCAAATTGCACGTACTTCGAGGCGACAGGACCCATTGGGCCATTTCATAAGTGTAACTGCAGAATCCGCAGGTCTACCGACGGAAGTCGTGGATTTATATACATGCTGCCCATCAGCTCGTTAATAAAGAGAAGAAAAAAAGAAAAAGAGAGAGAAGAGAGAGAGAGAATTCGAGCCCGTGGTGTAGAAATAACTCAAATCTTATTTCTAAACTTGTAAATCTCACTTGTAAGCCTCCATATACATATATACTACAACATATGAAGTTTTCACCTGTAGATATCGAGTCTATAGGCATTTAAATTCGTTTAACAGCCATTCTCGTACAAGGCCGTAAGACTTCTTTATGTTGCATTTTTCTTCCTTTTATACATATATATGAGTAATATATATGTATATTAGTTAGTTTTGTGGTTTAAATATCAATCTTTTACCTTTCCTTGCTTTACTATATATATATATTTATACATAATAGTGCCTGGATTATAAATATGTGGCTTTCTCTTGCTTTATTATATATATAAGTATATATATATATTAGTTAGTTTTTATATAGTTGTTTATATATATAAGCTGTATAGATTTATATATAGTTAATCATTGTGATTAAACATCGTTTGTAAATGTTCATTTGATGTAAATCTGCAATATTTAAAGTTTGTTGACTATATTTATATAAATCTAGCCATATCTAGCTTTTAACCAGTTCAAAAGTTGTAAAATTAGAACCGTTGAGCTAGAAGAGCTAAAATTTAATTAAATCTAGTTTTCTTTCTAGTTGGTAAATATTTGGTAACTACAGAACCCTAAATCTGTGTCTAGAGAAAATGTGAAACCATAGCTACGCGCATGCAGGGATTTAACTATTGAATCTCTTGTTTTGCAACGTTTAGAGTTAAATATGCATTTTATTTTAAGTTATCCACTGTGCAAGCTTTTAAATAATATTCTGTGAGCCTAGGAATCACAAGATCTATGGTTAAATCCGTGAACCAAGATCCGGTTCCCATAATGGACATATTGTAGTTGTATAGTTAGCTTGCAATCCTTTGTAAATGTAAACAAAAGGGGTCCTTAAAACGGTTATCCGGATTTAAGGTCTCAATGTAGGAAAATCATTGATTGTAGTGTTTGGGTCACTTTGATGGCTCTTATGCCTACACACACACACACACACACACACATATATATATATATATATATATAAATTTATTTTCAAAGATGCTTCGCATCTCGAATAAAATCAAATCAAGCCAAATATGGAATAAAATGAAAGTATCAAAGGCCTCAATTCCTATGAGAGCGAAAGGGTTTGAAAACAGCTTTTTAAAATACCATTTTCATTAATGCTTTATCTGATAAAAAATGAACTTTTCAATAATTCAAACCCCTTTCGTATATAGGTTCAAAGAGGCATAACACCACTGTCAAATAAAGCACTGCGGGAACTTTTATTTGCATCACACACACATGCTTAGGGAATGAAAAAAGTGATAACCGTGTTTCACGGAAGTCGGGGGGTGCCTAACACCTTCCCCTCGCTTAAGAAAGCCCCCGAACTCTATGAATCTCATGTTCTAGACCAATTAAATAGAGTCACATTTAGGTCATATTGCAAATAAACCTTTTCAAAACTCCAGTTGAGTTGGTACAACCATTTAAACTCATACCAACTGGCGGCTCTATCTAATTCGGCCCAATCATTAAAATCAACCTTTTCAAATCGTCGACATTGTATGTCTGTCTTTCCAAAAATCTCACCCTTTAAGGAAAGATAAAATCAACATAGAACATCTAAAGGGTAGAGAACCACACCTCCAAGGAATTGGAAAATTTCTCCCGGCGTCGACAAGTGGCGACTCCACTGGGAACGGTAGAGGGCTTAAGCCGCATTTTCAAACTTTTTAATTCTCTTCTTTATGTATGTGTATGAAATGATGTATTTAAATTGAATGGATGTGAATGTCTCTTTACCCCGCTTTATATTAGTGCTTTGCACAATATCATCATTACATACGGTGAGGCGCGATGAATGCATGTTGTGTGATTCCTCCACCAGGAGGCTAACCCGTCGGTGGCTCATTACTAGACTCAAGAAGAGACTAATCTTGCGAGGCTCATGAAAGGCGCCACTCAGATTCCCTCTAATTGAAAGCTCGGATTAACTTAGCATCTAGTAGATTGCGATGATCTGGGAACTTTCATGCCGAAAAACCGGTGAGAGTAGCCCTAAGATAGGTCAGCCTCTGATAAACCAAACGCGAAGGAAATTCTCTCCATGCATTTCCCATTTAATTTAGTGTAAAGTTTAAATCCATGTAAATATCCATTAAATGTAGATATCATTTCGTTTTCCAATCAAGTTTAAATATAAAAACCTGTCATGATGTCCTGTCATCAAAACAACTGAACTCTGTTTTGCAGGAAAACATTAAAAAAAACCTTTAAAACAGACACATTGCATTGCATGCATCCTTTTAGCGGCTATCAAGACTAAACTACATAAACCTTTTTATAGGAAAGATTGGTCCCGTTACCAGATAAAAGTCTAAGAAGGCATTAAGCCCATCTTCAGGCATAGCTTCAAGTGCTATACCCGAATCCACCCTTGTATCTTGGGAGGAGTTTGAGGGACTCAGAAATAAGATAGCAGATTTGGCTATTCTACTGAAAGGGCAGAGTAAAGGTACTCAAGGACAGACAGTACCAGAGTCATCCACACTAGGTGGCGGTCAGGATACTGACCAGAAGAAAGATACTCAGATACCTAAGCTTTAAAACAATGATATGACCAACAAAACTTCTGAAATCACCAATCTTAGGAATGATCAGGAAACTGGTGATATTAGGAAGAAAGTTTGGCAAATGGAAGAAACTATCTGGTCCATCAAAGGAGCTGGGGCATTTGGAAGTGTAAACTACTCAGATCTTTGTATATTTCCAAGGGCTCGTTATCCAGACAAGTTCCAAGTCCCGAATTTTGAAAAGTATAATGGGTTAGGAGATCCTTATACTTATTTGAAAGTATACATTGGAGAGTTAGGATCTTATACAGAAGATGAAAAGCTCAGAATGCAGTTATTCTAAAAGAGTTTGAATGGAGAAGCCCGAGCTTGGTATGCCCGACTCAACAATTCCAAAATTCATAGTTGGGAAAAGCTAGCTGATGCATTCCTAAATTAATAAAATTTCCAGTCTCAAATGGCTCCGACCGGACCGGTATCAAGTGACCAAAGTCAAGAAGTAGAGCAATGAGTCCTTCCGTGAGTATGCCCAAAGATGGAGACGGATGGATGCATAAGTCACCCCACCTATGACAGAGACTGAGATGGTGATGACTTTCATTGATATACAAGAAGCTCCATATTATGAGAGGGTCTTACCAGGCGTAGGAAAACCATTCTTGGAGATGATAAAACACGGAGAAATGGCTGAAATGGGGTTGAAATCAAGAAAGATTAAAGACCTCACTACTTTGGAAGCGTTAGCTGAGCACATTCAAACTGGAAATTATGAGAATAAGCCTAGGAGGCCTCACAAGAAAAAGAATGATGATGTATCCTTAATACTCCAAGGCCAGAATCGACAAGGCAGTCTTAATCAGCCCATTCAAAAGCAAAGCAATTACTCCCCATACCAATCATTTATAAATCTTTCGAATCCTTTATCCCAGAAAATTGGAGAAGCCAGACGTAGGATAACATCCACACCCTTAGGGGACTCACCAGAAAATATACTGAAGGTTTTGACAACAGAGAAGAAAATCATTTAACTCTTTCCCCCCTGCAAATACAAATGGGAAAAACTTTAACCCGGGCAAAAAGTGTGCTTACCACTCTGGATCCCCGGGCCATGATACCCAAGAATGTTGGTCGTTGAAACACAAGATCCAAGACCTGATAGATAGTTGGGAAGTTGTGGTGGCAACACCTGAGCAGCCTCATGCCCAGGATAATCCTTTGCCTCAACACAATGAGGAGGGAGTGAACATGATAAGCACGGGTAGAGGAGAAGGTTCCAATTACCTCCAATACCTTTAGAATTCATCACAAATAAATGTAAGTAGCCCCTCCAAGATAGGTTATTTAGAAGAAAGTTCTTCGATGAAGCGGGAAATAAAGTCCATCAAGGAACAGATTAATCAATTGGCAGACTTAGTGATTTATCAGCATCAAGTAACTTTGCAGTTGATAAGCCAAATTGGTCAAGGACAAGCTAGTGTTCTCCCAATTACCAAAAAGGATCATTATATAGATTCAAAGAGTATAAAACTTGGGAAGAAAGAGTAGCTAGGGAAGAAAGATTCTAGGCTCGAAGAGAGTTTACTGCTAAAAGAAAGTTCACTCCTTTGAATCAATCTTTGAAGGAAATTTTACAGATGCTGATCAATGAAGGAAAGATCATATAGCTATTACCACCGGTGAACCCCCAATCAAAGAGGTTTGATGCTACTCATATATGCCAATACCACTCCAATGCTCCAGGTCATGACACAGAGGGTTGTTAGGCGCTTCGCCACTTAATACATAATTTAATTGAGAGCGGTGATTTGTGAATGAAAAATAATGGTATGGTCCTTTCTGAAGAAAAGGATATCTTCCCTCCCGAATTTCAGAAAATGAGGGAAATTATAACAGTCATTTATGGTGGAGGAGACACCTCTGCAGTACCTTTGATAATTCAAGGAAAGGAGAAATCTCTGAAGATATCTGCACGAAAGCGGTTGATGTTGCCATATCTTCCCCAGTACCATGTAACTAGTTTGAAAAGAGTCCCATGGAATTATGGAGAAACTGTGGGGTTAAAATTAGATTTTACCGCTATCTTGCCTAAGGATAACCCGATGTATCTGCCTCGACATGTTTTGAAACCTCTTCAAAACCCCAAAAAGGGTATCTGAGAAGAAAATTACAAAATTCCTCAGCAAAATGGGGCATAATGAGGCAAGAGTGGTGCAATGTTTGAAGGAAGCACCTCATCAGATCTCTATTCTGGATTTAATCTTGTCCTCAGAAGATCACTATGAAATACTCATGCAATTCTTCGAAGAAGCTTACCTACGCCGAACAGTGGATATGAAAAAGTTTCGACACTTGGTAGATCACATTCTCAACAATAATGTGATATCTTTCACGGATGATGGCTTCCTAGCTGAAGGAACTTGTCATTGCAAATCACTACATGTAGTAGTGATATCCTTGGATATGTGATAGGGAGAGTATTGATAGATGGAGGATCTTCCTTGAACATTTGTCTTCATGATACTTTGGAAAGAATCAAAGTCAATATAAACAGAATTCGAAGCAGTCATGTCGTCGTACGAGCCATTGATGGATCTCGGAGGGACACTGTAGGAGAGATTGAGCTTCCAGTAGAGATTGGTCCACATACATTTTATATATTGTTTCAAGTGTTGAATATAATAACTGGATACAATTTATTGTTGGGCAGACCTTGGATTCATATAGCAGGAGTTGTTCCATCCACACTTCATCAACAGGTGAAGTACATCGTCAATGGAAATTTAATTACTGTTAATGCTGAACAAGAGTATCCAATCCATGTGCAAGGGGAAATGCCTCTAATAAGTCTCAATGAAGGAGTTGAGTCTGCCAGTTTTCAAGCTTTCGAGGTGAGTAACCCTCACTATAAACCTATTGGGGCACCAGCCCTAAAGCTAAGAATTTCTTCCGAAGTAATGTCTGTAGGTCAAGAGATGGTAGCCTTGGGTTTCTGGCCATGAAAATGGCTGGGAAAGAATCAACAAAGCATCAAAAGTCCAATTCGGATGCCCAGCCTAGTGGGGAAATCTAGATTATGTTATTTCCAAGGATCAAAGAGTAGAAACCCGCATAAACATATGACAGCTCATTCACCAACCATATTTCTACTCAATCTCATTGATGCAGGATTTAGAAAGCCTATGAAAAATATTCTTACTGTTGTGTCTAATCTGCTGATACCAAAGGTCAATACCGCTAGTGACAAGGAAAAAGCACCATTTTCCCACTAAGAAAAGAACAGTGCAGAATGAGTTATTCCTTTAAGAGGTTTAAATCCAGTTTGAAAGTATGCTCTCCCTAGCAAGCACAGAGGGTATGACTAAGGAGGTCAAAGAAAATGGTCAGTCAAATGACTAGTCTGAAATCCCTTTTATAGACTGGGCTAAGATTGATGTCCCAAAAAAAAGATTCTGACCCTAACATGAATTCATTCATGGCCATCATCAAGGTGGAGGATAATGGCAACCGACTCATCACTACCGTTAGTAATGAACTGACTTTGGATAACTGGGGCATCACTTCTTGCGTCACTTGACAGGGGTAAAAAAGGCATAGACAATCCATCTTCCCTGAGGTGTAAATATTAAGTTGCTTACTTTTGTTACTTAGTACTAGCAGCTTACTTTTGTTATGCTTTTACTGATGCTTTGTATTATTGAACAGTTTATATACTAAGTGAAAGCATTTTTTTTTCAGGATTCCAAAGTTAGATTTGTTTAGCTTTGTTGATGAGTTTCCTAGTCGGAACAATGACTACGACTTTGATGTAGGACTGGACTTTGACCTGATGGGGATCGAACAAGAAGAGATAGATGACTATGAGGTGCCTGAGGAAATCAAAGGATGGGTCAAAGACAAACCTAAACCAAACCTCAATCAAACCACCACTATCAACATCAGAACCTCAGAAAATCCCAAAGAATTGCAAATAGGGAAATGCCTGACCCCAAGACAAATGCAAGATCTGATTAAACTCTTAATCCAGTTTCATGATGTGTTTGCATGGTCACATGAAGACATGATTGGGTTATCTATTGATATTGTTATTCATCACTTACACATATCAAAGAGGGGTTCAAACCAGTCAAACAGAAGCTCAGAAGACTAAAGCCTGAGTGGAGCTTGAAAGTTGAAGAACAAATTGTCAAGCAGTTCAAAGTAGGCATTATCATGGTATCAACTTACCCGGAATGGCTGTCCAATGTTGTTCCTGTGCCTAAATCCGGAGGAAAGGTACGGGTATGTGTAGATTATCAGGATCTGAACAAGGCTAGTCTCAATAATGACTTCCCTGTGCCTTTTATCCACATTTTAATTGATAATACGACGCAATCTGGCATGTATTCCTTTGCTGACTGTTTCGCCGGATACCATCAAATCATGGTTGCTGGAGATGATAAAGAAAAAATTTCCTTTATCACTCCTTGGGGAACCTTCTGCTATCGGAGGTTAGCTGTTGGCCTTACCAATGCCGGTGCCACATATCAAAGAGCCATGATGGCCCTATTCTATAATATAATACACAAAGAAATAGAAGTTTATGTTGATGATATCATCGTCAAATCCAGAAAGGAGGATGAACATATCGACCATCTCAGAAAACTATTCAACCGGCTCCGCATGTGACACCCTCAAATCTGGGTACTTCATTTTTATAGGATTTGGTGTTCACTATCCAAATATAGCATATCTATTTACCCATAATAAATGCTACACATGAAATAAATAGAAATCCTCCCCTTAAGGGGTTAAAACATATGAATAAATAAATCTCAGGTTTAACTAACCTTAAACATCAATGCGGAAACGTAAACAAATAAATAAGTCTTAACATAACATCATAGTCTTCAAATAACATTCTCAAATAAATAACAAGTCTTCATCACTTGTTATCTTTGTCCTTGCCTTTGCTAGTGGAAGCCTAGTTTGTCCTTTCAATCTTAGCTGCAATGTTATTATGCAAGAGTGAGCAACGATTACCCACAAGTATAACATAAATAAAAATGAATAATAAAATAAAGAATAATAATAATAATAATGATAATAATATAAATAAATAAAATAAAAATGAACCTACGTTAGGCACAAAGAACCTAAACAGACAATGTTAATCCTGATAGACAGGATCTTCTAGCAGTATTTCCTCTACCTCTTGAATCTTTAATTCTAAGAATGGTTTCAACCTTTGACCATTGACTTTAAAAACATTACCATTCTCAGGATTTCCTATTTCAATAGCTCCATGAGGAAAAAAAGTGTGAACAATGAATGGACCAGACCATTTAGAACGCAACTTTTCAGGAAATAAATGCAAACAAGAATAGTAAAACAAGACCTTTTGACCAGGTGTAAATGATTTCCTTAGAATATTCTTATCATGGAAAACTTTTATTTGGTCCTTATACCGTTTAGCACTTTCATGAGCATCATTCCTGATTTCCTCTAACTCATTAAGCTGTTATTTCCTAAGAGTGCCTGCTTTGTCAGAGTCAAAATTCATTTTTTAATGGCCCAAAAAGCATTATGCTTTAACTCTACAGGTAAGTGACAAACCTTGCCATACACTAGTCGATAAGGAGACATTCTAATAGGGGTTTTGAAAGCAGTACGGTATGCCCACAATGCATCACAAAGTTTTAAAGACCAATCTTTTGTAGTTGGGTTAACTATTTTTGGAGAATATTTTTAATCTCCCAATTACATATCTCAACTTGTCCACTAGTTTGTGGATGGTAGGGTGTGGAAACTTTATGTGTAATTCCATATTTCTGCATTACTTGCTCAAAAGGTCTATTACAAAAATATTTTCCCCCATCACTAATGATCGCTCGAGGTGTACCAAAGCGAGAAAATATATTTTCTTTCAAAAATTTTACCACCACCTTGTGATCATTAGTTTTAGAGGAAATTGCCTTTACCCATTTAGACACATAATTCACAACAACAAGTATGTACAAATTGCCAAAAGAATTAAAAGATGGACCCATAAAATCAATACCCCACACATCAAATAATTTAATAATAAGAATCGGATGTAAAGGCATCATATTTCTACGAGTTATACTTCCTAATTTTTTACATCTTTCACATGAACTACAATATGCATGTGTATCTTTAAAAATAGTTGGCCAAGAAAAACCACATTGTAGAATTTTTGAAACTGTTTTCTTCGAAATAAAGTGACCTCCACATGCATGATCATGACAAAAAGAGATAACATCTGTCTACTCACTTTCAGGAATACATCTCCTAATTATTTGGTCTGGACAATATTTGAACAGGTAAGGTTCATCACAAAAGAAATGTTTAACCCTGGATAAAAATTTAGTGCGATCTTGCTTAGTCTAATGTGTAGGCATTTTACCTATGACAAGATAGTTAACAATATCAGCATACCAAGGTGCTTGGGAAACAACCATAAGTTGTTCATCCAAAAATGACACTCTAATGGGCATGGACTCATCTATGGGCTCCACAATTAATCTATACAAATGATCAGCCACGACGTTTTCTAATCCTTTATTATCTCTAATTTCAAGGCCAAACTCTTGTAACAACAGAATCCATCTAATGAGGCGAGGTTTGGCATCTTTTTTACTCAAAAGATATTTCAATGCAGCATGATCAGAATAAACTATCACCTTAGACCCAATCAAGTAAGACCTAAACTTGTCTAGCGTAAAAACTATAGCCAATAACTCTTTTTTCGTGGTGGAATAGTTGAGTTGTGCATCATTGAGGGTCTTACTAGCATAATAAATCATATGAGGGAGTTTATTGATACGCTGTCCCAAAACCGCCCCTATGGCATAATCTGAAGCATCACACATAATCTCAAATGAAACACTCCACTCGGGTGGTCTAATGATGGGTCCTGATGTCAACAAAGTCTTAAGCTTGTTAAAAGCTTGTAGGCATTCATTATCAAACTGGAAAGAGACATCGTTAGCAAGCAAGTTGCACAAAGGTCTAAAAATCTTACTAAAGTCTTTAATGAACCTACGATAAAACCATGTATGACCTAGGAAAGACCTTATTTCTTTTACTATTTTAGGAGGTCGGAGACTAGAAATTATATCAACTTTTGCCTTGTCTACCTCAATTCCCTCGTGGGACACCACGTGTCCTAAAACTGTCCCTTTTCTAACCATAAAGTGGCATTTTTCCCAGTTTAATACAAGATTTTTTCTTTACACCTTATTAACACTAGGGTTAAATGGTGTAGACATTCATCAAAACTAGACCAAAACACTGAGAAGTCATCCATAAACACCTCTAAGAAACGCTCGACCATGTCAAAAAATATACTCATCATACGCCGCTGAAAGGTAGCAGGTGCATTACACAACCCAAATGACATACGACGATAGGCAAAAGTACCAAAAGGATAGGTGAACGTTGTTTTCTCTTGGTCCTCAGGTGCTATGGGAATTTGGTTATAACCGAAATAACCATTAAGAAAATAATAATATGCATGTCCAGCTAACCTTTCTAACATCTGGTCAATGAAAGGGAGTGGGAAATGATCTTTCCTAGTGGAGGCATTCAACTTACGGTAGTCGATGCACACACGCCAACCAGTTTGCATTCGGGTAGGAACTAACTCATTATTATCATTCTTGACTACCATAGTGCCTAATTTTTTAGGTACTACATGAACCGGACTAACCCAAGAACTATCAAAAATTACGTAAATGATACCCACATCTAAGAGTTTATTTGCTTCAGCTCTTACTACCTCTTTCATGGCAGGGTTTAGTCTCCTTTGGGACTCACGAGAGGGTTTGGCATTGTCTTCTAAGTGAATCCTATGAATACACACTGAGGGACTAATACCTTTGATGTCTGTGATTGTCCAACCTATAGCTTCTTTATGTTCCCTAAGCACGGTAATGAGTTTATCTTCCTGTTCTTTATCTATTTTGGATGATATTATAATAGGTAAGGTTTCAGATTGGCCTAAAAATACATATTTTAGTGTCTCGGGAAGAGGTTTCAATTCTAGCTTAGGTGGTTTATCAACAGATGGAAGTGGTATGGATTCAGAAGGTGGGAGGGTTTAATCTTAGCTTTCCATTGGGTAGTATCCATTAATGGGGCAGACTCTAACAAAGAGTTGACCTTATTAATTACTACATGATCATCAAAGCTCTTGCCAAAATGTACTAAACAATTCTCTAATGGATCATCATAGGACGACTGCCTAAAGAAATCGTACACAGCACTCTCAATAAAATTAACCTCACAAAGATCATCATGATCATTGAGGTTGTTGACAAACACTGAATACATTGAGTTCTACCGTCATATTCCCAAAAGAAAGTTTCATAACTCCATTGCGATAATTGATTATCGCGTTGGAGGTGGCCAGGAAAGGTCATCCTAAAGTAACAGGAATCTGTGCATTAGCATTCTCCACAGGCTGAGTATCTATGACAATAAAATCTACAGGAAAGTAGAACTTATCAACCTTGATTAAGACATCCTCTATGGTACTCCTAGGAACCTTGACAGACCTATCGGCTAACTGAAGTCTCACTGGGGTGGGTCTAAGCTCTCCTAATCCTAATTGTGCATATACAGAATATGGCAATAAATTGACACTCACACCTAAATCAAGTAAGGCCATATCAATCACGTGGTCACCTATAACATAGGAAATGGTAGGACATCCAGGATCCTTATACTTGACAAGAGTTTTTATTTGGATTATGGAACTAACTTGCTAAGTTAAACATGTTGTTTTAGGGACATTTGTTTTTCTTTTCACTGTACATAGATCTTTTAAGAATTTAGCATAAGAGGGCATCTGCTGAATAGCATCAAAAAATGGGATGTTTATGTGAACTTGCTTAAACACTTCTAAAATGTCATTATATGGTGTGCCTTTCTTTACTGGGTCAAGTTTATGTGGAAAAGGAGTCTTAGGGATATAAGGTGTAATGGGTATATCAGGCTCTTTTAATTCATTAGGAGTAGGTTTCTCTTCGATTTTCTTATCACTAGACCCATTCGCTTGATTGTCTATTTTTTGACCAGATCTAAGGGTAGTGATGGACTTTGCTTCCTCAAGACTCCTATCAGGATTAGTAACTTTATACTGACCTTTAGGGTTAGGGACTGGTTGACTAGGCAACTTTCCTTTCTCTCTTTCTCCTATGACAGTGGCTAATTACCCCACTTGAGTTTCAAGCTTCGAGATAGATTGTTGGGCACCAAGAAGTGACTGCTGAGTGGTTTGCATAAATTGTTGCAAACTGTCTTCTAAGGTAGGTTTCTTTTGGGGAGCAGCGAATTGAGAATGTGACTAGAAACCCGGAGGATGTGATGGATTAGGGGCTATAAATTGCTTCCCTCCATAATTCACTGGAGGTTGATTTTGCCTCCAAGAAAAGTTTGGGTGATTCCTCCAATTAGGGTTGTATGTGGTAGAAAATGGGCTATCAGATGATCTCCCATAAGAATTTAAAGCATTTGCTTGATCAATATAGCTCTCTAGAGGGGTATAAGGTGGATTATCAAACGAAGCACACCCATCATTCCTAGCTCTAATTGCAAAATTTATAGTTTGACTCAATGATAGGGCTTCTACCTTCCTAGTTAGGTTTCCTAAGGCATTTTTTTACATCAAAATCGTCTCTTACCTCATATACCCCCCCTTTCCTAGGCTTCTCTCTCTCATTAGAAAAATCCCAATACTGAGAATTTTCGGACAACGTTTCAAGGAATTGCCTGGCATTAGTGCTACTTAAGTTCAAGAGTTTCCCTCTATTCATAGACTCAATTATGTGACGATTCGACATGGTCAAAGCATTATAAAAATATTGTACGAGTCTCCAAAGTTCAAACCCGTGATGGGGACACCTTAAAAGTAAGTCCTTAAATCTCTCCCAACATATGTAAAATTGTTCACCCTCGGTTTGGCAAAAATCGGCAATTTCTCTTCTAAGGGCATTTGTTTTAGACATTGGAAATTTTTTTGACAAGAATTTACTAATTAATTGGTCCCAACTAGTGATTGAATTAGAAGAAAGTGAGTTTAACCATGCTTTAGCCTTATCTTTTAGCGAGAATGGAAATAAACGAAGCCTCACAGATTCATCTGAAAAATTCTAAAATCGAAAAGTGGTGCATATATCTAGGAATTCTTTTCTCTTCTAAGGGCATTTGTTTTAGACATTGGAATTTTTTTTGACAAGAATTTACTAATTAATTGGTCCTAACTAGTGATTGAATTAGAAGGAAGTGAGTTTAACCATGCTTTAGCCTTATCTTTTAGCGAGAATGGAAATAAACGAAGCCTCACAGATTCATCTGAAACATTCTGAAATCGGAAAGTGGTGCATATATCTAGGAATTCTTTTGCATGCATGTAAGGATCCCCTCTATCTAAGCCAAGGAATGATGGAATGAGTTGTATTATGCTAGGTTTAAGCTCAAAATGTGTCGCTCGAGTTTGTGGTAACACAATGTAAGAAGGGTGATTAGGTGTGACTGGTAAAAAGTACTCCCTAAGTGATCTCTCCTCGCGTGCTAACGGTTCCCCTATTTCATTGTCATTATTATCATCAACCATTTTAATACATGCCACTATACTACAACTAGTAGAAGAATTAAACAAAATTTAACTTAATTAATATTTCTAATAATCCCCGGCAACGACGACAAAAACTAATTGTGCTTAAATTTTATAAAAATACTCGCAAGCGCACGAATCTATTGTAAAATAGTTTAATGCAAATTACGAGGTCGATCTCACGAGGATTATTGAAAATTAATTAAATTTTACTTAAATCCAATTCTAATCTAGTTAAAGAAAAGTGATTGTTGAAATAATTAAAACTAAAATCAAATTAACATGCAAATAAGAAAATAATAACTAACTTTTAATCAATGAGAGAACAGTTCTGAGGTTCGGAATCCACAATACTAACTATGTTGTCTTACTATTCATTATTAATTTGGAGTAGCAATTTGAAAATCAATTCAATGCTTCCTCAAGATTCTTCAATTAGGCACATAAAAATATTTCTTATGTAAATTCTTATTTTCAAGGTTCAATGTATAAGACCAAAGGATTAAATGTATCCACCATTTGAAAAACAAATAATCTTAGTTCTTATTAAAGCTTTAAATCATGACCCAGATTAAAATAAATTAATTGAAACTATTCACAATACATGATATTGAAAATGAAATAATTTAATTTAAATCTATCAAACAAATAATAAGAAGGTTTAAACATTAAAATCAGTTTGGGAATTAATAATGAATTTAAATCCATACATAATCAATATTGTTTCATCCTGCACCTCAAAAATAAATTTAGCAGCACATGATGAAATCAAAAACAGAGAATAAATAATATCCCAAAATCATGTGGGCTACTGCTCTATATATTATGTTGCGACGTCTTCTTCTTCTTTTTTCGTTGCCCAGCTGCTTTTAATTTTCTCTCTCCTTGTGCTGCTGATCTCTTCCTTTTTTCCTCTTTGTCGCCGCCTCCTTCTATATGTTACGCATCTCCTCTCTCTATCCCAACCTAATGCTTCCCCCGGCCTTGGGCTTTTATTAGAAGGCTATTAAACATGATTGTTGAACTTAGTAACATGATTTGGGCCCCACTATAAAGCAATACCTCCTGCTGCCTTTTTACTCCACTCATTTCCCAAATGGGGTGCTATTGGACTTTAATTTAAATTGCCAACTGTTACTCTTCTGTTTCACCCAAAATAGATCCAATTAAAATAAATAAATATAAAATTGGACTAATAAATCTATTTTAAAAGGAAATAAATATATAAATAATGTGCTCATCACCTATATTAGTGTAAGGGTTTGAAAACCTTCTTTCAAAACATCATTTCAATAATCTTATCGAAAAGAGAAGCTTTTGCAAATCAAATCAAACACTTTTTGCAAATCAAATCAAAGAACTGTTTTGCAAATCAAATCAAACCCTTCGTATATAGGTTCAACGATGCATAAACATACTTCCAATCAAGCATAGGCCCAATTTCTTACAGCATTCACATGCACATTGCAGATTTAAAAGGGAAATATTAAAAAGATGTGGTATCGTGTTTACACGGGAGTTTTGGGGTGCCTAACACCTTCTCCGCACTTAACCAAGTCCCCGAACTCAAAACTTTAGTTTCAAAGATCGAGTTTCGACAGTGTCCAGCAATTGGGCCTCTTTTCAAACAAAACTCGGTTGAGTTGGTACAACCATTTCAAATCTACCAACTGGCAACTTTATAAAACGTTCAAATCGTCGACATGATACATGTTGGCCTTTTCCTAAAAATCCCTTCAAAACTTTTTTCATAATAAAAAAAGTAAGGGTAGAAAAAACTTAGGAAGAGAGAAAGATCTGGGATGTGACTTAACCCGCTTATTTATTTCCACGTCGACAGGTGGCGACTATGCTGGGGACCAGTAGAGGGCTTAGGCCGCATTCAAATCTTTTCAAAATCTCCCTTTCATATCTGCGAATGTGTGAATGCCGTGTCTTTATATTGAATGAATGTGTGAATGCTGCGTCTTTACAATGAATGAATGTGAATGAATGCTTTCCTTCTTTTTAGTGCTTCATACCCATATTAGTGCTTCGCACCAATGTCATCATATGCATAACGGTGAGACACGATGTATGTGAATGTATGTTGTGATTCCTCCTCCAGGAGGTAAACCAGTCGGTGATAAGTAATGTCTTCGAGGGCGAATAAGTCTTCGGGCCTCATAAATATGCACCATCCAGAGTCGCTCCAATTGAAAGGTCGGATTAATTTCCCCTCTAGTAGATTGCGATGATCTGGGGACCTTCATGCCGAAAAAGCCGTGAGAGTAGCCTAAGATAGGTCAGCCGCTGATTAACCAAATCCGATGGGATGTTTCTTCATGCCTTCCTCTTTCAATTCAATGTAAAGTTTTCACTTCCAATGTAAAGGAGCATAATGTAAATATCATAAAAATTTTACATTCCTTGTTATATACATCTTGTCATCCTGTCATGAAAACAACTGACCTCAGTTTTGCAGGATAAGATTAAAAAACCACAAAAAACACATCATGGCATGCATCATATCTCTATCTACTTCTGGAAATTGACACGCCTACGTTTTGTTGTAGATCTAAGTCTAAGAAAGCACTAAGTCCATCCATGGACATGACTTTAAGTGCTTAACCAGAATCCACCCTTGTCTCTAGGGAAGAGTTTGAAGTACTGAAGAATCAAATAGCCGAATTGGCCAATTTGCTGAAAGAACAATATAAAGCTCTTAAAGGGAAGCATGCCCAAGCTCACACAGAATCAGGAACACCTGGTGGTAGCGATGGCAGGTAAGAGACCGAAAAGACAGATACTCATATTTTTGGACCACAAAACCAAGACACAACTAACAAAACCCCTAAAAACACCGTCCTTAACAAAGAACAAGAAGCTGGTGACATTCTGAAGAAAGTACAACAGATGGAAGAAACCATCCGGTCTATCAAAGGGACTGGGGCATTTGGCAGTGTCAATTATTCAGACCACTGTATATTCCCTGGGGCTCGTTATCCCAAAAAATTTAGAACTCCTGATTTTGAGAAATATGATGGATTGGGAGACCCCTACACTCACTTGAAAGTATTCATTGGAGAGCTTGGATCCTATGCAGAGGACCAGAAACTATGAATGCAGTTATTTCAGAAGAGTGTGACCGGAGAGGCTAGAGCCTGGTACGCCAGTCTAGACAACTCTAAAATTCACAATTGGGAAGAGTTGGCCCATGCTTTCCTCAGTCAATACAGTTTCCAGTCTCAGCTGGGTCCAGACAGATACCAGATAACCAAAATCAAGAAAACAAAGTTCTGATTCATTCAGAGAATATGCTCAACAATAGAGACGGGTTGCAACACAAGTCACCCCAGCTATTACTGAGTCTGAGATAGTCATGACCTTCATAGATATTCAAGACGCTCCATATTACGAGAGGGTCCTAACAAGCATAGAAAAACCATTTTCTGAGATGATCAAGCATGGAGAGATGGCCGAAATGGGGCTGAAGTCTGGGAAGATAAAGGGCATGACTGCCTTAGAAGCCGTTGCCGAACATATCCAGTCCAGAAATTACGGGAGTAATCCCCAGAGAGTACATAAGAAGAAAGACGAGGAAGTGTCCTTAATACTGCAAGGACAGAATCAAAGGAGCAAATCAAGCAGTATGCCCATTCAAAGGAGGAATTATACCCCTTTTCAAGCTTCTACACTGCCTTCAAACCCTCCATTTCAGAAGACTATGGAGGCCAGACGTCGGAGAACATTTACCCCATTAGGGGATTCTCTTGAGAATGTGCTAAAATTGTTAGCCGCGTAGAATAAGATTGTTCAACTCCTTCCACCAACCAACACCGGTGGACGAAATTTTGACCAGAGCAAAAAGTGTGCTTACCACTCCGGGTCTCCAGACCATGACACACAAGAATGTTGGTCTCTCAAGCACAAAATTTAAGACTTGATTGACCATGGAGAGATTGTGGTGACAAAGCCTGAGCAACCACATATGCAGGATAATCCCCTCCCTCAGAATAAAGAGGAATATGTCAACATGATCAACATAGGAAATGGAGAAGGATCCAAATACCTTCGTTATGTAGGGGAATCAACTCTATCCAGCAACAACAGTCCAAATAGTTGAGAGTATTCAGAAAGGCGATTCCTGATAGAACAAGAGATTAAGTCTATCAAGGAACAAATTAAACAGTTAGCAGAATTGGTTGTATATCAACATTAAATTGCCAGGAAGCTAATAAACCATACCAACCGATCTGATGTAAGTACTCCCACACCAGAGATTAGTCTCATCCTTTTGAGGGACCACTACCAGTCTCATGAACATGAACCCTTGGCCGACAAGATGGCCAAAGAGGAGAATTCCCAAACTGGTAGGAAATTCGCCTTTTAAAGGAATTTCACTAACCTGAACCAGCCGATGAAGGAAATCCTCCAGATGTTAATCAACGAAGGAATGGTGGCAGATTTACTACCTCTATTAAACCTTTGATCCAAGAAATTCAAGCCTGACCAAATCTATCAGTACCACTCAAATGCACCTGGCCATGATACTGAGGATTGTTGGGCACTTCGTAACCTGATTCAGAATATGATTGAAAGTAGTGAGTTAATAAAAGGGAACCGGGATTATAGCCTCCCAGATGAAGACACTCTCTTTATTCCCACTGCGTGGAATCAGGATACAGTGGCTGTTGTTTCTTGTGACAATGAACCAACCCTCACACCCTTAATACTGCCAAGAAAAAGGGTCCAAGAAACACAAAATCTTGTGAAGTTGGCCGCATCCGAGCCTTTAATCTTGCCTTTCAGACCTCAGTATCCAGTCATCAGTCTGAAGAGGGTCCCATGGAACTACAGGAATGACGGAAGGTTCCACCTCAAACAACATTCCCATATACCAAAAGATAATCCATTGTACCTGCCTCAGCGGGTGATCAAACCAGTCATCAAAGCCAAAGAAAAGGTGGCTAAAGAGGGAATCGAAGAGTTCCTTAACAAAATGGGACACAATGAAATCAAGGTAGTGCAAAGCTTGAAAGACGCACCCAAGCAAATGTCCATCCTAGACTTGGTCTTGTCATAGGTGGGTCATCAAAACATTCTGGTGAAAGTACTGGAAGAATCCCATCTGCCACATACCGTGGATGCCGAGAAATTTCATCACGTGGTAGAACACATTTTCAACAGCAATGTGATATCTTTCACTGACGATGATATACCTACAGACGGGACGGGTCATCGCAAGTCATTACACATAGTAGTGATGTCTTCCGGTTATGTGATCGGAGGTGTGCCCATAGATGGAGGATTATCCCTCAACATCTGTCCCTACGATACATTAGAGAATGAAGATTAACCCGAACTGGATCAAAACTAGTCATATGGTTATCAAAGCTTTCGATGGATCTCGCCGACAAGCTATGGGGGAAATAGAGCTTCCTCTGGAGATTGGTCCGCATACTTTCCAAGTATCCTTTCAGGTGCTCAACATCGCCACTGGATACAACTTGTGAATTATAATTAAAGAGGATTTCAAGCACAAGTTCTTTATCAGATTATATGTGGTGTAAAGATATATCTCTATCCTAAACACAAATCATGAATTCCAACGCCATGAAAAAAAACACAATCACATGTTATTATGATTAAATCTAAACCCATAATTCGTCTCTCAATTTCATATAGATTATCACGGTAATTGATAGCTAGAAAATTAAGCAATTAAGTCCAAATCACAACAGACAATTCCCACGATAGATCATAATAATTGATAGAGAAACATATTAAAATAAGGTAAACAATACGATCCATTATAATCTTAAATAAAAGATTTAGTTCATTATTATTGAATTAAAATCAAGAATCCACAATTGAATAAACATTAAAAGATAGAAATAAGAGTAGAGAAGAGAATAGAATATGTTGTCATCAAATCTCATGCTCCTTCTTGCTCCTGCTCTTGATCTTCAATGGCCTCCAAGTTGCTTCAATCTCCAATCCCATCTAAACTATATCTAATTTAATCTAAGCTAATCTACTGGAATCCCCCTTAATCCTTGTGTATTATCCTCCTTTTATAGCCCTCTTATGATCCTTATCCAACTCAACGCTCAGAATCCTTCTGTTTCGTCCGAATCCTACTTGAAATAGGATGTTTTTATACTCCCAGCGTGCATACCCACCCTGACGAGGTTTTTGTCATGTAAATGCCCGCCCCAGCGGATGTTTGCACAGTCCGTTCTACCCTATGTCCGCCCCGTAGAGGTTGCACTGCTGCTGCAACATCCTTTGGTAGAACGAGCATAACTTTTGATCCAGAAAGAGTTACGGGGCCTGCAACCTGTCAAATCGAAGCTGTCGACGAGATCTACAACTTTCATTTTTTTACCATTAACAGATTCGGATTGGATCAAGATTGAATTTGAGCTCCAAATGACTGCTATGTTAATTACAATTTCCAAACTCAGAGGTTTCAAGTTCCGCTTGGTAAAAAGGTCATAACTTCTCCCTCCGAACTCCGATTAGGATGATTTAAGTTAAGATGTTCCGGAAAGCTAAGAACAAGATCTATAATAAAATCCATGTCCCAAGCCAAGAATATGAAATGAACATGAAATCCCAAATGAGTTCCGAATTGCATTTCCTTGCCTCTCTATGCCAATAGTCTCTCACACAGTTCCCAAGCATGAGATCTACAAAATAACCACAAAATGCATGAAAAGTGACTACGACACATAGGATTAAACAACTAATTCAAGTAATAGATACCGGATAAGTAGGTATAAAACCGACTTATCAAATACCCCTAAACTTGAACCGTTGCTTGTCCCCAAGCAGAACACTCGAAACAAAAATTAAAAAAAATCATTCTCTAGCAATGATCCACTCAAGAAATGAATCAATATGAATTTGAACAATGGCCTCAAAGTTTACAATAAATGATAACCCAAAGAAAATTTCAAAATAATGCCATGTCTTAAATTTCAACAACTTTCATTAGTTCCACATCTACTCATGATCCTTTAAGTGCGTGTGTGCATCCAAATTTTCAAATAAGTCACGATTTATATAAGATCATACCAACCAATACTCATAAAATATTTTCAAAATTAACTCTAAAAACTTTTTATCACATCAATCGCCGCTAATAAAGACAAAGCACAAATTTGTCTTGAGGATCAAACGGATATTTAAACATTTAAGCACATATGAAGCCTTCCCAAGTACTTCAAAAATACTCTTTTTTCTATCTTTTTAGTGAGTACGTTTTACGCTCTATCTCACTTTCCATTTCCATGAAACGAGTGTGTTTTACGCTCCATCTCATGCCTGTGTTTATGGGTGAGTGCGTTTTATGCTCCATCTCGACCCACCACATGATTCAATTATTCAACTTGGGAAGGTTCAAATTTTTCAAAAACACTCCAAGATTTCCCCCAAACTTATGTGAGTGCCCAATTTTCAATTTGAATGATGCTCAAATAAGATTTCTCAAGTTCCAACGACATCTTTCATAAGCATCCAAAAAAAAATTTCAACTCCAACTAGCTAAACAAATGGATATGTGTATAGAAGTTCAAAAGATTCGCAAGTATTGTAAAAACCATTAAGAAATCGAAATATAGACTAAGCATGCTCATCAATTCTCCAAGAGTTAACAACTCATTAACCACCACACTTATCAATGGCCAAAATCAATTTCCATCAAAACATTGCCCAAGTAAATACCAAACATAATAAATACCCCCAAACTTAAAATAGACATTGTCCTCAATGGCTAAGATTGGAGATAAAATAAAGTAGAGGACACTTTCCTGAAAATATAACATTTTCCTCTTTGTCTGCTAAGTCTAAAGAATAGGCTAGGCACATTGGAATGAATCGGACACCACACTTGAATTGGACTTGACTAACCTGTGAACACAATAGAAGCAAGTTTATAAATTCTAATAAATGAAAATTTATTAAATAATATGAAACCTATTAAAAAACTAAAACTAAAAATTAAACTTGGGTTGCCTTCTAATAAGCGCTTGATTTACAGTCTTTCAGCCTGACTTTGTCTGGTCAATGCTAACTAATGTCTCTTCTAAAGTTGAGGAACCCCCCATCCATAAGTAGCAAATTATCCTTTAGGAGGTTCCTGCAAGTGATGGTCAGTGCATAAAAGTCACCTAGCATGCTCTGATTAGATATGATCTCTATGAAGAAGGGCAAATAACTAGGTGCTATCTCCATTGTGTATGTGATCATATTTGAGCATGGAAGTTGCCAAACATAATGAGTTCATCGTCTATCTTCTCTTTCTCGTCCCACCATGTCTTCAAAATTATACTCGCTCATATGTCATAAAAAGCTTCGCCGACA
Source organism: Panax stipuleanatus (assembly GCA_020205555.1). NCBI lineage: Eukaryota > Viridiplantae > Streptophyta > Magnoliopsida > Apiales > Araliaceae > Panax > Panax stipuleanatus. The sequence goes on from CM035115.1 coordinate 20,014,677, forward strand.
ACATGAGAGCGAGTACAATTTGTAAGCAAAAACTAGTTACCAAAGGATAACTAGTTGGGCAAAAACTTGTTACGCACAACACGCAAGTATACATGGTCAACAAGTAATAAAGTTAAAGTAAAGTATCGTTCCCACGAGGAATTATTTAATAAGAATCACCAAGTACTAACCCGTAACCAACTCATTCTTATTTAAACAAACGAATTTCAAGTTTGAATTAAACTATTTAATTATACTAATACTAATTACCACTAGCTAAATTAAGATTACAGAGATTTAATATCACAACTTCACTCACTGCTTCATTTAAATTAATACACTTCTTATAAATTATGTTCACTATTCTGAAATGTTAATCAAGAACACATAAATAAATATGACCATCTCTCAATGCATCATACTCAAATCAACTTAAATCCACAGATGATAGAATTAAGAAGAACACCCTAATTAACTAATCCACTATATCTCTATGTGAATTATAATTAAAGAGGATTTCAAGCACAAGTTCTTTATCAGATTACATGTGGTGTAAAGGTATATCTCTATCCTAAACACAAGTTCTGAATTCCAACGCCATGCAGAAAACACAATCACATGCTATTATGATCAAATCTAAACCTATAATTCGTCTCTTGATTTCATATAGATTATCACGGTAATTGATAACTAGGAAATTAAGCAATTAAGTCCAACTCACAATAGACAATTCCCACGGTAGATCATAATAATTGATACAGAAGCATATTAAAATAACTGACACAATACGATCCATTGTAATCTTAAACAAAAGATTTAGCTCATTATTATTGAATTAAAACCAAGAATACACAATTGAATAAACATTAAAAGATAGAAATAAGAGTAGAGAAGAGAATAGAATCTGTTGTCAGCAAATCTCATGCTCCTTCTTGCTCCTGCTCTTGATCTTCAATGGCCTCCAAGTTGCTTCAATCTCCAATCCCATCTAAATTAGGGTTTTGTATCTAATTTAATCTAAGCTAATCTACTGGAATCCCCCTTAATCCTCGTGTATTCTCCCATTTTTATCGCCATCTTATTATCCTTATCCAACTCAACGCTCAGAATCCTTCTGTTTCATCCAAATCCTACTTGAAATAGGATATTTTTATGCTCCCAGCGCTCATATCCGCCCTGGCGGGGTTTTTGCCTTGTAAATGCCCGCCCCAACGGGTGTTTACACTGTCCGTTCTACCCTATGTTCGCCCCGGTGGGCTTTTTGTTCTAGGAATGCCCTCCCCGGTGGGTGTTGCTCTCCTGTTATGACATCTTTTGGTAGAACGAGCATAACTTTAGATCCAGGAAGAGTTACGGGGCCTGCGACCTATTAGGTCTAAGCTGTCGACTAGATCTACAACTTTCATTCTTTTACCATTGACAGATTCGGATTGGATCAAGGTCGAATTTGAGCTCCAAATGACTGCTATGTAAATTGCAACTTCCAAACTTTGAGGTTTTAACTTCCGCTTGGTAAAAAGGTCATAACTTCTCCCTCCGAACTCCGATTAGGATGATTCAAGATGCTCCGAAAAGCTAAGAAGAAGCTCTATAATAAAATCTAAGTCCCAAGCCAAGAGTATGAAATGAACATGAAAGCCCAAATGAGTTCCGGATTGCATTTCCTTGCCTATCTATGCCAATAGTCGCTCACACAATTCCCAAGCATGAGATCTACAAAATAACCACAAAATAGATGAAAAGTGAGTACAACACATAGGATTAAACAACTAATTCAAGTAATAGATATCGGATAAGTAGGTATAAAATTGACTTATCAAATACCACCAAACTTGAACCGTTCCTTGTCCCTAAGCAGAACACTCGAAATAAAAATTATAAAGATTCATTCTCTAGCAATGATCCACTCAAGCAATGAATCAATATGAATTTGAACAATGGCCTCAAAGGTTACAACAAATGATAAACCAAATAAAATTTCAAAACAATGCCATGTCTAAAATTTCAACAACTTTTATTAGTTCCACATCTACTAATGATCATTTAAGTGTGTGTGTGCATCCAAATATTCAAACTAGTCATGATTTATATAAGATCATATAAACCAATACTCATAAAAGATTTTCAAAAGAAACTCTAAAAACTTCTTATCACATCAATCGTCGCTAATAAAGACAAAGCACAAATTTTTCTTGAGGATCAAACGAATATTTAAACATTTAAGCACATATGAACCCTTCCCAAGTACTTCAAAAATATTCTTTTTTTTTATTTTTTTAGTGAGTGCATTTTACGCTCTATCTCACTTTCCATTTCCATTAAACGAGTGCATTTTACGCTCCATCTCGTGCCTGTGTTTATGGGTGAGTGCGTTTTATGCTCCATCTCGACCCACCACATGATTCAATTATTCAACTCGGAAAGGTTCAAATTTTTCAAAAACACTCTAAGATTTCCCCCAAACTTATGTGAGTGCCTAATTTTCACTTCCAATGATGCTCAAATAAGATTTCTCAAGTTGCAATGATATCTTTCATAAGCATCCAAAAAAAAATTCAACTCTAACTAGCTAAACAAATGGATATGTGTATAGAAGTTCAAAAGATTCGCAAGTAGTGTAAAAACCACTAAGAAATCACAATATAGACTAAGCATGCTCAACAATTCTCCAAGAGTTAACAACTCATTAATCACCACACTTATCATTGACCAAAATCAATTTCCATCAAAACATTGCCCATATAAATACCAAACATAATAAATACCCCCAAGCTTAAAATAGACATTGTTCTCAATGGCTAAGATAGGAAATAAAATAAAGTACAGGACACTTCCCTGAAAATATAACATTTTCCTCCTTGTCTACTAAGTCTAAAGAATAGGCTAGGCACATTGGAATGAATCGGACACAACACTTGATTTAGACTTAACTAACCTGTGAACACAATAAAAGCAAGTATATTAAATTCTAATAATTAAAAATTTATTAAATAATATGAAACCTAATAAAAAAACTAAAACTAAAAATTAAACTTGGGTTGCCTCCCAATAAGTGCTTGATTTACAGTCTTTCAGCCTGACTTTGTCTAGTCAATGCTAATCGATGCCTCTTCGGAAGTTGAGGAGCCCTCCATCCATCAGTACCAAATTATCCTTTTGGAGGTTCTCGAAAGTGATGGCCAGTGCATCAAAGTCACCTAGCATGCTCTGATTAGGTATGATCTCTGTGAAGAAGGGCAAAATAACTAGGTGCTATCTCCATTGTGTCTGTGATCATATTTGAGCATGGAAGTTTGTCAAACACAATGAGCTCATCGTCTATCTTCCCTTTCTCGTCCCACCATGGCTTCAAAATTATACTCGCCCTTATGTCATAAAGAGCTTCGCCGACGACATGAAAGTGAGTACAATTTTGAAGCAAAAACTAGTTACCAAAGGATAACTAGTTAGGTAAAAACTTGTTACGCACAACACGCAAGTATACATGGTCAACAAGTAATAAAGTTAAAGTAAAGTATCGTTCCCACGAGTAATTATTTAATAAGAATCACCAAGTACAAACCCGTAACCAACTCATTCTTATTTAAATGAATGAATTTCAAGTTTGAATTAAACTATTTAATTATACTAATACTAATTACCACTAGCTAAATTAAGATTTCAAAGATTTAAGATCACAACTTCACTTACTGCTTCATTTAAATTAATACACTTCTTATCAATTATGTTCACAATTCTGAATTGTTAATCAAGAACACATAAATAAATACGACCATCTCTCAATGCATCATACTCAAATCAACTTAAATCCACAGATGATAGAATTAAGAAGAACACCCTAATTAACTAATCCACTATATCTCTATGTGAATTATAATTAAAGAGGATTTCAAGCACAAGTTCTTTATCAGATTACATGTGGTGTAAAGGTATATCTCTATCCTAAACACAAATTATGAATTCCAACGCCATGCAGAAAACACAATCACATGCTATTATGATCAAATCTAAACCCATAATCTGTCTCTCTATTTTATATAGATTAATACGGTAATTGATAGCTAGGAAATCAAGCAATTAAGTCCAAATCACAATAGACAATTCCCACGATAGATCATAATAATTGATAGAGAAGCATATTAAAATAAGTTACACAATACGATCCATTATAATCTTAAACAAAAGATTTAGTTCATTATTATTGAATTAAAACCAAGAATCCATAATTGAATAAACATTAAAAGATAGAAATAAGAGTAGAGAAGAGAATAGAATCTGTTGTCAACAAATTTCATGCTCCTTTTTGCTCTTGCTCTTGATCTTCAATGGCCTCCAAGTTGCTTCAATCTCCAATCCCATCTAAACTAGGGTTTGTATCTAATTTAATTTAAGCTAATCTAATGGAATCCCACTTAATCCTTGTGTATTCTCCCCTTTTTATAACCCTCTTATTATCTTTACCCAACTCAACGCTCAGAATCCTTCTGTTTCGTCCAAATCCTACTTGAAAATAGGATGTTTTTATGCTCCCAGCGCGTATACCCACCTTGGCGGGGTTTTTGCCTTGTAAATGCCAGCCCCAACAGGTGTTTACACTGTCCGTTCTGCCCTATGCCCTCGCCGACGGGCTTTTTTTACTAGGAATGCCCGCCCCGGCGGGTGTTGCTCTGCTGCTGCGACATCCTTTGGTAGAACGAGCATAACTTTAGATCCAGGAAGAGTTACGGGGCCTGCGACCTATCAAGTCGAAGCTGTCGACGAGATCTACAACTTTTATTTTTTTACCATTGACAGATTTGGATTGTATCAAAGTCCTCCAAATGACTACTATGTAAATTGCAACTTCCAAACTCTGAGGTTTCAACTTCCGTTTGGTAAAAAGGTCATAACTTCTCCCTCCGAACTCCGATTAGGATGATTCAAGATGTTCCGGAAAGCTAAGAAGAAGCTCTATAATAAAATCCAAGTCCCAAGCCAAAAGTATGAAATGAACATGAAAGCCCAAATGAGTTTCGAATTGTATTTCCTTGCCTATCCATGCCAATAGTCGCTCACATAGTTCCCAAGCATGAGATCTACAAAATAACCACAAAATGCATGAACAGTGACTACGACACATAGGATTAAACAACTAATTCAAGTAATAGACATCGGATAAGTAGTTATAAAATCGACTTATCAAATACCCCCAAACTTGAGCCGTTGTTTGTCCCCAAGCAGGACACTCGAAACAAAAATTAGAAAGATTCATTCTCTAGCAATGTTCCTCTCAAGCAATGAATCAATATGAATTTGAACAATGGCCTCAAAGGTTACAACAAATGATAACCCAAAGAAAAATTTAAAACAATGTCATGTCTAAAATTTCAATAACTTTCATTAGTTCCACATTTAGTCATGATCCTTTAAGTGCGTGTGTGCATCCAAATGTTCAAACTAGTCATGATTTATATTAGATCATACAAACCAATACTCATAAAATATTTTCAAAAGAAACTCTAAAAACTTCTTATCACATCAATCGCTGCTAAAAAAGACAAAGCATAAATTTTTCTTGAGGATCAAACAGATATTTAAACATTTAAGCACATATAAACCCTTCCCAAGTACTTCAAAAAAACTCTTTTTTCCTATCTTTTTAGTGAGTGCATTTTACGCTCTATCTCACTTTATATTTTCATTAAACGAGTGCGTTTTACGCTCCATCTCATGCCTGTGTTTATGGGTGAGTGTGTTTTATGCTCCATCTTGATCCACCACATGATTCAATTATTCAACTCGGGAAGGTTCAAATTTTTCAAAAACACTCCAAGATTTCCCCCAAACTTATGTGAGTGCCTAATTTTCACTTCGAATGATGCTCAAATAAGATTTCTGAAGTTGCAATGATATATTTCATAATCATCCAAAAAAAAAATTAAACTCCAACTAGCTAAACAAATGGATATACGTATAGAAGTTCAAAAGATTCGCAAGTAGTGTAAAAACCACTAAGAAATCGAAATATAGACTAAACATGCTCATCAATTCTCCAAGAGTTAATAACTCATTAACCACCACACTTATCATTGGCAAAAATCAATTTCCATCAAAACATTGTCCAAGTAAATATAAAACATAATAAATACCCCCAAACTTAAAACAAACATTGTCCTCAATGGCTAATATAGGAAATGAAATAAAGAAGATGACACTTCCCTGAAAATATAACATTTTCCTCCGAGTCTGCTAAGTCTAAAAAATAGGCTAATCACATTGGAATTAATCGAACACCACACTTAAATTGGACTTGACTAACCTGTGAAAACAATAGAAGCAAGTTTATTAAATTCTAATAAATGAAAATTTATTAAATAATATGAAACCTAATAAGAAACTACGATTGAAAATTAAACTTGGGTTGCCTCCCAATAAGCGCTTTATTTACAGTCTTTCAGCTTGGCTTTGTCTGTTCAATGCTAACCGATGCCACTTCGGAAGTTGAGGACCCTCTATCCATCAATAGCAAATTATCCTTTGGGAGGTTCCCGCAATCAATGGCCAGTGCATCAAAGGCACCTAGCAAGCTCTGATTAGGTAGGATCACTATAAAGAAGGGCAAATAACTAGGTGCTATCTCCATTGTGTCTGTGATCATATTTGAGCATGGAAGTTTGTCAAACACAATGAGTTCATCATCTATCTTCTCTTTCTCGTCCCACCATGGCTTCAAAATTGTACTCGCTCTTATGTCATAAAGAGCGTCGCCGATGACATGAGAGCGAGTACAATTTTGAAGCAAGAACTAGTTACCAAAGGATAACTAGTTGGGCAAAAACTTGTTACGTACAATACACAAGTATACGTGGTCAACAAGTAATAAAGTGAAAGTAAAGTATTGTTCCCACAAGGAATTATTAAATAAAAATTACCAAGTACTAACCCGTAACCAACTCATTCTTATTTAAACGAATGAATTTCAAGTTTGAATTAAACTATTTAATTATACTAATACTAATTACCACTAGCTAAATTAAGATTATAGAGATTTAAGATCACAACTTCACTTGCTGCTTCATTTAAATTAGTACACTTCTTATCAATTATGTTCACTATTCTGAATTATTAATCAAGAACACATAAATAAATATGACCATCTCTTAATGCATCATACTCAAATCAACTTAAATCCACAGATGATAGAATTAAGAAGAACACCCTAATTAACTAATCCACTATATCTCCATGTGAATTATAATTAAAGAGTATTTCAAGCACAAGTTCTTTATCAGATTACATATGGTGTAAAGGTATATCTCTATCCTAAACACAAATCATGAATTCCAATGCCATGTAGAAAACACAATCACATGCTATTATGATCAAATCTAAACCCATAATCCGTCTCTCGATTTCATATAGATTATCACGATAACTGAAAGCTAAAAAATTAAGTAATTTAGTCTAAATCACAATAGACAATTCCCATGATAGATCATAATAATTGATAGAGAAGCATATTAAAATAAGCTACACAATACGATCCATTGTAATCTTAAACAAAAGATTTAGTTCATTATTATTGAATTAAAACCAAGAATCCACAATTGAATAAACCTTAAAAGATAGAAATAAGAGTAGAGAAGAGAATAGAATCTGTTGTCAGCAAATCTCATGCTCCTTCTTGCTCCTGCTCTTGATCTTCAATGGCCTCCAAGTTGCTTCAATCTCCAATCCCATCTTAACTAGGGTTTGTATCTAATTTAATTTAAACTAATCTACTGGAATCCCCCTTAATCCTTGTGTATTCTCCCCATTTTATAGCCCTCTTATTATCCTTATCCAACTCAACGCTCAGAATCCTTCCATTTCGTCCAAATCCTACTTGAAATAGGATGTTTTTATGCTCCCAGTGCGCATACCCGCCCTGGCGGGGTTTTTACCTTGTCAATGCCCGCCCCAGTGGGTGTTTATACTGTCCGTTCTGCTCTATGCCAGCCCCGATGGGCTTTTGGTACTAGGAATGCCCACCCGGGCGGGTGTTGCTCTGCTCTGTGACATCCTTTGGTAGAACAAACATAACTTTAGATGCAGGAAGAGTTACGAGGCCTGCAACCTATCAAATCGAACCTGTCGATGAGATCTACAACTTTTATTCTTTTACAATTGACAGATTCGGATTGAATAAAGGTCGAATTTGAGCTCCAAATGATTGCTATATAAATTGCAACTTCCAAACCATGAGGTTTCAACTTCCGCTTGGTAAAAAGGTCATAACTTCTCCGTCCGAACTCTGATTAGGATGATTCAAGATGTTCCAAAAAGCTAAGAAGAAGATCTATAATAAAATCCAAGTCCCAAGGATAGAGTATGAAATAAACATGAAAGCCCAAATGAGTTCCAGATTATATTTCTTTGCCACTCCATGCCAATAGTCGTTCACACAGTTCCCAAGCATGAGATCTACAAAATAACCACAAAATGCATGAAATGTGACTACGACATATAGGATTAAACAACTAATTCAAGTAATAGATATCGGATAAGAAGGTATAAAATCAACTTATCAAATACCCCCAAACTTGAACCGTTGCTTGTCCGAAGCAGAACACTCGAAACAAAAATTAGAAAGATTCATTCTCTAGCAATGATCCACAAAAGCAATGAATCAATATGAATTTGAATAATGGACTCAAAGGTTACAACAAATGATAACCCAAAGAAAATTTCAAAATAATGCCATGTCTAAAATTTCAACAACTTTTATTAGTTCCACATCTACTCATGATCCTTTAAGTGCGTGTGTGCATCTAAATATTCAAACTAGTCATGATTTATATAAGATCATATAAACCAATACTCATAAAAGATTTTTAAAAGAAACTCTAAAAAATTCTTATCACATCAATCGCCGCTAATAAAGACAAAGCACAAATTTTTCTTGAGGATCAAACGAATATTTAAACATTAAAGCACATACGAACCCTTCCCAAGTACTTCGAAAATACTCTTTTTTTTAATTTTTTTAGTGAGTGCGATTTACGCTCTATCTCACTTTCCATTTCCATTAAACGAGTGCGTTTTATGCTCCATCTCGTGCCTGTGTTTATGGGTGAGTGCGTTTTATGCTCCATCTCGACCCACCACATGATTCAATTATTCAACTCGGGAAGGTTCAAATTTTTCAAAAACACTCCAAGATTTCCCCCAAACTTATGTGAGTGCCTAATTTTCACTTCGATTGATGCTCAAATAAGATTTCTCAAGTTGCAATGATATCTTTCATAAGCATCAAAAAAAAATTCCAACTCCAACTAGCTAAACAAATGGATATGTGTATAGAAGTTCAAAAGATTCGCAAGTAGTGTAAAAACCACTAAGAAATCAAAATATAGACTAAGCATGCTCATCAATTCTCCAAGAGTTAACAACTCATTAACCACCACACTTATCATTGGCCAAAATCAATTTTCATTAAAACATTGCCCAAGTAAATACCAAACATAATAAATACCCCCAAACTTAAAATAGACATTGTCCTCAATGGCTAAGATAGGAAATAAAATAAAGTAGAGGACACTTCCCTGAAAATATAACATTTTCCTCCTTGTCTGCTAAGTCTGAAGAATAGGCTAGGCACATTAGAAGGAATCGGGCACCACACTTGAATTGGACTTGACTAACCTGTGAACACAATACAAGCAAGTTTATTAAATTCTAATAAATGAAAATTTATTAAATAATATGAAACCTAAAAAAAAACTAAAAATAAAAATTAAACTTGGGTTGCTTCCCAATAAACGCTTGATTTATAGTCATTCAGCCTTACTTTGTCTGGTCAATGCTAACAAATGCCTCTTCGGAAGTTGAGGAACCCTCCATCCATCAGTAGCAAATTATCCTTGGGGAGTTTCCCGCAAGCGATGGCCATTGCATCAAAGTCACATAGCATGCTCTAATTAGGTTTGATCTTTATGTAGAAGGGCAAATAACTAGGTGCTATCTCCATTGTTTCTGTGATCATATTTGAGCTTGGAAGTTTGTCAAACACAATGAGTTCTTCGTCTATCTTCTCCTTCTCGTCCAACCATGACTTCAAAATTATACTCTCTTTTATGTCATAAAGAGCTTCACCGACGACATGAGAGCGAGTGCAATTTTGAAGTAAAAACTAGTTACCAAAGGACAACTAGTTAGGCAAAAATTTGTTGGGCAAAAACTAGTTACGCACAGCACGCAAATATACGTGGTCAACAAGTAATAAAGTGAAACTAAAGTATCGTTCCCACGAGGAATTATTTAATAAGAATCACCAAGTACTAACCCGTAACCAACTCAATCTTATTTAAACGAATGAATTTCAAGTTTGAATTAAATTATTTAATTACATTAATCCTAATTACCACCAGCTAAATTAAGATTACAGAGATTTAAGATCACAACTTCACTTATTGCTTCATTTAAATTAATACACTTCTTATCAATTATATTCACTATTCTAAATTATTAATCAAGAACACATAAATAAATATGACCATCTCTCAATGCATCATACTCAAATCAACTTAAATCTACAGATGATAGAATTAAGAAGAACACCCTAATTAACTAATCAACTATATCTCTATGTGAATTATAATTAAAGACGATTTCAAGCACAAATTCTTTACCAGATTACATGTGGTGTAAAGGTATATCTCTACCCTAAACACAAATTATGAATTCCAACGCCATGCAGAAAATACAATCACATGCTATTATGATCAAATCTAAACCCATAATCCGTCTCTTGATTTTATATAGATTATCACGGTAATTGATAGCTAGGAAATTAAGCAATTAAGTCCAAATCACAATAGACAATTCCCACGATAGATCATAATAATTGATAGAGAAGCATATTAAAATAAGCTATAAAATACGATCCATTGTAATCTTAAACAAAAGATTTAGTTCATTATTATTGAATTAAAACTAAGAATCCACAATTGAATAAACATCAAAAGATAGAAATAAGAGTAGAGAAGAGAATAGAATCTGTTGTCAGCAAATCTCATGCTCCTTTTTGCTTCTGCTCTTGATCTTCAATGGCCTCCAAGTTGCTTCAATCTCCAATCTCCAATCCCATCTAAACTAGGGTTTGTATCTAATTTAATCTAAACTAATCTACTAGAATCCCCCTTAATCCTTCCGTTTCGTCTAAATCCTACTTGAAATAGGATGTTTTTATGCTCCCAGTGCGCATACTCGCCCCGGCGGGATTTTTGCCTTGTAAATGCCAGCCCTGGCGGGTGTTTACACTGTCCGTTCTACCATATGCTCGCCCCGGCGGGCTTTTTGTACTAAGAATGCCTGCCCCGGCGGGTGTTGCTCTGCTGCTACGACATCCTTTGGTAGAACGAGCATAACGTTTGATTCAGGAAGAGTTACGGGGCCTACTACCTATCAAATCGAAGCTATCGACAAGATCTACGACTTTCATTCATTGACAATTGACAGATTCGGATTGGATCAAGGTCAAATTTGAGCACCAAATGACTGCTATGTAAATTGTAACTTCCAAACTCTAAGGTTTCAACTTCCGCTTGGTAAAAAAGGTCATAACTTATACCTCCGAACTCCGATTAGGATTATTAAAGATGTTTCAGAAAGCTAAGAAGAAGCTCTATAATAAAATTCAAGTCCCAAGCCAAGAGTATGAAATAAACATGAAAGCCCAAATGAGCTCCGGATTACATTTCCTTGCCTCTCCATACCAATAGTTGCTTACAAAGTTCCCAAGCATGAGATCTACAAAATAACCACAAAATGCATGAAAAGTGACTATGACACATAGGATTAAACACCTAATTCAAGTAATAGATACTGTATATGTAGGTATAAAACTGACTTATTATGACGCCCCCAAATTCCAGGACCGCCACTTGGTCTCTCGAATTCGGTTCATCACGTGCTCATGGTAATACATCACAATAATAATAACTAAATAACACACATCACAGCGGAAAATCTATTCTAGAATAATTTACAATGATTTATTATAATTATTCCCCCAAGTCTCGCAACCTACAATACTTAATAGATTACATAATAATATCAATTAACGACTTATTACATAACCTAACTTAAGCTTAAACATAATCAAAACCAGTCTTACTACATCATCTTAATACAACAATAAAATATTTAAAAACATAAAAGAGACAAGCTAGTTGGTAGCCTTGCCCTTGCCCTTATCAACGCCCGAAGGTTCGCCCTGCTCTGCCTAAACTGAAATGTTTTAGGGAAAGCAAGAATGAGCACAAATTGCCCAACAAGTAATATACAATAAGGGTAAGTGATATAATCCTTAATTTTTGAAAGGGTATAACAAAGTTTGATAGTTCAAGGATAACAAAAATATCAACAGTTTTCAATAATAGTCGCTAAGGACAGAATAATATCAATGTGATTCAATAACAAATCAATTCAAGATTTTAAGATAACTGAATACTGAGCAGTCGCTAAGGACTATGAACTTCTACTAGAATTAACAGTAATAAACTGAAAATCCAACAAAAACAGGTACAACAGGTGATCAGCCTAAAGCACCATCTTTATGCATAACAATCAATCATACTCAAGTGTGCACGTCGGTTCTCCGACAATTATATATTCCCTTCAAAGAAGGTTGTTCTTCTCAGTCAAATACAAGATCCCACACCAATCAATTAGTTTGGGTCGCTTTTCAACAATATAAGTCTAGCCGAATCAAATGGCATAGACACTTTCACAATATTCAAGAACAATACTAAGTTCAGCATGAATAATAGCTTTAATGAAATAAGAGTTCAAGTATGCTAATTCAATTCAAACGATTAAGTAGGAAACTAGTTCGCAATATACAAAGATAGAATACTTATATCCAAATAGATAAGGTTTAGATACTCGCTTACGATATCCGTTGAATAAAATAATGCAAGGGTTTAGGATACTTGCCTTATGCGTAGTTTACTCACGTAAAGCTAGCCAACACTTTCGGATTCCTATCGTAATACAATTACGTATATATATGATATTCATTAGTCATATAATTTAACTTCACATTATATCTTCGAATATACGATCAACACACAAGCTAAGTTTTACCCTAGCTACACAATTATTTAGTATCTAATTTCTATTCTTAACTTTCTCTTTTCTGAAGTTGATCATATTCATACATCGTTACTATCACGTGAGACTACCACAATTAGCAAACATATTCGCATATTATTAATATCACATAAGACTACAATCAATACTAAATATATTTTATTTTAGCAAGTTATGGCATTCTCATAAGTTAACCGTCAAAATCGGGTTCAAGTGACATCATATAATATCACGTAGCATGTATACATGTTTAAAGGATACTTTTATGTTTGTATACAACCTTTCCTCGTTCCAAACATACATGTAATAGATTCTTAGTCAACACTTTTAATAATTTAAAGCCATTCAAGGTCATGATGTTACAACATCTAGCATGCTCTCCTTGTAAGCACTTAAGGTATTTATATTAAGCATACTTATGAGTATTCGCATTCCATACATGTGACTATCACAGTTATTAGTTGAAAACATGCTTCGTTTATGCTAAACTTGAATCACGACAACTAATCATGATATATATACATGCATGATACGTGAGTGAGTCTAAGAATACTATCACATGTGTCCATAAATATTTGAATATGAAACTTACAATAACATGTTAAGATTTACGTTTCAAACTTATACTTTCACTTAGTAAAGTTCGCAAACGAAGTCCACATGCTCATGTCATGCTATGAAACATATCTAAACAAGTCAACATGCCTTTCGTACATTCTTAACCATATCAACATGCGTGTATGGTCAGAATATCAACATAGATATAATTTATCAAAGTTTGTTTTCAAACTCTACGCTTTTGTTAGAAATGTGCACTAGTTAGGTTCACATGTTCATAATGTATCATGGAACCAATATACATAAGTTAGCATGCATTCCATGTGTTTCTAAGTCATACTAACAAGTCTCAAAAGTCAGAATACTATTATGGTATTTGTATATCCAAGTTCCCATTTTCGTAACTTCAAGTTTTCTTTGAAATATTCAACTAAACAACGAGCATGGATTGCTATAACCTAGTAACCTTATTCCATATGTTAATGTGAGTTATAAGCATACCCTACTAGTACAACATGTTTAATACATCAGAAGATATAAAAGAAATCATCAACAATTTCTGCAGTGGCGCGCGGCCGCGCCCAAATTGTACTAGGGAGACACGCGGCCGCGCGGTTCCTGTTCCAGACCAGAAACTTCTCTGCATTTGCAGAGTTCCAACCAATCTTCACATTTCCTCATGAAACATGCTTGCTAACTATTACATTGCACATATAACACATCTATATACTGTCCTAGCATGTTAATCATCATTTCATATAACCAATTCTAACTAAACTTGCTGATTTTTATGAATTGAATTTTAAATGGGTTTAGATATTATACCTCTTAAGCTTCAAATTGCACAAGACTTGCTTCCTAATCTCAGAATTCTCCCTAAGCAATATCCTTACTCTCTCTAGAACACTTAGTAATTAGTCTAGCAAAATGAATTGAGAAGGGGAGTGCTCAATTTATAGGGAAGTGAATAACCATGCCAAGCCATTGTCCATGAAATCAAACCATTGGAGAAGGAGAAGAGATGATGGGCAACAAGCATTAGGTGAAATAGTTGCCAACCACCCCCATCACCCACATCCTTCTTCATCATGAGCATCATTGGCTAGCTAGGAAGTTGATATGAGGGAGTAGCTTAGGCCTTTGGCCTTTCACGTGAATGAGAAATATGGAAGGAATGGACACTCAAAATGGGACAAGAACTCAGCATTTGCAAATACTACACTTATATCCACACACCATATACTTATGTTATCATATATATATATATATATATACATACTATATATTTATATTACAATTAGAATTACAATGTAATCCCAATAATCATGTTTTTCACATAATGTAGTAAGTATAATCCACACACATCTGATCCATGTACATTTTTATCTTACCTATATAATTTATTCGGATATAATCACATCACATTATCTCATGTATTATTAAATTATCTACCACATACTCATGATGTCTCACTTTAATGTATATTCACATTGTTATATAGGCATTTCATGTAACTCTCATAATTTATTAACTTTACTATATAGTTTATGTACATAATATAATCACATTATGCTTCATATAATATATGGTTTCTATGTATAGTATAATCACATTGCACTATAGTTTATATATACATGCATGGTCACACTTACGTGTCTCACTACACTATATAATATAGTTGTATTCCATATACTTTATATATTCAAGTATTGCACATTTGCACATATCAATTAATATAATTTTATTATATTAATAACTTACTTATTTGTTTTATTATTCATAATGTCAAATAAATAAATTATTTATCTCATTGATTAATTAACAATAATATTAATTAATCTATTCCTCATTGATTATTAATTTCCATAATAATCGATTAACACTTATATGATTAATTATCACATTAACAACTATAAATCTCAGCAAAGTTATAAACAAGTGGTTTATTATTATTATTATATTTTTTGCAATAATAATAATCACATAGTATTAATCAATCACATTTAATATTTCATAATAATTAATTATTCTACGATGACAATTAATTAATATTCTACAATTAATATAGATTAATTGTTTGCTTAAATTAATATAATCATTTTTATATTACGTCACTGTGCCACACAAGGCTATCAATGAGTTTATCGCAAATTCCATCAATTTCTCAATTATTATAACTATTCAATTTAATAGAATTGAATTCATCATTCTCATAATACAAAATCATTTATATTAAATAAATTCTCATTTTCATTAATATTTTCATTTAATAATAGATGGAAATTCTCGGGTATTACATCCTCCCCCCCCCCCTTATAAAAATTCCGTCCCGGAATTGCTACAAAGTTACACAAATAAATGGAGATAATCCCTCATTATCCTATCTTCTAACTCCCACGTTGCCTCCTCGATATCGTGGTTACGCCAAAGTACTTTTACAGAAGATATAATTTTATTTCTCAAAGTTTGCTCTTTCTTATCTAGTATTTGGACAGGAATTTCTTCATACGCCAAGTTCTTCTCCACTTGAATGGGCTCGTAAGAAATCACGTGCTTGTAGTCGGCCTTGTACGATCGCTGATGAGTGGGATTTATACCCGCAAATCGGATACTTTATGGCTTAAATAGTTGCCTGATCTTCGTAGTTTTTATTTAGTTTATTATGTTTATGGTATTATTATGCTTAACCGATGTATTGCAGGCTTTACAGGACTTTTCTAGCTTTCAGGGGACAAAACGGAGAATTTCCATATACTGGCGCCGCAGCGCTAATGCCTAGTATCATTCTCGCGCCGCGGCGCCGCACCTGGTCCTTGCTGATGTCATCCTGGCACTGCAGCGCCACAATTCCTTTATGGGCTCGCGCTGCAGCGCGACCTCCAGTCTTTTTATTTTAATATGGCGCCGCAGCGCCACTTATAAGCTGATTGCCCGCGCCGCAGCGCGACCTCCGGTGCCCAGGCAGAAAAGGCTTGCTTTTGACCTAGAAAAAGGAGAAAAAGCAGAGATATAAAAAAGAAGGGAGAGCCTCTAAGAGGAAGAGGAGGAAGACTGGGATAGAATCAGTTAGCTTAGCTTAGGATAGATTAGATCTCTTTTGTACTTTCTCTCTCTAGTTATTGGGTAATGTTTGTAAATATAGATTAGGTAGATTAGGGTAAAGTTTGGGTTTTCCTTGGTGCAACAAGAGCAGTGAGCTACACGGATTGGAGAGCTTAAAAGGAGCGAAATGCTTGGAGACTGAAGAGCCTTGACAGAGTTTATTCTTATCCATTTATTTCCTCTATTTTTGTAATCCATAATTGTTGTCTTTATTGCTACTTATATTTTGTTCAATAGCTATGAACTAAGTATTGGCTCTAAGGTTATAATGGAACCCTTTGTTAGTTAAATTGACTGTCTTATCTCTTTGGTTGGCACCATATGGTTTGGTTTAATATATTCATGCTTAACGATTCTCACTAAGACATTAGTGATGATTTTGGTAATTTATATGATATCGAAAGAAGAATTGTAGATTTACACCTTAATATATTGGCATGTGATTATGGGTTTCGACTGCATAAGTTGTGCGTAGAATAGACATATATCTGTGTGCCACGTGTGACCTAATTGAGAACTTTTGCTTAAATCCTTGTTAGGTTAATTCGCATAGACATGTGTAGGATTATCACCTAGTTTGGATGTTCTTTTCTGTTCTATTCCCTATCGGGTGGATCTGGAGAGGATAAGTTTGTACATACCTCGACAGAGGTGTATGAACACCTGTGTGTTCTCGATCGACAAACTGTCGTGACCATTAAGACCAAAGAGAGAAGGGTAGGAAGTTTGATGTTTCATAGCACGCTAGGTGTTCGACGGAATGCCTGTGTGGGGGGATGTTGTAACCTTAGCTTGTAATTCCTTCGGTTACCATTCGTTATCCGTTTGCTTGCTTTCATAATTAGTTATAACTAGTTTAACCACACTCCTATTAGTTTACTGTTCGAATAAGACTTAAGAGATACAAAGTTGGTATTTGGTAGATATCAGTGATAGGTCCTCGTGGGTACGACAGTTTCCTTATCACTGTATTACTTGTTAGACCGCATATACTTGCGCGCGTTTAGTGATCGGTTTTCCGACCAACAAGTTTTTGGCGCCGTTGCCGGGGAGCTATTATTCTAATATTGTCCAATATTGATTTAAATCAATTTAGTCTTAATTTGAACGTGTATATATTTCTTTTATTTGTTTGATCTTCCTTTGTGTTTTTAAGTTTACAGGTTATGGACGATCAATGTTATCAATGGCCTTATGAGAGGACTACACAACCAAACTCGGAAGAAGGACTCGAGAAATTGCGAGCTCAAATAGCAAATGTCTTGAGGTTTTCTGATAATCTTGAGTGTGAGTCCACTCAGACTGCCTACTGTCAGGAACGAGCTGGCATTGAACCAATTTCCTATCGTCCAAACTGTCAGGGTTATCCAAACTCTTGGGACTATAGTCAAGAGCAATATCATGATCCGAATTACTCCTATCCGAATCAATTTGAATGTCCATCTCCTCCGCAGTATAAGGTGACATTCCAAACCAATGAGAGCTTTTCGGCAGACTTAACAGAAGAGAAAAGGCTTGAAGAGCTCCTCACCAACTTTATAGAAAGAAATGAGGTGCGAATGGCAAACCAAGACGCCGCATTGCAAAGCCTCGAAAATCAATTGGGACAACTCATCAATGCCATCATAAATCTATCGCAGGGCAATCCACCGGTCATAACCGATCTCAACGATGAAGCAGTAGAGCATTGCACAGTGGATATGCAAGGAGAAGGCGGTGAGTCTCACAAAGTTGTTGAGGGAGATGTCAAGATGCAAATCGTCCAACCGGTGGAGTCTGAAGTTGGAGAAAAGAGGATAAAGAGTGGTTGTATTGTCAAGACTAATCAACAACCGGAAACCACGCTCACGATTGTGGAAACCCTGGAGGGCCCGCTAGTGCACAGAGAACGCTTTCAACTTGATGACAAAAGCGAATTAGTGGATAATTCTAGTGGTGAAAGATTCTTCGTGCCGATGGGTGAAGAAAATGAGGATGATCAATCATCCATGTCCGCCACATATTTTAAGGATTTGACAAATAGGCGGCATGAAATGGTCATTTTTTCTTATGAGCCGGATTGAGCGACATCGGTATAGTCAAGCCGACGACTTTAAAACAAGCGCTTGGTGGGGAGGCGACCCCATCTCAGTATCAATTTTCTATGTTTTCTGTACTTATATCTAGTTTATATTGTGTCTTTTCTTTTTACCATGTAAACATCGTTGCCAATGCGTATGCTTTTGTGATTATAGCAGGCAGCATGTTATTTAGTATGTTGCTAGTGTATATCTTAGTTAGAATTTAGTATCAAGCATGTTGTTTACTTAGCATGATATTTGTGTAATATATGTTGTCTAATACATGGTTTTTGTGCAGAAAAACTCAGATATAAGGCTGGCGCCGCAGCGCCAGCATATGCACTGAACATCGCGCCGCAGCGCCATGCTAAAAATGCAAATTTCCTATCCTAGCGCCGCAGTGCCCAAGAACAAAAGGGGACTCGCGCCGCAGCGCCAAAATCAGACAAAGCTACTGCCAAGTCGCGCCGTGGCGCCAATCAATGAAAGAATTCTCGCGCCGCAGCGCCGGTAGCGAATTTTGGTTTTTAAAAAGCAACTGAAGCCAGCAGTTGTGCCCATTACCTCCCATTTCTCTTGACCCATATCGGCAGTACAAGCAACCCAACCGTCACTTTTCTCCACAGAACCCCCACCCTCTGCATAACACAGCCGACTCACACAAAATCAGACCAACCTCAAGTCAAGCGAGAATCCAAAAGAAGATCAGCAGCAAACTAGGGTTTTTCCCCCTTCAAGGTATTTTATTTGGATTTCAACCAGTCACTAAGATATATTGATAGAATTGTTGGGTTGGTGCTTTGTTGGTGTTTTTCTTGTTGTGTGATTTGGGTGATTTCCACTAACGGAAATCGGGAAAGAGCACTGTCAAGCAAGGGCTGTCCAAGTGGATTTTCAGAACGCACACAAGGTGTTTGATAATTTGCCTAATAGAGAAATTTGACAGATTTGGCTTACAATTAGTGGGTTTTATTGGGGATTTGCTGCCTATTTCTTTAAGGGTTGTTTCTATAGAGAGTGGTATTGCTTAGGTACTGTTTTTGTCCACACCAGCTGCAAATTCTGACATGGCTTCAAAAAGGCAACGCCTGAGTGTCAGCGGTTCCTCGTCCGCAGCACCAACGGCATGGGACAACACCAAATTTGTTAACGAAGAGGCATGGAAATGATACAAAAGCTCCTTTGCCGCACGAAATTTGATTCCTGAACGGGGTTTGAGGCCTGACAAAACAAAGGATGGCCAGTTGTTAGCAATGATTGCGGGTCGCCAGTGGGTGCACTTCACAAAACCTCTTGAGTCAGCCATTGTATCTGTAGTTAGAGAGTTCTATGCAAATGCTAGTCCCGAAGGTCCTGCTGTTGTTCAAGTTAGGGGGCGGTCAGTGGCGTTTGGAAGCCAAGCCATCAATGCACTGTTCGCGACGCCCGGTTTCGAGGGTAAGGACTATATGGAGCATGGACTCCGCAGCTATGACCTCGAGGATATTGTTAGGAGGCTCTGCAAGCCCGGGACTACATGGAAGACAAATGACTTCACGGGTGAGAGGACCAGTTTCCCGCATGCTGCACTCAGTCGCTATGGGAAGGCATGGTTCAGCTTTATTTGTGCCAACATGATCCCGACTCGTCACCTGAGCAACGTGACTAAGGATAGAGCGATCCTATTATTTGCCATTGTCATGGGTCTAAACGTGGACATCGGAGTTCTCATCCATGAGTCCATCATAAAGGCAATCAAGAGCAATATCTCTACGGGACTTCCATATCCATCCTTGATCACCCGACTGTGCAAGAGGGCAGGTATCCATTGGGGGCCAGAAGAGATAGCTTTGCCGCCGATGTCAGTCACTGACCATCAGACCATCTCACGCTTCGATGTGTGGGACGGGGCTATTTCTCATGTTAGAGGCGAAGGATTCGGGCCACCTACTGAGCCACCTCCTATAGCAGAGCCTTCGCAGCCACCAGACGCAGGCCCAGCTTCACAGGGACTACTGGCAGAAATCATGGCATCCCTCACTCTGCTACATCAGAATCAGGATGCTAATGCTCAGAGGCAGCAGAGGCACATAGCAGCGGTGGCCTTGAGGCAAGACATAGCGATGCAGTATCAGGCTGAGCTGGTCAACACGATGCAGAGCATATACACCGTGTATAGTGGCGAGGATTCTGAGTTTACGCCATTCCAGTTCCCAGAGCCTCCTGTCTTCCCACCATACACTCCACCATCACCGCCCGCCGAAGCTGACGAGGACGCTGCTGCTGCCGAGTGACCAGACTTCAGGGAAGCCCTCTTGGTTAGAGTGATATATGTTTAGCAATGAGGGCATTGCTCACCTTAAGTTTGGGGGTGTTATGGTTTATTATCTGTTTTATTTCTGTCTATTGCCATGATAGGTTGCTATTTTAGTACTTTGCTTAGGTTTTTATCAGGATTGTAGTGCAGTCGTTTTGAACTGCGGTATTATGTTTTGGGTTTATTATGATGGATGCCATGAACAGTTTTTGGTTATTTATTAACGCTTTGGTTATTATTAGCATGTTTGTGGTTTTTAGCCATCTTTTTGGGGCTTTTATAGATTTATATGCTTGTGCCATGTTAATGGCTTTATTACCCTATTTTGAGCTGCTTTTATGCAAGGGTGGTATATTTTTTTTCACTAATTTTTGATTGTGGCTAATGACAAGCGTCAAGTAATTATGCTTATCTCTTAGAGTCGTGTCAAGCAGGTATGAGCTAGGGGTTGTTCAATCGATAAGTTGAGACTGTTATTGATCTGTCCTTTTTAGCAAGCACCGACCAACTGTGCTAACTAGTAATTTCTCGAATTTAGTTCGCCGGTTTATTGCTTTGGGAGTATGTTCACTCTTATAAACTTTCATTTTTACAAGGTAATAAAAGACTTCGACGCATATACAGTTTTGGATCTTGGATTCTGGCATGTTGTATAATAAAAAAAAATAAATAAATAAAAATTTGAAAAGAAGATTGAATATCGAAAGCCTTGCGGTGGGTCGAGATGGTGCGTAAAACGCACTCATCCATAAATGCAGGACCGATGTTGAGATGGAGCATAAAATGCACTCGCCAATTAATCTTCAGATTTCGTAAAGTCTAATTTGGCTTTGTTGATTACGTGGCCTTTGCTGCTCGAGTTATTAGATTCATAGGGGTGTTCCACACCTAGTGCCCTAAAGTCTTCTGGCTTGGGAGTCACTGATCAAAAGCTTGTTAATGGGTAGCTCTGATTAGCCTAAGGTAATTAAGTACTGTCCGAGTCAGATTTTACTTTCTTTATACTAGAGTCTTTTGATCCTTTTCTGCACTTGCGTCTTATTCTTAATGCTTCTTGAATGTTTAAGTTACGGAGTGTGCATATGGGTATTAACAATCGACTGTGCGAGCTTATTTGAGTAATGATTAGTTAGGATGGTTGGTCCCCGCACACACACATAGAATGGATCGAATACAGTCTTATGCTTGAAGCTGAATGAACTCTTACTTATATCTGTGTTTGCCATGTTCTTTGGGAGTAGCCATGTTCGAGCTTAGAAGCCATGATACTAGTATACAATGATATTTTTATTTCGCGTGTGTTTTCTAGTGTGAGTTTGTGTTAGATAGTTTGCTCGAGGACAAGCAAAGACTTAAGTTTGGGGGTATTTGATGAGTGGGATTTATACCCGCAAATCGGATACTTTATGGCTTAAATAGTTGCCTGATCTTCGTAGTTTTTATTTAGTTTATTATGTTTATGGTATTATTATGCTTAACCGATGTATTGCAGGCTTTACAGGACTTTTCTAGCTTTCAGGGGACAAAACGGAGAATTTCCATATACTGGCGCCGCAGCCCCAATGCCTAGTATCATTCTCGCGCCGCCGCGCAGCACCTGGTCCTTGCTGATGTCATCCTGGCGCTGCAGCGCCACAATTCCTTTATGGGCTCGCGCTGCAGCGCGACCTCCGGTCTTTTGATTTTAATATGGTGCCGCAGCGCCACTTATAAGCTGATTGCCCGCGCCGCAGCGTGACCTCCGGTGCCCAGGCAGAAAAGGCTTGCTTTTGACCTAGAAAAAGGAGAAAAAACAGAGATATAAAAAAGAAGGGAGAGCCTCTAAGAGGGAAAGGAGGAAGAGGAGGAAGACTGGGATAGAATCGGTTAGCTTAGCTTAGGATAGATTAGATCTCTTTTGTACTTTCTCTCTCTAGTTATTGGGTAATGTTTGTAAATATAGATTAGGTAGATTAGGGTAAAGTTTGGGTTTTCCTTGGAGCAACAAGAGCAGTGAGCTACACGGATTGGAGAGCTTGAAAGGAGCGAAATGCTTGGAGACTGAAGAGCCTTGACAGAGTTTATTCTTATCCATTTATTTCCTCTATTTTTGTAATCTATAAATGTTGTCTTTATTGCTACTTATATTTTGTTCAATAGCTATGAACTAAGTATTGGCTCTAAGGTTATAATGGAACCCTTTGTTAGTTAAAATGACTGTCTTATCTCTTTGGTTGGCACCATATGGTTTGGTTTAATATATTCATGCTTAACGATTCTCACTAAGACATTAGTGATGATTTTGGTAATCTATATGATATCGAAAGAAGAATTGTAGATTTACACCTTAATATATTGGCAAGTGATTATGGGTTTCGACTGCATAAGTTGTACGTAGAATAGATATATATCTGTGTGCCACGTGTGACCTAATTGAGAAATTTTGCTTAAATCCTTGTTAGGTTAATTCGCATAGACATGTGTAGGATTATCACCTAGTTTGGATGTTCTTTTCTGTTCTATTCCCTATCAGGTGGATCTGGAGAGGATAAGTTTGTGCATACCTCGACAGAGGTGTATGAACACCTGTGTGTTCTCGATCGACAAACTGTCGTGACCATTAAGACCAAAGAGAGAAGGGTAGGAAGTTTGATGTTTCATAGCACGCTAGGTGTTCGACGGAATGCCTATGTGGGGTGATGTTGTAACCTTAGCTTGTAATTCCTTCGGTTACCATTCGTTATCCGTTTGCTTGCTTTCATAATTAGTTATAACTAGTTTAACCACACTCCTATTAGTTTACTGTTCGAATAAAACTTAAGCGATACAAAGTTGGTATTTGGTAGATATCAGTGATAGTTCCTCGTGGGTACGACACTTTCCTTATCACTGTATTACTTGTTAGACCGCGTATACTTGCGCGCGTTTAGTGATCGATTTTCCGACCAACAATCGCAACATGAAAATGTGGAACACGTTGTGGATGTGCTCCAACTCGGGTGGTAACGCAACTTTGTATGCCACTTCGCCCACTCGCTTCAGTATCTCGAACGGTCCTATGAATCTTGGACTCAATTTTCCTTTCTTGCCAAAACGGATTTTTCCCTTCCATGGAGATACCTTCAAGAATACGAAACTGCCGACTTTGAAGTCTCGGTCCTGCCGATGCAAATCTGCATATTTCTTCTGGTGATCTTGAGCTGCTACAAATCTAGCTCTTATCACTGTCACCACGTCTGCGGTTTGTTGTATTAACTCTGGTCCGAGTATTCGTCGCTCCCCGACTTCATCCCAACATAATGGTGTTCTGCACTTTCTTCCATAAAGAGCTTCGTACGGTGGCATGCCGATACTTGCATGGTAACTATTATTATATGCGAATTCTACTAAGGGTAGGTGGTCGTCCCAATTTCCTTTAAAATCCATCATGCAAGTCCTATGCATGTCCTCCAGCGTTTGTATTGTTCGCTCACTCTGTCCGTCTGTCTGAGGATGGTAAGCAGTACTCAACCTCAACTGCGTTCCCATTCTTTCTTGCAAACTCTTCCAAAAATTAGACGTGAAGCGCGGATCTCGATCAGAGACAATTGGCATCGGCACTCCATGTCGTGAGACAATTTCTTTTACGTATAAGCTCGCTAATTGA
This sequence comes from Panax stipuleanatus, assembly GCA_020205555.1. Classification (NCBI taxonomy): domain Eukaryota; kingdom Viridiplantae; phylum Streptophyta; class Magnoliopsida; order Apiales; family Araliaceae; genus Panax; species Panax stipuleanatus. Next base: position 20,039,410 of record CM035115.1, read on the forward strand.
TTCAAACTGTAGCGGATCTTGATTGGTAGAAAATGTGCGGTCTTGGTTAGTCGATCCACGATAACCCAAATAGCATCATAACCTTTCTGTGTAACTGGAAGTCCTACCACGAAGTCCATCGTAATATGCTCCCATTTCCACTATGGTATTTCTAACGGTTGTAGTAAACCACTTGGCCGTTGATGCTCTGCTTTAATGCGTTGGCAAGTCAAACATCTACTGACGCACTCTGCCACTTCCCGTTTCAAATTGGGCCACCAAAAATGTTGCTTCAAATCTCGGTACATCTTAGTGACTCCCGGATGAACGGAATACGTCGTATTATGTGCCTCGTGCAAAATCTCTTCCCTCAACTCAGTTACCGCTGGTACCCACACTCTTCCTTCAAATCTCAAAATACCATCTTTATCCATTCAAAATTTTTCTTCCTCATTTTCCGTGATCCTCTTTCGAATTTTCTCACACTCTTCATCCTTTTCTTGGGCTTCCTTTACTCTATCCAACAATGTCGGATGAGCTTCCACTACAAACAACTTCTCTCCAGGCTTCTTTGGTTCTTTCACTTCTATTTCCAATTTCTCCATCTCTCTTATCAATTCTTCATGAGTCGTCAAATTAAACAACTTTTCCCTTCCTTTTCTGCTCAGAGCATTGGCAACCACGTTTACCTTTCCCGGGTGATAAAGAATATCGCAGTCATAATCCTTGATCAATTCTAACCACCTTCTCTGACGCATATTCAACTCCTTCTGTGTGAAGATATATTTCAGACTCTTGTGGTCCGTGTATATCTCGCATTTTCTCCGTACAAATAATGCCTCCATATCTTTAACGCAAAACTACTGCCGCTAACTCTAAGTCGTGAGTAGGGTATCATTTTTCATAATCCTTAAGTTATCGTGACGCATACGCAATGACCTTGCCGTGTTGCATGAGCACACAACCAAGTCCCTTGTGCGATGCATCACTATACACCACAAAATTTCCCGCATCATCTGGTAATGATAACACAGGTGCTTCGCTCAGTCTCCGTTTCAGTTATTGAAAACTTTCCTCGCATTTGTCAGTCCATACAAATTTCACTGTCTTTCTAGTCAAATTGGTCAGCGGGGTTGCTATCTTAGAAAAATCTTGGATGAATCTTCGATAGTATCCGGCTAACCCTAAAAAGCTTCTCACCTCCGTCGGTGTTCTCGGTTGTTCCCAATTACTTACTGCTTCAACCTTCGCAGGGTCTACAGAGATTCCATTCTTATCCACCACGTGGCCTAAGAATTGAACCTTCTCCATCCAAAATTCGCACTTTGAAAATTTTGCATACATCTTTTCCTTCCTTAGTGCCTCCAAAACAATATTCAGATGTTCGGCGTGTTCTTCCTCTGTCTTCGAGTAGATCAAAATGTCGTCGATAAAAACCACTACAAATTTATCCAAGTATGGCTTGAAAACTCGGTTTATCAAGTCCATAAATGCTACCAGAGAATTAGTCAATCCAAATGACATTACCAAAAACTCGTAGTGTCCATAACGGGTTCGAAACGCAGTCTTTGGTATGTCCTCATCCCGTACCTTCAGTTGATGATATCCTATTCGTAGGTCAATCTTTGAGAAACACTTTGCTCCCTTCAGTTTATCAAACAAGTCGTCTATCCTCGGTAGCGGATATCGGTTCTTGATCGTTACTCTGTTCAATTCTCGATAATCGATATAGAGTCTCATCGATCCGTCCTTCTTCTTAACGAATAACACTGGTGCTCCCCAAGGAGAAACACTCGGTCGAATGTAACCCTTATCCAACAACTCTTGCAATTATATCATCAATTCCTTTATTTGTACTGGCGCCATACGATATGGAGCTTTCGAAATCGGTGTCGTTCCCGGTGCTAAGTCTATTATGAATTCGATTTCTCTGTCTGGCGGAAGACCAGGCAGATCGTCCAGAAACACATCTTTAAATTCATTAACTATGGATATATCCTTAATTTCTACTCCCTTCTTCCGAGTATCAACAATATAAGCTAAATAACCTACACATCCTTTCCTTAACAATTTCCTGGCCTGCATCATCGTAACGCAATACGATTGCTTAAGCGATGAGCTATCATAAAACACTACCTTAGACTGACTTAGAGTCTGAAGGTTCACACATTTATTCTGACAGTCAATTATCGCAGCATGGTTATACAACCAATCCATTCCCAGTATTACGTCAAATTCTCCCAATCTAATAGGAATCAAGTCTACGCTCAGTTCATGTTCTTTAATGTTTGCGCGACAATCTCGATAAACGTATTCTACAGGGATTATTTCCTTATTCGCAACTTCTATGTTCAAAGGATTTTCTAATCGTTCTCGGGGTGTACTAAGTTTACTAGCAAATTCTTCAAATATAAAAGAACAGGTGGCACCCGAATCAAATAATACATAAGCATTTATATCATTGATTGGGATTATACCTGGCACCACGTCGTTCGCAGCCACGGCGTCCTGGACGGTCATGTTAAAGGTTCTGGCGGTTGGGCGGTTGGATTGTGTCGGTCCGCCGATCATCAGCTTGTTGCCTCCTTGCTGATTGCTACTCCCGCCACTTCCCTTCTTTGGGCAGTCCTTAATCCGGTGCTCTGTCGAGCCACACGCAAAGCATCCTTATATCTTCTTTGGTTTCAGACAGTTGGGCGAGATGTGCCCTTCCTGTCCGCAGTTGTAGCAAGTGCCACGTCCCTTCCAGCACTCGCCCTGGTGATTCTTCCCACACTTTGGGCATCCTTCAGCCCTCTTCTTGAAACCTCCATGAAAATTCCCTGATTGATTATTGTTGTTCTTGTTATTGTTGTTGTTGTTCTCCCACTTTCTCTTTCCCAAATTGCTTCCTCCAGTACGGTTCTCTCCTCCAGCATTCTTTCCTTTCTTCTCTTTGTTATACAGACTTAAGGCCTCACTGCCACCTTCCGCAATGATTGCCTTTTCCAGTAATGTTGCAAAGGAATCAATTTGAAGAACAGATACCTTATTGAACAGCCACGACTTCAACCCTTGTTCGAAGCGTCTAGCCTTTCTCTCTTCATCACCAACTTGGTGCTCCTCAAATCGCGCTAGTTCGTTAAACCTAGTCGCGTATTGCGCCACCGTCATCTCACCTTGTTTTAACTCTAGGAATTTCACCTCCATCCTATTCTTCATGCTTTTCGGGAAGTAATTTTCAAAAAATAGCGTCTTAAACTTATCCCAAGCTATTATCCCTTATCCAGCACTTTATTGATTAGCCTCCCACCAGTAGTTCGCTTCTCCCCTCATCATGTACGTGGCAAACACCGTCTTCTGATCTTCGCCTACGCTAGTTATACTGAAAGCTTTTTCTATCTCTTTGATCCAGGTTTGTGCGACGATTGGGTCGGTAGTTCCCTCGAACTCCGGGGGGTCCTACACTCTTAAAATCTTTAAAGGTTGTTACTGGCACAGTCTGAGGGTTTGGGCGAACGGTTTCATTGTTCCTTCCCCTTAAGGCCTCTCCTAACAAGTCTACCAGTTTCTGGATCAGGTCAACTTGTTCCTTCTCATTGTTAACAGATTCTTCGGGTGCAGTCAATCTACGTCTGGGCGGCATTATCTGCATCATAATTTTTTTCTTTTTATTATTATTATTCAAGTATATTACTTAAGTATTTCTTTTAATACTAAAAGAATAAATTTATAACACATTTCAGAAATAAACACCATTTATATTTATATGCCAAATCATTTTATTACATGATTTCCCTAGCATACTGCTATAAATGTTATCACATATATCCCCTAATATCACAAAAGACGGGGAATATACCAACCTACTACCACCACCCCTCTAATAAAAGCTAACATGGGGTTCACATCATTATCCCACATCTTACACAAAAGATCGGGATTACAACATAGAATGTACAACACATAAAGATAAATGCTACTAACTACTACTAGACTGATTAAGAGAATCTCATCCCATCATCCCGCGCTCCACTGCGCTTTTTTACTCCAACTGTGCTATATACGCAACCAGCTCCCGGCTCAAGGTATGTAGAGTCTGTCCCTGTTCTGCCGGGTAGTGGTACACAACATCAATCACCCTCTCAAAAGCTGAACGAAACACATACCCCATCTTGTTCATCTTTCTCTTCTTGCACCTGACCTCGTCCTCTAGGTCGTCAGCTCTCTCATTGGCCGCTTCCCACTTTTCCTTGAAGTGTATCCTATCCATCACCTCCAACTCTAGCTGAGTACGGAGGGCTTCTTTCTCAGTCTTCTCACTCAATTCCCTCTGTTCTACTTCTTCCAGCTTTCCTGCCAGATCCACGTTCCGAGCCACTGACCTTTGAAACAGAGTCCCCATCTAGATCCTTGCCTCCCTACGATAGGCAATCTCCACCTCTAACTCCTGCATGGCCAGCTTCCTCTAGTGGTCCTCGTCCCTCAGTTTATGGAACTCGGACTCTCTCTCTTGGTCCTTTGCCTCCAGCTCCTGAACCCTGCAGTCTAACTCTAAAATCCGCTCCTCATACTCTCCTAGCATCTGCTCCTCTACAGTAGCCTCATTAGAGTCCTCTACTGGCTCATCCTCCATGGGCTCCTCCTCTGGATCAGACTCTATCTCAATCTCGTCCTCGTCATCAGACTCGAACGGTGCAACAGCCTGTACTGGTGTAGCCTCTAGAGGTGCCTCGTATACTACATGTATATCCCTGGGCTCCTCCTCTTCCACTCTACTAGGTACACCTGTGTCTGTCATCCTACAATCACAAACATAAGGCAAACAAACAGCAACTCCATTAGAATGTTAAATAAAACATAAGTTCATTGTATAAAATGAAGTTACATTTCATAACAGACTAAGCCTCTCAAGGAAAACTCTACATGAGTTTTATCTCCTTCCTAACTTCTAAGTTTGCCTAAGTTATAGTCTAAGGACACTCGATCCTAAGGTTTATAACTACAGCTTTGATACCAATCTGTGACGCCCCCAAATTCCAGGACCGCCATTTGGTCTCTCGAATTAGGTTCATCACGTGCTCATGGTAATACATCACAATAATAATAACTAAATAACACACATCATAGCGGAAAATCTATTTTAGAATAATTTACAATGATTTATTATAATTATTCCCCCAAGTCTCGCAACCTACAGTACTTAATAGATTACATAATAATATCAATTAACGACTTATTACATAACCTAACTTAAGCTTAAACATAATCAAAATCAGTCTTACTACATCATCTTAATACAACAATAAAATATTTAAAAACATAAAAGAGACAAGCTAGTTGGTAGCCTTGCCCTTGCCCTTATCAACGCCCGAAGGTTCGCCCTGCTTTGCCTTAACTGAAATGTTTTAGGGAAAGCAAGAATGAGCACAAATTGCCCAGCAAGTAATATACAATAAGGGTAAGTGATATAATCCTTAATTTTCGAAAGGGTATAACAAAGTTTGATAGTTCAAGGATAACAAGAATATCAATAGTTTTCAATAATAGTCGCTAAGGACAGAATAATATCAATGTGATTCAATAACAAATCAATTCAAGATTTCAAGATAACTGAATACTGAGCAGTCGCTAAGAACTATGAACTTCTACTAGAATTAACAGTAATAAACTGAAAATTCAACAAAAACAGGTACAACAGGTGATCAGCCTAAAGCACCATCGTTATGCATAACAATCAATCATACTCAAGTGTGCACGTCGGTTCTCCGACAATTATATATTCCCTTCAAAGAAGGTTGTTCTTCTCAGTCAAATACAAGATCCCGCACCAATCAATTAGTTTAGGTTGCTTTTCAATAATATAAGTCTAGCCGAATCAAATGGCATAGACACTTTCACAATATTCAAGAACATTACTAAGTTCAACATGAATAATAGCTTTAATAAAAAAAGAGTTCAAGTATGCTAATTCAATTCAAACGATTAAGTAGGAAACTAGTTCGCAATATACAAAGATAGAATACTTGTATCCAAAGAGATAAGGTTTAGATACTCGCTTACGATATCCGTTGAATAAAATAATGCAAGGGTTTAGGATACTTGCCTTATGCGTAGTTTACTCACGTAAAGCTAGCCAACACTTTCGGATTCCTATCGTAATACAATTACGTATATATATGATATTCATTAGTCATATAATTTAACTTCACATTTTATCTTCGAATGTACGATCAACACACAAGCTAAGTTTTACCCTAGCTACACAATTATTTAGTATCTAATTTATATTCTTAACTTTCTCTTTTCTCAAGTTGATCATATTCATACATCGTTACTATCATGTGAGACTACCACAATTAGCAAACATATTCGCATATTATTAATATCACATAAGACTACAATCAATACTAAATATATTTTATTTTAGCAAGTTATGGCATTCTCATAAGTTAACCATCAAAATTGGGTTCAAGTGACATCATATAATATCACGTAGCATGTATACATGTTTAAAGGATACTTTTATGTTTGTATACAACCTTTCCTCGTTCCAAACATACATGCAATAGATTCTAAGTCAACACTTTTAATAATTTAAAGCCATTCAAGGTCATGATGTTACAACATCTAGCATGCTCTCCTTGTAAGCACTTAAGGTATTTATAATAAGCATACTTATGAGTATTCACATTCCATACATGTGACTATCACAGTTATTAGTTGAAAACATGCTTCGTTTATGCTAAACTTGAATCACGGTAACTAATCATGGTATATATACATGCTGTTGGGTTTGTACGAAATCGTAACGCAATCAAATTGCAAAAATTAGCGGAAGCAAGGTATATCAGAGTTTCAAAAATTTCTACAAAACCATTACCCGGATCATCCTTTATGCAAAATATTAATTTAAAAAGATAAATAAGAAGTTATAGAATCATACCCTTGTAGAACGAAGATTCCACAGGTACTAGTTCAACTCCTTGTTCTTCGTGATCTCCTTGAATTTTCGGGTTAGATTCCTTCCTTTGATCAACGTTAGCCACCCAAGTGTTTGGCCTCTAGAGGTGATCCACCAAGGAAGATGAATTATCAAGAAGGAGGGTGGTTGGCTTAGTTTTCTATCCTCTATAGAAAAGGAGTACTCTCTAACAATTAGAATTGCCTCAACTGATATCTATTATAAGACTCCTCTTATATAGATATTGGTCAACCCTTCTAATCCTATTAGACATGGGATTTCTTTTAATTAATTAAACTCCTTTAATTAATTTAGGCTTCCCACCACATGGGAATGATTAATTAAATTCATTTAATTAATTTGTCTCCTAATTTTATTAGGAATACATGAGAGTACTAATATTAAATTAATTACTAAACTCCTTTAGAAAATAAAATAATAATAATATTAATAATATTAATAAGACTCCTCTTATTAATTTATATTTAATATTTCCAAAATATTAAATAATAAACATTAAGCTATTTAATTTATTCTATCACCATAGATTAAATTAATTACACTTAATGCATTATTACGATTATGCCATTACCTTCTTAAATAATTATTCTTCCTTTTATGGTGTGACCCTTTAGGTTCTCCATATTAAACCGGTTGTGAATAAATCAATTAAAACAATTTTAATCTTATTTAAATAAATAAATTAAACTAATAATTTATTTAAATAAATAATATTTATTCTACAATAGGGATAAGCCTCCCTAGCGATCAACGACTTTCCAGATAATATAGATTTCAACATTAATCAAAAAGAACCTGTGAGTAAATAGTTACCATACAATTCAATCCTTCCACCATACAATGTCCCAATTAAATATAAGACATGGATTTACTGTCAAGTCTTATTTTATTTAATTATATGTATTTCGATTAGAAAATGCACAACTCCAAATAATGCAAATTAGAAACTCCTTTCTAATTTCATTTCACCTTGGCCAAGGATTCCTGGGTTGTCATTTAACGAATCACATAGGATATATCTCCTCTTTTACTAGAGGTGGTAGATTCTTTATTGATCATTCATTATCTCCATATGTAACTCATTATACCCAAGCATACCCTATATATGCCTTAAAAGGTCTTAAGGAATAAGTCAAAGTATAATTTGTTACATACAAGATACTATGATGATCTCAAGTCCAAGGATTACTTGTACTACTATCACATTAGGAATTCCTATTGACAGGCGAGTAAATCTCCATAAGGTATTCCTTAGCGAATCACGTTCAGTGAACTTATTCTCCAATAAGCACCTACATACTTGCTTTAGTGTCTCCACACAAATGATCATGAGATCAATCATCCTCATCCAATGAGCAAGCAACATATGTACCAATCTATCCAGATTTACTAATCCCCTTTTTAGTAATCCCACGATTGGGAACTATTTTAGTTTTAAAACTTTCTAAGAATTTAGATCTCATTAGCATGATCATCATCATGATTCTAAAAGCATTGCTTAAAACTATGGGTTATTTACATATTATAAAAACAGCAACATGTAGATAATTAAATGCCTTTAATAAATGAATATTTTATTAATAAATAAATAAGATTGTTTACAAAGTACGTGCTTTATCATCATATATGATTGGCTTGTATGCACACTACTATCAATCTCCCACTTGCACTAAAGCCAATCGCCATGGTATCTCATACCCATCTTCTCTAAGTGACGATCAAACTGCTGTTGTGTTAAAGCTTTAGTAAATGGATCTGCAATGTTGTCTTGAGAGTCTACACGCTCCAAGGTGACGTCTCCTCTTTCAATGATTTCCCTGATCAAATGAAATCACCGCAACACGTGTTTAGATTTCTGATGAGACCTCGGTTCCTTAGCCTGTGCAACTGCTCCTGTGTTGTCACAGTAAACGGGAACTGCTTCTCCAATGCTAGGAACCACACCAAGTTCAGTTATGAACTTCTTCATCCAAACAGCTTCCTTTGCAGCTTCACTTGCAGCTATATACTCTGCCTCTGTCACTGAATCAGCAACTGTTTGCTGTTTGGAACTTTTCCAACTCATTGCGCCTCCGTTCAAGGTAAAAACATACCCCGAAACAGATTTACTGTCATCTTGGTCCGTTTGAAAACTTGAGTCTGTGAAGCCCTCGAGTTTTAATTCAGACCCTCCGTAGACAAGAAAAATATCCTTAGTCCTTCTCAAGTATTTTAGGATATTCTTCACTGCCTTCCAGTGCTCTTCTCCTAGATTCGACTGGTATCTGCTCGTTACACTAAGTGCATGAGCAACATCCGGTCTAGTACATATCATACCGTACATGATAGAACCTATTGCAGAAGCATAAGGGATCTTACTCATACGGTCTCTCTCCTCAGGTTTCTTTGGGGCCTGTTTCTTGGAGAGATGTATTCCATGGCTCATCGGCATGAGACCTCTTTTGGAATCTTCCATGCTAAATCTCTTTAGCATTACATCAATGTACGTTCCTTGGGATAAACCAAGCATCCTTTTAGATCTATCTCTATAGATTTTTATCCCCAAAATATAGGATGCTTCTCCCAAGTCCTTCATGGAGAAGTGTTTAGATAACCAGATTTTAATTGATTGTAGCATAGGAATGTCATTCCCTATCAGTAATATATCATCAACATATAATACAAGGAATGAAACTGCGCTCCCACTAACCTTCTTGTACACACATGGTTCATCGTCGTTTTTGATAAAATCAAACTCTTTGATTGTCTCATCAAAACGAATGTTCCATCTTCGAGAAGCTTGCTTCAATCCATAAATGGATCGTTGCAGCTTACAGACTTGATTTATTCCAACCTTTGAAACAAATCCCTCTAGCTGTGTCGTATACACATCCTCCTCAAGTTTCCCATTGAGGAAGGCCGTTTTCACGTCCATCTGCCAGATCTCATAGTCGTTATAAGCTGCAATCGCAAGCAAAATCCGAATGGACTTGAGCATAGCTACTGGTGAAAAGGTTTCATCATAGTCAACTCCTTGTCTTTGTTTGAAACCTTTTGCAACCAGTCGGGCCTTATAGGTCTCCACCTTGCCGTCCGCTCCAGTCTTTCTTTTAAAGACCCATTTACACCCAATAGGCTTAATGCCTTCAGGTGGTGAAACCAAAGTCCATACTTTGTTTTCATACATAGAGTCCATTTCGGATTTCATGGCTTCAAGCCATTTCCCTGAGTCTTTATTACTCATAGCCTGTTCGTAATTCAATGGATCATCATCATTCATGATGCGTACCTCATCGTCATCCTCTATAACGAATCCATACCTCTCAGGTATCTTCGGTACTCTTCCAGATTTACGAACAGGGTGTGGTATAGTAGGTTCTTCTACTTGGTCAGGTACCTGATTTTGATCCGTGGTAATTTGTGGTTCTTGAACTTCTTCAAGATATATCTTACTCCCACTGACCCCTTCATGGATAAACTCCTTTTCCAAGAAGGCAGCATGTTTCGCAACAAACACCTTTTGATCAGTTGGATGATAGAAATAATACCCTACAGTTTCTTTAGGGTATCCCACAAATCTACACTTGTCGGATTTAGTTTGTAGCTTATCATTTTCAAACTTTTTGACATAAGCTGGACAACCCCAAGTCTTAACATGCTTAAGATTTGGTTTCCTCCCCTTCCACATCTCATATGGAGTCTTTGGGGCGGATTTGGTAGGTACCTTGTTAAGTAGGTATGCAGCCATTTCTAAGGCATATCCCCAGAAGGAAATTGGAAGGTCGGTAAAACTCATCATGGATCGAACCATGTCTAACAGTGTTCGATTTCTCCTTTCAGATACTCCATTTAACTGTGGTGTACCTGGAGGAGTCCATTGTGAGATTATACCATTTTCTTTGAGACAATTGAGAAACTCACCGCTTAAGTATTCTCCACCTCGATCTGATCGAAGTATCTTTATACTCTTGCCCATTTGTTTCTCTACTTCACTTCTGAACTCTTTGAACTTTTCAAATGATTCTGACTTGTATTTCATTAAATACACATATCCAAATCTTGAGTGATCATCAGTGAAAGTAATAAAATAAGAATACCCACCCCGTGCACTTGTTTTCATAGGTCCACAAACGTCTGTGTGAATCAATGCCAATAACTCTGTAACTCTTTCTCCTTTTTCACTAAAAGGAGATTTAATCATTTTACCCATGAGACAAGATTCACAAGTTGGATATAATTCATAATCGGATAGCTCGAGGAGCCCATCTTTATGCAACTTAGATAATCTTGTTTCATTGATATGACCGAGTCTACAGTGCCACATGTAGGTATAATTAATATAATCTCTTTTCCTTTTCTTAGTTTGTTCAATTTGAAATATATTTTCTTGTAAGTCAAGTGTATAAAGTCCATTTCGCAAATTTCCAATACCATATAAAACATCGTCTTTATAAATAGAACAACTATTGTTCTTTATAACAACGTTAAATCCTTCCATATCCAATACAGAAATTGAAATAATATTTTTAATAATATTTGGAACATAATAACAATTATTAAGATAAATGGACTTGCCCGAAGGCATTGCTAAATAATAAGTTCCTACAGCTAATGCAGCAACCTTTGCTCCATTCCCCACTCGTAGGATCACCTCATCATTGTTCAGCTTTCTACTTCTGACCAGTCCCTGCACAGTATTACATATGTGAGAACCACAGCCGGTATCCAATACCCAAGTAGAATTATGACTTTCAAAAAAATTAATTTCAATCATAAACAAACCTTGATTGGAAGTCGAAGCTTCTCCAAGCTTCTTCTCTGCTAGATACTTCTTGCAGTTCCTTTTCCAATGTCCCGGCTTGTTGCAATGAAAGCACATTCCTTTAGCTGGTTCAGGTTTCTTTTGTTCCTTTTCTTTCCCCTTTCCCTTAGCCTTCTTAGATTTCTTCTTTTCAGAAGATACCTTGGGCCTCTTCCTTTTATTGGAAGAATCCACCATCAAGATATGGTTCTTCTTGGATGGGAAGCGACCTTCTGTAGTTTTCATCATGTTAAGCAGCTCGGGCAAGCTGACATCTAGCTTATTCATGTGAAAATTAACCACAAACTGCGAGAAGGTCTCAGGGAGTGACTGCAAGACCAAGTCTTGACTCAGCTCCCCATCCATGACGAACCCCAGCTGTCCAAGGCGTTCAATCAAATTGATCACCTTTAGGAGATGAGTCTCGACGGCAGTACCCTCGGTCATCCGAGATCGGAATAGCTCCTTAGATATCTCATATCTAGCAGTCCTACTCTGTTCACTATATAACTCCTTGAGGTGAAGCAGCATAGCAGGAGCATCCATATTTACGGTCTGACGCTGAAGCTCGTTATTCATGGATGCGAGCATGATGCATTGAGCCACAGATGCATCATCTTGCCACTTATTGAAAGTGGCAATCTCTTCCTCAGAGGCTGTTTCTGAAACAGATTCAGGGACAGTTGAATTTAGGACATAAGAAATCTTTTCAGCAGTGAGAACAATTCTCAGATTTCTTAGCCAGTCCTCATAATTTGGCCCGGTAAGCTTGTTTGCATCAAGTATGCTTCGTAGTGAGATTAGTGATTTAGACATTTTTAAAATTCTGCATGTGAAAGAAAACAACATTTTAGCAAACATTCATTTTATTAACTTTGCATACCAAAATAAATTTAGGTCTTTATTTTAAATTGGTATCTCCCACTATTTTCATCAAACTATATTACCCTCACTTATATAGTTCGGCAACATCTAATTAAAGATTTGCTAGTGAGAATAAGGATCCCATTTCAAATGTATATAACCTTGTGGATAGCACAACAAGCGATATACAAATAAATAGGTAGACAACTCTTGTCAATTACATCACCATGTAATTCCTTTTATTTTGCCTCTTAAATCATAATGGTCAAGTGTGTGCACATCCGAACTAAAATGATTTAAGTTAAGTCCAGCCTAGCACTTCCATAAATTCAAAAAAGAAAAATGTTCGTCCTTGTGGATAGCACAACAAGACTAGATCGTTCAATTTTCTTGATAAGCATCGAATGTGATTAATTAACATCTTAAATACTCAATACTCGCCTTGTGGATAGCACAACAAGCTCATATTAAATATTTAATACTCTATCAATTAATCATGCTAGAAGGCGACGTTCGATATTCTAAATATCATTTGAACGCTTTGGATTTAATATTATTTCTTTGAGGGGTTTGTTATTATTTGTCTCATCTTGTTTAGCGCGCATGCACATATATATATAAAATACGCGTTATTTTATTAAACATGCGAAGCATGTTTGCATAAAATATAATATATATAATATTTAGCATGCAATATAGAATACTATATTCTACCCGGATTGATTATGGACTTTTATTCTAGTTTGGTTCACTAGAGCCACCAAGTGAACCAAAAGGTCAAACCTAGGAGTGCAAGAATTTAAATTTAAACGTAACTATTACATTTAAACCCGGGCTCCATACAAACGGGTCTTCACGCGCTCCTTGGCTCCTTGGTCTCCAATTTTTTCAAGATAATTCTAACTAATTCTATTACATTAAACTATTTAATTTAAATAGAAACCTTGATCAGCAGTCAAGGGGAAGTACATAGGAGGGAGATAGAATTTTATATCAAGAAAAAGAAAATTAGAGAAGACGAGGTATGCAGACCCCATTTAATAAAACCCATTCATTCAAGCATTCAACTAAAATAAAATCCAATCACATTGGTCAAATAGTCCATAATCAATTCCTATTTATTATCATACATATCACCATATATATCAATAAATAAATATTCATCTCATGAATTAAAATATTCCATATATATATGAGTATCATTTAATGGGCAATTTTAAATTTCATGAAATCTAATTTCAAGATTAAAATAACTCTTTATTTTAATTATAAAATTATTAAGAATAATATATATATATATATATATATATATATATATATATATATATATATATATATATATATATATATAACATCTATATGGTAATCACCTTTACCATTCCGTGCATTAGTTATATGAAAATCCACCAGATCTGTTTACTATATATTATATAACCATTATATCTTTTATATATATATATATATATATATATATATGGTAACCCAGTAACCACTTTTGAATCAAAAGTTGCATTAACGTGAAATTCCCTTTTCAAAACCAATCCGTGGGTCACCATTGTAAAAGAATTCGGCAGGTTTCTCTAAAAACACGGATTTCAGCAAATGAAGGAGAAAAAAAAAAGAGAATATGTTTCCGTTTTTTTTTTTTTTTCTTTCTTCCATAAAAAAAAAAAATTTATACAATTAATTATGCCCAATAAATTATACTAAATACATACTCATACATACATATCGAATAAAAATAATTAATAATTGCATAAAGGTTTGGCTCTGATGCCACTGTTGGGTTTGTACGAAATCGTAACGCAATCAAATTGCAAAAATTAGCGGAAGCAAGGTATATCAGAGTTTAAAAAATTTCTACAAAACCATTACCCGGATCATCCTTTATGCAAAATATTAATTTAAAAAGATAAATAAGAAGTTATAGAATCATACCCTTGTAGAACGAAGATTCCACAGGTACTAGTTCAACTTCTTGTTCTTCGTGATCTCCTTGAATTTTTGGGTTAGATTCCTTCCTTTGATCAACGTTAGCCACCCAAGTGTTTGGCCTCTAGAGGTGATCCACCAAGGAAGATGAATTATCAAGAAGGAGGGTGGTTGGCTTAGTTTTCTATCCTCTATAGAAAAGGAGTACTCTCTAACAATTAGAATTGCCTCAACTGATATCTATTATAAGACTCCTCTTATATAGATATTGGTCAACCCTTCTAATCCTATTAGACATGGGATTTCTTTTAATTAATTAAACTCCTTTAATTAATTTAGGCTTCCCACCACATGGGAATGATTAATTAAATTCATTTAATTAATTTGTCTCCTAATCTTATTAGGAATAAATGAGAGTACTAATATTAAATTAATTACTAAACTCCTTTAGAAATTAAAATAATAATAATTATAATAATATTAATAAGACTCCTCTTATTAATTTATATTTAATATTTTCAAAATATTAAATAATAAACATTAAGCTATTTAATTTATTCTATCACCATAGATTAAATTAATTACACTTAATGCATTATTACGATTATGCCATTACCTTCTTAAATAATTATTCTTCCTTTTATGGTGTGACCCTTTAGGTTCTCCATATTAAATCGGTTGTGAATAAATCAACTAAAACAATTTTAATCTTATTTAAATAAATAAATTAAACTAATAATCTATTTAAATAAATAATATTTATTCTACAATAGGGATAAGCCTCCCTAGCGATCAACGACTTTCCAGATAATATAGATTTCAACATTAATCAAAAAGAACCTGTGAGTAAATAGTTACCATACAATTCAATCCTTCCACCATACAATGTCCCAATTAAATATAAGACATGGATTTACTGTCAAGTCTTATTTTATTTAATTATATGTATTTCGATTAGAAAATGCACAACTCCAAATAATGCAAATTAGAAACTCCTTTCTAATTTCATTTCACCTTGGCCAAGGATTCCTGGGTTGTCATTTAACGAATCACATAGGATATATCTCCTCTTTTACTAGAGGTGGTAGATTCTTTATTGATCATTCATTATCTCCATATGTAACTCATTATACCCAAGCATACCCTATATATGCCTTAAAAGGTCTTAAGGAATAAGTCAAAGTATAATTTGTTACATACAAGATACTATGATGATCTCAAGTCCAAGGATTACTTGTACTACTATCACATTAGGAATTCCTATTGACAGGCGAGTAAATCTCCATAAGGTATTCCTTAGCGAATCACGTTCAGTGAACTTATTCTCCAATAAGCACCTACATACTTGCTTTAGTGTCTCCACACAAATGATCATGAGATCAATCATCCTCATCCAATGAGCAAGCAACATATGTACCAATCTATCCAGATTTACTAATCCCCTTTTTAGTAATCCCACGATTGGGAACTATTTTAGTTTTAAAACTTTCTAAGAATTTAGATCTCATTAGCATGATCATCATCATGATTCTAAAAGCATTGCTTAAAACTATGGGTTATTTACATATTATAAAAACAGCAACATGTAGATAATTAAATGCCTTTAATAAATGAATATTTTATTAATAAATAAATAAGATTGTTTACAAAGTACGTGCTTTATCATCATACATGATTGGCTTGTATGCACACTACTATCACATGCATGATACGTGAGTGAGTCTAAGAATACTATCACATGTGTCCATAAATATTTGAATATGAAACTTACAATAACATGTTAAGATTTATGTTTCAAACTTATACTTTCACTTAGTAAAGTTCGCAAACGAAGTCCACATGCTCATGTCATGCTATGAAACATATCTAAACAAGTCAACATGCCTTTCGTGCATTCTTAACCATATCAACATGCGTGTATGGTCAGAATATCAACATGGATATAATTTATCAAAGTTTGTTTTCAAACTCTACGCTTTTGTTAGAAATGTGCACTAGTTAGGTTCACATGTTCATAATGTATCACGGAACCCATATACATAAGTTAGCATGCATTCCATGTGTTTCTAAGTCATACTAACATGTCTCAAAAGTTAGAATACTATTATGGTATTTATATATCCAAGTTCCCCTTTTCATAACTTTAAGTTGTCTTTGAAATATTCAACTAAACAATGAGCATGGATTGCTATAACCTAGTAACCTTATTCCATATGTTAATGTGAGTTATAAGCATACCCTACTAGTACAATATGTTTAATACATCAGAAGATATAAAAGAAATCATCAACAATTTCTGCAATGGCGCGCGGCCGCGCCCAAATTGTACTAGGGACACGCGCGGCCGCGCGGTTCCCGTTCCAGACCAGAAACTTCTTTGCATTTGCAGAGTTCCAACCAATCTTCACATTTCCTCATGAAACATGCTTGCTAACTATTACATTGCACATATAACACATCTATATACTGTCCTAGCATGTTAATCATCATTTCATATAACCAATTCTAACTAAACTTGCTGGTTTTTATGAATTAAATTTTAAATGGGTTTAGATATTATACCTCTTAAGCTTCAAATTGCACAAGACTTGCTTCCTAATCTCAGAATTCTCCCTAAGCAATATCCTTACTCTCTCTAGAACACTTAGTAATTAGTCTAGCAAAATGAATTGAGAAGGGGAGTGCTCAATTTATAGGGAAGTGAATAACCATGCCAAGCCATTGTCCATGAAATCAAACCATTGGAGAAGGAGAAGAGATGATGGGCAACAAGCATTAGGTGAAATAGTTGCCAACCACCCCCATCACCCACATCCTTATTCATCATGAGCATCATTGGCTAGCTAGGAAGTTGATATGAGGGAGTAGCTTAGGCCTTTGGCCTTTCACGTGAATGAGAAATATGGAAGGAATGGACACTCAAAATGGGACAAGAACTCAGCATTTGCAAATACTACGCTTATATCCACACACCATATACTTATGTTATCATATATATATATATATATATATATATATATATATATATATATATATATATATATATATATATATATATATACATACTATATATTTATATTACAATTAGAATTACAATGTAATCCCAATAATCATGTTATTCACATAATGTAGTAAGTATAATCCACACACATCTGATCCATGTACATTTTTATCTTACCTATATAATTTATTCGGATATAATCACATCACATTATCTCATGTATTATTAAATTATCTACCACATACTCATGATGTCTCACTTTAATGTATATTCACATTGTTATATAGGCATTTCATGTAACTCTCATAATTTAATAACTTTACTATATAGTTTATGTACATAATATAATCACATTATGCTTCATATAATATATGGTTTCTATGTATAGTATAATCATATTGCACTATAGTTTATATATACATGCATGGTCACACTTACGTGTCTCACTACACTATATAATATAGTTGTATTCCATATACTTTATATATTCAAGTATTGCACATTTGCACATATCAATTAATATAATCTTATTATACTAATAACTTACTTATTTGTTTTATTATTCATAATGTCAAATAAATAAATTATTTATCTCATTGATTAATTAACAATAATATTAATTAATCTATTCCTCATTGATTATTAATTTCCATAATAATCGATTAACACTTATATGATTAATTATCACATTAACAACTATAAATCTCAGCACAGTTATAAACAAGTGGTTTATTATTATTATATTTCTTGCAATAATAATAATCACATAGTATTAATCAATCACATTTAATATTCCATAATAATTAATTATTCTACGATGACAATTAATTAATATTCTATAATTAATATAGATTAATTGTTTGCTTAAATTAATATAATCATTCTTATATTACGTCGCTGTGCCACACAAGGTGATCAATGAGTTTATCGCAAATTCCATCAATTTCTCAATTATTATAACTATTCAATTTAATAGAATTGAATTAATCCTTCTCATAACACAAAATCATTTATATTAAATAAATTCTCATTTTCATTAATATTTTCATTTAATAATAGATGGAAATTCTCGGGTATTACACTTATCACTGGGCAGGCCATGGATCCACATTGCAGGAGCAGTGCCATCCACCCTCCATCAACAACTCAAATACATTATTAACGGCAACCTAATCACGGTGAATGCCGAACCGGAATACCCTGTCTGCATACAGGGAGACGTGCCGGTGATCAGCCTGGATGTAGGGATTGAACCTGCTGGTTTTCAAGCTTTGGAGGTGAGTGATACTCAATATCTACCGGTTGGGGCACTAGCCTTAAAACCTAAAGTCTCACTTGAAGTGATGACAGTAGGCCAAGAGATGGTATCTTCGGGTTTCCAACTCGGAGAAGGGTTAGGAAAAAACCAACAAGGTATTGCAAGTCCAGTCCATATCCCGAGCCAGTCAGGGAGAGCCAGATTGGGTTATTCATCCGGATAAAACCACCGGAATCCACATAAGCACCCGAAGGCTCATGCTTCCACCATACTGCTGCCAAATCTCACTGATGCTGGCTTTGTAAAGCCAATGAGGAAGATCCCCGCTGTGATATCGGCCATGCTATTTCCTCCAATCATACCTGTCGAGGAAAGGAAATCCCCAAAGCCTGTGGGGGATAGCAAAAAGGGAAAAAAAAGATCCTGTACGAAGGACGAGACCCATTTACTAACATGTGGTTTATCATAAACTACAATGGTATGAATGATGAGTTCCCAGACAGTGACGACGAGGATCAGATACAAATTCCTCGCATCAAGAAGGGAAAAGGGGCCAGTTCAAAGAAAAACCCCGGCCTTATTATAAAAGATGTCTCAGTCATTATCCGAGACGAGGCAGACGAGCACAATGCCTTGATCCTCGCTGTTCATGAGGATCTAACCCTAAATAACTGGAGCAGCGTTCCTTGTCTCAGTCAAAAAGGGTAAGGGGCAGAGAGCACATCTGCCCTGTAATACGCTTTCATTTACTACTTACTTTTAATTGCACAGCTATAGCAGTAACTTTTGTCATGCTTTGCCAAATGATTTGTATAGTTAAGAAGTTGCATATATTAAAGTGAAAGCATGTTTGTTTTCAAGACTCCAGAGTTTGATTTGTTTTTTCCCTGCTGATGAGATGCCAACCTGTCACAGTGACTACAACTTTGATGTAGAACTGAACTTCAACTTGATGGATATTGATCAAGAGGAGGAAGATGACTATGAGGTGCCCTAGGAGATCAAAGAATGGGTTGAAGACAAACCCAAACCAACCTCGACCAAACCACCACTATCAACATAGGAACCTCTGAAAACATCAAAGAAATCCAGATAGGCTTAGACCTCACACAAGATCAAAAAATTGACCTGATCGAACTCCTAATACAGTTCTAGGATTTGTTTGTATGGTCACATGAAGACATGATTGACCTATCTACTAATATTGTCATCCATCGAATGCCCATCAAAGATGGATTCAAGCCAGTCAAGCAGAAGTTCAGGCATTTGAAACCTGAATGGAGTCTGAAAGTCAAAAAAGAAGTCGTTAAATAATTCAAAGCCGGTATTATCATGGTATCAACATACCCAGAGTGGCTGTCAAACATAGTTCATGTATCTAAACCCGGAGGGAAGGTACGAGTATATGTGGATTACAGGGATTTGAACAAAGCCTGCCTCAAGGACAATTTCCCAGTACCTTTTATCCACATCTTTATAGATAACATGGCGCAGTACGACATGTATTCTTTTGTGGACTGCTTTGCTGGTTACCACCAGATCATGGTTGCTGAAGAGGACAGGGAAAAAATAGTTTTCATCACTCCCTGGGGAACCTTCTGCTACAGACGGCTATCCTTCGGCCGCATCAATGCCTGCGCCACGTATCAGCGAGCTATGATGTCCCTGTTTCATGAAATGATGCATAAAGAGGTAGAGGTTTATGTGGACGATATCATCATCAAATCCCAGAGGGAGGATGATCACCTTGACCATCTCAGGAAGCTGTTTAACAGGTTGTGTAAGTACAACCTCAAGCTAAATCCCGCCAAGTGTGCTTTTGACATCAAATCAGGCAAGTTGTTGGGATTTCTGGTGAGTAATCGAGGCATCGCGCTAGACCCTGCCAAGATCAAAGCCATCACTGAGATGCCAGTACCTCGAATAGAGAAGGAGATGCGTGGGTTCCTGGGAAGGATTAATTTCATAAGCCGATTCATTTCTCAGCTCACAACAACCTGTGAACCCATCTTCAAGCAACTATGGAAGAATTCCTCCACGAAATGGAATGAGGATTGTCAGAAAGCCTTCCTTGCCATCAAGAAGCAGCTGATCAAAGCACCAGTATTAGTACCCCTAAGGGACGAAGTTCCCTTAGTTATGTACTTATCTTTCAATGCTAATGCAATGGGCTGTATGCTGGGACAGAAAGATGATAGTAGCAAGGAGAGAGCCATCTACTACATCACCAAAAGATTCAGTAGTGGTGAACAAAGGTACACCCTAATCAAAAAGACGTGTTGTGCGTTAGCATGGGCCGCAATGAGGTTACATCATTACCTCCATGGGCACAAGACCTACCTCATATCCCGCATGGATCCACTCAAATACATATTCAACAAGCCAATGTTGAATTGTCGACTTTCCAAATGGCAGTTGATCCTACAGCAGTTCGACATTGTCTACGTGACTCAGAAGTCCATCAAAGGTCAAGGCATTGCAGATCAACTAGCCGAAGCACCATCAAGAGGGTTCGAGCCCCTGGAGACTTATTTCCCGGATGATGGGATCATAACAATTCAACAACTCTAACAAGAGAATAAAGTCCAACCATGGAAAATGTATTTCGATGGAAAGGTAAATATGGAGGGTGACGGAGCTGGGGGCAGTCCTTATTTCTGGTACAGGAGAACAATATTATGTGGCTACCAAACTGTAATTTGCCAATACCAACAACACAGTCGAGTATGAAGGATGTATAATGGGGTTGAAGTTATCCCAATCCATGGGTATCAAACATTTACTAGTCTTTGGAGATTCTGAGTTGGTCATCAAACAAACCACTGGGGCATATCATACCAAAGAACTGCATTTACTACCCTATCATCGGCAGGTCACCAAAATATCCATGGAGTTTGAAGATATAACCTTAATCCATATTCCTAGGGGTAGGAATAACTTCATTGATGCATTGGCGACATTGGCTTCCTTGATCCATATATCCGATAGGAGTGGAATTCCTTGTATCAAATTCACAAGTCAGAAGGCCCCGACATATGGGAATTACATTGGAGACATATCAGGTGAAATACCTCCTATCAAATAACCTTGGTATCAAGACATCAAAGAATATCTCCGAGAAGGATCCACACCCGCTGGGGCAAGCCAATCCGAACGAAAGCAAAATCACAAAATGGTTATGAAGTTCTATCTACGCGGATATGCACTATACAAAAGAGATGATGGAATAGGGCTCTTAAGATACCTTGATAAAGAGCAAGCCCAGAGATTGATGGATGAAGTCCACAGTGGAGTCTATGGTCCACACATGAGCGATCACCTGTTGGTCAAAAAAATATTAAGAACATGGCATTACTGGATCTCTCTCAAAGCTGACTGTGATGACCACGTCAAGAGGTGCTACGAATGCAAAGTACATGTAAATGCCATACATGCTCCTTCAAATGAGCTACACAACATGAGTTCACCATAGCCTTTCTCCATATGGGGAATATATGTGATAGGCCCAGTAGAACCCAAAGCCAACAATGGTCATCGATTCATCTTCACCATGATCGATTACTTCACCAAGTGGGTTGAAGCTGCCTCTTTTCCGAAAGTCACCAAAGAGGTCATCATTGGTTTCATCAGAAATAATATCGTCTGTCGATATAGACAACCGGAGGTGATCGTATCAGACAACTCCAAGAACCTGAACAATCAAATGATGAAAGTGCTATAAAGCAAGTTCTATATCAAGCATCTCAATTTCGTCATCTATCGGCCCAAGATGAATGGTGCTGTCGAAGCGGCCAACAAGAACATCAAAAAGATCATGCAGAAAATGTCCGCCAATCACAAGGAATGGCCTGACCTGATGCCTCTAACCCTGATAGCATACAAGACATCAATGCGTACCTCTTTTGGGGCTACCCCCTATTCATTGGTCTATGGAATGGAAGCAGTCCTTCCTATACAAGTAGAGATGGAATCCTTACGAGTGTTAATCGATGTTTAGATGGACGAAAATCAGTGGTTGCAAGAACGGTACAACTAACTGTCCCTGATAGATGAAAAGAGGGCTACAACCATTTTTCACGGGCAGTTATATCAGCAACGGATCGCTCGATCCTACAACAAGAAAGTCCAAATACTACAATTCAAAGAAAATAACTTGGTGCTGAAGAAAGTTTTGGTCAATCAAGACGAAGCCAAAGGAAAGTTCGCCCCTAATTGGGAAGGCCCTTTCATTGTCAAGGAGGTGTTGACGGGAGGAGCTATCAGATTGCAAGAAATGGACGGAATCGAATTTCCCCAACTCATCAACTCAGACACCATAAAAAGGTACGTAGGCAGCCATTCCTGGTGCGGTCAAACGAAATAGAAACTCAAAAACTCATCAAACCAAACTCAAAAGATATACTTCTCAATCCTCTCTCATATAACCAGAACTACGAATGACCTGATCTCCCTACACCCGTAAGTACGTAGGCAGCCATTCATGGTGCGGTTTGACCTTCTACAAAAAATTAAAACCAATAAAAACTAGTTCCAGAGCACCAAAACTATGTGAAACCTACATTCTATCAAGACTCCTTGGTCAGCAGGTCTATCTGAGAATGCTCTCTGACATCTCATTATTAATCCATCAAGGAGAAGCTCAAGATACATCAACAACGGCAAGTTATAAAAGAAGTGGCAATCACTCAGCAATGATAATACATATCCAAACAGGGAAGTGAATCAAAATATATTTCTCTGATATATAATACTGTTTGATATATACATAGTGTCCTGTACATGACAAAATAGCTGATCTAGTATATGCAGGAAAAACAAAGCTAGTCTATAGGCCTATGAATAAGCTGGGCAGCAATGCCAACATGGCATCTCGCTCTGAAGATGGAGGAGCCGCTGCAAGCGCAATACCCTCAGCCTCCATAGAGGCCAAAACATCCACTGCCATCTGCATAGTCTTGCTATGATCATCAATATAAACACTCATCTCGGCAACCAGAGCATGAGTATATGATCAGAGAGAAGTACTGTCGGCAATGTAGAAATCCCGGGAAGCTATGGCCTCATCCCTCTATACAAAGGCAGCATCCCTGGCAATCAAAACCTCCTCAATCTCCTCAAATGTTGAGTCTCTGGCAGATCGGATCTCATCTCTCTCCGCAAAAGCTAAAATCCTCTAATCAACAGCCCTCTCAAAATGATGCAGGCTCTAAAACTGATAGAACTGGCCCATAACAGCCAAAGGATGGTAAGTAGTCACTCCCCTGAATCCCGCCAGGGTGCGTGGGTGATGAAGCTATAGGGGGAGACTAGCCCCGAGCATGGCAGAATCGAGAATAGATGCGTAATATCAGACATAAATGTTGACCATGTCTTTGCATCGGTACACTCCGATGGTTGAAAGAAGTAAGACATGGCTATCTCATGGGTGAAACAGTACCCTTGGTGTCTGAAAAATCCAATTGGTCTTAAATGGGACATGAGCCATAAGTACAGCAAGACCGAACTGCCTCTAAAAAACCCTTCTAGGTGGGTACTGCAGTGGGTGGCTGCTCTCAGCGTCTCGGCCAATATCATCGGAAGAATAGTTCTACCCTATCTAAGGGCCCGAATAACAACTATCAATCCAATATCCAAGTGGTCCAAGTGAAGTGGCATATAGATGTAGGCTACTATGCATATTAACAAAACATCTATCCTGGCTAAATGGCGTGCCTCTGCCGAGACAATAAAATCTCCAGCATGACGATCGTATCTGTCAATCCGGCCAAAACGATCGATCAAGAAGTCTATAGAGATCACATGTCCATAAACGATCTCATTTGAAACTACACTATGACGTAGACCAGACATCAGAAGAAACGGTCTCCTCATGTCGTTGATCGCTATACGAGCACAGGGCAAGTCTGAAGCTAAACCAGTGAATCGCTCATACTCCTCTAAAGTCGAAGACAGCTCGTGCCGCCCAAAGCGAAAAACCTGTCTCTCGGGTATCCAAAAGGGTAAAAGGCCATCTACGAACCCGTACGGGACCTGAAAGTCTACGAGGGCTAATGAATTCCCTAGCATCTGATCCACTGCTGTTGCGCCATTTTGTTGTAACAAAACGGGCATAAAACGGGTGCAAGTATACACGGTCGACAAGTAATAAATGTGATAAGTAGAGATCGTTCCCACGGAGAAAAGAGGTTAGGTTTACACTATCATGCAACAATCCCATAGTTATTTTCGTCTGCTTAAACGAATAACAAAGTGTGCTATAATAACTAGACTGATTTTAAAGTAAACTTAACTAATTACCAGACAAGGGATTCAAATTGGAGTAATATGGGATCCTAACTTCACCTAACGCATCACCTAGATTACACACCTCATGTCAAGTATGATTGATTACGTAGGAATGCTAGCCGGGAGCACGAATGTGAGAAAAGGCTATTTTTTAATAAACCAATTCCATATCATATAATATCCACAAAAGAGATAGAAATCACATGAACATCGATAAAGCCTAAAGCACTATATGTCTATGTAATTTATAAGCAAAATCAATTTAAGTGCAAGCTCCCTATTGGCTACATATGGCAAGCCAGTATATTTCTATCCAGATTACGAATCACAAAACTCATCGAATGCAATTTTCACAAACATAAGCTAGCATGGCAAAATCTAAGTTTACACTTCCTCTTTCAATTTCATATAAACAATTACAGTAGATGTTGATCAAGCATCTAAACATACAATACAACCATGCTAGGCTATCCATACATTTTCACTCATACATTTCAAAGAGGCATAAAACCCTAGATTAAGCAATAAGATTCATTAGAATCCCATAATGGTAGTTAGTTCATCTCTGAACCACAAACCATTATGGGATTTAAGCCAAGCATTTGAAGCAACAATGAAAGTAAGAGAAAAGAGAGATAGAGAATGCAAATCTTGTGGTTCCCCTTTCAATAGAAGCTAAAAAGCTCAAGCTTAGACCACAAACAAGCTCCAATGAAATCTACTTAGAACTAGAAGGGAAGAAGAGTTAAGGTCCAAGACCCTTCAAGTTCTCTAGCCATAGAAAATGTAAGAACTGAAACTTGTAATAAATGTTAAGAATGAGAAAATGATAAGTGATATCCTTCGTTCAATGCAACATAAAGCCTTATAAAGATTACACTCAGCCGAAAAAAATGAAAAGTCAGTAATTTTTGACTGGCGCAGCCGCGCGGCCTTGCTTTGCATTCACGGCGCGGGCAAGCACCTCTCCCTTACATTCCTGGCGTGGCCACGAGTGCCTGTTTTTTTTTGCTGGTGTCTTGCTAGTTTGGTGCTGCTTTCTTGTTTTCTTTCATGCTTCTAATTTCTTCACTTTTGCTGCTTTAAGACCATCATCATATGCCTTGTCCTGCTAGTCCTCATGCCAACTCCACCATTTGATCATCATAAGCTTTGTCATCTTGCCTTTACCAATTCCATGCCATAACCTTGCCATTCCATACCATTTCTTGCCAATTCTTCGTCAAAATAGTTTCTTGCCTAAAATGCATAACACAAAGATAAAACGCATTAAAAGACACTAAGGTACTTGAGTTTAAGTCATAATCAAAGCAAGTTGATAGACAATAAGTAGGTATAAAACCTACTTATCAAATACCCCTAAACTTGAACTATTGCTTGCCCTCAAGCACAAACACAAATGCAAACTATATGCTTACGCAACTAAACTACATGAAAATGAATCCCAATATATCAGCCATGTTATGAATTCCAATAAGATGTGCCTCAGAGAAATAACAAGAACAATAAACAAAGCAACAGCTCAAACAACAGTTATAAAGACATATAATTTGTAAATCACTACCTGTTACTAAGATGTAGTGTGTGTGTGCAATGTCATAAACAAGCTTGACAGAGGTAAAGACTCCACATGCTATACTTTTAAGGAAGTAAAATTGATGTTTTAAATCAAGAATTTTTCATTTATATAAAACAATGACCAACCTAGCACATAGATACAAGCTAAGGAGCAACAAAGGCTTATTATGCTTTTATTCACACCCGGGGGCGATATTCACACTTTTCCCGCAGTTACACCCGACTATGAAATGCTAGGCCCTCTTAGGCTTTTCAATGATACCCATTTATCGAGCTTTCGACCAATGACTCCCAAACCATAAAGGCCTTAGGGCGCTGGGTGTAAAGACAATCCCCTAGGGCGTACTTGCTCGAGTATCAAAGGCCACAAGACTTCGCTAGCCAAGGTGTTTATTCTATTTTTTTTTTCACAGCTTATTTTCTTTTCTTTCACTTTATCTTTTTATTAGCATGCATACCCAAAGTTTTTCCTCAAACTTGTATTCTAGTGTTGTTAAGGACATTATTGCTTTTATTACACAATTCTAGCAATTTAAAACAAAAAATTTCCCCTCAGAAGACAAGCATGCATTAATCTAGCCAACAAGCAAGTAAAGACAAAACTGTGCTATCCGGTGACATCAAAGCAACAGGTATAGATTACATCATGTATAAAAATATAACTGAGCTTAAGCTACTAACAGAGTTCAAAAATCTATCATATCTCAATGTCATCATTAGCCAGACTGGAATTCAACAAGCTAAACAAAAGGGATTATGCAATGCAATGCAATTGAACACAACTAAATAAACAAAATAAAATAAAACTAAATTTTTTTATGCAGAATTTAACTAACACATACTAGAATGCAATGCAACTACTATATACAACCTATCATGCAATAAAAACTATATGCAATTAACTATATGCAATTAACTAAATGCAATTAAAACTAAATGCAATTATTACTAAATGCAAAAACTTAAAACTATATGCAACTACTACTACTAACACCCAATACCCCAAACTTGAAATATTCAATGTCCCCATTGAAGGTAAAGGGTCAGGAAAACTCCCCTACTGATCGGCATGGCCACCCTCCTCAGGTGGTGAGTCTGGCAGCGGGTATGGCATGTTGGAATCGATGGTGGGCCAGGAAAACTCCCAGGTAACGGCGCCAAAAACTTGTTGTTCCCGATTAGGTAATGATAATTACGCGCAAGTATACGCGGTCAACAAGTAATAAAGAGTAAGTACATATATCGTTCCCACGAAGAATTAATTAATAAAAGATCGCCAAATCACTAGCCCATAACCATCTCAGTCTTATCTAAACGAGCGATAAAGTATTTTTGAATTAAAACTAGACAAGTAAATTAAAACTAAATAATCCTAGAGTAAAACTAGATATTGAAGGTTTGAGATCTCAATTTCCCCTAATGATTCATCTAAGTCAACATACTCCCAATAAGGTCAAATTAATCATCACAGAATGTTAGTCGAGAACACGAAACTGAGATAAGGCCATCTTTCGATGCACCTAATCCATATCGCATACTATCCATAGATGATAGAACGCACATGAACACCCACATTATCTAAACCACTATATGTCTATGTGATTTACAAATAAATAGGGTTTAAGCATATATTCTCTTTTGACTACGTGCGGCGCTTCGGTATATGTCTATCCTAAGCACAAATCATACATTCCAACGCCATGTAAAACATATAATCGCAAGCTACTATGATTAGATCTAAACCCACATTTCGTCTTTCAAGTCCACATAGATTATCATGATAATTAGTAGCTAAGCAATTAAGCAATTAAGGCACAAATGCTAATAGACAATCTCATAGCAATCAATAAGACCAACATGGAAGAATATCAAAATAAACTACTCATTAGGTTCCATTGAAACCTCAAAATAAAGTTTAAGTTATGATTAACTCAAATATATCATCGACAAGTTAAATACATATTAAAATATTACAAAGAGGGAGCAAAGAGAAAATAAAGATAGAGAATACAAATCTGAGTGCTCAAGCTCCTTTGTTGAATCTCTAATGAAATCCACTTACTTCAATCTTCTTCTCTAATTAAACCCTAGAAACTAACTAATTAAACCTAACCTTAATCTACTCCTAAGCTAACCTATACAAAAAATTAAAGAGAAGAAGGGAAGAGAGGAGAATATGTAATCTAATCTAACCTAAGGGTGGAATCCCCCCTAACCTATTGATATGTCTTTTGTTTTTGAGCCCTAATATGAATCCCCCTTCTTTTCGCTTCAAACGCACTCTTTAATGAAGAAATCAAGTCTGGGAGTGTTCAGGAGTGGCGCGGCCGCACTAGAAATGGCCTATAATTGGGTGCGGGCGCGCTTGAAGCAAATTTCACTTTTTTGACCTGGGTATTGGCGTGGGCGCACCCAGAATACACTACAAACTGGAGCGGCCGTGTCGCATAAATTTTGCTGCAGTGACCTCTGGTAGAACGGCCATAACTTTTGATCCGGGAGGAGTTACGGGGCCTGCCACCTGTCAAATTGAAGCTATCGAAGAGATCTACAACTTTTATTTTTTGAGCGTTGAGAAATAATGGATGGATGAAGGCCTAAATTGGGCTTGAAGTGACAGCTGTGCAATAGCAACCCAAAATCGTGAAGTTCAACGTCCGTTGGTTGGTACAAAGGTCATAACTCTCGCCTCCGAACTCCGATTGAGATGATTCAAGATGTTCCAGAAAGCTTAGAAGACGCTCTACAATATGACCCAAGTTCCAATCCAAGAACATGAAATGAACATGAAAGCCCAAACGACGTCCAGATTGTAATTTCCTTCCCTTTTAGCTTCAAATGCCACCAATAGAGTTCCCAACATGAAAACTACAAAAGAAAGCAAAAATGCATGAAAAGCTAATATAACACATGAGTTTAAGCAACAAAAGAAGTGAGTTTATATCTAAATAAGTGGTTATAAAACCACTTATCAAATACCCCCAAACTTAAACTGTTGCTTGTCCTCAAGCAACCAAAATAAAATCAAACAAAAGATGCAATGCAATAACTACAATGAATGCAACCTATCCTATCATGAATGCGAATCCAAGTCTCAGTCAGAATTAAAATTCAAATAAAATGCCTCAGAAAAATCACAAGCTAATCAAACAGATATGCTACCCAAGACAAGATCATAAGGCATATCCTTGCAAATCCAAACTTGTCAGCACTGATGTAGTGTGTGTGTGCCTAGCAACCATTAAACATGCTTTTGAACAAATATATCGCATACTATGCTTCTTAGGGGAAAAACAAATTTCAACTTAAAAAAATAGTAAATCAGATAAGTACTAACTAAGACCATGCATCACTTAAGCTAAAAGTCCACAGGGGATTTATTCTACTTTTTATTAACTCATGAGGGCATTTTTGCACTTTTTCGTGTACATACTCGACTGTGAAATACCTAGTCCTCTTAGGCTTTTCAATGATACCCGCGTAGCGAGCTTAAGACCAATGACTCCCAGACCAATAAGCCTTAGGGCGCTAGGTGTAGAGATACCCCTAGGGCTTACTTGCTCGAATATCAAAGGCCACACGATTCGACGTAGCCGAAGTGTTTATTCACAATCAACCTTATTTTTCTTTTCTTTTCTTTTCTTTTTTTTCATATGTTTTTCTTTTTTTTTCCACAACTAGCATGCATACCCCCTGTTTCCCCCAAACTTAAGCTTTCTACAGTCTAGTTATTATCATATGAAAACTGAAATTCTTTTATTAAAACATAGATTTCCCACCAAAAGACAAGTATGTAAAAATTTAAACTAAGCATGTCATGGTGATTACTCTTAGAGTGCTAACCGGTGACATCAGTATTTGACAGATAGAGATTTACATATATGACATTATAATCAAGCTTAAGTCTCAAATCAGTTCAAAAATGAAGTAATTTCAGTTTCCTCATAGGCCAAGTAAATAACAAACCAACAGAGAACTGGATTTATGCAAAATATCCTAACATAGTTAACTAAATGAACTAAATTCATGCAAAATTTTGAAAAATTTGAACAAAATACGACCTAAATGCAGTATATTAACTAACACAATATGCAAGATGACATGAACTAACACATACTAGAATGCAATGCAACTACTAGATACAACCTATCATGCAATAAAAACTATATGCAATTAACTAAATGCAATTATTACTAAATGCAAAAATTTAAAACTATATTATTGGTCGATTTATATGACACAATTAACGCCCAAGTATACGCGGCCAACGAGTAATAAAGAGTGATTAAAGATATCTTTCCCACGAGGAATTAACAGATAAAAGGTCGCCAAATCAATAATACATAATCATCTCAGTCTTAAACGGATGGTAAGGAGAACGAATTAAACTACGCTAACTAGGCAAGAATTAAAACATGCAATAACTAATCCTAGGGTAAATTTAGATAATGAAGACATAGGATTGCAATTTCCCCCAACACTTCGTTCGAATCTCTTAACTCTCTCACTTAGAATAATAAGCACCTAAAATTGACAACCGAGAAATCACGATTACATAATAGCCTCTTTCAATGGACAACTATGAGTCTTCATAACGCGGCATGTAGTATATTTCTATCCTACACACTACCAAGCAACTAATATCAAGAACAATTAACAAGACACATGTCACGGGAAAATCTCGTGAACTACTCCTTCAATTACCAACTTTTACATAGGAAGTCATTAAGATTAGATTCTCTATTTGGCTGCATGCGGCATTTAGGTATATTTCTATCCCAAACACTAACAAATTATTAACTCTTTAAGACAATGAATGAGACACACGTCACATAATCTCATAGATTACCCGCAAGAATCTCTGACTTTCGCATGATATCATAACTAGGTCTAAACCTATAATCCATTTGTCAAGTTCATATAGGTTCACAGGAAATAAATCTAAAAGCACAAGTTATGATAACCAATTCGCAATAATAGCAAAGAGAGAAAGCAATCAATACAAACTATGTGTCGGGTTCCATTGAAACCCCAAAATATAAACTAAGTCATAAATAACTTGAATATATTATCCACAAGTTTAGTATACATTATCCAAATATAAATGATAGCAAGGAGAGTAAGAGATAGCAAAACGTAAATCTTCGTTCGTTTCTCCAAGCTTGGATCTTGGTGTACACACTTGCTTCAATCTTCACACACTAACAAAACCCTAGAAAACTAACTAACTTCCCCTAATCTAACACTAAACTACTCCTAATCTATATAAGAAAAGGATAAGATAAAGGAATGAGATGAGCAAGCTAGGGCTAAGCTCCACTCCGGGAGATGTCCCCAAAATGCATGCCAAAACAGCCCTTATATCCTTCTTGCTGAGTCTACCTTCTCTGCCCCAAGCCAAATTTAAAACTGTCGGGTTTAAAATCTTAGTCAACTGTCAAGCTTGAATGGTGTAGCTGCGCCGGCTCCTTGACCAATGCCTGCGCAGCTGTGCAGGGGTAAGAGGCCATAATTCTGATGCTTTTCTGCTGCTGGTTCCTGCTAAGATTTATGATGCATTCTCCTGCCAATCACCCACTGCCATGACCTTGGTTCCCTCTTTGCTCTGTCCATCCTCATGCCATAGTTTTTCTCTTTAAGCGTTGTCCCTTTTCATGCTCTTTGTTCCCATTTTAGCATTCTTTTATCCGTTTCAGCTCAAAATGCACCCGAAGAGTTCCAAATACAAAAATCTGCAAAAGAAGGTAAAAATGCATGAAAAGTTACGATAACATATGAGATTAAACAACAATCGAAGTGAGTTAATATCTAAATAAGTGGTTATAAAACCACTTATCAAATACCCCCAAACTTAAACGTTGCTTGCCCTCAAGTAACACAAACAAAATAAAACATATGTAATGCAAATAACTAGAATGTAGGTGAATCCAGGTCTCAGTCAGAATAGATATTCAAATGCAATGCCTCAGAAAAATCACAGGCCAATCAAACAGATAAGCTACTCAAGACAATATCAAAAGCATAACCTTGCAAATCCAGATCTGTCAGTACTGATGCAATGTGCGTTGTGTGCCTAGCAACCATTAAACATGCTTCGAACAAATAAATCACATACTATACTTCTTAGGGGGGAAAACCAGTTTTAATTCAAGGAAAGCAGTAAATCATATAAGTTCTAACTAAGACCACGTATTACTTAAGTTAAGAGTCAACGCGGGGGGGGGGGGGGGGTCTATTATTCTTTTTATTTACTCACGAGGGCGTATTTGCACTTACCCGTGTACACATTTGACTGTGTAATGCCTAGTCCTCTTAGTCTTTTCAATGATATCCATGTAGCGAGCTTTCGAACAACGACTCCCAGACCAGACGGCCTTATGGAGCTAAGTGTAAAGACACCCCGAGGGTTTACTTGCTCGAATATCAAAGGCCACAGGATTCGACGTAGCCGAATCGTTTATTCTATTTTTTCTTTCTTTTTCAAAGCATTTTCTTTTCTTTTTCTTTTTCTAAGGGGTGTGCGTCTTATGCTCCATCGCATCACATAGCAAGCATACCCCCTGTTTCCCCCCAAACTTAAGCTTTTAACAATCTTAGTTATTATCATATGATCACTGACTCTTTTATTAAAACACAAATTTCCCACCAGAACATAAGTATGTGAACATTTCAACTAAACATATCATGATGGTTACTTTATCGTGCTAATTGGCTACACAGCATCTGACAGACAAAGATTTACATATATGATCTTAGAATCAAGCTTAAGTCTCAAATCGTTTCGAAAATCAAGAAATTTTAGTTTTCATCATAGGCCAACTAACTCACAAACTGAAACTGGATTCATGCAAAATGTCATGCAAAATGTCCTAACACAGTTAACAACACACAATAAAATTTTTAAAATTTTTACTAATTTTAACAAAATACAATCTGCATGCACTAAATGAACAATCACAATATGCAAAATGACACAAAATGAAATGAACTAAGCTAAATGCAAAAATAAACCCCTAATACCCCCAAACTTAGAATATTCAATGTCCGCATTGAAGATACAAGGGTAAAAAGGAACTCCCCTAGTCAGCCTCATCGTCGTCGCCCTCCTCCTCAGTCGGCTCTGGAGGTGTGTCTGGAGGAGGGTACTAACTGCCGGTGCCAAATGTAGGAAACTCCGCATCCATGCCTAACTTGTTGAATGCTCGAGACAGAGCCTGGGAGAACTCGGATGTATAAGTATGGAAATCTGTGATCAGAGGAGGAGACGATGGTGATGGAGTGCGGATTCGCTTTGGCATCTTGAGAGGAAGTGAGAAATCTGAAAGGACTGAGTGTTTATGCCTCTGAAACTCTTGTCACAAACTGCTCCTTTTTGGCCACACTTGTAACCCCATTATATCAAAATTCGGCCCCTAAACTTCTGTCAGAACTTATATCAAACAGTTGGCGATCAACCCTACTGTCTTTAACAATTATAATTTGTCACTGTTTGGGATTCCTACTGCATTACCCTTGCCTTGAACAATTTAATGAATATCAGCCATAGCCCTCTTTGGTTGCAACTAAAATCCCAAAATCTGCTATAATCCCTTCAAGTCTGTCAACTGAGATGCCCCTAAATCCTTGTCAAAAATCTGCCCAAAATCTGCCTAAACGGATGCCCCCAATTGCTGGGAATTGCTCTGTTTCAATTTTGTATAAGCACTACGAACCACTGCACCCAACCCTTAATAGCCACCAAATTCTATTAATAAGTCCTCACTTTTAGTCCAAAGGGATTTCAATTGGGAAAGGGTGTGATATAAGGGTTGGTGGGTTTGGGGTTTGAGGAGAGGGAGCTGTCGATTGAGGGAGAGGGATACAATAGTTCTGTGGGTTTTTAGAATGCAGGCTACCCAGATTTCATTTAAGTTGGGAATACTGAAGTGGGCTGGCTCTATTTAAAAATGGGAAAAAGATGATGGCGCAGCTGCGCAGGGTCAAGGAGGGAAAGTGGCGCAGCTGCTCAGGGAGTGGAATGCATCTTCTGGCCTGGAAATCAGGGCATCCGCGCGGCGGGTTGGCTTGGCTTGGCGCTGGCGCGCCAAGGTTCAGGAAACTCCCTTGACTGGGATTCATTGAATCTTCTCATTTGCAGTGCACCAAAGGCTTTTTACCAAATGAATATAACCTGAAGAATGCATACAAAATTTTTATTAAATTACTATTATCAAAATTTTACTATAACTATTAACTATTAAATATTAAGGATAGAATTAACATAAAGGGAGAAAATTAAACACTAAGGTTGATAATCATAAGCATATCAAATCCCAAAAATGTCAATATGTGCACATAAGCCACTGGCTCATTTTCCAAAATATGTTCAAAACACTTTTAAGTCCCAAAAATATATGCAACATATACGTGCAACGAAAATATGTCCATTAACTATTTGAATCCCAAAAAATTTCTCTACATGCGTATACGAAATGTACCAGTGCATCATACTATGTTCAATAAGCATTCAAGAGTATATCCAAGATGTTATAGACCCAAACATTCATGCATAAAACCAAAAAATATAGGCATTGAACCTCTAACTCTACGAGCATTCAAAAATTTTAAACTAAATACTAAACTAACAAGAATTAAACAAGGGGGAGAGAAATGTGATAGAAAGCATGTAATGGGGAATTAAACAGGTAGGGAGAGAGAGAAATGATGGGGTGCCTCCCATCTAGCGCTTGATTTATAGTCCTTTAGCTCGACTGTGTCTGCCCACTGCTACCCAACTCCTCGACGATACTGGAGAACCCCTCCATCCATCATAATAGCTGTGTGACTTTGGTGGCTTCCCAGTAGGAGTGGATGTAGATTTAAACTACCTAGCATTGGATAAGTAAAAGAATTCCCCATCCTGAAGGTTGGGGAGCTAGGCAAGGGTTCTGTTGTGTAGGTGAAATGATCGGGGCATGGAGGTATAGACCACACAACGGACTCTTCTTCTATTCTCTTCTCTTCTGACCACCATGGTTTGAAGCTAGCGAACTCTCTCATATCATCGAGATCCGGCTCTGTAATGTGGCTTCCAAGGGGGCAAGGGTGTGCAAACTTGACTGGCTTGTTCCACTTAGGTAGAAGAGGCTCTTGGGGGATTGTCACAGTTGGTTCACATTCATACTCCACAGCCCCAATTGGCTCCTCGATATCCATTGCCTTTCGCTCGTGAAGTTCCAAGTGCACTTCGGGCTCTTCATCAGTATCTGCATCCATCTCATAGCACCAATCTTTTTGAGGGTCATAACTCACGGCTTCAGTTATTGGAGGCACAAAATCTTGCACTGTTGTCTGTTGTTCACATACCTCCTTCTTCCTTAATGCCGTGCTAATCTGCTCCACCCAAATCTGAAGATCCTCAATCGATTGCTCTTGCTCAATCAAGGTCTCCTCTGTCGATGCTATGGAATTCCCCCACATAATTTCCAATCCTTCCTTTTTTGTTTCAGCCTCGGGATCCATGTACTGATGCTCATTGGTAGGAGTGTTGTGGATTAGGGCCATCTAATTTTGGAAGTTCTGGCTTGATTACTCTTTGCTCCTAAGCCTCTCCTCTTGGCTTTCTAAACTCTTATACATGAATTCCATTGGAGACTGTTCTCCTTGTAAACATGGGGATTTATATGGGGGTTCTAGTGCATAAGTTGGACTTGGCTCATATTATTCTTGATAGCTCACAATATGGTTTTGCATCCCTTGTTCATCCTCTATCATCAAGGCCTTGATAATCTGCTCTGCCCAATTCTGAATACTCTTGAATGACTTCTGTTGCTCATTCAAGATGTCCTTTAGTGATTCCATTCCACTTCCTTCCTCCAAGCTTGCATTTTCTGTGTCACCCTCAAAATTATGTTGAGGCTCGTAAACTGGAGTCTGGAAGGTGCATTTTGGGGCGTATGCGGGATTTGGATCCCAGTGTTGGTCTTGATAGTAGTCTGATGAAGGGTTTGGGTGATACCCCCAATCTTGTTGATAAGTGGGATAAGGTTCGGTGTAGGAATAACCACCCCCATACTGCTCTTGTCCATAACTGATAGGCTCCTGATGGCTCGCGTAGCTCCCAGCACCGTAGTCATAGGTCAATGTCGTCTCTCGATTCTGCTGAGCTGAGACAGTATCTAGCTTTCTCGAGAGAACCTCTAGCTGTGCTAAGAGTGTTGCAATTGGGTTAATGCCATCAGTGTATGCTTCCCTTGGTTGCTCTTGCCTTGTACCATTCCATGGATAGAAATTTAAGTCCACTATACCTGAAAAGAGAATATGAGAAGAGAATTAAACAAAAATAAAAATAAAATGTTTAAAGTAAGACTAATTTGATTTAAACTAATGTTGGCAAACAGTTATCCAAATAATTCCCCTGCAACGGCGCCAAAAACTTGTTGGTCGATTTATATGACACAATTAACGCCCAAGTATACGCGGCCAACGAGTAATAAAGAGTGAGTAAAGATATCTTTCCCACGAGGAATTAACAGATAAAAGGTCGCCAAATCAATAGTACATAATCATCTCAGTCTTATTTAAACGGATGGTAAGGAGAATGAATTAAACTACGCTAACTAGGAAAGAATTAAAACACACAATAACTAATCCTAGGATAAATTCAGATAATGAAGAAATTGGATTACAATTTTCCCCAACACTTCGTTCAAATCTCTTAACTCTCTCACTTAGAATAATAAGCACCTAGAATTGACAACTGAGAAATCACGATTACATAATAGCCTCTTTCGATGGACAACTATGAGTCTTCCTAATGCGGCATGTAGGTATATTTCTATACTACACACTATCAAGCAACTAATATCCAGAACAATTAACAAGACACATATCACTGGAAAATCTCGTTAACTACTCCTTCAATTACCAACTTTCACATAGGAAGTCATTAAGATTAGATTCTCAATTTGGCTGCATGCGGCATTTAGGTATATTTCTATCCCACACACTAACAAATTATTAACTCTTTAGGACAATGAATGAGACACACGTCACATAATCTTATAGATTACCCGTAAGAATCTCTAACTTTCGTATGATATCATAACTAGGTCTAAACCTATAATCCATTTGTCAAGTTCATACAGGTTCACAAGAAATAAATCTAAAAGCACAAGTTATGATAACCAATTCGCAATAATAGCAAAGAGAGAAAGCAATCAATATAAACTATGTGTTGGGTTCCATTGAAACCCCAAAATCTAAACTAAGTCATAAATAACTTCAATATATTATCCACAAGTTTAGTATACATTATCCAAATTCAAATGATAGCAAGGAGAGTAAGAGATAACGAAATGCAAATCTTCGTTCGTTTCTCCGAGCTTAGATCTTGGTGTACACACTTGCTTCAATCTTCACACACTAACAAAACCCTAGAAAACTAACTAACTACTCCTAATCTATACAAGAAAAGGAAAAGATAAAGGAATGAGATGAGCAAGCTAGGGCTAAGCTCCACTCCGGGAGATGTCCCCAAAATGCAAGCCAAAAGAGCCCTTATATCCTTCTTACTGAGTCTGCCTTCACTTCCCCATGCCAAATTCAAAATAGTCCGGTTTAAAAACTTAGTGAACTGTCAGGCTTGACTGGCGCAGCTGTGCCGACTCCTTGACCAATGCCTGCGCAGCTGCGCAGGGGTAAGAGGCAGGAATTCTGATACTTTTCTGCTGCTGGTTCCTGCTAAGCTTTATGATGTATTCTCCTGCCAATCACCCACTTCCATGACCTTGGTTCCCTCTTTGCTCTGTCCATCCTCATGCCACAGGTTTGCTCTTTAAGCGTTGTCCCTTTTCATGCTCTTCTTTCCCGTTTTAGCATTCTTTTATCTGTTTTAGCTCAAAATGCACCCAAAGAGTTCCAAATACAAAAATCTGCAAAAGAAGGTAAAAATGCATGAAAAGCTACGATAACACATGAGATTAAACAACAATCGAAGTGAGTTGATATCTAAATAAGTGGTTATAAAACCACTTATCATATATGCAACTACTACTACTAACACCCAATACCCCCAAACTTGAAATATTCAATGTCCCCATTGAAGGTAAAAGGTCAGGAAAACTCCCCTACTGATCGGCATGGCCACCCTCCTCAAGTGGTGAGTCTGGCGGCGGGTATGGCATATTAGAACTGAAGGTGGGCCACTCCAGTATTGTTCCCTGCTGTGCAAAGGCCTCAACCAGTGCACGAGTCATTCCATCAGCGAACACTGCGAAGCTCTCATGCAGTGCGTCTATCCTCCTCTCTGAACGATGAAACTGGCGACCCTGCTGTATGTCACCGGCTGGAGGAGGGGCTGTGGCCTCGTCTGGCTATGGCTGCGATGGAGGAGCTGGTGGAGGAGCTAACACAATGAACCCTTTCCCTCGAGGATGTGTTGTACCCCCGTTCCAGTCCTCGAAGTGCTTGATTGTGGCATAAGTGATGTCATCGCTCGGCATTTGTACCTGTTCATCTCCCCATTCAATTCCTGCCTCAGTACAGAGATGGGCCACTATGGATGCATGTGGAAGCGACCCTGTGGTACTGCCTCTCATAAAGCACAGCATATTCTGATTCAGCAAATGCCGAATGTCGATATACTTCCCTGTGATGATCCCCCATAATATGATAGCCCTCTTAACTATAATCTCATACTGGTGCGTCGATGGCATCAAGTTGGCACAGAGGAATAGATTCCATGCCTTGGCATATCAGTTGAGAACGGAGGCAGGGAAAGTGGTGTACTCATCAGTAGTATCTTTCTTAATTTTCCACACTGTGCCTGGCGCACACAAATTACAGATTAACTGATCAAGGTCCGTCTCAAATTGATCAACCACAGTCCAATTCGCTTGGCCAGCTGGGGGTGGAGGCAAATTGTACACCTCATGGATCGCCGCAAAACGATAGTCAATGGGTTGGCCCCTAACAAAAGTTCGGCCGCTCTGTGTTATCTTGGCGTTGGCATAGAATTCACGGACGATAGCTAACGGCACTGGCCGCGGTGTTTCACAAACACCTTGCCATCCCATCTCGCTGATCATGGCAGGCATTTTCCCATCCTCTTTTGTTGGCTTCAGACCCCGTTCCTTCAAAATAGTTTTGGTTGCGATTCGATAGTACTAAATTTGGGCCTCGAGGCTAATGAATCTAGTCAGATCCAAGGGATTCTCACTTTCATCATTGTGAGTGGACGATGCGGGAGCGGCTGATCGTGCACGTTTAGGACCCATAGATGATTATCAAAAAAATATTGCACAAACCCTTGATTTGATGAATTCTGAAGAAAACCCCCAAACTTATCTCTGAAAATTTTGGCAAACTATAAGCAAACCCTAATTGTGCAGAATTTGGAGAACACCCCCAAAGCAATCTTTGAAATTTTGTATCTCAAACCCTGATAATCTCACTGTGATGAAATTTAGAATGGAAACGGGGAGTGTGTGATTGTATGTGAGAAGGAGTTAGGGCTAGATTGTGTAGAAAATAGGCTTGTGAGAATGAGATTTCGAGAGAGGGAGAGTTGTGTAAGATATCATATTTTGGTTATGAGAGGAAGGGCTCGGTTATATTAGGAAGAGGATATAAGAGTTGAAACGGCTTTTGCAAAATTAAAAACTGCAGTTGCTAGGCCCGGGCGCCGGCGCGCCGGCTTGGGCTTTGCTGGCAGCGCGGCCGCGCGAGCTGTAGCTTTGTTTGTGGCACAGCCACGCGACCTTGAGCCCAGTCAAAATTTTGCTATTTCTTTTTGTAGCAACATTGCGAAGGCATAAGAAGCAACTTTCAACACTTACCTTACCTGCACATATAGCAATCAAAAAGTATGTAAAACTTGATCTATTATCAAAAATGCATATGTAAGATGTATGTACTGTTAAATCCTTAGCAATGCTATGTAAGTGAATCATTTCTATGTGAATTCCCAAAAACATTTCCTATAGGCTTATATGCAATATGCTAACATGTCAAAAATATGTCCAATGAGCTTCCAACACAAAAAATATGTGCAATAACGCCTAAGCCCAAAAATGTAGGCAATGATTGTTCAAATCCCATGAATATATGCAATAAGTTTCTAACTCCTAAAAATATATGCAACATGCCTAATGTCCAAAAATGTAGGCAATGGGCATTCTAACACCGTGACTGCTCAAAAAATTTCACAATTTTTCAAAATGATTACAATTAAACGAGGGAAAAGAAATGTAGAGAGTAGTAACTAGAATTAAACACGAGAGAGATATATAGAGGAATATGATGCAAGAATTAAACTGAGGGAGAAAAGAGATGATGGGGTGCCTCTCATCGAGCGCTGGTTTGGTCAAGTGGTGGACAGAATCGATGCAACCTTCTCTCGATTCACCTCGCCGCCATAATAGTGCTTTAATCTTTTTCCGTTCACCTTAAAGAGCTTATCCGTGTGTTGAACATAGCTTTCCACTGCGCCATACGGGAATACAGTTTTCACCGTGAAGGGGACCGACCACCTTGATTTTAGCTTCCCCGAAAAGAGTCTGAGACGCGAGTTATCCAGTAACACTGCCTGCCCCGGCTCAAATGTTCTCTCCATAATCTTCTGGTCATGCCACCTTTTGACCTACTCCTTATATAGCTTTGAGTTCTCATAGGCTTGCAATCTGAACTCGTCAAGCTCAGTAAGTTGAAGAAGCCTTTTCTCCCCCGCAGCCTTCAAATCAAAATTTAGCTTCTTAATGGCCCAGTAGGCCTTATGTTCAAGCTCCATGGGGAGATGGCAGGCCTTCCCGTACACAAGTTGGTATGGCGACATACCCAGGGGTGTTTTGTAAGCAGTCCTATAGGCCCACACCACATCATCGAGCTTGAGGGACCAATCCTTTCGTGTGGGATTCACAATCTTTTCTAATATTCTCTTCACCTTACGATCTGATACCTCAGCCTGGCAATTTGTCTGGGGGTGGTAAGCAGTAGCAATATGATAATTCACCCCATATTTGGCCAGAAGCGTAGAAAACTGATGATTGCATAAGTGTGTACCCTCATCGCTGATGATGGCTCTAGGCGTCCTGAAGCGTGTGAATATGCTTTTCTGAAGAAAATATAGGACCACCCGAGGATCATTGGTTGGTAAGGCTGCTACCTCTACCAATTTGGACACATAATCGACCGCCAACAATATGTATAAATTTCCACAAGATGAGACAAAAGGCCCCATGAAATCAATTCCCCATACGTCGAAGATTTTAACCTCGAGAATCATATTCAGAGGCATCTCATTTCTCTTGGATATGTTACCCATGCGCTGATAACGGTCACAGTTCTGGACAAAGTGATGTGCATCCTTAAACAGTATTGGCCAATAAAAATTGGCCTACAGCACTTTGGCGGCTGTCCTCTCGCCCCTATAATGGCCTCCATAATCTGATGAGTGACAATCTCGTAGTATGCTTTCCATCTCGCTCTCTGGGATGCACCGCCTAATCACCCTATCAGCACACTGCCGAAACAAATACGGCTCATCCCAATTGTACCATCTAGCATCGTGTAGAAACTTCTTCTTTTGGGCTCTGGAAAAGTCATATAGGATAATATTACTCACTAGGAAGTTTGCAAAATCCGCGAACCAGGGCGTCACACCTTGCACCACGAACAACTGCTCGTCCGGGAAGGACTCATTGATCATCACTTTGTCATTTTCGTCCATCCCCGGATTCTCTAGTCGAGATAAGTGGTCAGCCACTTGGTTCTCGGTCCCTTTTCTATCTTTAATTTCTAAGTCAAACTCTTGGAGAAGAAGTATCCACCGAATTAGTCGAGGCTTAGCATCCTTCTTTGAAATCAGGTATCTGATAGCAGCATGATCTGTGTATACAATTACTTTTGTGTCAATCAAATATGACCTGAATTTGTCAAAAGCATATACCACTGCAAGAAGTTCCTTCTCAGTTGTGGTGTAGTTTAACTGGGCGTCTGTCAGGGTTTTACTTGCATAATATATCACATGAAAGACCTTATCCCTGTGCTGTCCCAATACCACCCCCGCGACGAAGTCGCTTGCATCACACATCAGTTCGAAGGGGAGAGACTAGTCTGGTGCTATAATGATGAGAGCTGTAGTTAATTTCTTTTTTTAATGTTCAAAGGCTACTAGGCATTTCTCATCGAATCTAAATGGGACGTTCTCGGGTAAATTGCACAAAGGCTTAGTAATCTTCGAGAAGTCTTTGATAAAACGCCGGTAGAAGCCTGCATGGCCGAGAAAACTACGAACTCCTTTTACAGAGGATGGTGGCGGTAAACTTTCTATGGTATCAATTTAGCTCTATCCACCTCTAGACCTTTCTCAAAAACTTTGTGGCCCAGAATGATGCCCTCCTTTACCATAAAATGACATTTCTCCCAGTTAAGAATGAGGTTAGTCTCAACACATCTTTTTAACACCAATACCAGATTCTCTAAACAGATGTCGAAAGAGTCCCCAAAGACAGAAAAATCATCCATGAAGACTTCTACGTTATGTTCGACCATGTCTGAGAATATAGCCATCATGCATCTCTAGAACGTGGCTGGTGCGTTACATAGCTAGAAAGACATCCTTTGAAAAGCAAAAGTGCCATATGGGCACGTGAAGGTGGTCTTTTCTTAGTCCTCGGGGGCTATGACAATTTGATTATACCCCGAGTAACCGTCCAAAAGGCAATAATAGTCGTGTCCTGCAAGCCTATCTAGCATCTGATCAATAAACGGGAGAGGGAAATGATCTTTCCTTGTAGCTTTATTTAGTCTGCGATAATCCATACAGACTCTCCATCCCGTAACTGTCCTGGTAGGAATAAGTTCATTCTTTTTGTTAGTCATGACTGTCATGCCCCCCTTCTTTGGGACGCACTGCACCGGGCTCACCCAGGAGCTATCTGATATCGGATAGATTATACCAGCATCTAACCACTTAAGGATCTCCTTTTTGATAAATTCTTTTATGATCGGATTTAATCTTCGTTGTTGCTCTATTGATGGCTTGCTGTCATCCTCCAAGAGTATTTTATGCATGCAGTAGGAAGGGCTGATCCCCTTGATGTCAGCTATGGTCCACCCAATAGCTGATTTAAACTCTCTAAGGACCCGTAGCAATTTGCTCTCTTGATCAGATGATAGAGCAGAAGCGATGATAACAGGCAATGTCAAAGATTCTCCTAGATATGCATATCTCAAATGATCCGGAAGAGGTTTCAGGTCAAGTGTGGGAGCCACTTCAAGAGAAGGCTTTAGTCACCCTGATGACTCTCCTGTCTGTCCAAGTGGTTCGATGGGAATTTTAAACTTTTGCATCTGAGCCACCGTATTCAAAAGTTATATGCACTCCACCACATCAATCTCCTCTATGTCTGAGTCTCCCAGTAGAGCACTCTCCAATGGATCCACACTCAACAGGTGTTCAGTCTCCTCCTGTAGTATCCTGTTGATAGTGATAATTTTTAAATAGTCTTCCTCATCTATGGGAAACTTCATAGCCTTGAAGACATTGAACGTTACCTCTTGGTCTTGAACCCTCATAGTTAAATCTCCCTTTTGTACATCTATGAGTGTTCTCCGGGTGGCTAGAAACGGTCTCCCCAGAATAATTGGAATGTTCTTGTCTTCCTCGAAGTCCAAGATGATAAAGTCTACAGGGAATATGAAGTTGTCTACCTTTACCAACACGTCTTCAACAATACCTCTGGGGTAGGTGATGGATCTATCGGCTAGCTGCAAAGATATGCTTGTCGGCTTAGGGGCCGGCAAACCCAATTGAGTGAACATTGATAGTGGCATCAAATTTATGCTTGCCCCCAACTCGCATAGGCACTTGTTGAAGGACAACTCCCCAATGGAGTATGGAATTATGAAGCTCCATGGATCCTTAAGCTTTGGAGGTAACTTTCTCTATAAGATGGCACTACACTCCTCTGTCAAGACCACTGTTTTATAGTCTTCTAACCTCTTCTTCCTTAATAGTATTCCCTTCGTTAACTTTGTGTAGCACGGCATTTGTTCCAATGCCTCAGCAAAGGGAATATTGATTTGCAGTTTTTTAAATACCTCTAAAAACTTTGCGAACTACTTATCCATTTTCTGCTTCTGAATTCTTTCTGGACATGGTGCAGGAGGGTAGACTACTTGCGGTGGAAC
Source organism: Panax stipuleanatus (assembly GCA_020205555.1). Taxonomy (NCBI): domain Eukaryota; kingdom Viridiplantae; phylum Streptophyta; class Magnoliopsida; order Apiales; family Araliaceae; genus Panax; species Panax stipuleanatus. The sequence continues at coordinate 20,084,222 of CM035115.1, forward strand.
ATGGGTTTTCTTAGTGTTTTCCTCCTTATCTGCCTCAACTGCATTGCCCCCATCATTCCCATCCTTAAGATTTTCTTCAACATTTTCTGCACTTGGGTGCGGGCGCACCGAGATTTGGCCTTCCTGGGGCACGGCCACGCCAGCCTTTGGTTCAACAGTTTGTTTCCCATACGTTAAGGTGATTGCTTGGCATTCCTCTTTGCCGTCTCTTCTCCCTGAATTCGCTTCTGTACTGCTTGGAAGAGTCCCTTGCGGTCTATTGAGGACTGCATTGGCAATTTGACCAATTTCAGTCTCCAATGTCTCGAGAGATACCACTTGACTCTTAACCAACAACTTAAATTCTTCTATTTTAGCCCTCTCCTCTGATTGATGACTAGGAGCTGGAGGGTGTTCATGTTGTGGTTGATGAAATCTGGGTGGGTGTGACTGTCTCGGGACATACTGCAGTTAGGACTGCTGTGACTGAGCTTTTGGTTGATAGGGTTGATATTAGGAATGTTGGGCATTTTGGTATGTTTTTTGTGGTGGTTGTTGAGGAGGTTGGTACTGATTTTGTTTTTATGGTGTATGGTATTGAGTTTGTTGAGATGTTTGAGGCTGTTGGGCATTTTGGTTATTGCTCCAACTGAAGTTAGGATGGTTCCAATTGTTTGGATGGTAGGAGTTTGGGAACTGATTCTGAGGCTTCTGGTAGTTGCTGACGAACTGGACCGACTCAGTAGTGATGGCACACTGCTCAGTCGGGTGTGCTGCGGCACATAACTCTCATACAAATGCAACTTGCTGAACTCTATTCTCAGCCATAGAGTGTATCTTCTTGTTCATGGCCGCCATCTATGCTGACAATGTTGTGATGGCATCCACATCCAATACTTCGGCCACTTTAGGTTAAACCATTCTTGCTGTTGGATTCTGATATTCATTGGCTGCCATAGTTTCAATCAGATTATAGGTTGTCGGATAGTCCTTGGCCTATAGAGCTCCTCCTGATGCGGCGTCAATGATTGGCCTTGACTGCCACCCCAAACCATTATAGAACGAATTTATCACCATCCAGTCAGGCATTCCATGGTGCGGGCATTTCCTGAGCATCTCTTTGTAGCGTTCCCATGCCTCATACAACGATTCCCCTTGTTGCTGTGCAAACTGAGATAAAACACTCCTCATGGAAGCAGTCTTAGCCATGGGGAAGAATTTGGTTAGAAATTTATGTGCTAAGTCTTCCCACGTGGTGACTGATCCTGAGGGTAATGAATGCAACCAACTCTTCGCCTTATCCCTCAAGGTGAATGGGAATAATCGAAGTTTCACTACATCATCCGAAACATTGTTGAATTTAAAGGTGTCGCATATCTCAATGAAGCTCAGGATATGCTCATTTGGATCTTCATTCACTGCACCCCCAAACTGGACAGTATTTTGAACCATCTGCAGTGTCCCTTGTTTAATCTCGAATGTATTTGTAGCTATCGCTGGCCTAACTATACTAGACTGCATATCAGAAATTTTTGGTATGGAGTAGTCCCTCAAGGCTCTATTGTCGGCTCTTTACTCTTCGTCCACCATTTGTTCAGGTTGTTCAGGTTCCTCTTGTTGGTTAGTATTTCTACTGTTTGCTCTCCATGCTCTGCCGTTAATTTTCTCTTGCAGAGGTACCAACTCAAGATTGGAGGCTCGTGTGTGCATAAACTAACCACAAGTACCTGAAACATAAATAAAGATAAAGTTAGAAATGAGATAAGAAAAGATTTGTTCAAGTCAGACAAATCTAACAAAAGCTGATGTTAATAGTAATAAACTAACAACTATCCCCGGCAACGGCGCCAAAAACTTGTTACGTCGTTTTGGTGTTAACAAAACGGGCATAAAACGCGTGCAAGTATCCACGATCGATAAGTAATAAATGTGATAAGTAGAGATCATTCCCACGGAGAAAAGAGGTTAGGTTTACACTCTCATGTAACAATCCTATAATTATTTTCGTCTGCTTAAACAAATAACAAAGTGTGCTATAATAACTAGACTAATTTTAAAGTAAACTTAACTAATTAACAGACAATGGATTCAAATTGGAGAAATATGGGATCCTAACTTCACCTATCGCATCGCCTAGATTACACACCTCATGTCAAGTATGATTGATTACTTTAGAATGCTAGCCGGGAGCACGAATGTGAGAAAAGGCTATTTTTCAATAAACCAATTCCATATCATATAATATCCACAAAAGAGATAGAAATCACATGAACATCGATAAAGCCTAAATCACTATATGTCTATGCAATTTACAAGCAAAATCGATTTAAGTGCAAGCTCCCTCTTGGCTACATATGGCAAACCAGTATATTTCTATCCGGATTACGAATCACAAAACTCATCGAATGCAAGTTTCACGAACATAAGCTAGCATGGCAAAATCTAAGTTTACACTTCCTCTTTCAATTCCATATAAAGTATTACAGTAGATGTTGATCAAGCATCTAAACATACAATACAACCATGCTAGGCAATCCATACATTTTCACTCATACATTTCAAAGAGGCATAAAACCCTAGACTAAGCAATAAGATCCATTAGAATCCCATAATGGTAGTTAGTTCATCTCTGAACCACAAACCATTATGGGATTTAAGCCAAGCATTTGAAGCAACAATGAAAGTAAGAGAAAAGAGAGATAGAGAATGCAAATCTTGTGGTTCCCCTTTCAATAGAAGCTAAAAAGCTCAAGCTTAGACCATAAACAAGCTCCAAAGTGAAACTCTAACAATGAAAGCTACTTAGAACTAGAAGGGAAGAAGAGTTAAGCTCCAAGACCCTTCAAGTCCTCTAGCCCTAGAAAATGTAAGAACTGAAACTTGTAATAAATGTTAAGTATGAGAAAATGAAAAGTGATATCCTTCATTCAATGCAACATAAAGCCTTGTAAAGATTGCACTTAGCGGAAAAAAAATGAAAAGTCAGCAATTTTTGACTGGCGCGGCCGCGCGGCCTTGCTTTACTTTCACGGTGCGGGCACGCGCGTACCAAGAGCAGCCTCTGGCTCTGCCACTCGGCGCGGGCGGGTGCCTCTCCCTTACATTCCTGGCGCAGCCGCGCGTGCGTATTTTTTTCTGCTGGTGTCTTGCTGGTTTGGTGCTACTTTCTTGCTTTCTTTCATACTTCTAATTCCTTCACTTTTGGTACTTTAAGACCATCATCATATGCCTTGTCCTGCCAGTCCTCGTGCCAACTCCACCATTTGATCATCATAAGCTTTGTCATCTTGCCTTTACCAATTCCATGCCAAAACCTTGCCATTCCATGCCATTTCTTGCTAATTCTTCGTCAAAAGAGTTTCCTGCTTAAAATGCATAACACAAAGACAATAAGTAGGTATAAAACCTACTTATCAACTGCCCCTCTGGCTGGGAAGGGCAGACTCTCATACCACGATCTTAAGGATGATGCCACCACATATGGTGGTAAGTGCTCAATATGACTGACGGTGGATGACGATATCTGTATCACCGTATCACAAGACCATCCAGGGGTCAAATCTGAACTCATCTTTTTGAATGCATATCCATGACATAATACATGCATAATGACAATAATAAAATTATGTAATAGATAGGAAATATCACGCATATCTACAATAAACTATTTTCTACAAGCATCATCCCTGTCTGATATTATAAAGCAAAATAAAAAGTACAGGAATATGGGGCACCACCACCCAACTACTAACAGTGGTCTATCAAAATGGGACACAGTCGCCCAAAAGCCAAAACAGTGGCTGACCAAAAGATATAGCTATAATAGCTATCTAAAAAGATCTAAAACATCTACATTCAAGTGGTTAAACTGCTCCAGCTCCTCCGTGGACACAAATTCGCGGTCATCAGGCATGTCAGGGTGGTACAAGGGAGGATTAGCCCCTACAAAACTGCTAAAAATGGACCTAATGAGGGGCCCGCTCCTAAGCTAAAAGGGTCAAAAGAAGATACCTCTGACGGATCTCGGCCAAGATGCCTGTTCAACAAATGAGCTCTCTCCAACTCCTGGGTCAGTCTTGTAATCTGGTCCAATTGAGTAGGCTCCCTGAGGTAAGCTATCCAGACTATCATCATCACAGACCTCAGGCACCATGTCTGTATTGAACTGGGTGGCACGAGTCTGAGCTCCAATCGTGCGAGGGCTCCACAAAATATTGAATGCCTCCTTGCTGTATGGACCCTCTGACAGGGTAAATCCGTCTACGCCCTCCATAGGGATTTCTGTCAATGGTTGAATTAATGGCTAATGATGCCAAGCCGGAGGAACAAAGGGTATACAGATCTGACCCGTGATACTACGGATAGTACGCTCTCCTAGATAGAGCTCCCAGCCTCCCTCTGTCAAAAACAGGACTCTACGGGTCGACAATGCAAACTCCCGACCAGTGGGGAAGCCTACCTTAAATCTAACAGTCAAAAACTCGAAGGTATATGGGATCCACGTAATCGTTCCGGCTGTCAAAAGCTCCAACTGCAGGCGGGAATGAGTAAAGACCTCAACAATAGGGACCTCCATCAGAGTGGAGTGATGCCAACACTGTCCCCGTGGATAGGTATCCAAACCTAAAGTAGTGGCGGGCCGTAGGCAAAGAAGCCTCTCTTACGCCTAGAGCTGGCCATGTAAATATCAAAAGTCCTCAGTGACTAAGACTAACAAATGTAAATGCAAAAATTAAAATGGTACAAGAAAGATGTACTCACCAGCAGAAATGGGTAGAACCCTAACCAAGCCTCTGTCAAACCCTCTGAAAGCATGGGCATGCCCTGGAGAAAATAGGCAAAGGTGTAGGAACCCCAATCAAAGTCACTGAGGTGCTCTACATATCGGGTAGTGCTAACTAGGGCGAAGGACACAGTCGATGAGTTGTCCGCCAAAAAATAACCCCTAATGATCACCAAAAACAATCGCCTCAGGATGTGATCCCTAACTATCTGATCATCAGGTAGAGGCTCAAGTAAAGTCCCACTCTGGGCATCTATGCTCAAGGGACCAGATCAGACCGTCCAACCCTTAATCGCCATCGCAGGAACTCCCAACAGGGACTGAATGACAGTGGGTGTGATGTCAGCCACGACAGGCACTGGCTCACCATCGAACTCTATGTCGGTGATGAACCTCCAATCCATAGGCGTCATAATCACCTCAAAGTCCAATAAATGGAAATACTGAGTCTGGTGGAACCAGCACTCAGACAAAGCCCTCATATAACCCCAGGGGCAACGGCGGGGAAGAATAGAGAAGAAGGCCTGAAACCCCCAGCCGTCAATAATATCCCTATACTCTTGGTGCAAAGTGTAGTAGAGGGAGTGCACGTTGAACCAGTTCCCTCTAGGCTACGTAATGCCGGGAACCTGCATCAAAAGCCAACCCATGTCAAAAAACCTGTGCCCCGAGAATGGAAAAAGAAAGAAAGAAAATCCAGAGAGAAGAAAAATTTAAGTCACCTCATTGGCATGAAGAAATCGCGATGGATGACGACCCAAGTCTCCCAGCAACTCCTAGGTGGGCACAACAATGCCCGAAAGCTCCGCGCATGTGGCTTGACCTGGGACGAGAGCAGCAAAAGGAGCCTCCTCATCATCTATATTAATCGGCGGCTCGTCCTGGGCTGGACGAATCACCGACTCTACTAATCTGTGAGGAGGTCGAGCTGGATGTGGCTGAGGAACATCAGAAGCTCGCCTCCGTCTAACTCTTGAAACTACCCTGCTAGCACTGCCGGGTCTGTCTCGGTCCGTCATCTGGACAAAGTCTCCAAATCACCTCAAAAAGGGTATGGTAAGCCTAAAACCTGTGGCTTATTAATTTAAATCGGTACTTTATACATTCTTAAGTCCTAAAACATGCACGGGTCAGTCAACAATTCCCAGTAGAGTCAAAACTGCATGTTCTTTAAAAAGTTAAATCCTAAAAACATGCACGGGTCAGTCAAAAATCCCCAGTAGAGTCAAAATTGCATGTTTATTAAATGCTCAGGCTTTTGAAAAATTTCTCCAGAGTCTCCTTTGTAAAATGGACTGTCTGCATGCACACAGGCATAACTAGGTGGCCATTCAGTAGCACACCTTCCCAAAAATAGGAATAGTTCATATTTATGAAATAAAATCAAAAGTGAACTTTACATGGTAGCCAAATTACCATAGATATTTTTAGTTGAAAATCCAGGCTCATTAGGCCTCAAAAAAGATGAGTAAAATGATCAAAAAGAGCAAAATATGAGTGTCTCAGAATCTAAATTTTCTTACATAAAAACGTGCATTATAGTAAAAATATGCATACTTATGAAGTCAGAAAATTTTTAGCAGGTCATATAAGCATACATTTTTCTTACATTGTGTCTAAAAGCACCCTACGTGGTTTTACATGCTTTTAACGATCAAAACTTGCAAAAAAAAGGATGTAAAACGTTACCTGAAGTGTGCAGAACGCATGGGAGCTGACGGAATCTGAAAAAAGCTCCCCGAACTCCGTAGATCTGAGAAAGAAAATCGGATTCCGTTTAAAACTCGAAATGAAACTGATTTTAAATGACTCCCGCTGCCCAATATAAAGCCATATGTAGAAGCAGGCCCACCTACGGCAACCGTACCTCTACCTGTGGCTCCCTAATGTGGGCCTCGCTCCCTCTGGCTCGGTTTGGTTTGAGTTGAAACGGAGTTTATATGAGCTAAAAAGTTAAATCTGAGAAAAAATCGCTACGCGATTGAGTGGTTTGTCCTGAAATCCTACGTTTAAGCAGTGGAATCCTGAGCCATTGGTATTCATCCTGAAGCAATGTCCAGGGACCAATGATGAAAATTGCTGAAAAACTGCACAAAACTGCCGAAAACTGCCACTTTTGAAGCGTCGGGTACTGACCGATGACAGTTCAGTCATTGGCTCAACCCTAGCGAAGCATCGGGTACAGACCGATGACAGTCCAGTCATTGGCTCAACCCCAGCGAAGCGTCGGGTACAGACCGACGATAGTCTAGTGATTGGCACAACCCCAGTGAAGCGTCGAGTACTGACCAATGACAATTCAGCCATTGGCTCAACCCCAGCAAAGCGTTGGGTACAGACCGATGACAGTGCAGCCGTTGGCTAAACCCCAACAAAGCGTCGGGTACAGACTGATGACAATCCAGCCATTGGCTCAACCCCAGCGAAGCGTAGGGTACTGACCGATGATAGTTCAGTCATTGGCTTAACCCCAACGACGCATCGGGCACAGACCGATGACAGTTCAGCCGTTGGCTTAACCCCAATGAAGCGTCGGGTACTGACCGATTACAGTTCAGCCGTTGGCTCAACCCCAGCGAAGCATCGGGTACAGACTGATAACAGTTCAGTCGTTGGCTCAAACCCAGCAAAGCGTCGGGTACAGACCGATGACAGTCCAGCCGTTGGCACGACCCCAGTGAAGCGTCAAGTACTGACCGATGACAGTTCAGCTGTTGGCTCAACCCCAGGGAAGCGTCGGGTACAGACCGATGACAGTTCAACCGTTGGTACAACCCCAGCAAAGCATCGGGTACAGTCCAAAGATAACTTAGCCGTTAGCACAACCCCAGCGAAACATCAGGTACAGACCGAGGACAGTTTAGACGTTGGCTCAACCTCAGCGAAGCTTCGGGTCCAGATCTATGACACATCAATCGTGGGCACAACCCCTGCGAGGCATCGGGAATGATCCAGTGGCAGAAGTAATATAATAATCCATCCCCGATCATGGAATCTGTTATACACAACCTTAGAGGGAGTACCAAGAAGGATTGGTTATTCAACCTCTTATTCCTTACTACCGATGTAAATTCTCATCAAGATAGACAACGGAAGCACACCCTATGGTAACTCGGTAATCGAGATGTATTCCCAGTGGAGAAACCGACAGAAAGGTACAATGGCATCAATCGAAAAGAAAATATTCCCCATGAAGAGTATCGACAGGCGTGGGAAACCATTGGTCTCAAACCAAGGTAGCATCAATAATGTTATCCCCGTCAGAGTCAACAAAGCTATCACGGAGGACGTCATCCAGCAAAAAATGACGAAGAACAGTCTGTGATAGCTTAACTCTGATGTCCTACTAGCGACTGCATGATAATGCTGCAACAAGGGTTATCACGGGTAACGTTATCCCCAGCAAAAACTAACATAATCAATCAATGATAACCCTACCCCCTCGAAGGTATCTAACATTCATCACGTATCCTGCCATGCATAGCTTTCCCGTTGCATTTGCATTTCTAGTGTCTTGCAATCTTTATCCTGTTCATTCCATTACATTGCATAAACATGATAAAGAGTGGCATCTGTAGACACTCAAAATTTTGTTTCCCTATTACTAACACTCTAGGAGGGCAAGGCTGTCTTTTCAAATAAACCCCGGTCTTAATACTGGGTTATCAACTCAACCCCGGTCTCAATACCGGGCCATCAACTCAAACCTGGTCTAAATATCGGGCCATCAACTGAACCCCGATCTCAATATCGGGTCATCAACTCAACCCCGGTCTCAATACCAGGCCGTCAACTCAATATCGGGTCATCAACTCAACCCCGGTCTCAATACTGGGCCATCAATTCATCCCCAGTCTTAATACCGGGCCATCAACTCAACCTCGGTCTCAATATCGGGTCATCAACTCAACCCCGGTCTCAATACCAGGCCATCAACTCAACCCCGATCTCAATACCAGGTCATCAACTCAATCCCGGTCTCAATACCGGGCCGTCAACTCAACTCCAGTCTCAATACCGGACCGTCAACTCAACCCCGGTCTAGAAACCAGGCCATCAACTCAACCCCGGTCTCAATACTAGGCCATTAACTCAACCCCGGTCTCAATATCGGGTCATCAAATCAGCCCCGATCTCAACCCGAGAGGTACAGGTCAACCCTGGTCTCAACCCAGGAGGTACAGGTCAGCCCTAATCTCAACTCGGGAGGTACAGGCTAGCCCCAGTCTCAACTCGGGAGGTACAGGTCAGCCCCGATCTCAACCCGGGAAGTGCAAGTCAGCCCCGGTCTAAACCCGGGAGGTCAGGTCAACTTCAAAAACAATCCTGAAGCATCACAACATCTCCAGAGGAAAACCTGGAAGGACCAAGTCAGCCTCAGAGACAACATTGAGGAACAGACTCGAATGGGATCCAAACCTTAGAAACAACCCTAGGAAGTTAGCCAAAGGCTATGCCAGCACTAAAGGCAACCCCAGGAGAGGCAAAATGGTCATTTTACTAACTTGAAAACAATTCGGTCAAACTCAATCCGAATTGATGCCATTAAGGTCAGAACAAACCATAACAATGATCCCGAGTGGAAACAGCGCAAGACAGCTCAACGGATAAACTACGAGAAATCAAAGACCCAATTATGAACCCATATTTTTGGACTCAAAAAAGGTTTTCTCCTGTGTAATTGCGACGCACTGGGCGAGGGCTTTCCGAAAGGTATCGCACGCCTCAAACGGACGCTCCGATCAAAAGTTAGAAAGTTTTGAATCGGACCTCACATTTCTCGGAGTGTACGTACTTTGAGATGACGGGACCCACCACGGGACCCCTGCCACGTGGAGCCGCACCTCTACCTGCGGTAGCAGTAGGTAGAGCTGCTTCTCCTGTGTCTATATATGAGCTCACCCCCATCACATTTGAAGAATTCAGAAAGGCTCTAAACCCCTGCCCATTTAGTTTTCCATCCATTTTCTTGTCTTCCAAACCCAAAGTTTTTCACTCTAACATGTAGATATACCCCCATACTACGACATATCAAAAAATAACAGGTAGATTCGGACGTTTAAAGCCTACGATTTGGAAAAAGCCCGTGTAGCAGTCCATTGTGAGTATTTTTACGATCAGCAAGTTTATATTACTTCATCAAGCTGTTATACACTTGCATATCAAGTTTTGTTTTCTAAATATGCCCGGAACTCAGTTCCGTGGCCGTTTTTGTTAACTTTTGGTATATTTTAGTACCTAAACGCATTTTCTGGCATTTCTACAGCACGGATTGACGATCTGCCGCTTCTAACAGCTTTTATATACTAATATCTTCATTTTGAGCAACTTCATCGGACTGGGTTATCTTCACAGTCTGGGTTTGGATTTTTTTGTATATATTTAACTGTATATATACTAATTTTTCAATTCTGTCGAGCCTGGATGTCAAATCTGCGGTAGTTTGTTGCTTTTATATATATATATATATATGCATATATATACAACATTCACCATACTGCGTTATCTTCTCAGTCCTGGTTTGACTACTTTACTGTCTATATTTAACTATATATATATTTACATTCCAGTTTGGCCTGGATCATTTTGTGGCCTTTTTACTATTTTTTCACCATTCACCATACTGGGCTATCTTCCCAGTTCTAGTTTGACTGCTTTTCTGTATATATTTAACTATATATATATTTTAATTCTGTCCAGCCTGGATCATTTCATGGCTTTTACAGCTTTTTATAAATATAAATATATATATATATATATATATATATATATATATATATATATATATATATATATATATATATATATATATATATATATTTACTTTCCAGTTCGGGCACAGGCGTGAAAACCCATCGCCCTTTTTACGCTTTCATATATATATTTCAATTCTTTCAAAGCCTGGATCATTTCGTGGCTATTTACAACTTATATATATATATATATATTATATATATATATTTCAATTCTAGTACGGGCTTGCGAGTGAAAACCCATCGCCCTTTACAGCTTTCTTATATATATAATTATATATATATATATATATATATTGTTTTACTCATTTTTTACTTAATTGTTGCTTTAAATATTCATTTGATATGAATCGGCTCTGACATTTATGCGGGGGAACTAGATTTCTTTAAATCTCGCCAACTCTAGCCTTCAAACAGTTTAAAATAGGTTCAGATAGAACTGGGAAGCTAGAATGGCTGAGATTTATTTAAATCTAGCATTTTTCTAGTTTCAGTTATGAAAGCAACCTCGCGGCCCTTAGATCGCTATCTAGTGGGAACGAGATGCTTCTGCCATGTGCGAGCCAGGATTTACTAATGAATCCGTGGTTCTGGCGATGTTGGATATATTTCTGTACAAATTTGAGCTGTGCAGGTTTATTGACCTCCCTATGTGTGTAACGACCAGGAATTTTAAGCTCCTTATTAATTTTTTAGGTGATTTAAAATTTTTAAGAGTTAATTTTTCAAACTTATTTAAACCTTATGTGGTTATGCGCTTATGTGAATTTAACCTATGCTAATAAATACTAGAATTTTTATTGAAGGGAATCACAAATGATTATTTAAATTAGTAGATTAACCCTGAGACTTTTATGTCAGAGTATTGATAAAAAGTGTTAGTAATTATATATTCCAATTTCTTGAATATAGTTAAGAGATTTAATCGGGATTAGTTATTTATATTTGAGTAATTAATTGATAACGTATGAAACTAATATTATTGTTGATTAATAATTATTATGGATAAATAATAATTAAAGAGTAAGAGATTAATAAATATATTTACGTGATTTATTGTTTTTATACAAGCATATGTTATATTAAACCCTTAATATATGATAGTTTACTATATATTATATATAGTACAAGGAGACCTTTGATAAGGCTATTATATATAGACTATATAATAACCTTAATTGTATTATGTGAGATTGATAAGTGTAATGTGTACTTAGAGCATGTGACATGATGTGGGTAGGAAAACTTTTATGAATACCCTATCACCTTACATTAATATCAATAAACATTATTAATTGATAATACTTTCAATAAGTTACTATAATTATAATAACAGTTATTATTATAATAATACCCAATTACTTTAAATTTGGTGTTAATAGAAAATGTACATGGATTATATGTATGTACACTACTTGATACCTTGTAATTAGGAATTATATTGTATGCCCTTTAAATTATTATAACCTATGTTATATGAAATAAATTGTGTATACATTATTTATAACCTATGTATATACTATGTGTATATATATTATCTAAGTGTAGTTAATATAAGCTATGTACTGGTCATACATGATATGCACCCAATTGTTAGTTGCTAAGAATTGTCCCTATACGAGAGCCCAACTTCTTCTCCTTCACGTGAAACACCCGCATGCCTAGCTACTCTACTTCTCATTTTCTTCAACAAGTCATAGCTAATGAGTATGGGGGGAGTGGTTTCCATGATTGTAATCACCAACTCCCACCAACTTCTTCCATTGTATATTCTAGCAATCCTTTGTTTTGATTTGGTGAACAAAGCTTGAAACCGTGTATTGAATTGGCTATATATATAGAACTTTCTTCCATCTCATTTTATTGAGATTTTCATATAACGAATATAAGTGTAAGAGATAATAGTGAGGAAGAATTGGTTTAGCAGCAAGAACTAGTGCATTCCATATCAGAGGTATAACCAATTTCATTCAAGTTCTTCATTCTCTGTAAAATTTCTAATTCTTGATTCGTTAAATTGAGCATGGATTGATTTTTAAGTTGATTGGAACATGATTGTTAGGTAGCATATAAGTTATTATACATGTTAGAATTATGTTAGAAATTGTTAGAATGATTTTCGTTAGAGAATTTTTGAGTTGGAATTGCAGAACTGCCGAAGCTGCACAGCTTCAGGCCTGGCCGCCAGCCTGCGCAGCTGCGCCAGTATTGCACTGGCCAGCGGCGCAGCTGCGCCAGTGCCTCTCTACAGATTCCTACCTCCTTTTTGTAATCTGGTCATTGTTAACTTAGTTACACTACTTAGTCCAGCATAAGTAATATGTTAGCATATATACATGTGTTTATTGAGATAGCGTGGGTTGTTTTAACTTCATTAAAATCCCTTGCTAAGTGAACTTAGAATTTGAAAAGGAACTTAGAACTTTTAAAGTAAACTTTGACATGTGTGTGTCATGTCTACATTCTGATTTTTTAGGCATCATAATATAATGTAGAGATGCATGAGAGATGTATTACCTTGTGTATATAGGTATCATAATATAACTTGAACATGTGGACCTTAATAGTGAACATTTCTAACGAAACATATGAGTTTCAAAGGTGAACGTTAGCATGAACGCATTTTGTATATTCTAATTTTTGGCAAGCATGATAGTATGATTTATATAAACATAGGATGCATGATTAGAGTAGAAACACACTAGCATACGAGATTGATGGATTTAAAAATTTTTGAAGGAAAACTTAAGAACTTTCAAAGTAAACTTGACCAATAATTTTGTCTTGTGATATGAGAGCATTCATCTGGCTTTGGTATGTGTTTCTAATGCAAGTGAGTCAAAGTTACAAAACACTTTGATTATACTAAAACGATCTCTGTGGACGTAGTATACTTTTGAAGGAGAACTTAAGATTTGAAAGTTAAATACCATGTGAGACATGTTGTGAGCATACAAGCATAAGTATTAAGATTTCATTATGACTATAGACATTCTGACATGAACCTCATTTATTTATATACAGATTTCACATATGCATGCTTAATCATAGAAAATGAACTTGAAGTATGAACTATATGATTAAAATTTATGTGTGTAGTGTACTTGAGCATATATTTAGTATTGTTTAGTCTCATTATGAGATAGTATGACCAGAGTAGCGAACCTTTGAAGTGTGACCTTGTTGAACTTAAGGTTTACCTGCATGAAAACATATAACTATGAAATTAGATTTGAATGTTAGTTTCGAATGAGAGATTATAATCTATAAGCATGTGTGTTGATTTATATCAGTAACTTGAAGTTCTATGTGTTTCAAGCCTATGTTGATGCTTATGAACTAGTAATCTAAAGTTATTAAATCTAAGATCGGATTAGATTGACTTACATGAACTATGTGATAGAATTATATAATGATTAGATTCTTGTATCTGTGAACTTATACTAATTGGAGAGATCGACTTGTTAATATTAGGTCGTTCCAACGCCGTTTAAATTAAAGCTAGAATTATTTGTAGCTGAGAAAACAGGCAAGTCTCCCTAACTTTACTCAAATTTATATTGAGCAAGTTTTTCTTGACTTACACTTATTTATTGTGCAAGTATCCTAGACCCTTGTATTACTTTATTCAACGGATATTGTAAGCAAGTATCCAAACCCTACTTTTATTGTGCAAGTATTTTAAATTCTTGTACTACTTTATTCAATGAACCGTGTAAGCAAGTTTCTAAACTTCACTTGTTTTTCGTGAAAGTTTCTTATCCTTCTCATATTGTATTGAGCAGGTTATTATTGTATTGTGCAAGTTCCCCAAACTTCACACGTGAGTATTGTGCAAGTTCCCCGAACTTCACACTTTGAGTATTGTGAAAGTTCCCCGAACTTCACTCTTTGATTTCGCAAGTTCCCGAACTCCATTCCTTTGATTTTGCAAGTTCTCTAAACTTATACAAACTTGTATATTGTGCAAGTATCTTATCTTTGTGTTTACTTTACTCAAGGAACGTTGTAAGAAAATGTCCTAACCTCTGCATTTATTATATGCAAGGAATCTATTACCACGCAAGTTCCCCGAACTACACAACTTTGGTTATTGTGCAAGTTCCCCGAACATACACCAATTCATATATTGTGCAAAATTCTAAACTTCACTTTTATTGTGCAAGTTCCCTATCCTTCTCATATTGTATTGAGTAGATTATTGTTGAATCAAAAATTATTTACTTAATTGCTTGAACTTTATTTCCAAGCATGTTATTTAGTGGTTTAATTACTTATCAATTATTCCACATCGATATTATTGATATCCGCACTTAGTGCATTTGAGCTCGTACAGTCTTGGACTTGTACATTATTCAAGGTTCTAAATTTCTTAAACCGTGTCAATTAGAGTCTGAACCTTTGCTCGGTCAGACAAGTGTATGAAGTTTTCTTTAAAGCTATCCAAACCAATTGATGGTAAGGATTCGTAGACAGAATAGAACACCCCTCATATGTAGGAGTGTGCCCAGCTATCTAATATATGATACGAGTAAGCAGATATAAGTGTTATGCATACTCACGTTGTGCCCGAAGCTGATCTCCTCGAGGTACTAAGTTTCTGTAGCCAGTAGCCAGTAATCCAAAGGGTCAATTAGCTATTGAACCCATTGGAAAGTTATAGTTCAGAGTCTACTCGACTATCAGTCATTCTAAAGGCAATTATTATCTTTGCTTTTAATATTCATATTGTTGAATTGTTCAGATGTTCATATCGTTGAATCTAGCTAATATTTATATTATTGAATCATTTTAATATTCATATTGTTGAATCGTTCAGTTATTTATATTATTGAATCATTTTAATATTCATATTGTTGAATCGTTCAGTTATTCATTTTATTGAATCATTCTAATATTCATATTGTTGAATCCTTAAGATATTCATATTGTTAAATTCATTGTCAGATATTTTTCCATTCATCATAATATATCCTTTATTGTTGTATTTAAACTTGCTGAGCAAACTTGTTGCTCATTCTTGCTATATCATGACTTATATTGCAGTTAAGCCCGAGACTTCAGGGAAGGACAAGGGTAAAGAAACGATTGTAGGATAGTTTGCAAGGAGCAGACTTTGTCTTTATGTTTCGTTTAATTACTGTTATTGTAATATGAACCCTAATGATTATTTTGGGGTATGTTTGTAAGATTTTATTTAAGGTCATTTAATCTTGGGACTAGAAACACCTTTTGAATGAACGATGTACGTTTATTATATTCTGCATTTTTAGTTATCGTATGTTGTTAGAGGTGGATTTTAGTATTGTATCGTGGCGACCGGACCGGGGTCAGAGGACCCGGATTCGGGGGTGTCACTGGTTGGTATCAAAGCTTTAGGTTATAAACGTTAAGAATGCGAAACCTAAGTTATGACCTTAGTAGAAAACTGAAGTAGAGTTTGTAGGTGATGGATTGAGGAGATCCATCGAGTCTCTTGGTGATACTGAAGTTGTTTATTTAAATTAGCTATGATTGATAGACGTCCTAAACTTCTTAATACTAACTTGAACAGCATATCACGTAACGACTAAGTTTTCTTCCTTTCCTCAGGATCATGCCGCCTAGGAGATTTTTGCGGAACTAGAGGGAGGAAGGATCTGTTAGCAATGTTGAAGGGGGAGATGTCGACGCAATGCAGAACTTCGTTAACCTATTAATAGAAGAAATGCAGAACATAACCCCGCCAGCAGCTGAGCAGCCAGGACATTACTTGGCTAGCATTAAGGACTTTAAATTGGTAGGACCACTTGAATTCTGGGAAACCTTAAATCCAATCGATGCCCTGACATGGATAGAAGAAATAGAGAAGGTGTTTGAGGTCGCACGGGTGGCCGAAGCACAGAAGACGAGTTTTGCCACTTTCATGATGAAGGGCGAAGCTAACTATTGGCGGGAAGCCAATACAGGACTAGCAGGCGAAGGAGTTATTATGTGGGACAAATTTAAGAATTTCTTTTCGGAGAATACGCAACAAGATATGGAAGTTAATTTTCTGGAACTGAGACAAGGGGGTATGTCAGTCGCAGAGTACGCGATAAGATTTAACGAGTTAGGCCGATTCGCGTCACACCAGGATAACACGGAGGCCAGGAAAGCAAAGAGATTTGAATTAGGATTGGAACCATGGGTATAAAAAGCAGTAAAGGTATTGAAGATTAAGACGTTCTCTGATCTTTTGGAAAGGGCTATCATTGCCAAAGGAGGCAATGAAGCCATAGCGCGATTTAAACAAGATAAGAAGACTGGCCAAGAAGGACCGAACAGGGGAAACAGCGGAGGCAGCAACCCCAACAAACGAAAATGGATGGAGAGCCAATCATCCGGAGGTAGCAAATCCAGGGGAGAGGCTAACAAAAGTGTAAAGTGCAGTAATTGCGGGAGGAACCACTCGGGGAAATGCTTGAAGGGAAAGAGCGCTTGTTATCATTGTGGACAACTAGGGTACATGGCTCCTCAGTGTTGGAACAAGTCAAAAGGAGGATGTTTCTCGTGTAGAGCCACAGACCATCAAGTCAAGGACTGTCCAAAAAGAAAGGGCAATGCAGCTAGCGGAAACCGCAACAACAACAACAATGGGCTGAGCATCGGAGGGCCAGCCAGTCAAGCCAATATGACCGTACATGACACGGTGGAATCCAAGGATGTAGTGTCAGGTATTATCCCGATTAATGATATAGATGCATATGTGTTTTTCAATTCGGGTGCCACCTGCTCTTTTATTTCTTAAGAATTTGCTAAATAGTTAGACTTACCCCGTGAGGAATTAGAACACCCTATGAGCGTAGGAGTAGCAATCAAGGAAGTTATCTCCGTAGAATACATTTATAGGAACTGTTATACCGATTTGAAGGGAATTAATAGGTGTCTTCCTAAACGAGATTTAGCAGCAGTA
This sequence comes from Panax stipuleanatus, assembly GCA_020205555.1. Classification (NCBI taxonomy): domain Eukaryota; kingdom Viridiplantae; phylum Streptophyta; class Magnoliopsida; order Apiales; family Araliaceae; genus Panax; species Panax stipuleanatus. The sequence goes on from CM035115.1 coordinate 20,101,671, forward strand.
GTTTTTGCCTTGGAGTTTTGGAAGCATTATTTGTATGGCGAGAAGTGTGAGATATACACAGATCACAAGAGTCTAAAGTGTATCTTCACGCAGTAGAAGTTAAACATGAGGCAGCGCCGATGGCTAGAATTGATCAAAGATTATAATTGTGAAATTCTGTACCATCCATGCAAAGCAAATGTAGTGGCAGATGCCTTAAGTAGGAAAGGCAGAGAGAAGTTATTGAGGTTGACCATTCAAGAAGGATTAGTGAGAGTTTTCGAAAGACTAAACTTAGAGGTTAAGTATCAGATGGAGACCAAAGAGAGATTATTTATAGCGTCAGTAAGCCCGACTTTATTAGATAAAGTTAAGGAGGAACAAGAGAAGGACGAAGTTTGTGATAACATCATGAAGCGATTAGCTAAAGGTGATGAGTTTAAATTTAAGATTGATAGCACTGAACTTCTATGATTTGAAGGATAAATTTGGGTACCGTTAGTACTAGAACTAAGAGAAGAGATTTTGCTAGAAGCATTTTATGGAAGGAAAAGTGTCGAGCACCGTTGTGTTGAGACAAGGTAGGTGAACGTCAACTGTTCGGACCAGAAGTGGTACAGCAGACGATAGAGATTATCTAAGTGATAAGAGCAAATTATCCGTTTTTATTGGAGTAACCTTATTTTTACAATTCCGAGGACAGAATTTTTATAAGGGGGGAGGGATGTAACAACTATAAATTTTAAGCTCCTTATTAATTTTATATGTGATTTAAAATTTTTAAGAGTTAATTTTTCAAACTTATTTAAACTTTATGTGGTTATGTGCTTATGTGAATTTAACCTATGCGAATAAATGCTAGTATTTTTATTGAAGGGAATCACTAATGGTTATTTAAATTAGTAGATTAACCTTGGGACTTTTATGTCAGAGTATTGATAAAAAAGTGTTAGTAATTATATATTTCAATTTCTTGAATATAGTGTAGAGATTTAATCGGGATTAGTTATTTATATTTGAGTAATTAATTAATAACGTATAAAACTAATATTGTTGTTGATTAATAATTATTATGGATCAATAATAATTAAAGAGTAAGAGATTAATAAATATATTTACGTGATTTATTATTTTTATACAAGCATATGTTATATTAAACCCTTAATATATGATAGTTAACTATATATTATATATAGTTCAAGGTGACCTTTGATAAGGCTATTATATATAGACTATATAATAACCTTAATTGTATTATGTGAGATTGATAAGTGTAATGTGTACTTAGAGCATGTGACATGACTTGGGTAGGAAAACTTTTATGAATACCCTATCACCTTACATTAATATCAATAAATATTATTAATTGATAATACTTTCAATAAGTTATTTTAATTATAATAACAGTTATTATTATAATAATACCCAATTACTTTATATTTAGTGTTAATAGAAAATGTACATAGATTATATGTATGTACACTACTTGATACCTTGTAATTAGGAATTATATTGTATGCCCTTTAAATTATTATAACCTATGTTATATGAAATAAATTGTGTATACATTATTTATAACCTATGTATATACTATGTGTAGATATACTATCTAAGTGTAGTTAATATAAGCTATGTACTGGTCATGCATGATATGCACCCAATTGTTAGTTGCTGAGAATTGTCCCTATATGAGAGCCCAGCTTCTTCTCCTTCACATGAAACACCCACATGCCTAGCTGTTGGGTATTATCTACGCGCAACACGCAAGTGTACGTGGTCAACAAGTAATACAGTGATAAATCAAATATCGTACCCACAGAGATAATAATTACTGCTTAATCAAATAATTACCAATTTTATAGTATTTCAACTTTATCAAACTAACGGTCATGTGATGTTTTATAACTAAATTATTACTTAGAACAATCGCACACTAAAATCAAGAATTTAACAGATTTGGGAGAGTTAAGCCCACAACTTCACTTATGATTGCATTTCTGATAAGTATCCTTTTCCCCAGTTTAATTTAATTACCCCCAGGTTATTAATCGAAAACACTAATATAGATAAAACCACCTCACGATGCATAATATTCGTACTCATTTGTATCCACATATGATAGATTCAAACAAGACATCCTAATTAACTAATTCACTATATTTCTATGTGAATTACAATTAATCAGAATTTATTACCAAGTTCTCTTTCAGATTACATATGGCGTAAAGGAAAACACGAATCACAATTTCTATCTAAGGAGAAATCACGAACATATGTCACTATGGGCAGTTCTAATCTCCTATGTTCCTTCACAAGTTCATAAGAAATAATAGAATAATCGTTGATCCGACAATTATATAAATTAATCACACACATAGTAGATAACCTAGGAATAACATCCATAAACTGAGTTTTAAAGATACTTAATCGTTCATTACAATGAAAGCTCTGTTGTAGACTTAAAAAGGAATTTAGTTCATATTAAATAAATAAAAACCCATAATCCACATCATAGCAAACATTATGATTACAAGATATAAAGAGAAAGAGATAATAAAATTCAGAATCGTATCACCAATCTTCGCTCCAACCCTGCGATCGTCACGTTCACTTGATGATCTTCAATCACCGCTCCAAGTTAAGAACCAATAAAATAGTGCTTCTTGCGGTGGCTAGGTATATGTCTCAATCTCTTTTTAAGAGTCCTACTTATAATATAACATAACATAACATAACAGTCCCGTCTTCCCTCATTGCTTCAGCCGTAACCAACTCGGAGTAGGGTCACCCCTTTGCACTCCCGCCTCCCCGCCCCGGCGGGGAGTTCCTATGAAAATCACCCGCCCTAGCGGGAAAACTCTCTGACCAACTATCTTAATATGCTTTAATTTCATGCTAGCTTGTATTCTTTTGCTTTCGTGCGACTAACTAAATACTCCCACATATATGCTGAATTTGCCTTGTGAGCTACTAACCGTGGCCCACTTGAGATCCCATATTAAGCTGCTGCCCCCACTTGATATAAGTATAATACTTGCATGGCTGCTCCTTACTTTCTCTCTGCACTTGCTGCATTCGTGAGTGGCCAACATTCGTGGCCCACATGTATTTTGCTTGCGTGCTTGCTCCACTTTACCAGCTGCTCTAACATGTTTTTATGGCTCTTGTATATACAATTCTGGCCCATATTAAACATATATTTCTTACAAGCTTTTCCATCCGCTGCTATATAACATTTATGACCCGCATAATTTTGATTCTTTTTATTGTAAGCTGCTGCACCACAATAGCTATCCCTTAATAATTTGTTGCATGCTCTTGCTGATTTTCGTGTGCCACATGACTACATGGACTCCCACTTGCTCCCATGTTGATTCCATTTTTTCATTTATTTCCTATCATCATGGACTCTTTAATTGTACCTAAAATAAAAATATAAACATAATGCGTATATTCAAGCACACAATAAAAAGAGTAAACATTAAAGAATAGACATATAACATGCAAATTCATCCTTTAACGCTACTTTCGCCTTCATTTCACTCCCTGCACATAAACGTGTAACTTAATAGAAATGATAGGCAAATTACTCTAAAACATTCAGAATTAAGCTATAACGACTATCGATTTGTAGGTATGAAACCCACTCATCAAATACCCCCGAAACTTGAGACTTTTCTTGTCCTCAAGCACAAACCATGCATATGCAAAACTATACAATGCTCATGAATGCATCTGTCAGTGTTCACAAAGCTAACTCATCGTGCCTCAGAGAATTCACAACATATACAAACATTAAATTCAACCAGAGACGTATCCGCAATTAAAACCAATCTATACATCTATACCTGTCAACACTGATGCTGTGTGTATGTGCTTAACAACAATATATCCAACTTTAGATCAAATTTTTAACATAATATGTGTCATAGAATGCAATCAGAGTTTAACTCAAGATATTGCGTAAATAAAATACAGTGAATTCAAGTAAACGTCAACCAAGTCAAAGGTCAATATGGGAGATTTTCTATCTTTCTTTATTCACGGAGGCATTTTGCTCTTTTTCCGTATCTCAATTTTCCTCATGACTGTGCAATGTCTAGTTCCCTTAGGCTCTTCAGTGATACCCATGTAGCGAGCTTTCGACCAACGACTCCCAAACTGAATGGCTTTAGGGCGCTGGGTGTAAAGACATCCCCTAGTGCATACTTACTCGAGTACCACCGGCCACGAAACTAAACTAGTCACGGTGTTTATTCTATATATTTTTTTCTTTTTTCATTTGGCAAATTTTTTTTATTTCTTTTCTCATATTTTTTTTCTTTTTAGATAGCTCCCATATCTTCCCCCCAAACTTAGGTTTCAGTCTAACCTTAGTCACTAATACCAGTTCACTAAATTTTCTTCATTAAAACCCAATTTCTGTTCAAGACGACAATTATGTGACTATTCGAACTGAGTTGACTAAATTGGTGTCTTATTGTGCTAACCGGTGCAATAATGTCAAACAGGTAAGGACTCATGCAAAGGATTGAATACACATCAACATGCTGGTTATCATTATATTTATATTCTTATGTAAGTCCAGTCTCATCACAGGCTAAAGTTATTTCTTACCACTGACATACTGACTCATACAATCCTAATTACAAACTCTTTTTGGTCTTTTATGATTTTTCATTTTTTTTCAATATTTGATAAGCATAAAAACTTAAACTACTCTACTATGCAAATTCTAACTAACCTACTATGCAACTATACATATTCTAACCATTCATGCACACGCTAACCAAATTTATGATGATTAAAACACAACACACCCCCAAACTTAAATGAAACAATGCCGTCATTGTGAAACATATAGAATTTAAGTGTAGAGGACTTCCCTGTTCAGTCAAACATTCGGGCTGACCCCCTCCTCTGTGTCTGAGACATATGGTGGGTATGGCGGGAGCGGCTGTGGGGCAGGGAATTGGAGTGAATCAGCAGCGGTGTTGAGGCGGGAGAAGGCTGCAGCAATAACGACATTAAAATTGTTCTGTGTAACGAACATATGATTTTGTCTCTCCGCCGTTCGGTTAATTTGTCGCTGAAGGCGTCTAAACATAACGGTTGTTGATGTGGACGATGCTTGTACTTCCAGTTCCTCGTCGGACATCCGGTATTCCTCATCTCGGTTCTCCTCTTCCGCGTCTGAAACTATAAACTTGAGGTCACGAGGATGTGTCGGTGCTCCCATCCATGTCTCAAATCTGTTCATCAGCTTAGAATCCAGAACCATCGAAGGTGGTTGAACTGACTCGTTCGGTGTCCAGACTACCCCTGCTTGTAAACACAACCCAGTGATTAAGGATGGGTGTGGTAATCCTCCTGATATTCCTCCTTGCAAACACCGACGAATTGAAAAGTTAATGATCGTCCCAATATTGATGCTAAGATCTTTGACAATCGCATATAATAGTGAGATTTTCTCTTTAGTGATATCGCTGGTATGTGTTGATGGCAGTAGTTTAGCACAGAGGAAAGAATACCAGACTTTCCCATACTTGTTCAACGTGGAGGTCGGGATGGTGATACCTTTTCGACTGTCTTTTACCCAGACAATGTCTGGCATGCATATTTCTTTAATAAGCCGATCATAGTCTATCCTGGTGTCTCGTATCTGAGTGTACTAACACATAGCAGGCGGTGTGATATTAAAGAAGGCATTGATTACCTCGGAGAACTGAAATCGACCATTTTGCCTTTTACAAAAGCTCTAAATGGAGGGACGTTCTCTGTATTGGCGTAGAATTATTTCACTATTACTACCACTGCTGGTTCAGGCTGTTGTGTGAAATAGTGCCAAAGTCGTTCATTGATTTGCCTGTGCATTTCGCCATCTATGGGATCCGGTCTAAGTCCGCGCTCTAGGATGATGGCTTTTCCCGACACATACTCAAAACATTCGGCGACGACCCCGTTTCAAAAAAAAATTCTGTCGAATGGTGGAACGGCAACGGATGAGGACCCTTCCCCCTTTTGCTTCTTTTGTGGGCATGGTGGGATGATGGAATTGTGCACACACTTAAGTATTGCGACAGAATTGTTGTTCAGGACTTTCGTCAAACACTTAGTGTGCCGTCGGCCCTTGGCTTGATGTGAAGTGAAGTTGATTACTTGAATTTCCCCAAATTTTGTTACTCCACCAATCAAGCAAGTATAATATCCGAAGTAGGGGCAATGTACTGGCACTATCCAAAATAATTAAAAGCACCAACAATTTCTCGTCAAATATTAATTTCTGATTAAAACACTTACCTTGGTTACTTGGATTTATACTTCTGCATGTTTGAGTGTTTGCTGCAATTGGGAGAGTGGGTGGTATGTCGTGATGGGGATAGTATCTGAGGATTACGTGGGATTGTGTTATGGGGATGTAGGGGGATGGGTAGTGTAGTAGGGGTTTGTGAGGATTTGCTTGATAGAACGGATTTTAGGAGAAATTTTGGATATGGGGGTTAGGATAGTGCAGTCTAGATGGATTTGGGCTATGTAAGTGGGGTAATTGGGGTGGTTCGTGAGGTGTGGGAAGTGGATTCGTGTAGTGAGGTGGGGGCTGAATGTTTGGTGGGTTAAGGATTGTTTAGTGGAATTTTGTAAGGGGAGTAGGATTGTAGTGGGATTGTGGGTAGTTGTATTAGAATGGTAGTGGGAGATGTGGGTTCCTAATTCGTGGGGTTGTTTGGGATTTGGGGGGGGGGGAATTAGAGATAGGATAATAGAGGGCGGTAAAACTTGTTGGCTTTTCCGATTTACACCCAGTATGGAGACTTCCGCTCACCCGCTTTAGCGGGGTTGTGAGCTTGCCTATACCCGCCCTAGCAGCTAATCCCTCTATCCAGCAATATGCAATATCCGCCCCGTCGAGAATTTGATGTCTATTCCACCAGCCCCAGCGGGGTTACTGTATTTGGCATCCGATTTTTTTTCTTACTACATCAATTCCCTTTACTCCCTTTAACTGAATATGTGCCCCCACCTTGATGTCAAGTTCAAATGATGATGCATGTGTCCTGAATCCATTCAAACACAAAATTTTATTAGACATGTATTATACAGTATTACCCTATTAAATGATATTCATGCAACTAAACATAAAAATAAAATAAAATAAAATAACCGATGGGTTGCCTCCCATCAAGCGCTTAATTTTAAGTCTTTAGCCTGACTCTTTCTGGGTTTTTTTTCATTTTGGTTCGGCCAGATCGATCGTGGTTGCCTGGCGATCGACTCTTCCGCCCCAGTAATGCTTTAATCGTTGACCGTTGACTTTAAATGTTTCGGTTGATTCTTTGGTGAATAATTCAACGGCACCATACGGGAATACCGTCTTTATTGTGATGGACCTGACCATCTAGACTTCAACTTTCTGGGGAATAACTTCAATCGAGAGTTGAATAACAGTACTGATTGACCCGGTTCAAACTGGCGGTGCATTATTTTCTGGTTATGCCATTTCTTCACCTTTTCCTTATACAATTTTGAATTCTCATACGCCTACAGCCGAATTCGTCCAGTTCATTGAGTTGTAACAACCGGTTTTCACCTGCTGCTGATAGATCAAAATTCAACTTTATGATTGCCCAATACGCTCTGTGCTCGAGTTCTACCGGCAGGTGGCATGCTTTCTCGTACATGAGTTGGTAAGGAGACATGCCTATCAGAGTCTTATAGGCAGTCCGGTACGCCCACAACGCATCGTCTAACTTCACTGACCAGTCCTTCCTATTTGGATTTACAACTTTTTCTAGAATTCTTATGACGTCCCTGTTAGACACCTCAGCTTGTCCACTTGTTTGCGGGTGATAGGCTGTGGCAACCCTATGTTTGAACCCATACTTCGCCACAAGAGTAGTAAAGTATTTGTTACAGAAGTGGCTCCCTTCATCGCTAATGATTGCTCGTGGGGTTTCGAACCGAGTGAATATATTCTTTTGCAGGAACCTTAACACGACTTTTGCATCGTATGTCGGTAATGCCACCACTTCAACCCATTTCGAGACGTAATCTACAGCCAAGAGGATGTACAGATTGTTGAATGAAGATGGAAAGGGTCCCATAAAATTGATCCCCCATACGTCGAAAACCTCGACTTCCAAGATCATGTTTAATGGCATTTCATTCCGTTTTAATATATTCCCCACTCTCTGACATCTATCACAATTCTTCACGCATTGATGTGTGTCTCTGAACAACGTGGGCCAGTAGAATCCTGATTGAAGAACTTTTGCTGCTGTGCAATCAATCCCATAGTGTCCCCCATATGGTGATGCATGACACGCCTGTAGGATACTCTCCACTTCACTTTCCAGTATACATCGCCGGATCATTTTATCAGCATATTGGCGGAACAAGTATGGTTTATCCCACATGTACCACTTTATATCATGTAAGAATTTTCTCTTTTGGAGACGGAACAAGTCTGGTGGGAGGACGTTACTGACCACGTAATTAGCGAAGTCCGCATACCACGAAAACTCGTCGTTTATCAAAAATAGTTGCTCATCAGGAAATAGCTCATTGATTGCTAACTTGTCTGTTTCATCCTGCTTTGGGTTCTCAAGCCATGAGAGGTGATCGGCCACCTGGTTCTCTGTCCCCTTTCTATCCTTGATTTCCAGGTCAAAATCCTGTAGTAGCAACACCCAACGGATAAGCCTTGGCTCTGTGTCTTTCTTCTCAACTAAATACCTGATAGCTGAATGGTAGGTGTAAACCACCACCTTGGTTCCCACCAAGTATGAACGGAACTTGTCAAAGGCATAAACAACTGCAAGCAGTTCCTTTTTCGTGGTAGTGTAGTTTAACTGTGCATTCGTCAGAGTCTTGCTTGCATAGTAAATGGCATGAAAGATTTTCTCCTATCTTTGTCCCAATACTACTCCAACTGCAAAATCATTTGCATCACACATAAGTTCGAATGGCTTTGTCCAATCAGGTGCTATGATTACTGGTGTCGTGGTCAACTTCTTCTTCAACTGCTCAAAAGCCACTCGACAGTCTTCATCAAATTTGAATGGGACATCTTTTTCCAATAGACTGCAGAGTGTTTAGTGATTTTCGAGAAGTCTTTGATAAATCGTCTGTACAATCCAGCATGACCGAGAAAACTTCGAATACCCTTTATCTATGTAGGCAGTGGCAGATTTTCAATTGTTTCCTACTTTGCTCGGTCGACTTCCAACCCTTTTCCTGAGACTTTGTCGCCAAGAATTATCCCTTCTTGGACCATAAAGTGGCACTTCTCCCAGTTGAGCACTAGGTTCGTTTCCACACACCTCTTCAAAACCAATACCAAATTTTTGAGGCATCTATCAAATGACTCCCCAAATACAGAGAAGTCATCCATAAAGACCTCAACACTTCGCTCCACCATATCTAAAAATATCGCCATCATGCACCGCAAAAATGTAGCCGGTGCGTTGCACAGTCCGAATGACATCCTTCTAAAGGCAAAGGTGCTATAGGGACACGTGAACGTCGTCTTCTCTTGATCCTCCGGTGCAATAACAATCTGGTTGTACCCAGAATACCCGTTCAATAAGCAATAATATTCATGTTCGACTAATCTGTCCAACATCTGATCAATAAAAGGCAAGGGGAAATGATCCTTTCTAGTTGCCTTATTCAGTTTCTATAATTCATGCAGACTCTCCAGCCGGTTACTATTCTTGTCGGTATCAACTCACTATTTTCATTCTTCACCACTGTCATACCACCCTTTTTTGGCACACATTGGACCGGACTCACCCAAGCACTGTCTAAAATTGGGTAGATGATTCTTACATCTAGCCATTTCAAGATCTCTTTCTTCACCACTTTTTTCATTATAGGATTGAGCCTCCTCTGTTGTTCTACCGTGGGCTTGCTATCTTCCTCCATCAGGATCTTGTGCATATAGAATGATGGACTGATCCATTTAATATCAGCGATGGTCCAACCAATAGCCGATTTATGTTACCTTAACACTCTCAGCAGCCTACTTTCCTGCATTGGGTTAAATGCAGATGCAATAAAAACAGGTAAAGTAGATGAATCGCCTAAAAATGCATACCTGAGGTGATCAGGTAACGGCTTAAGTTCAAGCTTAGGTGGTTCCTAGAGAGATGGCTTGTTTTTTCTGATAAAGCTCCTTCCATTTCCAAAGGTTCAACTGATGGTGTGAATCTATTTGCTCTTAAAATTGCTTCCAACAGCTGTATATATTCTATTATTTTGGCATCCTCCTCATCACACTCTTCCATCAATGCTAATTCTAGTAGGTCAGTATTCAGTATCCGAAGTTGTTCCTCATCCACCACTGTGTCTATTGTATCCACCCGGTAACATTCCTCATCTTCCTTGGGAAAGTTCATGGCCTTGAATACATTGAAGGTGACTTGTTGATCGTGCACCCTCATGGTCAACTCTCCTTTCTGCATGTCGATGAGTGTATTACCAGTAGCCAAGAATGGTCGTCCAAGGATTATTGGAATTTCCTTATCTTCTTCAAAATTAAAGATGATGAAATCTGCTGGGAAGAGTAATTTGTCCACTTTCACCAAAATGTCTTCGACAATTCCCCGAGGATAAGTTACTTATCTATCCGCCAACTGTAGGGAGATGTTGGTAGGTTTAGGTGCCGGTAACCCTAGCTGAGTGTAAACTGATAGTGGCATAAGGTTAATACTGGCACCTAAATCACAAAGGCATTTGTTGAAGGTTGCACTTCCTATAGAGCATGGAATGGTGAAACTACCCGGATCTTTCAACTTCGGTGGGAGCTTCTTTTGCAGAATTGCACTACATTCTTCTGCCAGTGCAACGATTTCGAAATCCTCTAGCCTTTTTTTCTTTGAAAGAATATCCTTCATAAACTTGGCATAACTGGGCATCTGTTCTAATGCCTCTTCAAAAGGTATATTTATATGTAGCTTCTTGAACACTTCCAGGAATTTTGTGAACTGTTGTTGTAATTTCTGTTTGTGGAGCCTTTGTGGAAACGGCGGGGGCAGGTAGACTACTGGTGTAACCACTTGTTCCTTTTCTACTGGTTTTTATCCTGCTTCTCTTTCCACTGTTTGTTCCTTATTAGCCTCGACTTGCTTCTCGATTACCGGCTTCTCCAAATCTGGCTCATCTAACTGTTTTCCACTCCTAAGTGTCACCGCTTGACATTGCTCATATCCTCCCTTCGAATTCTTCTCTGTGTGGCTCGGCAAAGATCCTTGGGGCCGGTTATGTACTATATTAGATATCTGTCCTATTTGAATGGCTAGATTCTTCATTTCCATCACTAGAGATTTTGTTATCAAATCCTATTTTGTTTTCTGTCTCGCTAAAGCTTCTTCCCAACCTAACTTTTCCTCTTGCCTTGGTGTGGCCTGTTGCTGTTGATTCTGAAAGCCAGGAGGATATGGTTGTCGTGGAGGTTGCTGCTGGTTTTGAGTCTGGGTGTTGCTCCATGAGTAGTTCTGGTGGTTCCTATTCCCCTGATTGTATGTATTCTGGTAGGTGTTGGCTGATCTGTTATAGTTACCCACATAATTAACTGCAGCTAGGTTGATTGCACACTGTTCAATCGGATGTTCTCCTGCATAAAGTTTGCATACGACTGCTACCTACTGCATGTTTCCCTTTGTCATGGTCTCAATACTCTTTTGTAACGATGCCAGATGTGCCAATATAGCTATCGAATTATCCACTTGTAGAACACCCGCAACTGTGGGCTGAGTCAATCTTTCAGTCGGCCGTTAGTACCCATTCGAAGCCATCGTTTCTATCAATGCCCATCCGTCCTCAAATTTATTCTTCAGAAAAGCTCCTTGTGACGCTGCATTAATTCTAGACCGTATCTGACTCGATACTCCATTGTAAAAATTACTCAACTGCATCCATGGTGGAAACCCGTGATGAGGGCAGTTCCTTAACAATTCTTTGTATCTTTCCCATGCTTCATACAGTGGCTCCCCTTGATATTGTGCAAATGCAGATATCTCTGACCTTATCTTGTATGTTTTCGATGGTGGGAAGAACTTGGCCAAAAATTTCTGTGCTAGATCATTTCATGTCGTAATTGACCCCTGTGGTTCAGAATATAGCCAAGCCTTCGCCTTGTCTCTGAGCGAGAAGGGAAATAACCTCAACTTAAGCGCATCGTCTGACACTCCATTGCACTTGAAAGTGTCGTAGATTTCTATGAAAGTGAGGATATGATCATTCGGATCATCATTCGGAAGACCCCCAAATTGACAAGTTATTTGCATCATCTCGAAGTTATTTGCATTAATTGCTGGCCTGGCTATACTTGAATGGATTTCTGAGATTTTTGGTATATCATAATCCTTCATTGGTTTGTCTTCCTGTTGCTGGTCTGCCATGTTTGTTCTGGGTATTTTAAATTCCTCTCGATTCTTTGCAATCCACTCAGTTAACCCTCGAAACCTTTTGTCGATATCGTCCTCAAAGGGCAACAACTCTGGCTTCTTCGATCTAGTTTGCATGCACTAATCGAAAGTACCTGAAATAACCAAACAAACACAAATGAGAATAAATAAATAAATATATATATGTTTAATTAAAACTGATCTACTTAAATCGATATTGTAAGTAATAAACGCAATTACTGTCCCCGGCAACGGCGCCAAAAACTTGTTGGGTATTATCTACGCGCAACACGCAAGTGTATATGGTCAACAAGTAATACAGTGAGAAAGCAAAGATCGTACCCATAGAGACAATAATTACTGCTTAATCAAACGATTACCAATTTTATAGTATTTCAACTTTATCAAACTAACAGTCATGTGATGTTTTATAACTAAATTATTAGTTAGAACAATCGCACCCTAAAATCAAGAATAACAGATTTAAGAGAGTTAAGCCCGCAACTTCACTTATGATTGCATTTCTGATTAGTATCCTTTTCCCTAGTTTATTTCAATTACCCCGAGGTTATTAATCGAAAACACTGAGGTAGATAAAACCACCTCACGATACATAATATCCGTACTCATTTGTATCCACATATGATAGATTCAAACAAGACATCCTAATTAACTAATTCACTATATTTCTATGTGAATTACAATTAATCAAAATTTATTACCAATTTCTCTTTCAGATTACATATGGCGTAAAGGAATACATCTATCCTAAACACGAATCACAATTTCTATCTATGCAGAAATCACGAACATATGTCACTATGGCCAGTTCTAATCTCCTATGTTCCTTCACAAGTTCATAAGAAATAACAGAATAATTGTTGATCAGGAAATTATATAAATTAATCGCACACATAGTAAATAATGTAACGGTTGAGATTTTATATTTAATTTTAAATATTTATTGAATTAAATTAATATTTATGTGAATTATTTATTGAGTTAAATAAATAAATTATGTGATTTATGGAGTGATTTAATTAAGTGTATATATTAATTAAATGAATGTGCAATATTTAATTTAATTAATGTATATTAATTTTATATTATAGTTCTAATTTAATTGAGATAATTAAATTAGATAAGATATGTGATGAAGTGTTACATAGATTATAATTAGCGAGTAATTATAATTATGTGGCGATTTTATGTGATTTATTAATGTTAGATTTTAATTGATTAAATTATTATTGATATTTAATTAATTAAAATATGACATTAAAGTATGTGTTAAATAATTTGTTAAAATAAAGAAAAGGATTTTTAAATTTATTTTAACCAAACAAGGCCCTTATAATTGTTTTAAACCTATTTCTATCGAACGGGGCCCTAACTATCAAAAAGCTATTTAAATAAACTGTTTACCAAACATGGCCTTAACATTAATAATCTGTTTTTGAAAATAACCTTGTTTTGCCAAACAAGGCATTGTGGCTTTTTGAAAGTTGTAACAGACATTATACTTAATATATTTGTCAATTATATTATATAATTAAGCCTATATCTATTACTACGTATTATATTATACGTTAGTCTAAACTACGTTAGAAAGAATATCAGTGTAAGAGAGAAAAGAAAGAACAGAGGAAGAGTTAGAGTAGAGAGAAGAAGAAGAAAAGGAAGAGCTTAAGCATCATCATCTTCTTCATTAACGATTAGCAAAAAGGTTATAATCTATAATTTTACTCTTACAATTATAGAACTCAATTCATATGTTTCATGTATTTTATTCTCTATCAAAAGTTGAGTTTTCATAGAAGTGAGTTAACCATGAGGGTTAACCACTTATGTGAATTAGTTATGTATTAACTAATTTAGATTATTATAATTGAATGTGTATAGGAAGTGTTTAAGTACGTGGTTGAGTTAAGTAGCTTGCGCTTAAGGCAAGTTTTCTAAACCTTAAACTCGTTAATTCTATGGAAGTTTTCTAAACCCTAAACTCGTTAATTATATGCAAGTTTTCTAAACCCTGATCTTGTATTAATTTTTATGCAAGTCTTCTAACCTTAAACTTGTTAATTATATATAATTTCTTGAATTCATATATTCATTGTTGAGAATGTCCTTTCCATTTCTGTATTGGACAATTGTTTATTTAATTAAAATGATCTTAACTTATCATTCAAGTAAGATCCAGTTATTATTTTAAATGTTTTAAGCTGATTCTAAAGCATATATGAGTTCATAATTCTTTTATTAATGAATTATTGAAAGTCGATTCAACTAATCCTTAGTTGATGAACGTGAATTCTAAATTACCCTTGTAAGCTTATCCAAACCAAACTTTCTTTGGTGAGGACTTGAATTCAAATTACTGAGTTGAACAACCCTTTTTACTAAGGGAGGTTACTACGCATAGCATTAAGATGTTTGTGCACAATACATGGTACAAAGGGTTGATCCCCCTAAGTACGAGTTAAGGTCCATAGTCTTATTGACTGTTAAAGGTTTAAATAGAAATATTTATAACCTAGGACAAGAGTTCAAAGGTCTTATGACCCTCAGATAAATTCTATATTCAAATTTTAATGTTGATAGAGAATTATTATTCAATTCTTTATTATTGAAGCAAGTTAAGTTGTTCAGATTCTTTTTAAAGATATCCTTTCATGTCTATGTTATTGTTAAACTCCAGTGAGCTGTGGTTTGCTCACTCTTGCATTAAATAAAAATTTCAGTTAAGGTTGATAATGCTAATGCTCCGTCTACGAGTAAGGGCAAGGGAAATAAAAGCAAGTGAAGACTTGTTTTATTTAATGGAGAATGATTGTAATAAGACTTGAATGTTATATTTTTATTTCCGCACTTTGTTATATTCATGTCAGGGTTAGAGTAACCCGGGATTTATTTTACAAAGGTTGAATCCCTTGTTGTAAAGGAGATTTATTTATTTTAATTTAAGTTGTAGTTACTTTGCATTATTCATTGGGTAGAGGTATGTTATATTAGAAAGTGAACACCAAATCATGTGGAAACGAAGTACCCGGATTTGGGGGTGTCACAAATAACCTGGGACTAACATCCATAAACTGAGTTTTAAAGATACTTAATCATTCATTACAATCAAAACTCCGTTGTAGACTTAAAAAGGAATTTAGTTCATATTAAATAAATAAAAACCCATAATCCACATCATAGCAAACATTACGATTAAAAGATATAAAGAGAAAGAGATAATAAAATTCAGAATCATATCACCAATCTCCGCTCCAACCCTGCGATCGTCACGTTCACTTGATGACCTTCAATCTCTGCTCCAAGTTAAGGTCCAATAAAATAGTGCTTCTTGCGGTGGCTAGGTATATGTCTCAATCTCGTTTTAAGAGTCCTACTTATAACATAACATAACAGTCCCCGTCTCCCCTCATTGCTTCAGCTGTAACCAACTAAGAGTAGAGTCACCCCTTTGCACGCCCGCCTCCCCGCCCCGGCGGGGAGTTCCTATGAAAATCACCCGCCCCAGCGGGAAAAGTCTCTGACCAGCCATCTTAATTTGCTTTAATTTCATGCTAGCATGTATTCTTTTGCTTTCGTGCGGCTAACTAAATACTCCCACAAATAGGCTGAATTTGCCTTGTGAGCTACTAATCATGGCCCACTTGAGATCCCATATTAAGCGGCTGCCCCCACTTGATATAAGTATAATACTTGTATGGCTGTTCCTTTCTCTCTGCACTTGCTGCATCCGTGAGTGGCCAACATTCGTGGCCCACATGTATTTTGCTTGCGTGCTTTCTCCACTTTACCAGCTGCTCCAACATATATTTATGGCTCTTATATATACAATTTTGGCCCATATTAAACATATATTTCTTACAAGCATTTCCATTTGCTGCTATGTAACATTTGTGACCCACATAATTTTGATTCTTTCCATTGTAAGCTGCTGCACCACATTAGCTATCCCTTAATAATTTGCTGCATGCTCTTGCTGATTTTCCTGTGCCACATGACTGCATCGACTCCCACTTGCTCCCATGTTGATTCCATTTTTTCATTTATTTCCTATCATCACGGACTCTTTAATTGTACCTAAAATAAAAATATAAACATAATGAGTATATTCAGGCACACAATAAAAGGAGTAAACATTAAAGAATAGACATATAACATGTAAATTCGTCCTTTAATAGACATATACTTGTGCCTCCATTTCACGCCCTGCACATAACTTAATAGAAATGATAGGCAAATTACTCTAAAACATTCAGAATCAAGCTATAACGACTACCGATTCGTAGGTATGAAACCCACTCATCACTAGCTACTCTACTTCTCATTTTCTTCAACAAGTCATAGCTAATGAATATGGGTGGAGTGGTTTCCATGATTGTAATCACCAACTCCCACCAACTTCTTCTCACCCATTGTATATTCTAGCAATCCTTTGTTTTGATTTGGAGAACAAAGCTTGAAACCGTGTATTGAATTGGCTATATATATAGAACTCTCTTCCTTCTCATTTTACTGAGATTTTCATATAACGAATATAAGTGTAAGAGATATCAGTGAGGAAGAATTGGTTTAGTAGCAAGAACTAGTGCATTCCATATCAGAGGTATAACCAATTTCATTCAAGTTCTTCATTCTCTGTAAAATTTCTAATTCTTGATTCTTTAAATTTCTAATTCTTGATTCTAAACTAAAGAAAGAAAGAACAAAGCAAGAGCAAGAGAGAGAAAGAGAGCAAGGGGGGATTTCAGCCACTATAGAGAGGAGAAAGGGAGGAGATTTTTGGTGTTTCATAGTTTCCTAACCAGGCTTATGAAGAGAATGAAGAAAATCAAGGTATAACAAAAATTTCTATAGTCTAATTTCTTTGATTTGATTTTTGTAAAGTTATGATCTTGAGGTTAAAACCTTAGATCTATGTGTTTAATAGTGTTTCATGTTTAGATCTAAACCTTTTGAGGATCAAAAGTTAGATCTAAAGTATGAAATGGGAACTATATTTTTCAAAAGTTAGAAAACCTAATTTTTTTAGCCTTGATTGTGTTTAATCTTGTGTTTGGTAATTATTTGATGAAATAGATCATGAATCATGGTAGATCCATGGGTATATGATGTATTGGTATGTTTTATGATGATTTATGATGGGTAATGTTTGATTAAGCAAGAGATTTAGGATGTTTTCTTATAAATCACCAATTATAAAAAATCAATTTTTTTGTGAAAATGAAGTATGAAATTAAAACAACCATATCTCTCATTCTATTTTGAATTTTTGAGTGTGGTCAATTTTTGGAGTTAGATCTATGAGTCTTCTAACTTTTTCAAGTGGAATCGCTAAAAAAGGTGTTATAAATTTTCGTGTGGACTGATTTTAGCAAAAGATGTCAAATTTAAAAATTGTAAAAAAGTAATCAGCATAAAACTACTAGGGGAAATTTTGGCAACTTGATAAGTGCTTTTTATGACCACTTATTCGGATAGTAACCAGCTTGTTCTGTTGCCGAAACTCAAGTACTTTTGTGCTTTTCATGTGTTTTTCCTTTGTTTTGTAGATTTTATGTTTAGGAACTCTCTCGGTGCTTTTGAGGCCAAAACGATACAAAGAATGCTAAAAAGATTGATGGCATGACAATGGAAAGAAGGCAAGCGACCAAATGGGAAGGAAATGCAAGCCGGACATTGCTTGGGGGGTTTATGTTCATTTCATGTTACTGGATTGGTGCTTAGTTCATATTGTAGAGCGTCTTCTAAGCTTTCTGGAACATCTTAAATCATCCCAATCGGAGTTCGGAGGCGAGAGTTATGCCTCGTATACCAACGGACGTTAAACTCCACGGTTTTGAGTTTTCATGCACAGCTGTCACTTGGAGCTCAATTTCAGCCTTCATCCATCCATTATTTCTCAATGCTCAAAGAATGAAAGTTGTAGAGCTCTTCAATAGCTTCGATTTTACAGGTGGCAGGCCTCGTAACTCCTCCCGAATCAAACGTTATGGCCGTTTTACCAGACGACTCTGCAGCAGAAAAGTGCCGGCGCGGGCGCGCGGATTTGAAGGCATTTTTGGGTGCGGCCGCGCCAATCTTCAGTTGTGCCAGACTTGACTTTTCAATTTCACAGGACTTGGCTTTTGATTGGGATATAAGGGGGCTCGTTTGGGGCAAGAAAGAGGATGATATATTGGCCCTAAGCCCTAGCTCCTCTCTTTTATTCCTTTACCTCTTGTTTAGTCTAGATTAGGAGTAGATTAGTGTTAGATTAGGGTTTAGTTAGTTAGTTAGTTAGTTTCTAGGGTTAGATTAGGTTTGAAGATTGAAGCAAGTGGATTCCATCGGAGATTCAACAAGGAGCTTGAGCACTCAGATTTGCTATTTTCTAACTTTTGAATCTCTTTGCTTCCTATTTGCAATCTTATGATATATATTCAACTTGTGGATGATATGTTTGAGTCATTTATGATTTAGACCTTATTTTAAGGTTCCAATGGAATCTAATGAGTAGTCTATGTTGAATTCTCTTCCATGTTGGTTCTTATTGATTGCTATGTGATTGTCTACTACGATTTATGCTTTCATTGCTTAATTGAGTCATGCCCAATTACTGTGATAACCTGTGTGGACTTGAAAGATGAAGTGTAGGTTTAGATCTAATTGTAGTGGCGGGCGATTGTACGTTCACATGACGTTGGACGTATGATTTGTGCTTAGATTGACATATACCGAAGCGCCGCTCGTAGTCAATAGAGAACTTGACCTTAAACCCTAATTATTTGTAAATCACATAGACATATAGTGGTTTAGGTAATGTGGGTGTTCACGTGCGTTCCATCATCTGTGGATTGCACGTGATATGGTTTAGGAGCATCGAAAGATGGCCTTCTCTCACTTTTGTGTTCTCGGCTAGCAACTGTAACTATTAATTTGACCTAATTGGAAGTATGTTGACTTAGACGAATCATTAGGGGAAATTGGAATCTCTTATCTTCATTATCTGATTCTACCTTAGGATTGCTTAGTTTAAGTTTAATTCTTTGCCTAGTTAACTTAGCTTTAATTCCAACTCTTTATCGCCCATTTAAATAAGACCGAAATGATTATGTACTAGTGCTTTGGCGACCTTTTATCCATTAATTCCTCATGGGAACGATATCTTTACTTACTCTTTATTACTCGATGGCCGCGTATACTTGCGCGTTAATTCTGTCATCTAATCGGACCAACACAACTTAATTAATGTAATAAATTCCAATATTTTTGGACATGAAAATATATAATATAAATTAGCTCCTGTCCAAAAATGAGCTTATTCTGACTTAAATTGGCCGAGTTATGATCATTTCAATATTTTTCGACAAAAAGCGCTATAATCGGAGTTCTATAACTCTGATGGCCGCAAAATTTAAACTGAAAGCTCACTTTAATACGTGTAAGATCTCGCCAAGAGTTGGGAATTCTGAAGTTTAGCATGATGTAGCTAATTTCTTAAGCTACGAACTAAAAATGGATTTTTGAAAAATAGTAAAGGGAGTTGAAAAATTCAAGAAATATTCTTTTTGTGTATAGAATATATATATATATATGTTTGACCAAAGGATAGAAAAAAAATAAGCTGATTTGGTATTTTCATGAAAAGGGTATTTCAACTTGCTGAATTAAACAATTTAGGATGCTGAAATGGAAACTGAAATGTTAGGTAGGGAATACAGTTTGGATTCAGCTTGCTGAATTGGCCATTCCAGGTTGCTGAAATGAAAATTGAAATGTCAGGAAGGAAAGACAGCTTGGTTTCAGCTTACTGAAATAATGTATTCAATTTGCTGAAATGGTAAATAGTTTACTAAGTTATAATAAGAACTTATTAAGTGATCGAGTAAGTGCCAAGTCTAAGATAGTGCAGTCGTACTCTTTAATGGTTGATGTATAGTAGCTGGGCTAAGCGATTCCTTCAGGGAGCGAAGGTATATACGAATTAGGAACCGATATAAATAGCTGTGAAAACAGTGTAGACGAGTCGGAAGCTAATTTGTTGGTTGTTTATGGAAAACCACTCAGTATAATATATTGAATACTATTAAAGACTCGATGTGTGCTAGGATTAGACTTGTGAATACGTATGGTGTTAAGTTATTATCTAATATTTGACTTTGTGTTTAAATGTTAAATAGTTACTTATAAAGTATAGTATTGTGAGATAAAGTATGTTATGCTAATTGAAATATCAATCTTATAACTGATAGGTCTTTACAATAAAGAGATTAAATTAGATTGCGTAGCTATAATCGACGATGCAGGCAAGTTTTCCTAAACTCAAACTTGAGTTATATTTTCAAAGCATGTTAGTGAATAATTATTGTTGATTATTTACATCTATACTTATTATTGATTCGCACTTAGTGCATGTTGCATATGTTCATCAGGTATGAAAGTCTGATCACCTTCATTACCATAAGGTTCAATTAAAATTATTCTTGGTCCTTGTTGACATTAAACATTATTGGTTCAGTCATCCATTTATTAAAATTCTAAATTATGGTCTTTCACAATTATTATATTATTAAAAATTCGAAAGCTTATTCTTTCTTTCAAATATGATATATCTTTGTTGCATTTAAACTTGCTAAGCGAATTAGTTGTTTACCCTTGCTATATTATGATAACAAATTTCAGATTAAGACGAAGGCTTGAAGAAGGACAGAGGCAAGAGCAAAGTACAATAATAAATTGTTATGCGTGAATAACTATTTAGTTATCATATGCAAATGATGTTGTCAACCTTTTATGTTATTAAAGGTATATATTCAATTAAGGTTATAGACCTTGGGAAATGTGATAGAATCATGTGAAATAAATAATTTATGTTTATATATTCCGCATTAGTTGATAGAATATGTATGAAGATGAAGTACCGTAACGTATTAGGTCTGAGGTTCTTGGGACCCGAATTTGGGGGCGTCACAGTATATAACTATAAATTAAACTGCAAGTTGATGTTTCAGATAAAAAGATCATTACAGAACAAGGAATAGTTCCTAAGTCTTATCTTGGGTCCAAAGATGTGTTACGACACTTTTATTTGATTAAAGAAATCATTGAAAGAGGAGAAGTCACTATAGAGCTAGTGAACTCTCAAAAACGACATTGCATATCCATTTACTGAAGCTATCCAACAGTAGGATGATCGTCACTTAGGGAAGAAGGGTATGAGATACCATGACGATTTATTTTAGTGCAAGTGGGAGATTGAAAGTAGTATGCATACAAGCCAATCATGTTTGATGATAAAGCATATACTTTGTAGCAATCTTATTCCTTTATTAATAAAAGTATTATTTAATTAAAGGCATTTAATTATCTACATGATGCTATTATTATAATATGTGTTAAACCCATATTATTAAGCAATTCTTTTAGAATCACGATGATGATCATGCTAATGAGATCTAAATTCTTAGATAGCTTAAAACTAAAATTGTTCCCAATCGTTGGATTACTAAAAAGGGGATTAGTGAATCCGGATAGATTGGTATGTACGTTGTTTGCTCATTGGATGAGGATGATTGATCTCATAATCATTTGTGTGGAGACACTAAAGCAAGTATGTAGGAGCTTATTGGAAAATAAGTTCATTGAACGTGGCTTGCTAAGAAATACCTAATGGAGTTTTACTTGCCTGTCAATAGGAATTCCTGTAGTGATAATAGTACAAGTAATCCTTGGACTTGAGATCATCATAGTATCTTGTGTATGATGAGTTATACTTTGACATATCCCTTAAGACCCTTATATTGGGTTTGTATGTTACGCATACATGTAATCAAATCACACAATAAAGGCGATAAATTAGGTTTTAAAAATTCTATACAAACCCTCACCATGATCATGTTTTGTGCTCAATTATAAATCAATAGAAAGAGAAGGATAAATCAGAATCATACGCTCGTGGAAAATAGCTTTCACAGGTACGAGTTCAACTCCTTGCTCTTTGTGATCTCCTTGAATCTCCTAGATGGATTCCTTCCTTTGATCAATGTTAGCCACCCAAGTGTTTGGCCTCTAGAGGTGATCCACCAAGGAAGAGGAATTGTTCAAGAAGGAGGGTGGTTAGCTAAACCCTAGTTTTTCTATTCTCTGTAGAAAAAAAAGCACTCTCCAACTTTTGAAATTTTTGTCTACTGATATCTAATATAAGACTCCTCTTATATGGATATTGGTCAACCCTTCTAATATAATTAAAAATTGGGTTTCATTTAATTAATTAAACACCTTTAATTAACTAGGCTTCCTAACACATTGGGATTAATTAATTAAACTCCTTTAATTAATTTGCCTCCTAATCTCATTAGGAATAATTGAGAGTACCAATATTAAATTAATTCTTAAACTCCTTTAGAAATTAAAATAATAATAATTGTAATAATATTAGTAAGACTCCTCTTATTAATTTATATTTAATATTTCTAAAATATTAAGTAATAAATATTAAGCTATTTAATTTATTCTATCACCATAGATTAAATTAATTACACTTAACATATTATTACGATTATGTCATTACCTTCTTAAATAATTATCCTTCCTTTTATGGTGTGACCCTTTAAGTTCTCTATCTTAAACCGGTTGTGAATAAATCAATTAGAACAATTCTAATCTTATTTAAATAAATAAATCAAACTAATAATATATTTAAATAAATAATATTTATTCTACAATAGGGACAAGCCTCCCTAGCGATCATCGACTTTCCAGATAATATAGATTTCAACATTAATCATAAAAGAACCTGTGAGTAAATAGTTACCGTACAATTCAATCTTTCCACCATACATTGTCCCAATTAAATATAAGACATGGAATTACTGTTAATTCTTATTTTATTTAATTATATGTATTTCGATCAGAAAATGCACAATTCCAAATAATGCAAATTAGAAACTCATTTCTAATTTCATTCTGCCTTGGCCAAGGACTACTGTGTTGTCATTTAATGAATCACATAGGACATATCTCTTCTTTTACTAGAAGTGATAGATTCTTTATTGATCATTCATTATCTCCATATGTAACTTATTACACCAAAGCATACCCTTTGATATACCCTAAGGGTCTTAAGGAATTAGTCAAAGTATTATTCATTACATACAAGATACTATGATGATCTCAAGTCCAAAGATCACTTGTACTACTATCACATTAGGAAATCCTATTGACAGGTAAGTAAAACTCCATTAGGTATTCCTTAACGAGTCACGTTCAGTGAACTTATTCTCCAATAAGCACCTACATACTTGCTTTAGTGTCTCCACACAAATGATTATGAGATCAATCATCCTCATCCAAGAGCAAGCAATATATGTACCAATCTATTTGGATTTACTAATCCTCTTTTTTAGTAATTCAACGATTGAGAACTATTTTAGTTTCAAGCTCTCTAAGAATTTAGATCTCATTAGCATGATCAACATCATGATTCTAAAAGCATTGCTTAAAACTATGGGTTATTTATATATTATAAAAATAGCATCATGTAGATAATTAAGTGCCTTTAATAAATGAATACTTTTAATAATAAATAAATAAGATCGTTTCTAAAATATATGCTTTATGATCATACATGATTAACTTGTATATATACTATTTTCAATCTCCCACTTGCACTAAAGCCAATCGCCATGGTATCTCATATCCTTCTTCTCTAAGTGACGATTAAACAACTGTTGTGTTAAAGCTTTAGTAAATAGATCTGCAATGTTATCTTGAGAGTCTACATGCTCCAAGGTGACGTCTTCTCTTTCAATGATCTCCCTGATCAAGTAAAATTGTCGCAACACGTGTTTGGATTTTTGATGACACCTGGGCTCCTTAGCTTGTGCAACAGCTCCGGTGTTGTTACAGTATAAGGGGACTGCTCCCCCAATGCTAAGAAACTCACTAAGTTCTATTATGAACTTCATCATCCAAACAGCCTCCTTTGCAGCTTCACTTGCAGCGTTGTACTCTGCATATGTCACTGAATCAGTAACTGTTTGCTGCTTGGAACTCTTCCGACTCACTGCACCTCCGTTCAAGGTAAATACATACCCCAAAATGAATTTACTGTGATCTTGGTTCATTTGAAAACTTGAGTCTGTGAAGCCCTTGAGTTTTAATTCAGACCAAGAAATACATCCTTAGTTCTTCGTAATTACTTTAGGATATTTTTCACTGTCTTCCAGTGCTCTTCTTCTTGATTCGACTGATATCTGCTCGTTACACTCAGTGCATTAGAGACATCCGATCTAGTACATATCATTCCGTACATGATAGATCCTATCGCTGAAGTATAAAGAATCTTACTCATACGGTCTATCTCCTCAGTTATTTTTGGGGCCTGTTTCTTGAAGAGATGTATTCCATGGCTCATCGGCATAGGACCTGTGACGCCCCAAAATCCGACCTATTTTTCACACCCAAACTCCGTACGTTACGACTACATCTCCCTCCATACATACATCATTATATCCTAAAGATCAATGATATATCATATCATTCCCAGGTTCTATTACCTTAAAACGTTCATTCATTAAATATAATGATAATTACATTATTCTTATCACATTACAATTGTGACTTAACTAGTCACCATAACTATAGAGTAGTTTTAACTAACTATTCTACAAGTTTTGGCTTTATCTTCACGCAAGTTCATCACATGAACAATACTTCATCTTGTGACGCTAATGGTATTCGCAACCATAGCATTTTATCATAGCAGGACATCGATCATCTTGATCTTCATCAGGTTCTTTAATACACACTATCGTCGTTCGTTGAAAATATTTTTATTTCAAGCAAGTGTGAGCATTCAATTTCCTAGCAAGTCATAGTAGTTGAATAACAACCAAAACAAGAATCAAAGTGCTTTTAAGACTTCGATAACCGAACAATGGTTATGAAGTAGCTCGAATAATAGGAATACGTTCTGATTCCTATCATTTTACCACATTCAACACATAATTTGCCATACTCTCATCCTTCTACCTCTTTCATACACATTCTGTCTGGCTATAATCATTAGCACAGAAATAACAAGTACGGTTCATGAATCAACCGAACTCTTTCACATTTAACAGTTCAATCATAGAACAGTTCATTTCACAGAAACACCGAAGTGTTAACATTGTGGCACAAGGCCTCATACATACTACCAGCTCGTACAAATATCACACATTTATACATATGAAATACTTTTTCATGTTCAACATCTGAGGAAGTTAAGAAACTAGCATTCATATGAAAATGAATGGAGTTAGGAAACTTGCATTCATAATAAAATATGAACAAAGTTAAGAAACTTGCATCAATTAGAGCTTGAGCAAGATTAGGAAACTTGCCTTAGCGATGTGTACTGATTACGCCTTATCGTTCATCACAATCCCTATATAACACATAAGAAAATACACATATCCATTAGTCATATACTTGACTTAATCATTAACTTAAACTTCTCTTTACTTTCTATGGTTCGCGTTCTTGTAAACTACGTTTGCGCGACCAAGTTTACTTACATTCTTCTATTCTCAAAAAAAAACTGACACTTAGTACTCATCGAGTCTCTAATAGTAGTCAAATATAGTACACTGAACAACCAACAAACTAGTTTTCCATCTCGTCTACACTGTCTTACACAGTGAGTTAGATCGGTTGCTAGTTCGTATATACCGTCGCTCTCTAACGGAATCGTTTAGCTCAGATACTATATCTCGACCGTTATAGACTACCCTTGCATTACAATTTTAGACTCAACTTAACCGAACCATTATAACTATAATGTTCATTAAGTTATCTTTATTACCTTTCTTACCACATCCGGTCCATACGACTCGGAACGTTATTCCAGTTATTGCCATTACCTCGGCTTTTCAACGTTATACGTTATTCTTCATTCTTCATTCTCTTATTACCGTTCGTTACGGCTTATTACATCTTACTATGCCAACATTCGTTAACGTCTAAGTTATACAACCAATATATACTTAGAACGTTCACTCAACGCCGATACGATTCACGAGAATTGTTCACGAATCCTGCGTTCACATTACTCATCTTTTAATATCATTCAACATTTACTTAAGGTTTAAATTATCTGTTTAAGTGTTACATTATGTGAATTATATGTTCACTATCATTCCATACACATTCCCCAAGTGTTGAGCATTAAAAGCTCTTCACTGACTTTCCCCTACATCGGTGTTGTGGCGCCGGTTCCCTTTGTCTTGGCCGCGCTGCAACGTTGCACATGCAGTGGCCATTCCCCCACCCTAGCGCTGCGGCGCCATCTTTTACTCTTGACACAGCGCTGCGGCGCTACACCTATAGAGATTTTCTCCCATGCAGGCGCTGCGACGCTAGTTCTTAAGGCATGGGCGGCGCTTCTGCGCCAGCCCTGTTCCATTGATAAATTTTCAGACTTTGAACTTCCCGAGCTCGTAACGCGATCGTTACAACTCAGAATTGGCTCATTCCAAAGCTAATAGTTCACATATCTTACGTTCTACGATTCCATCTAGTCGAAATTCATTTCTAAATCCGTTGACGGAAAATTGACCGTTTCGTCCATTTTTTACGTTTTCGTTAAACGTTCGTGAACGTTCAACGCTCGTTTCTTTGTTTTAACTCTGAATTCATTCGTTCTTGCTCTTGCAAGTCTTATTTACCTAATTACATGTGTTGTAATCAAAAACCATTGTTTCTGAATCACACGGCGACTTTTGGCTACTATTCTGGTAAAATTTACGATTCGAAGCTTAACATCTAATCGCATAAACTTTTTCCAAATCTTTATTTCTCAACAATTTTACACCAAACCAAATGGAATCAATCCATTGGTTGTTCATTTACGATTCTCACCATCTAAAACATCTAAGTTTAAATGGTTTTCTTCATTTAGTTCATTAACCAATCACTATGGCTCTTAACTCATTTCTCACTCATTTCTTAACCATTTACTTATGGTTTTACTTGTTCTTGATTATTAATGGTTTAAAGTCCACTAATATCAATCTTAGCATCTCTTATAATTCATGCTCTTTCATTCTCCACTACTCTATCAGTTTGAGAATTGAAGGAAGATGAAATCCTAAGGCAAACACTTATACCTTAAGTGTTCTTGTCCATGACTTTGTTCTTGACAAAGAATTACATAGCTTCCTTATGCTTCTTAGTTGCTCATCATAAGCTCTTCCTTTTCTCTTCTCTTCTTTCTTCTCTCCAACATGAGTTAGTTTTTTCCAAACTCATCAAATGAAGCCTTAAGCTTCCTTTTATAGGCAAATGCAAGATCAATGGTATAAGGGTCTTTAGGGCAAACCTCCTTAGCCCATCACCCCCCACTTGCTACCCATGTCACCCCACATGCTAGCCATGTCCTCCCATATACTAGCATATAGCCCACTTGTTCAATCAAATGCTCATGGGTTGCCCCATGAGTTTTACCCACCCGTTTACCCGCTGGTTCGACCCACGGGTTTAATTCTTAGTTTAATTCAAATTAAACCTATTTACTTGGTATAAAATTCGTATTATATATCGTATTAATTCTCGTATCCTCCTCGTATTGTACTCGTATAATAGCTAGGATTATACACGTATTCATCATATATAATACTCACTTATTATTACACATAATCATTTTGTTCTTTGATTTCACTTTTCCTAACCCTTCGGTTTTTAAGTTAGCAAGCGAAAACTTCGCTAGCCATAAATGAAATATTATTACATATTCCATCTCGTCTTGAAATCCTATCATTACGCGTTTCTCAAAATTTCCATAATAAATCCCGAGCAGAAATGGATGAATAGTGATTTCCTTCGAGAAAGACTTTTCTCAGCTAACTTAACTTTTCACGACATATTGTCGTCAAATCTTTCGATAGAATGTCATTCCGACATTCCAATCTCCCCAAAAGGCTTAAGGTCCAAACCCTAACCTCAAACCCTAACCCTTAGGGTTAAAACCCTAACCCTTAGGGTTCATAAATATTATTTATTTCATTTTTTTCTCAAAAATATTTTTATTCCCGGAAATCATTTATTTTCGTCTTGAAAATTCATACTCGTTCATTCCACCTCGTAGCCAGAATCCTCCACATTTCTAATTATCCTATGTCATAGAATGAATAATAAACACGTCACCCAGAATATAATCAATAAAAATTCCTTTAATTAATTAATAATTCTTTAACCCTAATTTCTGGACCAGTCGATTTTTCGGGTTGTCACAAGACCTCTTTTGGAATCTTCCATGCTAAACCTCTTTAGTATCGAGTCAATGTACGCTCCTTGGGATAAGCCAAGCATCATTTTAGATCTATCTTTATAGATCTTTATCCCCAAAATATAGGATGTTTCTCCTAAGTCCTTCATAGAGAAGTGTTTAGATAACCAGATTTTAATCGATTGTAGCATAGGAATGTTATTCCCTATCAGTAATATATCATCAACATATAATACAAGGAATGATACAGCACTCCCACTAACCTTCTTGTACATACATGGTTTATCCTCGTTTTTGATAAAATAAAATATTTGATTGTCTCATCAAAACGAATGTTCCATCTACGAGAAGCTTGCTTCAATCCATAAATGGATCGTTGCAGCTTACAGACTTGATTTGTTCCAACCTTTGAAACAAATCCCTCTGGTTTTGTCATATATACATCCTCCTCAAGTTTCCCATTGAGGAAGGTCATTTTCACGTCCATTTGCCAGATCTAATAGTCGTAATAAGTTGCAATCGCAAGCAAAATCCGAATGGACTTGAGCATAGCTACTGGTGAAAAGGGTTCATCATAGTCAATTCCTTGTCTTTGTTTGAAACCTTTTGCAACCAGTCGGGCCTTATAGGTCTCTATCTTACCGTCCGCTCCAGTCTTTCTTTTAAAGACCCATTTACACCCAATAGGTTTTATGCCTTCATGTGGTGAAACCAAAGTCCATACTTGGTTCTCATCCATGGTGTCCATCTCGAATTTCATGGCTTAAAAGTCATTTCCCTGAGTTTTTATTACTCATAGCCTATTCGTAATTCAATGGATCAACATCATTCATGATGCGTACTTCATCGTCATCCTCTATGACAAATCCATACCTATCAGGTATCTTTGGTACTCTTCCAGATTTACGAATAAGGTGTGGTACAGTAGGTTCATCCACTTGGTCAGGTACCTAACTTTGATCAGTAGTAATTTGTGGTTCTTGAACTTCTTCAAGATATATCTTACTCCCACTGACCCCTTCATGGATAAACTTCTTTTCCAATAAGGCAGCATATTTCGCAACAAACACCTTTTGATCAGTTGGATGATATAAATAATACCCTAAAGTTTCTTTAGGGTATCCCACAAATCTATACTTGTCAGATTTAGTCTCTAGCTTATCATTTTCGAACTTTTTGACAGAAGCTGGACAATCCCAAGTCTTAACATGCTTAAGATTTGACTTCCTCCCTTTCCACATCTCATATGGAGTCTTTGGGGAAGATTTTGTAGGCACCTTGTTAAGTAGGTATGCAGCCGTTTCTAGGGCATAACCCCAGAAAGAAATTGGAAGATCAGTAAAACTCATCATGGAACGAACCATGTCCAACAATGTTCGATTTCTCCTTTCAGATACTCTATTTAACTATGGTGTACCTGGTGGAGTCCATTATGAGATTATACCATTATCTTTGAGACAATTGGGAAACTCACCGCTTAAGTATTCTCTACCTCGATCTGATCTATGATTCTTAATACTTTTGCCAGTTTGTTTCTCTACTTCACTTCTGAACTCTTTGAACTTTTCAAAAGATTCTGATTTGTATTTCATTAAATACACATCCAAATCTTGAGTGATCAGTAGTGAAAGTAATAAAATAAGAATACCCTCCCCGTGCATTCGTTGTCATAGGTTCACAAACGTCTATGTGAACCAACGCTAATAACTTTGTAACTCTTTCTTCTTTTTCACTAAAAGGAGATTTAGTCATTTTACCCATGAGACAAGATTCACAAGTTGGATATGATTCATAATCGGATAGCTCTAAGAGCCCATCCTTATGCAACTTGGATAATCTTGTTTCATTGATAGGATCGAGTCTACAGTGCAACATATAGGTATAATTAACATCATCTCTTTTCCTTTTCTTAGTTTGTTCAATTTGAAATATATTTTCATGCAAATCAAGTATAGAAAGTCCATTTCGCAAATTACAAACACCATATAAAACATTATTTTTATAAATAGAATAACTGTTGTTCTGTATTATAATGTCAAATCCATCCATATCTAATACAAAAATAGAAATAATGTTTCTAATGATATTCGAAACAAAATAAAATTTATTTAAATAAATGGACTTGCCCGTAGGCAGTGCTAAACAATAAGTGCTTACAGCTAATGCAGCAACCTTTGCTCCATTTCCCATTCGTAGGACAATCTCATCCTTGTTCAGCTTTCTACTTCTGACCAGTCACTGCACAGTATTACATAAGTGAGAACCACAGCCGGTATCCAATACCCAAGTAGAATTTTGACTTTCTAAAAAATTAATTTCAATCATGAACAAGCCTTGATTGGAAGTCGAAGCTTCTCCAAGCTTCTTCTCTGCTAGAAACTTCTTGTAGTTCCTCTTCCAATGACCCGACTCATTGCAATGGAAGCACATTCCTTTGCTAGCTGGATTAGGTTTCTTTTGATCCTTCACTTTCGCCCTGCCCTTAGCCTTCTTAGATTTCTTCTTTTTAGAATGCACCTTGGGCCTCTTCCTTTTCTTGGAAGAATCATCCACCATTAAGACATTATTCTTCTTGGATGGGAAGTGACATTCTATAGTTTTCAACATGTTAAGTAATTCAGGCAAGCTGACATATAACTTATTTATGTGAAAATTCACAATAAATTGTGAGAAGGTCTCAGGGAGTGACTAGAAGACTAAGTCCTGACTCAACTCCCCATCCATGATGAACTAAAGATGTCGAAGGCGTTCAATCAGATTGATCACCCTATGGACATGAGTATTAACGGCAGTGCTCTTGGTCATCCAAGATCGAAAGAACTTCTTAGATATATCATATCTAGCAGTTCTACTTTGTTCACCATACAACTCCCTGAGGTGAATCAACATAGTAGGTGTAGCGCTCCCAAATTCGGGTCTCCAAAACCTCGGACCTGGTACATTACGATACATCATTTTTATAACTATAGTGGAAGATATAAACATAAATTGTTTATACAATAACTTTTACAACATAATCCCAAGGTCTGTAACCTTAACTTAATACCTGTATTCAATATCCTATACAACATACAATGTCATATGCCTTCAATATTGTTACCATTTTAACCGTATAATAATTCCATCCTGGAACTTGTCTTTGCCTGTCTCTAAAGTTTTGCTTTAATCTGAAATGTTTATCATGATATAGAAAGGGTGAGCAACAAGTTTGCCCAGCAAGTTTTAAATACAAAGGAAGATATATCATGATTGAAAGAAAGAATAAGCTTTCGAATTTTCAACAATATAATAATTGTGAAAGAGCATAGATCAGAGTTTCAATAAATGAATGACTGAATCAATAATGTTTAATGTTGACAAGAACCATGAACCACTTTAATTAAACCTTAGGGTAATGAAGGTGATCAACCTTTTATATATGATGAACATATGCGACATGCACTAATTGCGAATCAATAATCAGTATAGATGTGGATAATTAACAATAATTATTCACGAACATGCTTTGAAATATAACTCAAAGTTGAGTTAGAGAAAAACTTGCCTGTATCGTTGATTATTGCTACGCAATCTAATTTAATCGCTTTATTGAAAAGACCTATCAGTTATAAGATTTGATCTTTCAATTAGCATAACATACCTTATAAGTAAACTATCTAACATTTAAACACATAGTCAAATATTAGATAACCTTAACACTATACATATACAAAAGTCTAAACCTAGCACACATCGAGTCTTTAAAAATATTCAATATAGTATACTGAGTGATTTTCCCCAAACAACTAACAAATTAGTTTTCGTCTCGTGTACACTGTTTTCACAGTTAGTTAGATCGGTTACTAATTCGTATATACCGTCCCCATATGAAGGAGTCGTTTAGCCCAGCTACTATATATCAACCATTAAAGTGTACGATTGCACCACCTTAGACTTAACACTTACTAGTTCATTTATAAGTTATTATTATAACTCGGTAAACTATTTTTGAATTCAGGAGACTTAATATTTCATTTCAAGAAACTGAAACCAACTGTCTTCCCTTCCTAACCTTTTCAGTTTCCATTTCAGCAAGCCGAAACCAAACTGTCTTCCTAACATTTTCAGTTTCCATTTCAGCAACCCGAAATGTTCATTTCAAGAAGCTGAAATTATTTTTTCACAAAAATATGAAAACAACATATTATTTTCCTATCCTTTGGCCAATCATATATACATATAATTCATACACAAAAATAATTTTTTTGAAAATTTTCAACTCACTTAAATATTTTTCAGAAATCCATTTCTAGTTAATTCCTTAAGAAAATAACTAACTCACGCTTAACTCCAAAAATTCCCTACTCTTGGCGGGATCTTATACATGTTAACGTGAGCTTACAATTTAAATTTCGTGGCCATCGGAGTTATACAATTCCAGTTATAGCAATTTTTGTTAGAAAAATACAAATATTGAAGTAGTCATAACTTGCTCAATTTAAGTCGAAATGAGCTCATTTTAGGACACAAGCTAGTTTATAACATATATTGTAATGTCCCAAAAGGCCTGATTTTATTTCATATCTTCGGTTGCCTAAATTGCCCTTACAATTTCCAGACAGTTTGCTCAAAGTCATTTTTCAGATTTGACGTCCTTTGCTAATTTCAGTCTACACGAAAATCTATAACTCCTTTTTCAGTGATTCTACTTGAAAACGTTATAAGACTTATATATCTAACACCAAAAATTGACCACACTCAAAAATTCGAAACACAATAGGAGATATGTTCTTTCGAATTTTATGTTACGTTTTCTAAAAATCTAATTTTTTCATACTTGGTGATTTCTAAGAAAACTTTCATATCTTTACCCCTTCACCAACATAATCCATCATAAACATCATAACACAATCTAATACCAAATATACTCATGGATCTATCATGATCCATGATCTCTTTCAACAAAAATGACCAAACACAAGATTAATCACAAGTAAAGCAAATAAAAATTAGGTTTTCTCACTTTTGAAAAACTTAGTTCCCATTTCTTAGTTTAGATTCAACTTTTGTTCCCTTAAAGGGTTAGATCTAAACTTGAAACACTATTAAACACATATATCTAAAGTTTTAACCTTAAGATCAAAACTTTATAAAGATCAGAACTCAAATCAAACCAAAAAAGAAAATAGACTATAGAAGTAAGGATTTTTGTTATACCTTAGCTTTCCTCTCCTCTCCTTCTTCCTAAAATTGATTAGGAAATTATAAAGCTTACAAGAACTCTCTCTCCCTCTCTCTCTCTTGGCCAAAATTCCTCTTTACTTTTCTCTCTCTAACTTTTGTTTTGGCTAGATAAAGAAATAAGTGAGATGAAAGAGAAATGAAAAAGACGGAAGATATATTTTGTATATCCATATATTTACTACACTCCTTCTCCTCCTCTCTCTTCAATCATTAAGTTAGTGGTTTCTTGCAAGATAAAGCTTGCTTGAAGACTTCAATAAATTTGTGGCTAAATAGAAAGTGGACACCTAAGTGGGTTGTTCACCAACTAAAGCAATACCATTATTACATTCCTCCCCCTTTCCGCACTCTTGTGCAATCCGGCCATGTGCCTTCCTTTTGACCACATTTGTTTTCTTTTAATGTCTTAATTAGATTACTTAATGTCTAAAATTCCCTTTCCCACTTGGGCTAAAAGTTGGGCCTTTTGCTAATTAATTTGGGCTTGCACCTTTTTCCTTGATTTGCTTACTAATTAAATAAAACTTGGGCTTCCACCCATACATAAATTGGGCCATCACTATACTTGTCCTAAACATGATATCTTGGGATAGTTTAATAACTTAATTGCTATTAAATCAAATTAGCTACAAGTCCAATACTTAAATAAATATTTGGGCTACGTATTAGGCTACTTAAATCACTTACTCTCCTTAGTCCATTAAATCTCTTATCACTATAACTAAGGCTCAACATTTTTGATATATACATATTCTTAATTATCTTTATATATAAAATAAATATATACATATTATATAATGTATATTTATTTAGTCATACACATAATTCCCATAATCATCTAATAGGTTGATACATATTTCATAAATCTCTGAGATTAGGTCACTAGTATAGAGTTACGATACTAGGACAATTAAATAAGGATAACACTTGAGGTTATTTAATTCAGATACCTAATTTATATATTAGGTCACCAAACTTGATAGGTATCGTAGTACTTTGTCCTTAATATTCCTTCAAATATATATAAATTTATTTATAGGGTTTAAATTTTTTTTGTAACCCATATTTATCCATTCTCCTTTAATTAGTAAACCATATAGGTTCTACTTGAAAATTTTAATTAAATCCACAAATTTCCATCTAGGTTTTATCCTTTAACCATTATTTTAATCATTTAAGATTTTATAAATTGTCTAAATTCTCGGGTTGTCACAGTATGAGCATCCATGTTTTCATGCTGACGCTGAAACTCGTTATTTATGGATGCGAGCATGATTCATTGAGCCACAGATTCATCATCTTGCCACTTTACAATAGTGGCAATCTTTTTCTCAGAGGTTGTTTCTGGAACAGTTCCAAAGACAGGTGAATTTAGGACATGAGAAATATTTTCAGCAGTGAGAACTATTTTTAGATTTCTTAACCAGTCCGTGTAATTCGGTCCGGTCAGTTTGTTAGCATCAAGTATGCTTCGCTGTGAAATTAGTGATTTTGACATTTTTTAAATTTTTGCATGTGAAATGATAACATTTTAGCAAACATTTATTTAATTAATTTTACATACCAAAATAAATTAAGTCTTGTTTTAAATTGGTATCTTCCACTATTTTCTTCAAACTATATTATCCTCACTTATATAGTTCGGCAACATCTAATTAAAGATTTGCTAGTGAGAATAAGGATCATATTTCAAATGTATATAGCCTTGTGGATAGCACAACAAATCATATATAAATAACTAGGTTGACAACTCTTTGTCAATTACATCAATATGTAACTCCTTTTTATTTTGCCTCTTAGATCATAATGATCAAGTGTGTGCACATCTGAACTAAAATGATTTAAGTTAAGTTCAACCTAGCACTTCCATATATTCAAAAAAAATATTGTCCTTGTGGATAGCACAACAAAATAATATTATTCAATTTTCTTTATAAACATCAAATGCGATTAAATTAATATCTTAAATACTTAATAATTGCATTGTGTATAGCACACCAAACTTATATTAAATTTTTAATACTCTATTAAATTTATCATGCTAGAAGAAGACATTTGATATTCCAAATATCTTTTAACACTTTAGACTTAAAATAATTTTTTTGAGGGATTTGTTATTATTAGTTTCATCTTGTTTAGAGCGCATGCTCATATATATATAAAATACGCGTTATTTTATTAAAACATGCGAAGCATGTTTGCATAAAATAATATATATATATATATAATACTAGCATGCACATATATAATACTATATTCTACCCGAATTGATAATGGACTTTTATTCTAGTTTTGGTTCACTGGAGCCACCAAGTGAAACAAAAGAGCAAACATAGGAGTGCAAGAATTAAATTTAAACGTAACTATTATATTTAAACCCGGGCTCAATTACAAACAGGTCTTCACACGCTCCTTGCTCGGTCTCCAATTCTTTAAGATAATTCTAACTAGTCCTATTACATAAACTATTTAATTTAAATAGAAACCTTGATCAGCAGTCAAGGGGAAGTACATAGGAGGGAGATAGAATTTTACATCAATAAAAATTAGAGAGGACGAGGTACGCCGATCCCATTTAATAAAACCCATACATTTAAGCATCCAACTAAAAAAAATCCAATCACATTAGTCAATAGTCCATAATCAACCCCATTTATTATCATACACATCAACATATGCATCAATAAATAAACATTCATCTCATGAATAATAAAATCATTCCACATATGCATCGATGTTATTTAATGGAAAAAAGTTTGCTAAATTTTAGTTTTGAAACAAAATAAACACTTTTATTTTAATCAAAAACCAAATCTAAATTAAACTCCTTTAATTTTTATCAATATAAAATCATATTCAGATAAAATAAACATCTTTATTTTCAACTTTTATCAATTAAATAAACAATTTACTTTAATTGATCAAAAGTAAGTTTTCAAAATTTGCAGAGTGGCGCGCCCGCTCCCAGAATGAACTAGGACGCGGCGCGGCAGCGCTGTTAGTTGGTTGCAATTTTGCAAACAGGCGCGCTCGCGCCCAGAATGAACTTCGACGGAGCGCGGCCGCGCTGTTCTTCCCAAAAACAACAGACTATGATATTTGTCCAGAAAATTCAATCTAATATCACATCAATTCATACATGGAATCATAAAATTGATAATTAGCACAAAGTTAGGCTCTGATACCACTGTTGGATTTGAATGTTATGCATACATGTAATCAAATCACACAATAAGGGTGGAAGCGCGATAAATTAGGTTTTAAAATTTTTATACAAACCCTCACCATGATCATGCTTTGTGCTCAATTATCAATCAGTAGAAAAAGAAGGATAAATCAGAATCATACCTTTGTAGAAACTAGCTTCCACAGGTTCGAGTTTAACTCCTTGTTTTTCGTGATCTCCTTAAATCTCCTAGATAGATTCCTTCCTTTGATAAAAGTTAGCCACCCAAGTGTTTGGCCTCTGGAGGTGATCCACCAAGGAAGATGAATTGTTCAAGAAGGAAGGTGGTTGGCTAAACTCTAGTTTTTCTATCCTCTATAGAAAAAATTTAATCTTCAACTTTTGGAATTACGTCTATTGATATCTAGTATATGACTCCTCTTATATAGATATTGGTCAACCCTTCTAATCTAATTAAAAATTGGGTTTCATTTAATTAATGAAACTCCTTTAATTAACTAGGCTTCCCAATACATTTGGATTAATTAATTAAACTCCTTTAATTAATTTGCCTTCTAGTCTCATTATGAATAATTGAGAGTACCAATATTAAATTAATTCCTAAACTCCCTTAGAAATTAAAATAATTATAATTGTAATAATATTAATAAGACTCCTCTTATTAATTTATATTTAATATTTCCTAAATATTAAATAATAAATATTAAGCTATTTAATTTGTTCTATCACCATAGATTAAACTAATTACACATAACATATTATTACGATTATGTCATTACCTTCCTAAATAATTATTCTTTCTTTTGTTGTGTAACCCTTTAGGTTCTCTATATTAAACCGGTTGTGAATAAATCAATTAGAACAATTCTAATCTTATTTAAATAAATAAATTAAACTAATAATCTATTTAAATAAATAATATTTATTTTACAATAGGGATAAGTCACCCTAGCGATCATCGACTTTCTAGATAATATAGATTACAAAATTAATCATAAAAGAACTTGTGAGTAAATAGTTACCGTACAATTCAATTCTTCCACCATATAATGTCCTAATTAAATATAAGACTTGAAATTACTATCAAGTCTAATTTTATTTAATTATATGTATTTCGATCAGAAAATGTGTTGGTCCGATTAGATGACACAATTAACGCGCAAGTATACGCGGCCAACGAGTAATAAAGAGTAAGTAATGATCGTTCCCACGGAGAATTAACGGATAAGCAGTAGCCAAATCAATAGCACATAATCATTTCAGTCTTATTTAAACGGATGGTAATGAGAATGAATTAAAACTAAATTATAACTAGGCAAGGAATTGAAGTTAAACTAATTAATCCTAGAGTCGAATTAGATAATGAAGGCATGAGATCCCAATTTCCCCTAATGATTCATCTAAATCAATAAACTCCCAATTAGGTCAAGTTAACCGTCACGGTGGTTAGCCAGGAACACAAAAGTGAGAGAAGGCCATCTTTCGATGCACCTACTCCATACCACGTTCAATCCACAGATAATAGAATGCACGTGGACACCCATATTATCTAAATGTCTATGGTGTTTACAAATAAGTACGGTTTAAGGTCAAGTCCTCTACTGACTACGAGCGGCGCTTTGGTATATGTCTATCCTAAGCACAAATCATATGTCTAACGCTATGTAAACAAACAATCGCCCGCTAATACAATTTGATTTAAACCTATATTTCATCTTTCAAGTCCATATAGGTTCTCATAGTAATTGTTAGCTAAGCAATTAAGCAATGAAGGCATGAATCGCAATAGACAATCACATAGCAATTAACAATAACCAACACGGAAGCAAATCAATATCAATTACTCAAAAGGTTCCATTGGAATCTCAAAATAAAACCTAAGTCATGAATGACTCAAGTATATCATCCAAAAAAGGAATACACATCATCCGAATACAAATGAATAACAAGGAGAGTTAAAGTAAGAGAGTGCAAATCTGTGTTCGTTCTCCAAGCTTGGATCTTTGATATCCTCCAATTGTTTCAACCATCTAGTCTAATCTAATCCTAGAAAACTAACTACTAACAACTAATCTAACACTAATCTACTCTTAGGCAATACAAGAAATGTAAAGGAAAAGGAATGGAAAAGCTAGGGCTTAAGGCCTTGTTTTCTCCCTATTGGAGATGCCGAACAAATGGGGCTGAAAACCATTATATCATTTGCCTCTGCCTATCTGCTACGTTAAAGTCAAAGCCTGGCCAAAAATTAGACTGGCGCAGCCTCGCGAGGATTAGGCTTGAGGAGGGCGCGGCCGCGTGGCTGCTAAAGCTAAGGATCTGGCTTTAGGGATCGACGCGGGCGCACGGGCTAGCTGCCTTAACACGGTGCGACCGCGCGTGTCATGAAATTTTGCTGGTGCATTTCTTTGTTGCTGCACTTGGCTCCCGCTCCGCTTCCTTGCACTCTTGCACTTTTAGCCTCGCAGCATCTTCATCTATCAATGCTCTTTCGCCATGCTATCATGCCTTCCTTTAAGCTGTCTATTGTTCTTTGCTCCTATTAGCATTCTTTTGCCCTTTTAAGCTCAATGTGCACTAAAGGAGTTCCTAAACCTGAAAATCACAAAACAAAGAAAAAATATATTAAAAGCATGGGATTACTCGAGTTTAAGTAACGAAACAAGCTGGTTACTATCCAAATAAGTGGTCATAAAACCACTTATCAAATACCCCCAAACTTAAACGTTGCTTGCCCTCAAGAAACCAAAACAAAACTAAACACATGATGCAATGCAATATTTACAATGTATGCAACCTACACTATCATGAATGCAAATCCAGGCTCCAGTTAGTATTTAACATCAAAACCATGCCTCAGAAAATCATAAGATGATTAAACAGAAAAGCTACCCAAGACGAGATTAAAAGCATAATCTTGCAAATCAAAAACTGTCAGCACTGATGTGTTGTGCGTTGTGTGCCTAGCAACCATTAAACATGCATTCAGATAAATAATTCACATACTATACTTCTTAGGGGAAAAATAGGTTTTAACTTAAGAAAAATAGTAAATCATATAAGTTCTAACTAAGACCATGTATTACTAGAGTTAAGAGTCAGCAGGGGGTATTTCATTAAGCTTTTATTGCTCACGAGAGCGTATTCGCACTCTCTCGTGTACACATTCGACTGTCCAATGCCTAGTTCTCTTAGGCTTTTCAATGATATCCATGTAGCGAGCTTTCAACCAATGACTCCCAGACCAGACGGCCTTAGGGCGCTGGGTGTAGAGACACCCCTTGGGCTTACTTGCTCGAATATCAAAGGCCGCAGAACTCGACGTAGCCGAAGTGTTTATTCTATTTTTTTATTTTTCTTAATCTTTTACTTTGTTTTCTTTTTCTTTTTCTTTTTCTGCAAAGGAGTGCGTCTTACGCTCCATCTCCCCGCATATATCATGCATGTCCTCTGTTTCCCCCAAACTTAAGCTTTTAACAGCCTAGTTATTATTATATGCGAACTGAAACTCTTTTATTAAAACATAGTTTTTCCACCAGAAGACAAGTATGTAAACATTTAAACTTAGCATATCATGGTGTTTACTCTATCGTGCTTACTGGTTACACAGTATATCTAACAGGTAAGGATTTACATATATGATCATGAAATTAGGCTTAAGTCTCAAATTAGTTCAATAATCAAGTGATTTCAGTTTCTTCACAGGCAACATACATAACTAACCAACTGAAAACTGGATTCATGCAGTATGCTCTAACACAGAATGAAAAAATAAAAGAATTTTTTTAAAATTTTCACAAATTTTAACTATTTACAACCTACATGCACTAAACAAATTTAACTATTTACAACCTACATGCACTAAATAAACAAACACAATATGCAATATGAATGCAACTACCCTATATGCAAAATAAAGCCAATACCCCCAAACTTAAACTATTCAATGTCCTCATTGAAGGTAAAGGTAAAAAGAAACTCCCCTATTCGGCTTCTATGCTGCATGAAATGAAGTGGCGCCTTCTTAGAATTTTCCCCTGTCTCTCTCTGCTCTTGGTAAAATAAACCCCACTCAACACTGTACTCCACGAACCAACCTAACTTAAAATCAATCTTGCTCTGCTAATGATCCCACACTCAATGTCTCAATTGATCAGGTTGAGAGGATGAGGTGGATGGGAATTGGTACTTTGGATTGAGGAGGTAGGAGGTTTTCAAAACTAAAGCTTTTAGTGGGGGGGTTGAATGAGAGGGAAGAAATGTGAGATTGCATGAAGGAACTTGAAAGTTGGGGATTAGAGGGGCTGAGGCTTGGGTACTGGTGATAATTGATATGAAGCGGTGCCCCCAAAAGCTTCCAGAATTTTCCTTAAGTCAAGCCCAGTCTGTGAGAGGCGCGGCCGCGCGCCATGCCAGATCCTATTTTCTGCAGAATTTTACTAGGCACAGAGGCTATGGCATTTGAACTTTGCTCACAAGCAGCTTTTAACCTGAAATATGCAGACAAGACTTATTAAGCCCTATTAAACCATCAAAAGCTAATACTTAATATTTACATCAAGAGAATTAAACATGGAAAGATATATGTATTTAAATTCCCAAAAATTCTCTATGTGCATAAATGTAACATGCTCGTGATTCAAAAATATGTAATAAATGTTTAAATCCCAAAAATAGATACATCAATGCCTAAGTCCAAAAATGTAGGCAATGAACTCCTAAATCTACGAGCATTCAAAACTTTTAAACTAAATATTAACTAATAAGAATTAAACAAGGGGGAGGGAATTTTAATAGAAAGCAGGTAAATGGAGAATTAAACAAAGAGATAGAGACAGGGATGATGGGCAGTAAGTAATAGAGAATTAAATAAAGAGAGAGAGAAATGATGGGGTGCCTCCCATCTAGCGCTTGATTTATAGTCCTCTAGCTTGACTGTGTCTGCCCACTGCTACCCAACTCCCCGACGATACTGGAGAACCCCTCCATCTATCAGAATAGTTGTGTGACATTGGCAGCTTCCCAGTAGGAGCGAATGCAGATTTAAACTACCTAGCATTGGATAAGTAAAAGAATTCCCCGTCCTGAAGGTTGGGGAGCTAGGCAAGGGTTCCATTGTGCTGGTGAAATGATTGGGGCATGGAGGTATAGACCACACAACGGACTCTTCTTCTATTCTCCTCTCTTCTACCACCATGGTTTGAAGCTCACGGACTCTCTCATGTCATCAAGATCCGTATTTGTAATGTGGCTTCCAAGGGGGCAAGGGTGTGCAAACTTGACTGGAGTCTCAAACTTCGGTGGAGGAGGCTCTTGGGGTATTATCACTGTTGGTTCATACTGCTCCATATCCCCAATTATCTCCTCTATTTCCATTGCCTTTGGCTCGTCCAGTTGCAATTGCACTTCGGATTCTCTATCAGTTTCTGCACCCATGTCATAGCACCAAGTAGTCTGGGGATCATAACTTACGACTTTAGTCATTGGAGGCACAAAATCTTGCACTGTTGTCTCTTGTTCATATACCTCCTCATTCATTAATGTCGTGCTAATCTACTCCACCCAAATCTGAAGATCCTCAATCGATTGCTCTTGCTCAATCAAGGTCTCCTCTGTCGATGCTATGGAATTCCCCCACATAATTTCCAATCCTTCCTTTTCTGTTTCAGCCACGGGCTCCCTATATTGAGGCTCATTTGTAGAAGCATAGTTGATTGGGGCCATCTGATATTGAAAATTTTGGTTTGATGGTTCCTGGCTCCCAAACAACTCCTCTTGGTTTCTTGAGCTTTCATACATAAAGTCCATTGTTGACTGTTCTCCTTGTAAACATGGGGATTGATAAGTGGGTTCGGGTGCATAATTTGGACTTGGCTTACATTGTTAGTGATAGCTCACAGTATGGGTCAGAATCCCTTATTTTTCCGCTATCATCAAGGCCTTCCTAATTTGCTCTGCCCAGTTCTGGATATTCTTGACTGACTTCTTTTGCTCAATCAAGATGTCCTTCAGTGATATGTCACCTCCTTCCTCCAATCTTGCATTTTTTATGTCACCCTCAAAATTATATTGAGGCTCGTAAACTGGAGTCTGGAAAGTGCATTCTGGGGCGTAAACAGGATTTGGATCCCAGTACTAGTCTTGATAATAGTCTGATGAAGGATTTGCTGAAGGGTCTGGGTGATACCCCCAATCTGGCTGATAAGTGGGATAAGGTTCAGTGTATGAATAACCACCCCCATACTGCTCCTGGCCATAACTGATAGGCTCCTGATAGCTCGTGTAGCTTCCAGCATCATAGTCATACGAAGTAACTGGCTCTCGATTCCGTTGGGCTGAAACAGTGTCCAACTTCGTCGAGAGAACCTCTAGTTATGCTGAAAGTGTTGCCATTGGGTTGACGCCAATATTGTATGCTTCCTTTGGTTGCTCTTGCCTTTGGTTCCACGGATAGAAATTCAAGTCCATTGTACCTGAGAAGATAATATAGGAAGAGAATTAAAAAAAATAAAAATATTTAAATTAAGACTAATTTAATTGAAACTAATGTTGGCAAACAGTTATCCAATTAATTCCCCGGCAACGGTGCCAAAAACTTGTTGGTCTGATTAGATGACACAATTAACGCGCAAGTATATGCGACCAACGAGTAATAAAGAGTATGTAAAGATCGTTCCCACGGAGAATTAATGGATAAGCAATCGCCAAATCAATAGCACATAATCATTTCAGTCTTATTTAAACGGATGCTAAGGAGAATGAATTAAAACTAAATTATAACTAGGCAAGGAATTGAAGTTAAACTAATTAATCCTAGAGTCGAATTAGATAATGAAGGCATGAGATCCCAATTTCCCCTAATGATTCATCTAAATCAATAAATTCCCAATTAGGTCAAGTTAACCGTCATGGTTGTTAGCCGATAACACGAAAGTGAGAGAAGGCCATCTTTCGATGCACTTACTCCATACCACGTGCAATCCATAGATGATAGAATGCACATGGACACCCACATTATCTAAACCCCTATATGTCTATGGTGTTTGCAAATAAATAGGGTTTAAGGTCAAGTCCTCTATTGACTACGAGCGGCGCTTCGGTATATGTCTATCATAAGCACAAATCATATGTCTAACGCCATGTAAACACACAATTGCCCGCTATTATGATTTGATCTAAACCTATATTTCATCTTTCAAGTCCACATAGGTTATCATAGTAATTGTTAGCTAAGCAATTAAGCAATGAAGGCATGAATCGCAATAGACAATCACATAGCAATTAACAATA
This sequence comes from Panax stipuleanatus, assembly GCA_020205555.1. NCBI lineage: Eukaryota > Viridiplantae > Streptophyta > Magnoliopsida > Apiales > Araliaceae > Panax > Panax stipuleanatus. Next base: position 20,146,021 of record CM035115.1, read on the forward strand.
ACCAACACGGAAGCAAATCAATATTAATTACTCAAAAGGTTCCATTGGAAACTCAAAATAAAACCTAAGTCATGAATGACTCAAGTATATCATCCACAAAAGGAATACACATCATCCGAATACAAATAAATAACAAGGAGAGTTAAAGTAAGAGAGTGCAAATCTGTGTTCCTTCTCCAAGCTTGGATCTTTGATATCCTCGAATTGTTTCAACCATCAAGTCTAATCTAACCCTAGAAAACTAACTACTAACAACTAATCTAACACTAATCTACTCCTAAGCTATACAAGAAATGTAAAGGAAAAGGAATGGAAAAGCTAGGGCTTAAAGCCTTGTTTTCTCCCTATTAGAGATGCCGAACAAATGAGGCTTAAAACCCTTATATCATATGCCTCTGCCGATTTGCTAAGTGAAAGTCAAAGCTTGGCCAAAAATTAGACTGGCGCGGCCGCGCGAGGATTAGGCTTGAGGAGGGCACGGCCGCGCTGCTGCTGAAGCTGAGGCTCTGGCTTTAGGGATCAGCGCGGGTGCGCGGGCTGTTTGCCTTAACAAAGCACGGCCGCGCGTGCCATGAAATTCTGCCGGTGCATTTCTTTGTTGCTGCACTTGGCTCCTGCTCCGCTTCCTTGCACTCTTGCACTTTTAGCCTTGCAGCATCTTCATCTATCAATGCTCTTTCGCCATTCTATCATGCCTTCCTTTAAGCCGTCTACTATGCTTTGCTCCTTTTAGCATTCTTTTGCCCTTTTAAGCTCAATGTGCACTAAAGGAGTTCCTAAACCTGAAAATCACAAAACAAAGGAAAAATATATTAAAAGCACGGGATTACTCGAGTTTAAGTAATGAAACAAGATGGTTACTATCCGAATAAGTGGTCATAAAACCACTTATCAAAATGCACAACTCTAAATAATGCAAATTAGAAACTCCTTTCTAATTTTATTCTGCCTTGGCCAAAGACTACTGGGTTGTCATTTAACGAATCACATAATATATATCTCTTCTTTTACTAGAAGTGATAGATTCTTTATTGATCATTCATTATCTCCATATGTAGCTTATTACACCCAAGCATACCCTTTGATATACCCTAAGGGTCTTAAAAAATAAGTCAAAGTATAATTCATTACATACAAGATACTTTGATGATCTAAAGTCCAAAGATCACTTGTACTACTATCACATTAGGAATTCCTATTGATAGACAAGTAAAACTCCATTAGGTATTCCTTAGCGAGTCACGTTTAGTGAACTTATTCTCCAATAAGCACCTACATACTTGCTTTAGTGTCTCAACACAAATGATCATGAGATCAATCATCCTCACCCAATGAGCAAGCAACATATGTACCAATCTATCCGAATTTATAAATCCTCTTCTTAGTAATCCAACGATTGAGAACTATTTTAGTTTCAAGCTTTTTAAGAATTTAGATCTCATTAGCATGATCAACATCATGATTCTAAAAGCATTGCTTAAAACTATGGGTTATTTACATATTATAAAAACAACATCATGTACATAATTAAATGTCTTTAATAAATGAATACTTTTATTAATAAATAAATAAGATCGTTTCCAAAATATATGATTTATCATCATACATGATTGGCTTGTATGCATACTACTTTCACATTGGGGAATAGCAAAGGGTATGATTGGGTGTAATAAGTTATATATGGAGATAATGAATTATCAATAAAGAATCTACCACTTCTAGTAAAAGAAGAGATATGTCCTATGTGATTCGATAAATGACAACCTAGGAATCCTTGGCCGATAAAAAGTTTTCTCGAAAAACGAGTAGAAATCGGACGAAATAAAAATGACGAAAAGTACTGTTATGTACTTTTCATTCGTTTAACTACGATAGGGGAAAACGTGAAGGAAAACGCTTAAGGTCAAAAAGTGTTTTTTTTTGTTTTTGCGAAGTTTCGAAGAACGTGTAAAAGTTAATCTGTAGAAGAATGACAGAATATTAAAAAATATTTGAATTTCGAGAAACCCGTAATGATAGGATTCTAAGACAGGATGAAATATTTAATAATAGTTTTGTTATGGCTCGCGAAGTTTTCGCTTGCGGACTTAAAACACTAAGGGTTAGGGAAAGTGAAATCGAAGAAGAAAATGGTTAATTATAATAATAACGATTATTATAGATAACGAATATGAGTATAATACTAGTTATTATACGAGTACAATACGATGGTAATACGGCGTATAACAAGAATATCATATGAAGTATATACGAAGAGAATACTTGAATTATACGATGAGAATACTATGACACCCCCAAATCCGGGTACTTCAATTTCCACGGGATTTGGTGTTCACTGTATAAATATCATCTATCTATCTATCCATAATAAATACAAACCATGCAATAGATAGTAAAAAATCCATCATCTCCCCTTATGGGGTTACAACATCTGAATAATTAATACATAATCAATCCTAGGTCATACTTAACCTTAAATCTCAAATACAGAAACGTAAACAAATAATAAGTCTTACACAACTTTAACATAAGTCTTAAATAAATATTACCAATTAAACTACAAGTCTTCATCACTTATTGACTTTTCCCTTTCCTTTGCTAGTGGAAGGCTCGTCAGATCTTTCGTTCTTAACTGCAATGTTATTATTACGCAAGAGTGAGCACGATTGCCCACAAGAATAATAATATAACAACAATATAATAACATGCGAGTGAATCAAACACTTCTAAATAAGAAACTCGGCTTTTGAATCAAGAATGAATAACAAGAATCAAAAGAACATCTGAGGGTCATAAGACCTCGAACTATGTCCTAGGTTGTCAAGTGTTTATACTTGAAACCTTTAACAGTCATAAGACTATAGAATCTACTTCTCGTATATCTGAGGGTCCTAAGACCTTGAACTCTGTCCTAGGTTGTCAAGTATTTTCACTTTAAACCTTTAATAGTCATACTAAGACTATGGACCTTACTTCTCGTACTTAGGGGGATGAGCCCTTAGTAACATAATGTGCACAATATCTTAACGCTAAAGCATCATCAATCCCCTATAATATGATTGTTCATCTCAGTTTGACATCAGAGTCCGCACCAAAGGAAGTTTGGTTTGAATAAGCTCAGTAATAGTTCTAGAATTTAGAAGGTTTATCAACTATGGACTAGTCGAATCAATATGGGTTCGCTAGTCTTACAAAGCTCAACAATAAATGATATTTAATTTGAATAATAATTTATGAAGAGTATACAATTGAATAAGTATTGTATAATTGGAATCATGATTAAAAATAATTATAACATCTACTATGAAATCTAGAACTTGAACAATTAAGAACAAGAACTTGCTTGACATAGAATATAAGTCTAGGACTTGCTCAATCGAAGAATTTAGAATTTAAGGAACTTGTTCCATAAAAGTAATGTTTTGAGTAAGGAAACTTGCTTAACAATAATCAGTTAGGGATAGAATACTTGTGTAATCATAATAGAGTTAGGGTAAGGAAACTTGCCTCTGCGCAAGCTACAAATATAGTTGCAATTCAATTCCTCAACGTCCTACACATTACATTATGCATACGATGTCGATTAGTTTCATAACTTCTCTGTTCAACTGTTGAACCTTTCATTTAAGTTTAACTTACAACTTGGTTCCTAGTGTTAACAGATTAACCAACCACATAACATGAGTATGAATTCACAATATGCATATCATCTAGGTATAATTCTTCAAACAATCATAACCAAGTTTACAATCACAATATTCCAGTTCACACTTAGTTTATTAACATGAACTTTAAATCATATAATATGTGTTAATAACATGTTATAGAATAGCATTATATGTTCATCAAGTCCTCAAGTATGTTATAGCATAGTATTACACTTGGCACGACGTTTCGACGTTAATTCGTCACACGCCCGACTCGTCCCTCTTGCGTACACTTAACATTCTCATGCAATTTGTCTAAAACATCATTGATTAATGTTAAATATCATTATATTTTATAATATTCATGTTTTATAACTTAGAATAACATATTTTATCGTCGAGAGCACTACACTTGCGTACGTGCATGCCCGACGCCCTCTGATTGCCTCCGAATACGCATCAGTCACAAAGATGGCCCTTTTGACCCATGTTAGCGACTTCAAATAGAAAAACTTAAAGAATAAAAGTTGTAGGTCTACTCGTCATCTTTCTAAATCATCTTAAATCGCATTAATCAGAGTTCGTATGAAAACGTTTTGCTTATTTTACTACAAGAGTCGCGTAAAATTTCTCGGAAGCCAAGCCAACTTCCCGGACAGAACCCTCCCCCACTAGGGCTGGGCTTTTTACCTATGAGGACCCGCTGGCGGGGGGGGCCCATGTTGGTGTGTTTTTTGGTTTGCGATTTTTTACAGTTTGTAGCCCAATTACTCCAATTAAATGTAAATTAAACTAATACCGTGATTTCTATGAAGTATAAACTTCATAGAAACATCATACAATGTTACTAACATGTTTTTAACATCTTAAATCCTACAATTACTTGAATCAAATCACGTAATTTCACTGTTGTTCTTGGTGCTCTTGAAGGTTTTGAAGAAAAATATGAAATTTGACGTCACGGATTCGTTATAACTCTGAATCCGTCCGCTCAAATTTTATTTTGTTTGTTTTAACATGTATTATCATAATCTACTGTCAAATTTAAGTTAAACAAATCATTCATGGGCATACAATTGTTCGTAAGGGCCATATATACAACTTTTATACTCTGTAACTTCAAAAAACTCAATTGAAACATAATTACATGGTGTTGGTCACTGTAATTCATGTATGCATGATATAAAACATGTTATTAACATATAATAGCATACATGTGATCATATCTTAAGTAAATCATGAAAATCGTTCTTCACATAGAACTTTTAAAACACGTTAATGGAAAATTCTGATTTTAGCATGTTTATATGAAATTGGTTACTCCAACACATGAATACATGCTATAAAACATATTATAAACACATACTAACATATATATCATCATATACTCATCAATTATCAATCTCTTCAATCACAGAGGACTTTAAAATAGTTTTTTATAGAAAATATAAGAACGTAGATTAAGTTTTGGGTTGAAGAGATTACCCCTTGCAATCTCTGTGAATATGATATGAAGATGATGATAGAGACTTCTCAAATTCTTCTCACTCAATCTTTTCTCTCAAAATTTCTCTCTAAACTCTCTCTCTGATGGAAAACTACGAACTATACAACTGCTATAAGATATAAGTTATAATATACATATACATATACAATATAAACTGACGTAGTAGTGGGTGTCAGTTAATTCCCACCCAGCATTCAACTGCTCCAACTCCCCTTAAGGTAGTGTTTGGCTATTCCTTAATAACTCATTCCCATTTAATTTAATTAATTCTTACCATATAGTTAAATAAAGTCACACCCAATTAATCATATAATCTTATTTAAATCAATTAAATAAAATAGAATAATTCCACATTAAATCACATAGTCACATAATTAAAATTCTCATTTATTAATTATGTCAAATCATTAAATCTCTAATTAATTATTAAATTAATTAGAATAACATTATGCTTATTAAATAATTCATTTAATCAAATAAGCTCGATTAAATTCATACATTGAATAATAAAATTCTCCACATTAATTTAATCAATGTAACACATATAACTAAATAATCTACCACAATTCCATCAATTAATTATTGAACTCAATAATATTTATTTAATTCAATAAATATTCAAATTAAATTATAAAATTCTCGTTCGTCACAAATACGATAAGTCTTAATCGACTTTAACTATTGGACTTGAATTTTGTCAAGTCCAATTGGTGAATGATTAAGGCACAATGATTATTAAATCAAGCTTAAGAATAAGTCCAATGGGAATTAATGTTAAGCTCATATTAAGAACCAAACCCGTGGGTAACCGATGGGTCATCGGGTGGGTAAAACCCATGGGGAAAACCATGATGACACACGGGAGCACATGGGGGAGACATGGGAAGCATATAATGGCCATATGCTAGCACATGGTGGCCATGTGCTAGCATATGGGAGGACATGGATGGCATGTGGGGAGATATGGGGGTAAGGAGGTTTGCCTAATAACCAAACTACAATTGGTCTTGCAAATTTTATATAAGAGAAGCTAAGCTAGTTCATTTGTGGTTTTTACAAATTCTCAACTAGTATAGAGAGAGAAGGAAGAGCTTGTGACAAGCAATCCAAGGAGAATGAAAGCTATGTAAGATTTTTGTCAAGAACACAAATTCAAGAACTCAAGAACACTAAAAGGTATAATTGTTTAAACCTTGAATTTTCATCTTCCTTCAATATTTCATTGATAGAGAAATGATAATTGGTTGTGCATGCATTGTACAGAATGATAAGGTGGATATTAGTGGACTTTAAAACACTAATAACCAAGAACAAGTAAAACCATAATGAAATGATTAAGCCTTTAATGAAGAAACGAGTTAAAACCTTGAAATGGTTGTGAAAGAATAAGCTAAACCATAATTGAATGGTTAAGAAACTTAGTGAAGAAAGCCATTAAAACTTACATGTTTATGATGGTTAGAATCATAGATGAAAATCCAATGGATTGATTCTATTTTGTTTGGAGTAAAAATATCGAGTAATGAAGTTATGGCGAAGTTTACAAAATTAGACGTGAATCGTCGAATCATAAATTTTCCAGTAATGAAAGTCAAAAGTCATCGTTTAACTCGAAAACCTTGGTTTTAGATTGCATATCGTTAAGTTAGGTAAATAAGACTTACGAGAGTAAGAATGAATGAATTCGGAATTATAATGAAGAATTGAGTGTCGAACGTTCACGAACATTTAATGAACACATAAAAATGGACTAAACGACGAATTTCATGCCAACGAATTTAGAAATGAATTCCAACTGGATGTAATCGTAGAACATAAGATATGTGAGCTAATGGATTTGGAATGAGCCAATTCCGAGTTATAACGATCGCGTTACGAGCTTCGGAAGTTCAAAAGCTAAAAAAAAATTTCAAAGGGATAAGGCCAGCGCCGTAGCGCCACCCAAGCCTAAGAATTTGGCGCCGCAGTGCCAGACTCGGGTGCCAAACACTGCCACTTGGCACCGCAGCGCAGAGTTTAACACTATAAGTGGCGCTGCAGCGCCATTAAGTGAAAATTTTTAGACGCAAATGTTTGTTAACCCAACTTTTTACATAGTAATTGTGGGGCAAGTAAATTGTTATTATTCATGAAGAGAGAACCCTTAAACAACATGGTTAAGGAAGCTTTTTTGAATTAAACATTGAATAAATGTATTTAAATTTAAATTTTAAAATCCAAAAATATAAACCGTGAATCGTAGTCGAGTTTAATGCGCGCCTTAAGGTTACTTGATATGTAATATAGGTGTGACATACGAGAATATTTAGAAGTGAAGATAAAACTTATGTAATTTCTATACGGAGTCCGATAATGGTAATCCGGTGGAAATGTGTGCGACCTAGCGAACTGATTAGGGTTTCAGTTGTCGTTGTGTCTAATGACGATTGACGAGAGTCGGTTTATGACATATGAATGTTAATAAGCCGTAATGAATGGTAATAAGAGAATGACGAATAACGTATAATGTTAAAAATCAGAGTTATTGATAATAACATGAATAACATTCCAAGTCAGATATATCGGACGTTGTAAGATATGTAATGAGGATTAACTTAACGAACATTATAGTTATAGTGTTTTGGATAAGTTAAGTCTAAGTTGTAGTACAATTGTAGTCTGTAATGGTCAAGATATAGTATCTGGGCTAAACGATTACGTTAGAGAGAGACGGTTAATACTAGCTAGCGACCGATCTAACTCACTATGAAAGATATTGTAGACGAGACAGAAAACTAGTTTGTTAGTTGTTTATGGGAAACCAATCAGTGTACTATATTAAATACTGTTAGAGACTCGATGTGTGCTAAGTGTAATGTTATGTAAAAAATTGAAGGAATAGAAGTAAAGTTGGTCGCATAAAACTTAGATTAAAAGAATGCGAACCATAGGAAGTAATGTGAAGTTTAAACCAGTGCATAAGTCAAGTATATGACTAAGGGATATGCGTTTTCCTTATATATTATACAGGGATTGCGATAAACGATATAGCATAAGCAGTATGCAGCGCTAAAGCAAGTTTCCTAATTTCATTCATATTTTATTATGATTGTTAGTTTCTTAACTTTCTCAGGTGTTGAACATGAGAAAGTATTCCATATGTGCAAATGTGTGATATTTGTACAAGGTGTTGGTATGTATGAGGCCTTGTGCCACAATGTTAACACTTCGGTGTTTCTGTGAAATGAATTGTTCTATGATTGAACTGCTTCATGTTAAGAAGTTTGGTTTATTCATGAACCGTTATTATTAACTCTGTGATAATGAATCTAGCCAGACAGAATGTATATGAACGAGTAGAAAATAAAAGTATGACGAAGTAAAGGAAATGAATTTTTTAAAATGATAGGCATCAAAACATATTCCTATTATTCGAGTTGCTTCATAACCATTGTTTAGTTATTGAAATCTTAAAAGAATTTTGATTCTTATTTTGGTTGTTATTCAACTGCTATGACTTGCTGAGCAATTAAAAGCTCACACTTTCTTGAAATAAAAACATTTTCAGCGAACGACAGTAGTATATATTAAAGGACCCTGTAAAGATCAAGCTGATCGATGTCCTGCTGTGGTAAGGTGCTATGGTTGCGAGTACCATTAGCGTCACAAGATGAAGTTCCATTCATTGTATGAATAAGCATGAAGATCAAGCCAATACTTGTAGAATAGTTAGTTAAACTATTCTGTAAATATGGTGACTAGTTAAGTCACACTTGTAAGATGAAAAGAATAATTTAATTATCATTATTTGTAATGAATGAAGATTTTAAGGTAATAGAACCTGGGAATTGAATGGATATATCTTTATTCTTCAGGATATAATGATGTATGTATGGAGTGTGATGTACTCGTGATGTACGGAATTCGGGTGTGAAGATAGATCGAATTTCGGGGCGTCACATGTTGGTATCAGAGCTGATAGGTTATAAACCTTAGTTATGATTACCTAAGGCTATAATCTATGAGAGAAGGGTAAGAAAATCTTTGTGTTAAACGATTAAGGAAGAAGATCATGACGTGATCATATTAAATCGTAATAATATATTTTCTGTTAAATGATAGATGAGTTATAGCTAAGTGCTAAAATTGAATGGTACTATGACGTCGTACGAGAAGAAAAACTCAGATCGAGTGGTAGAGGATGAAATACTAGTTAAAGCACATTCGTATTAAGGAAAGGGAAAGTTTGAAGGTTGTAAATTTCAATTAAGGACTCATGTGATAGTTGAGTTGTATGAACTTTTGTTATGGGCAGAGGTTTGTGCTTTGGTAAAACAACCACTCAGTCTATTACAGTGATAATCATTGAAATAGTAATGTCGCGTTATCATTATGTATATGACGAGAAGGTGAATCTTTTCTCATGTATATATTGGATAGTAGAATGTACAAAGATAGGTGCGAGTTCTTGAAACTCATACTTATGAAAAGTTTGTGACTCATAGTTATATGTTATACTTCTGAGCTCTGAGCGTATGGATAGTCCTTGATTTGTTCTTGGATTACATATTGTGAAGATAAGTTCTTAAACACATATGGTTGTGGAAAGTTCCTGAACACATAAAGTGTGGCAAGTTTAATGAACTATACTAAGGTATAGGGAAGTTTAGACTGAAAATGAATTATTTTTAGTATAAGTAGCATTTAAGGTGCTAGAGAAGATTAAGAATTGTCACAAGAAAGACAATGAACAAAGGTGGAGAAAAAGGATATTCCAAGTCTTCTAGCTATGCTAGATTTCAAAATTATTTACATCGTTCTGATGTGTATGTTTTTGGAAAGAAAATATTAGTTTCAACTTCTGAAAACCAATGGATTTTTAAAAAAGAACTATTCTTTATATGTCTATTCTAATCATTTCGGCTAGACAGAGTTTGATTTGAAATATCAAAATGAATTTTATATCATCAGTGCATTTGATGCATAGGTGGTAAAAAGACGGAGTTATCAATGCATTACACCTAGTGTTGGATGTGATCGTAATATCATCAACCCACTATGGCAATATGTAGTATGACAAAATCATAAATTGACAAAGACCTCAACGTACTGTAAATCAGTATGGTATCATGACGTCATTAAATGTTTTGAATTATTGTGAAAGAATTTAAAAGGAGTAGTCGATGTCAATTGATTTGACTAGACAAATGTTTCAAGTTGGTGTCCAATTTATTGGTATGGTCTGAGCTAATTGATTTGGCTAAACAAATGGTATGTCATGTTTAAAGAAAAACAAGATTTCTTTGAGAAGTTGTACCAAGCCAAATTGTTTTGGTTCAGAATCTGATAATTAAGTCTGAGGAGAACAAACCCCGAGATATGGGGATGGGCTGATCACCTAATTTACCAAAAAATGTGGTTTACCTTCTATGTGATTGTAAATGCACTTGGTGAGTAAGGATGGTTTATGGTGAAATACTGTTAGACGTAGTAAGAGATCATGGTCTATAAGACCTCAGCAACTTATGAAATGTCTTAAAGGAATCCTTGTATTGCTAACTATTCATTCTACCTCATAATTCATTATAAATTGTGAAGGTTCTTGAATGTACGAAGGATGACAACTTCTTTAAATAAAAGTTGAGAAAAAGATTATGTTAACAATTTCGAGGGCGAAATTTATAGAAGAAATGGTGAATGTGATATCCCAAAAGATTAAAAGTATAGTTGTCATGATGTTGAACATCTGACGATTATAACAGATAATGATCCTTGGGGGGAAAGATGTTTATGAGTTAAGGAAGTAAGATTAAAACCCTCGTTGAAGGTTATAAGGATAAAGCATCCGGGTATGGATGTAGTTTTAGAAATTCCGAGGACGGAATTTTTATAAGGAGGGAAGAATGTGACAACCTAAAAAATCGGATTGTCCAGAAATTTAGTTTAAAGAATTATTAATTAATAAAAAAAAATGTTATAAATTATATTATGTGTTGGTTAGTCATTCTATTACATAGGATGATTAGAAACTGGGAGGATTCTGGCTACGAGCTAGAATGAACGAATAAGAATTTTCAAAACAAAAATAAAAGATTTCTGGGAACAAAAATATTTTTGAGAAAAAGACGAAATATGCACTATTCACATGTTAAAACCCTAAGGGTTAGGGTTTGAGAACCCTAAGCCTTTCTGGGAGATCGGGATGTCGGAATGACATTCTGTAGTGAAAAGTTAAGTTAGCCGATAAAAGTTTTTCTCGAAAAATGCGCAAAAATCGGACGAAATAAAAATGACGAAAAGTACTGTTATGTACTTTTGATTCGTTTAACTACGATAGGGGAAAACGTGAAGGAAAACGCTTAAGGTCAAAAATTGTTTTTTAGTTTTTCGAAGTTTCGAAGAACGTATAAAAGTTAATCGATAGAAGAAAGATGGAATATTCAAAAATATTTAAATTCCGAAAAATGCGTAATGATAGGATTCTAAGACAAAATGTAATATTTAATAATATTTTCGTTATGGCTCATGAAGTTTTTGCTTGCGGACTTAAAACCTTGAGGGATAGGGAAAGTGAAATCGAAAAAGAAAATGGTTAAGTGTAATAATAACGATTATTATACATAATAAATATGAGTATAGTACTAGTTATTATACAAGTACAATACGAGGGTAATACGACGTATAACAAGAATATCATACAAAGTAAATACGAAGAGAATACGAGAATTATATGATGAGAATACGATAAGTCTTAATGGACTTTAACTATTGGTCTTAAATTTTGTCAAGCCCAATTGGTGAATGATTAAGGCCCAATGATTATTAAATCAAGCCCAAGAATAAGTCCAATAGGAATTAATGTTAAGCCCAAATTAAGAACCAAACTTGTGGGTCGAATCGATGGGTCATCCGGTGGGTAAAACCTATGGGGCAAACCATGATGGCACATGGGGGAGACATAGGTAGCACATGGTTGAGGACATGGATGGCATGTGGGGAGACATGGGCGGTAAGGAGGTTTACCTAATGACCAAACTACCCATTGGTCTTGCAAATTCTATATAAGAGAAGCTAAGCTAGTTCATTTGTGGTTTTTGCAAATTCTCAACTAGCATAGAGAGAAAAGGAAGAGCTTGTGACAAGCAATCCAAGGAGAAGGAAAGCCATGTAAGATTTTTGTCAAGAACACAAAGTCAAAAACTCAAGAACACTAAAAGGTATAAATGTTTAAACCTTGAATTTTCATCTTCCTTCAATATTTCATTGATAGAGAAATGATAATTGGTTGTGCATGAATTGTACGGAATGATAAGGTGGATATTAGTGGACTTTAAAACACTAATAACCAAGAACAAGTAAAACCATAATGGAATGGTTAAGCCTTTAATGAAGAAATGAGTTAAAACCTTGAAATGGTTGTGAAACAATAAGCTAAACCATAATTGAATGGTTAAGGAATATAATGAAGAAAGCCATTAAAACTTAGATGTTTATGATGGTTAGAATCATAGATGAATAACCAATGGATTGATTCCATTTGGCTTGGAGTAAAATATCGAGGAACAAAGTTATAATGAAGTTTACGAGATTAGATCTTAATCATCGAATTGTAAATTTTCCCAAAATAAAAGTTAAAAGTCACCGTTTAACTCGAAAACCTTAGTTTTCGATTGCGTATCATAGAGTTAGGTAAATAAGACTTCCGAGAGCAAGAATGAACGAATTCGGGCTTAAAAGAAAGAATTGAGCGTCGAACGTTCACAAACGTTTAACGAACACATAAAAATGGGCTAAACGGCGAATATCATGCCAACAAATTCAGAAATGAATTCCAAGTGGATGTAATCGTAGAACATAAGATATGTGAGCTATTGGTTTTGGAATGAGCTAATTCTGAGTTATAACGATCGTGTTACGAGCTCGGGAAGTTCAAAAGTTGATTTTTTTTTCAAAGGGACAGGGCCGGCGCCGTAGCTCCGCCCAAGCCTAAGAAGCTGGCGCCGCAGCGCTAGACTCGGGAGCCAGACACTGCCACTCAGCGCCGCAGTGTTGGTTTTAACACTATAGGTGGCACTACAGTGCCCTTAAGTGAAAAATTTTCGACGCGAATGTTTGTTAACCCAACTTTTTACATGGTAATTATGGGGCAAGTAAATGATTATTATTCATGAAGAGAGAAACCTTAAACGACATTGTTAAGGATGGTTTTGGGAATTAAACGTTAAATAAATGTATTTAAATTTAAAACTCAAAATCCAAAAATGTAAACCGTGAATCGTAGTCAAGTTTAATGCACGCCTTAAGGTTACGTGATATGTAATAGAGGTGTGACATACGAGAATGTTAAGAAGTGAAGATAAAACTTACGTAATTTCTATACGGAGTCCGATAATGATAATCCATTGGAAATGTGTGCGACCTAGCGAATCGATTAGGGTTTTAGTTATCGTTGTGTCTAACGACAATTGACGAGGGATGATTTATGACATATGAATGTTTATAAGCCATAACGAATGGTAATAAGAGAATGAAGAATAATGTATAATGTTGAAAAGCCAAGTGAATGATAATAACTTGAATAACGTTCCGAGTCAGATATATCGGACGTTGTAAGATATGTAATGAGGATTAACTTAACAAACATTATAGTTCTAATGTTTCGGATAAGTTAAGTCTAAGTTGTAGTACAATCGTAGTATGTAATGGTCGAGATATAGTATCTGGGCTAAACGATTCTGTCAGAGAGCGACGGTTAATACGAGCTAGCGACCTATCTAACTCACTGTGAAAGACAATGTAGACGAGATGGAAAACTAGTTTGTTAGTTGTTTGTGGGAAACCACTCAGTGTACTATATTGAATATTGTTAGAGACTCGATATGTGTTAAGTGTAATGTTATTGAAAGAATAGAAGGAATTGAAGTAAAGTTGGTCGCGTAAAACTTAGATTACAAGAACGCGAACCATAAGAGGTAAAGTGAAATTTAAACCAATGCATAAATCAAGTATATGATTAATGGATATGTGTTTTCCTTATGTGTTATATAGGGATTGCGATGAACGGTATAGCGTAAGCAGTATGCCGCGCTAAGGAAAGTTTTCTAACTTCATTCATATTTTATTATGAATGTTAGTATCTTAACTTTCTCAGGTGTTGAACATGAGAAAGTATTTTGTATGTGCAAATGTGTGATATTTGTATAAGGTGTTGGTATGTATGACGCCTTGTGCCACAATGTTAACACTTCGGTGTTTCTGTGAAATAAATTATTCTATGATTGAACTGCTTCATGTTAAGAAGTTAGGTTTATTCATGAACTGTTATTGTTAAGTCTGTGCTAATGAATCTAGCCAGACAGAATGTATATGAACGAGTAGAAAATGAAAGTATGACAAAGTAAAGGTGATGAATATTTTAAAATGATAGGCATCAGAACGTATTCCTATTATTGGAGCTGCTTCATAACCATTGTTCGGTTATTGAAGTCTTAAAAGAATTTTGATACTTGCTTTAGTTGTTATTCAATTGCTATGACTTGCTGAGCAATTCAATGCTCACACTTGTTTGAAATAAAAATATTTTCAGCGAATAACGGTAGTAACCCGATGAAGATTAAGCTGATCGATGTCCTGCTATGGTTGCGAGTACCATTAGCGATGAAGTGCCATTCGTCGAATGAATGAACATGAAGATCAAGCCAAGACTTGTAGAATAGTTAGTTAAACTATTCTGTAGATATGGTGACTAGTTAAGTCACACTTGTAAGATGAAAAAAAAATGTAATTATCATTATTTGTAATGAATGAAGATTTTAAGGTAATAGAACCTGGGAATTGAATCGGTATATCGTTATTCTTCAAGATATAATGATGTATGTATGGAGTGAGATGTACTCGTGATGTACGAAATCCGAGTGTGAAGATAAATCGGAATAATAAGTTAAGTATATTTAATTTAATCTATGGTTATAAAATAAATTAAATATCTTAATATTTATTATTTAATATTTTAAAAATATTAAATATAAATTAATAAGAGGAGTCTTATTATTATTATTGTTGTTGTTACTATTAATATTATTATTATCTAATTCCTAAAGGAGTTTGGAAATTAATTAATAAGATACTCTCATATATATATATATTCCTAATAAGATTAGGAGGCTAATTAATTAAAGAGTTTAATTAGTTATTCTCAATTGGATTAAGAAGCCTAATTAATTAAAGGAGTTTAATTAATTAATATGAAATCCTAATCCTAAATTGTTTAGGAGGGTTGCCTACATCTATAAATAAGAGGAGTCTTATTTTGATTTGGGGTTAATGATCTTTCTAAGAGTTGGGAGAGTACACATAATTCTATAGAGATAGAAACTAGGGTTTAGCCAAACACCCATCTTCTTGAATTCTTATTTTTTCCTGGTGGATCACCTCTAGAGGCTAAACACTTGGGTGACTAACATTGATCAAAGGAAGGACTCAACCCGGTGGATTAAAGTTAAATGCGAAATGAATTGGAGTTGAACTCGTACATGAGGAAGCTAGTTTCTATGAGGGTATTGTAGACACTCAAAATTTCTTGTCCCTATTACTAACACTGTAGGAGGGCAAGATTATCTTTTTAAATCAACCCCGGTCTTAATATCGAGCCATCAAATCAACCTTGGTCTTAATACTAGGCATTCAACTCAATCTCAGTCTCAATATCGGGCTATTAAATCAACCCGGTCTCAATACCGGGCCATCAAATTAACCCTGATCTCAATACTAGGCCACCAAATCAATCCCGGTCTCAATGCTGATCCATCAAATCGACCCTGGTCTCAATACCGGGCATTCAACTCAACCCCAGTCTCAACCCGGGAAGTTTAGGTCAGCCCCGGTCTCAACCCGAGAAGTATAGGTTAGCCCCGGTCTCAACCCGGGAGGTACAGGTCAACCTCGATCTCAACTAGGGAAGACATGTCAGCCCCGGTCTCAACCCGAGAGGTACAGGTCAGCCCCGGTCTCAACTCAGGAAGTACAGGTTAGCCCCGGTTTTAACCTGTGAGGTATAGGTCAACCCCCGTTTCAACTCGAGAGGTACAGGTCAGTCCCGATTTCAACCCGGGAGATATAAGTTAGCCCCGGTCTCAACTCGGGAGGTACAGGTATGCCCCGGTCTTAACCTGAGAGGTACTGGTCAGCCCCGATCTCAACCCGGGAGGTACAGTTCAGCCCTGATCTCAACCCAAGAAGTACATGTCAGCCCTGGTCTCAACCCGGGAAGTATAGGTCAGCCCCGGTCTCAACCCATGAAGTCAGGTCAACTTCAGGAACAAACCTGAAGAATCACAACATCTCCAGAGGAAAACCTGTAGCGAACAAGTAAACCTCAGAGACAACACTGAGGACAAACAGACTCAAATGTGATCCAAACCTTGAAAACAACCCCAATAAGTCAACTAAAGGACATTCCAACACTAAGGGAAACCCCGGGAGGGGCGAAATGGTTATGTTACCAAATCTAAGCCAATTCGATCAAACTCAAGCTGAATTAATTCCACTAAGGTCATAACAAACCATAACAATGATCCCGAGTGTAAACAGCGCAAGACTGCTCAACGGACAAATTGCGGGGAATCGAAGACCTGGTTATGAATCCATCTTCTTGGACCCTGAAAATGTTTTATCCTATGTCATTGTGACAGTCTCGGCGAGGGCTTTCTTGAAAGGTATTGCACGCCTCAAACAGACGCTCCGATCAAAAGTTAGAAAGTTTTGAATCAGACCTCGTGTTACTCGGAGTGCACGTACTTTGAGACGATGGGACCCACCACGTGGGCCCCACCACGTGGATCCGCACCTCTACCTGCGACAGCAGCAGGTAGAGTGGAGGCTCCTTGGACTATATATATGAGGTGCCCCCTCGCATTTTCATATTTTTAAAACGCTTTGAACCTCTGCCCGTTTGATTTTCTGTCCAATTCCTTGTCTTCCAAACCCAAATTTTTTTCACTCTAGCACGTAGATATACCCACATACTACCACATATCAAAAAATAACAAGTAGATTTAGACGTTTAAAGCCTATAATTAGGCAAAAAGCCCGTGTAGCAGTCCATTGTGAGTATTTTTACGATCAGCAAGTCAATACTACTACTTTACACTGTTTTGCACTTGCACATCAAATTTTGTTGTCTAAATATGCCCGGAACTCAGTTTCGTGGCCGTTTTTGCTAACTTTTGGTACATTTTAGTACCTAAACGCATTTTCTGGAAACCTTTACCGGACTGGGTTATCTTCCTAGTCCGGGTTTGGCTTTTTTTTTGTATATATTTAACTGTATATATACTAACTTTTCAATTTTGTCAAGCCCGGATGTCAAATCCGCAATAGTTTACTGCTTTTATATATAAATATGCATATATAAGCAGCCTTCACCACACTAGGTTATGTTCCCAGTCTTGGTTGACTACTTTTCTGCACATTTACAGTCTAGTTCGGCCTGAATTATTCTTTGGCCTTTTTATTACTTTTTGCACCATTCACCACACTGGGTTATCTTCCCAGTCTTGGTTGACTATTTTTCTATCTATTTTAATTTCAGTCCGGGCACAGGCGTGAAAATCCATCGCCCTTTTTATTGTTTTTTCTATATATATATATTTCAATTCTGTCTAGCCTGAATCATTCCGTGGCTTTTATACAGCTTTTATAAATATATATATATATTTCAATTCTAGTCCGGGCACCAGTGTGAAAACCCATCGCCCTTTATAGCTTTTGTATATATAATTGTATATATATTGCTTTAATTAAATTGTTGCTTTAAATATTCATTTTATATGAATCGGCACTGACATATCTCCTGGCAAACTAGATTTATTTAAATCTCGTCAACTCTAGCTTTCAAACGGTTCAAAATCAGTACAGACGGAACCGGGAAGCTAGAATGGCTGAGATTATTTTAAATCTAGCATTTTTCTTGTTTCAGTTACAAAAGCAACCTCGTGGCCTTTAGATTGCTATCTAGTGGGAATGAGACGCTCCGGCCAGGTACGAACCAGGATTTACTGAATGAATCCTCTATTCTGGCAACATTTGGGTATATATTTGTTTTTGTACAAATTTGAGCTGTGCATGTTTATTGGCCTCCCTATGTGAGCCTAAGAATCGTGGGATTCGTGATCAAAATGATCGGAATCTGATTCCCACGATGGACAAACTCCACTTTACAACTGTACCCTGCCAGTTTTTCTGTAAAAATGTACATATAATAGACCTTAAAACGGTTATCCGAATTTAAGGTCTCAACATAGTGAAAATATGGTTTGTCGTGTCAAAGTCACTCTGATGGCTGTCATGCCCATGAGAAGACCGACACTTGTTTATATTTTGTGGTCGAGGATGCTTCGCAGCTCGACAATCATCATTCAAATTGAGCTTTTAGGCTGAAAAGATAAAATTAAAGTATCAATATGCTTCAATTCCTATGTTAGCGTAGGGGTTTGATAATCTGCTTTCAAAACATTATTTCAAATCTTTTCCAAAAGAGAAGCTTTTGCAAATCAAATCAACCACTTTTTTCAAAATCAAATCAAAGACTTTTTGCAAATCAAATCAAACCCTTCGTATATAGGTTCAACGATGCATAGACATGCTTTCAATCAAACATAGGCCCAAATTTCAAACAGCATTCAAACACACACTTCAGTTTTTTAAGGAAAATATTAAAAAGATGCAGTACCGTGTTTACACGGGAGTCATGGGGTGCCTAACACCTTCCCCACACTTAACCAAGCCCCCAAACTCAAACTTTGTTTTCAAAGATCAAGTTTCGACAGTGTCCAGCAATTGGGCCTCTTTCAAACAAAACTCGGTTGAGTTGGTACAACCATTTTAAAACTACCAACTGGCGACTCTGTAAAACGTTCAATCGTCGATATGATACATGTTGGCCTTTTCCTAAAAAACCTTTCAAAATCTTTTTCGCAATAAAAAGAGTAAGGGTAGAGATAACTTAGGAAGAGAGACAGATTCGGGTTGCGACCCGATCCGCGGAATTTTTCCCGACGTCGACAGGTGGCGACTCTGCTGGGGACAGTAGAGGGTTTAGGCCGCGCGCCAATCTTTTAAAACATTTCCCTTTCAAAACTACGTATGTGTGAATGCTGCATCTTTACATTGAATGATTGAGTGAATGTTGCGTACTTACATTGAATGAATATGAATGAATGCTTTCCTGCTTTTTTAGTGCTTCACACCCATATTAGTGCTTCGCACCAATGTCATCATATGCATAACGGTGAGATGCGATGTATGTGAATGTATGTTGTGATTCCTCCTTCGGGAGGCAAAACCCGTCGGTGATAAGTAATGACTCTTGGGACGACTAAGTCTCTAGGGGCTCATGAAAATGCACCACCCAGATTCGTTCCAGTTGAAATATTGGATTAATTTCCCCTCTAGTAGATTGGGATGATCTGGGGACCTTCATGCCAAAAAGTCGCGAGAGTAGCCTAAGATAAGTCAGCCTCTGATTATCCAAATCCGACGGGAAGCTTCTTCATGCCTTCCTTTTTTAATTCAATGTCAAGTTTTCAATTCCAAATGTAAAGGAGCATAATGTAAATATTACAATGAAATATTTACATTCCTTGTCATATACATCCTATCATGTTATCTTGTCATCCAAATAACTGACCTCTGTTTTGCAGGATAAGATTAAAAAATTACAAAAACACATCATGGCATGCATCCTTTCCCTACCTACATCAGGAAATTAACACGCCTACATTTTGTTGTAGGTGAAAAATTGGTCATGTCACTAGATCTATGTCTAAGAAAGCATTAAGTCCATCCACGAACATAACTTCAAGTGCTCAACCAGAATCCACCCCTGTCTCTAGGGAAGAGTTCGAAGGACTGAAGAATCAGATAGCCGAATTAGCCAGTTTCCTAAGAGAACAAAGTAAAGCTCTTAAAGGGAAGCAATCCCAAGTTCACACAGAACCAGGAACACATGGTGGTAGTGGTGACAGTCAAGAGACCGAAAAGGCAGAGACTCAGATCCCTAGACCATAAAACCAGGACCCAACCAACAAAACCCTTGAAATCACCATCCTAAACAAAGAACAGGAAGTTGGTGACATTCTGAAGAAAGTACAACAGATGGAAGAAACCATCTGGTCTATTAAAGGGATTGCGGCATTTGACAATGTTAATTATTCAGATCTTTGTATATTCCCTGGGGTTCGTTATCCCAAAAAATTTAGAACTCCTAATTTTTGGAAAAACGATAGATTGGGAGACCGCTACTATTCATTGGAGAACTCGAATCCTATGCAGAGGACGAGAAACTTCGAATGCAATTATTTCAGAAAAGTTTAACCGGAAAGGCAAAAGCCTAATATGCCCGTTTGGACAACTCTAAGATTCATAGTTGGGAAGAGTTAGCCCATGCTTTCCTCAGTCAATACAGCTTCCAATCTCAGCTGGCTCCAAATAGATACCAAATAACTAAAATTAAGAAATAAAACACTGAAACATTCAGAGAGTATGCTCATCGATGGAGGCGGGTTGCGGCACAAGTCACCCCATCCATGACTGAGTTTGAGATAGTCATAACCTTCATCGATATTCAAGAAGCTCCATATTATGAGAGGGTCCAAGCAGGCATAGGAAAACCATTCTCTGAAATGATCAAGCACGGTGAAATGAACGAAATGAGGCTGAAGTCTGGAAAGATAAAGGACCTTACTGCCTTGGAAGCCGTTGCCGAGCATATCCAGTCCGGAAATTACGGGAGTAATCCTTGGAGGGTACAAAAAAAAATATGAAGAAGTGTACTTAGTGTTACAAGGACAGAATAAAAGAGGCGAATCAAATAGTATGCCCATTCAAAGGAGGAACTATACCCCTTTCCAAGCTCCAGCACAGCCTTCAAATCCTCTATTTCAGAAAAATATGGAGGTCAGGCGTCGAAGAACTTTCACCGCTCTAGGGGATTCACTCGAGAATGTGCTAAAGCTGTTGACGGCACAGAAGAAGATTGTACAACTCCTTCCACCAACCAACACTGGTGGACGGAATTTCGACCCAAGCAAGAAGTGTGCTTACCATTTCGGATCCTTGGGCCATAACACTCAAGAATGTTGGTCTCTCAAGCAAAAAATTCTAGACTTGATTGACAACGGAGAGATTGTGGTAACAAAGCCTGAGCAACCGCATGTACAAGATAATCCCTTACCTCGGCACAAAGATGAGAATGTCAACATTATCAGCACCAGAAATGGAAAAGGATCCAAATACCTCCAATATGTCGGAGAGTCAACTCCATCTAGCAACAACAGCCCAGACAGTTGGGAAGTCTCAGAAAGGCATTTCCTGATAGAACAAGAGATTAAGTCTGTTAAGGAGCAGATCGAACAGTTAGCAGAGCTGGTTATATACCAATATCAAATCACCAGACAGATGATAAACCAGACTAACCCGCCTGATGCAAATTCTCCCACATCGGAGATCAGTCTACAGGAAATCAGTCCCATCTCCTTAAGGGATCACTATCGGTCTCATGAGCATGAACCCTGGGCCGACAAAATGGTCAAAGAAGAGAATTGCCGAGATGGCGGGAAGTTCTTATTTAAAAGGAATTTCACCAACCTGGACCAACCAATGGAGGAAATCCTCCAGAAGTTAATCAACGAGGGAATGGTTGCAAACTTATTACTTCCACTAAACCCTCAATTTAGAAAATTCAAGCCTGACCAAATATGTCAGTACCACTCCAATGCACCCGGCCATGACACTGAAGATTGCTGGGCACTTCGTAACTTGATTCAGAATATGATTGAAAGTGGGGAATTGATAAGAGGGAATTGGGATTATGGCCTCCTAGATAAAGACACTCTCTTTATTTCCACTGCAGGGAATCAGGATAAAGTGGCTGTTGTGTCCTATGACAATGAACCAACCCTAACACCCGTAGTACTGCTAGGGAAAGGGGTCCAAGAAACACAAAATCCTGTGAAGGTGGCCTCACCCGAGCCTTTAATCTTTCCCTTCAGACCTCAGTATCCGATTATCAGTCTAAAGAGGGTCCCATAGAAATACGAGAATGACAAAGGTTCCACCTCTAACAACCTTGCCATTGTACAAATTGATAATCCATTGCACCTGCCTCAGTGGGTGATCAAATCAGTCACCAAAGCCAAAGAAAAGGTGGCTAAAGAGAAAAGCGAAGAGTTCCTCAACAAAATGGGACACAATGAAATCAATATAATGCAAAGCTTGAAAGATGCACCCAAACAGATGTCCATCCTAGATTTAGTCCTATCATCGGTGAATCATCGTTACATTCTAGTGAAAGTACTGGAAGAAGCTCATCTGCCATATACCGTGGATGCCGAGAAATTCCATCACGTGGTAGAACACATTTTCAACAACAATGTGATATCTTTCATTGACGATGACATCCCTACAGAAGAGACTGGCCATCGAAAGTCCCTGCATATAGCTGTGATATCTTTCAGGTATGTGATCGGAGGTGTGCTCATAGATGGAGGATCATCCCTCAACATCTGTCCCTACAACACCTTAGAGAGAATGAAGATCAACCTGAACTGGATTAAAACCAGTCATGCGGTAATCTGGGCTTTCGATGGATCTCGCCGACAAGCTATGGGAGAAATAGAGCTTCCATTAAAGATTGGCCCACACACTTTCTATGTGTCCTTTTAGGTGCTCAACATCGCCACTGGATACAATTTATTATTGGGCAGGCCATGGATCCACATGGCAGGGGCATTGCCATCCATCAACAGCTCAAATACATTATCAACGACAACCTAATCACGTTCAATGCCGAATTGGAATACCCTGCCTGCCTACAGGGAGACATGCCGGTGATCAGCCTTGATGCAGGGATTGAACCTGCAAGTTTTCAAGCCCTGGAAGTGAATGATACTCAGTATCTACCTATCAGAGCACCAGCTATGAAGCCTAAAGTCTCCCCTAAAGTGATGATAGTGGGCTAGGAAATGGTATCTTTGGGTTTCCAACCTGGAGAAGGGTTAAGAAAGAATCAGGAAGGTATCAAGAGTCCAGTGAAAATCCCGAGTCAAACTGGGAGAGTAGGATTGGATTATTCATCAGGGTCAAGCCGTCGAAATCCATATAAGCATCCTAAGGCTCATGCTTCCACAATTTTACTGCCGCACCTTATGGGTGTTGGATGGGTGAAACCAATGAGGAAAATCCCTGCTGTGGTATCAACCATGTTATTTCCTCCCATTATACCAGCAAGTGAGAGAACAACTCCCAGATCCGAGATGGATAGCAAAAAAGGAAAAGAAAAGATCCTGTACAAAGGACGAGACCCATTTGCTAACATACGGGTTATCATAAACTATGAGGGTATGATTGATGAGATCCCAGACAGCGACGACGAGGATCAGATTTAAATTCCTCGTATCAAGAAGGAAAAAGGGGACAGTTCAAAGAAAAATCCTGGCCCTATTTCGAAGGATGTCTTAGTCATCATCCGAGATGAGGTAGATGATCGCAAATCCTTAATCCTCCCTATTCATAAGGATCTAACTCTGGATAATTGTAATAGTGTCCCTTACCTCAGTCAAAAAGGGTAAAGGGGAAGAGAGTCTATCTGCCCGTTAAATATACTTTCATTTACTTCTTACTTTTGATTGTACAGCTACAGCAGTAACTTTTGTCATGCTTTGCCAAATGCTATGTATATTTAAGCAGTGGTATATATTAAAATGAAAGCACTTTTGTTTTTAGGACTCAAGCATTGGATGTGTTTGTCTCTACTGATGAGATGCCAACCTGTCAAAGTGACTACAACTTTGATGTAGAACTGAACTTCGACTTGATGGATATTAATCAAGAGGAGGAAGATGACTTGTAGGTGACCGAGGAGATCAAAGAATGGGTCGAAGACAAACCTAAACCAAACCTCAACCAAACCACCACTATCAACATAGGAACCTCCAAAAATATCAAAGAAATCCAGATAGGCATAGACCTCACCCAAGACCAAAAATTCGACCTGATTGAACTCCTAACACAGTTCCAGGATGTGTTTGCATGGTCACATAAAGACATGATTGGCCTGTTAATTGACATCATCATCCATTAAATGTCCATTAAAGATGGATTTAAGCCAGTCAAAAAGAAGCTCAGGAGATTGAAACCTGAATGGAGTCTAAAAGTCAAAGAAGAAGTCGTTAAATAATTCAAAGCCAAAATCATTATGGTATCAACATACTCGGAGTGGCTGTCAAACAAAGTCCCCGTGCCAAAACCAAGAGGGAAGGTGCGGGTATGTGTGGATTATCAAGATTTGAACAAAACCTGCCTCAAGGATAATTTTCCCGTACCTTTTATCCACATCCTAATCGACAATACAACGCAATATTACATGTATTCCTTCGTGGATTGCTTTGCTGGTTACCATCAAATCATGGTTGTTGAAGAAGACCCGAAGAAAATAGCGTTCATCACTCTCTGGGGAACCTTCTGCTATAGGCAACTATCTTTCGGCCTCATCAATGCCAGAGCCACGTATCAGCGAGCCATGATGGCCCTATTTCATGACATAATGCACAAGAAGATAGAGGTCTCTGTGGATGACATCATTATTAAATCCCGGAGTGAGGATGATCACCTAGACCATCTCAGGAAGTTGTTCAACAGGTTGCGTTAGTACAACCTCTACCTAAATCTCGCCAAATGTGCTTTTGGCGTCAAATTAGGCAAGTTGTTGGGATTCTTGATGAGTAATCGAGGCATCGAGCTAGACTCTACTAAGATCAAAACCATCACCGAGATGTCATGACCTCAAACGGAGAAGGAGATACGTGGGTTCCTGGAAAGGATCAACTTCATAAGCTGATTCATTTCCCAACTCACAGCAACCTGTGAACCCATCTTCAAACTACTAAGGAAGAATTCCTCCACCAAATGTAATGAGGATTGTCAAAAAGTTTTCCTTTCCATAAAAAAGCAGCTGGTCAAAGCACTTGTATTGGTACCCCCGAGGGTTAGATTTCCCTTGTTTATGTACCTGTCCGTTAATGCCAATGCAATGGGCTGCATGATAGGACAAAAGGATGATAGTAGCAGGGAGAGTGCCATCTACTACATTAGTAAAAGATTCAGCAGTGGTGAATAGAAGTACACCCTGATCGAGAAGACCTACTGTACGTTAGCATGGGCCGCCATGAGGTTGCAACACTATTTGCATGGGCACACGACCTACCTCATATCCCGCATGGATCCACTAAAATACATATTCAACAAGCCAATATTGAATTATCAACTTTCAAAATGGTACTTGATCCTACAACAGTTCGACATGGTCTATGTGACTCAGAAGTCAATCAAAGGTCAAGGCATTGCAGATCAATTAGTTGAAGCACCTTCAAGAGGGTTCGAGCCCTTGGAGACTTATTTCCCGGATGATGGGATCATGACCATTCAATAACTCTAACAATAGAATACAGTCCAACCACAGAAAATGTATTTCGATGGAGCAGTAAACATGGAAGGTGCCGGAGCTGGGGCAGTCCTTATCTCTGGTAGAGGAGAACAGTATCATGTGGCTACCAAACTTCAATTTGGCAACACCAACAACATAGCTGAGTATGAAGGCTGTATAATGGGGTTGAAACTAGCCCAACCCATGGGTATCAAACATTTACTAGTCTTTGGAGATTCTGAGTTGGTCATCAGACAAACCACGGGGGCATATCAAACCAAAGAACTGCATTTGCTACCCTATCATTGGCAAGTCGTCAAAATATCCCTGGAATTTGAAGACATAACCTTCATCCATATTCCTCGAGGTAGGAATGACTTCGTTGATGCATTGGCGACGTTAGCATCCTTGATCCGCATATACTATAGGGGTGGATTTCCCTGCATTAAATTTATAAATCAGAAGGCCCCGACATACGGGAATTACATTGGAGACATATTAGATGAAATACCTCATGTCAATCAGCCTTGGTATCAAAACATCAAAGAATATCTCCGAGATCGATCTACATCTATTGGGGCAAGCCAATCTGAGCGAAAGCGGATTCACAAGATGGCTATGACGTTCTATCTGAGCAGAGATGCACTATATAAAAGGGATTCTAGAATAAGGCTATTAGTATGCCTTGATAAGGAGCAAGCCCAAAGATTGATGGATGAAGTCCATAGCGGAGTCTGTGGTCCACACATGAACGGTCACCTGCTGGCCAAGAAGATATTAAGAACAGGACATTATTGGATCTCGCTCAAAGCTGACTGTGATGATCACGTCAAGAGAAGTTTTCAATGCCAAGTACATGGAAATGCCATACATGCTCCCCCAAATGAGCTACACAACATGAGTTCACCATGGCCTTTTTCCATGTTCGGAATGGATGTAATCAGTTCTGTGGATTCCAAAGATAGCAATGGTCATCGATTCATCTTCACCATGATCGATTACTTTACCAAATAAGTTGAAGCTGCCTCCTTTCGAAAAGTCACCAAAGAGATCATCATTGGTTTCATCAGAAACAATGTTGTTTGTCGATATGGGCAACCGGAGGTGATCGTATCAGACAACGCCAAGAACCTGAATAATCAAATGATGAAAGAACTGTGCAGTAAGTTCCACATCAAGCATCTCAATTCTGTCATCTATTGGCCCAAGATGAATGGTGCTGTCAAAGAGGCCAATAATAACATCAAGAAGATTATGCAAAAAATATCTGCCAATCACAAAGAATGGCCTGACTTGCTACCTCTAACCCTGTTAGCATACAAGATATCAATGCGTACCTCTATTGGGGCTACCCCCTATTCATTCGTCTATGGCATGGAAGATGTCCTTCCTATAGAAGTAGAGATGAAGTCCTTGCGAGTGTTAATCAACGCTCAGATGGACGAAGATCAGTGGTTGCAAGACCGGTATTACCAACTGTCCCTGATAGATGAAAAGAGGGCTACAGCCATTTTCCATAGACGGTTATATCAGCAAAGGATTGCTCGATCCTACAACAAGAAAGTTTGAATACGGTAATTCAAAGAAAATGACTTTGTGCTGAAGAAAGTTTTGGCCAATCAAGATAAAGGCAAAGGAAAGTTCGCCCCGAATTGGGAAGGCCCTTTCATTGTCAAGGAGGTGTTGACAGGAGGAGCTATCAGACTACAAGAGATAGACGGGAGCAAATTTCCCCAAATCATCAACTCAGATACCATAAAAAGGTACTATGTCTGAAGAACATGCATGCCCGCATCCGGGTTCTACAAATCAAATTAGGTTTGGTTTCTCACTAGAAAGCTGAAACTACGAATGACCTGATCTCCCTCCACCCAGGAGTACGTAGGCGGCCATTTCTGGTGCGGTTAAACCAAATAAAAATTCAAAACTCATCAAATCAAACTCAAAACCCAAGGAAAATACTTTTCAAACCTCTCTCACAAAAAAGAAAAAGAGTGAACTACAAATGACCTGATCTCCCTACACCCGGGAGTGCGTAGGCAGCCATTTACGGTGCGATTTGGCCTTTAAGAAAAAATAAAAACCAAATAAAAACTAGTTCCAAGACACCAAAATCATATAAAAGCTAAGTCCTATTAAGCTACCCTGGTCAACAGGCCCATCTGAGATTCTCTCTAACCTCTCAACTATCAGTGCATCAAGGAGAAGCTCAAGATACATTAACAACAGTGAGTCATGAGAGAAGTGGTAATCACTCAGTAATAACAATACATATCCAAACAGGGGAGTGAATCAAAAATATTTCTCTAATATATAACACTGTTTGATATATACATAGTGTCCTGTGCATGACAAAAATGGCTGATCTAGTATGTGCAGGAAAAACAAAGCTAGTCTATGGACCCAAGGATAAGCGGGCCAGGAATGCCAACATGGCATCTCTCTCTGAAGATGGAGGAGCAGTAGCAAGAGCAATACCCTCAACCTCCATACGGCTTAAAATATCCATAGTCATTTGCAGTGTGGCACTGTGGTCATCAATATAGGCACTCATCTCGGTGATCAGACCATGAGTATAAGACCGAAGAGCAGTACTATTGGCAATGTGGAAATCCCGGGAAGCTATGGCCTCATCCCTCTGCACAAAAATGCATCCCTAGTAATTAAAGTCTCCTCGATCTCAATAAAAGCTGCATCTCTGGCAGATCGGATCGCCTCTCGCTCAATCAATCCTGCATCCTGAGCGGCTCGAGTCACATCTCTCTCCGCCAAAACTATATCTCTGCCAGACAAGGCAGTCAACATCAAAGCTCTAGCATGATCCCTCTCGAAGGTCATCTGGGCTAGTATGTCTGCCAAAGTGGGATCTGTCCCGACAGAAACAATCGGCGAATCACTAACTAGTGCTGCTGTCAAACCCATGAACAACTCATCCTCAGTAGAAGACTCAAGATCCTCAATAGGCTCCACCTCGTCGGAGTCAACTATAAGAGCTGACTGGATGAATGCAACTGATTTTATATCTGCCTCCAACCACGCCGAGTACTCTGGAGAACTATCTGTATGGCTACTGGAGAAATCAGCCCTCTCTCTGTGAGCCCAACACTCATATATGCGAATCAAATCAGTAGATGACATAGACGAAGCTGACATCCTCTGATCAATAGCCCCCTTAAATAGATGCAGGCTCTGAAACTGATTGAACTGGCCCATAACAGCTAGAGGATGATAAGTAGTCACTCCCCTTAATCCCGCTAGGGGCAAATAGTCCATGCTAGATGCATGGGTGATGAAGCTATAAGGGGAGACTAGCCCTACGCACGACAAATTCAAAAATAGATGCGCAACGTTAGACAAAAATGCTGACCATGTATCTGAATAAGTACACTTTGTCGGCTGAAAGGAGTATGACATAGATATATCATGGGGAAAAAAATATCCCTGATGCTTGAAAAATCCAATCGGTCAAATATGGGACATGAACCATATATACAACAAGACCAAACTACCTCTGAAAAAACCCTTCTGGGTGGGTACTGCAGTAGGTGGCTGCTCTCAACGTCTCAGCCAATATCATCGGTATAATGGTGCTACCCTGTAATACCCGAGAAATTTCATATATTATTAAATATATTAATGGAGAATGAATATTTATTTAAATATAAATGAATTATGTTATGAAGTTAGCTCAATTATATTAAATTAAATAATTATAATAACTGAGAATATGTGGAGTTTGCGATAAACTCGTTGAAAGCCTTGTGTGGCACAGTGATGAGAATATTAATGATGATATTAATTAACAAATTAATTCTTAAGTGAAAAATTAATTTATATTAATTGTTAATTGTTATTATAGAATATTAATTAATTATTATAATATATTAATGGTGATTAATTAAGAATATGTGATTATTATCAGTGTGAAATTTATAATAATAATAATCGACGTGTTTATAAATATAATAAGATTTACATTTATCCATGTGATATTTAATCATGTAACTGTTAATCAAATATTGTGGATATTAATAATTGCATTGATTAATGAGAAATGGATTAATTAATATTATTGTTAATTAATAAGATAATGAATATTATTAATTTATATGTGCGAGCATGCGAATTAAAAGTATAACGTATAGTAGCTAACTATATATTATACAAAGTGTAAAGTGCAATGTGACTATGATGTATATATAAACTATATAGTAAAGTTTATTGAATTGTGAGAGCTACATGATAATGCCTATGTGACATCTGGGTGTACATTAAAATAATTCATTATAAATATAAATAGTAAACGATTATAATTGGTGATTACTTTAGTATATAATTGAATAATAAATGTGATGGTATCCGATGAAATTATACCGGCATAGTAATATGTACATGGATTATATATGTGCAAGTCACACTTACTACATTATGTGAATTATATTGTGACATTTCAATTAAAGACCTAAGTGTATAATATATGTGTGTATATATATAGCCTAAGTATTAACATTAGTTTTTTACAAATTGGTAATGCTGAGCTAAATATGCCTTGTCCCAATATGAGAGTCACAATCCTTGTACACGTGAAACGCTCAATGGCTAGCATATCCCTTCTTCTCCCAATTCTCAGCAATATAGCTAGCAATCATGGCATGGGGAGTGGCCTCAATAGTGTTCATCACCAACTACTCACCAACCTCTCCTTATCCTCTATACAATCCACATTTCCGTTGGTTTAGTTTGAGAGGGAAAAACATTGTCTGGTTAATATATTTTCTATAAATTGAGCTCTAATCTTCCCATTCCATTTGCTGAGAGATTCAAAGTAAGAAGAAGTAGAGAGTGACCATACATATCAGTTGAGAATGAAGTGAGTAGCAGCAAGTTCATTATACATATAGCAGAGGTATAATATACCTCTCATGTTCTTCATTTTCATTTTCTGTCAAATTCCAATTCTTGATTTTTAGTTGAAATTCATTACCTTATGATTGGGTATTGTTTAATAGTTATTGTATTGGCTTTCTAGTATGTTAGAACTATAATGCAGATTGGTTACAGTCAAAATTATTGTGAAAATTGGTATTTGGCCTAAACTTCTGCCGAAGCAGGAGGTTCACTGGAGTTGACTGGACACAGCGCAGCTGCGCCAGCCTTTGCAGATAGATTACTAAATTCTGCTATAAACTGTTAATGCTAGGATGTTAGGGCAACTTAGACAAAGCATGATAGTATGAATAACCTACATATATAGGTACGTAGAACTAAAATGAGCATGTTTCATTATGTTCGCATGAATGATTAACGAAAGGACTTGTAGTTTGAATTTGAACTTATGGTTCTTAAAGTAAACTTTGACACGTATGTATCATGACTATATTCTGAGTTCTTGATATATATTAGTCTGGTTTAGAATTGCATGAAGGACACGATGACTTGTTTATACGTGTAACATGGACATTCTATGCCTTATTAGTAAACTTTACTAATGAAAGTATAAGTTTTGAACGTACACTTTAACATGATTCATGGAGTTTTAAATTCTGATAACTTTGGACATGATTGGATAATACCCTTTAAACTCACAAACGTAGCAAACATACATATCTACCATGATAGAAGCCATAAAAGCAAGTTAGGCACAAGTGAAGCATGAACCAAGTTGTAACATATATATAACTACTTGCAAGCATGCCTAAATCAAGCTATATGATCACCTCGTATGTTTAAAATTAACAAGCCTGATAGCTTACATGATTTCATGATGTTGTAAAGACTTGAATTATTTAAGATGTAAGTCTAGAACCATGTCATGGAAAGTGGAACCTAGATTGCCTTGGGAAAACACGAACGGACCTTTAACATGTTAATATACCTGGTGTGAATGTTAGCTTGCATGAATGGATAGAAACCACAAGGCTCATCTCAGCCTTAGCTTGGCCAGAGGGCTGCGCAGCCGCATCGGCCCTAGGCTTAGCCATAGCGCAGCTGCGCCGGTCTGGAATCAGAATTGAGTCAGTTGTTGATCTAATTTTTTTTAACAGTTAGCTTATATGATTACTTTAACTTGTAATATATGACCAGTATGCTAAGCAATGTGTTAAGAGGCATGCTAAGTGATAAAATTGAATGTTTGATTATAAACTTCCCAAGGATAAGTCCAAAAGGTGTTTGTGAACTATAAAGCAACGATTAAAAACTATGTGATCACTTCATAATGTCTTGTAAACTAAACTGTGCTATATGTATGCAAAAGTATATGATGAAGTATGTGTATAGTATGCGACTAAGTTAAACGTTTATGGGTGCGTTTAAAATTACATATCATATGTGACCATAAGTGACTAATGAACAACCTATACTTATAATACACTATAAATAGGATTCGAAAGTGTTGAATTACTTTACGTGGATAGACTACGCATAAGGCAAGTTTCCTTACTTACACTCATTTATAGTGCGAGTATCCTATCTTTGTGTTTGTTTTATTTCGAGGAACGTTGTAAGCAAGTTCCTAACTTTACTCTTTATTGGACATGCATTTAGTTGTGCTATTATTATCGTACAAGTAAACTATTGAGATTGAAATTCAAATCTTATGAATCATATACGAGATAAAACTCGATTTATATTCTACGAACTTTAAACCTTGAGATTGAACTTATAATTTTTATGATCTATGCCATTGGATTCGGCTAGACTTATATTGTTGAAAAATGACCCAACCCAATTGATTGGTGCGGGATCTTATCTTTGACTGAGAAGAACAACCTTCTTTGAAGGGAATATATAATTGTTGGAGAACCGACGTGCGCACCTAAGTACGATTGATTGTTATGCATAACGTAGGGTACTTTAGGTTGATCACCTGTTGTACTTATTTTTGATTTGGGTTATCAGTTTAATACTGTTAATTCTAGTAGAAGTTCATAGTCCTTAGTGACTGCTAAGTATTCAGTTATCTTGAAATCTTGAATTGATTTATTATTGAATCACATTGATATTATTCTGTCCTTAGCGATTGTTGTTGAAAACTGTTAATATTCTTGTTAACCTTGAACTATCAAACCTTGGTATACCCTTTCGAGAATTGAGAATTTTATTACGCACCCTTATTGTATATTACTTACTGGGTAATTTGTGCTCATTCTTGCTTTCCCTAAAACATTTCAATTAAGGCAGAGCATGGCGAACCTTCAGGCGTTGATAAGGGCAAGGGCAAGGCTACCAACTAGCTTGTGTCTTTTATGTTTTTAAATATTTTAATGTTGTATTAAGATGATATAGTAATACTAGATTTGATTATGTTTAAGCTTAAGTTAGATTATGTAATAAGTCGTTAATTGATATTATTATGTAATCTATTAAGTACTGTAGGTTGCGAGACTTGGGGGAATAATTTTAATAAATCATTGTATATTATTCTAAATTAGATATTCCGCTGTGAATGTGTGATTTTAGTTATTATTGTATTACCATGAGCACGTGACGAACAAAATTCGAGCGACCCCGTGATGGTCCTGGAATTTGGGGGCGTCACATACCCTGCCTAAGGGCCTGAACCACAACTATCAATCCCACATCCAAGTGGTCCAAGCGTAGTGGCATATATACATATGATACAATGCACATCAGCAAAATGTCTATCCTTGACAAATGCCACGCCTCTGCTGACACAATAAAATTCCCGGCATGTTGATCATAATTGTCGAGCTCACCGAAAAGATCGATCAAAAAGTCGATGGAGATAACGCGTCCAGAGATAATCTTCTCCATCACTACGCTCTGACGAAGACCCGACATCCGTACAAATGATCTTCTCATGTCACTAATCGTCGTACGAGCACATGGCACCTCTAAAGTGAAACTAGTGAATTGCTGGTACTCCTCAAAGGTCAGAGTCAACTCGTGGAGCCCGAAGCAAAAAACTTGTCTACCAAGTAGCCAGCAGGATAAATTGCCATCCATAAATCCATATGGCACCTGAAAGTCTGCGAGGGCCAACGAATGCCCCATCATCTGATCAATTGTCCCTCTGGCTGGGAACGGCATGCTCTCATACCACAATCTCAATGACAATGCCACCTCAGACGGTGGTAAATGCTCGATACGGCTAATGGTAGATGATGCCATCTGTATCACCATATCACAAGACCATCCAGGGGTCAAATCTGAACTCATCTGTCAAAATGCGTACACATGACATAATACATACATAATGACAATGATAAACATGATGCGATAGATAGGAAATATCATGCATATCTACAACAAACTATCCACTACAAGCATCATCCCTGTCTGATAATACAAAGCAAAATAAAAAGTACAGGGAAATGGGGCATTACCATCCAGCTACTAACAGTGGTCTTTTAAAATGGGGCACAGCCGCCCAAAAATTAAAACAGTAGCCGAACAAAAGATATAACTACAATAGCTATCCAAAAAGATATAAAATATCTGTACTCAGGTGGTTAACCTGCTCTATGTCCTCTGTGGACACAAAACCACTGTCATCAGGCATATCTGGGCGGTACAAGGGAGGATCTGCCCTGCAAAACTGCTGGAAAATGGACCTAAAGAGGGGCTCGCTTCTAAGCTAGAAGGGTCAAAAGAAGATGCCTCTGATGAATCTCTGCCAAGATGCCTGATAAACAAGTGAGCTCTCTCCAACTATTGGGTCAATCCTGTGATCTGGTCCAAATGAGTCAGCTCCCTAAGGCAAGCTATCCAGTCTATCATCATAACATACCCAGGCACCATGTCTGCCATAAACTGGGTAGCCCGAGTCTGAGCTCTAATCGTGCGAGGACTCCACCAGCTGCTAAATGACTCTTGGCTATAAGGGCCCTCTGATAGGGTAAAGCCATCTATGTCCTCCATAAGGATATCTGTCAGTGGCAGGATCAATGGCCAATAATGCCAAGCAAGAGGAACAATGGGAATGTGGATCTGCCTCGTAATGCTCTTGATCGCACGCTCTCTTAGATAGAGCTCCCAGCCTCCCTGTGTCAACAACGGGACTCTGCGGGTCGATAATGCAAACTCTCGACCAGTGGGGAAGCCTCCCTCAAATCCAACAGCCAAAAACTCGGTGGAATATGGCATCCAAGAGATCAATCCAGCAGTCAAAAGCTCCAACTGTAGGCGGGAATGGGTGAATCCCTCAGCAACAAGGACCACCATCAAGGTGGAGTGATGCCAACGCCGTCCTCGAGGATAGGTTTCCAGGCCTAAAGCAGTGGCGGGCCATAGGCAAGGAAGCCTCTCATACGCCCATAACTGACCATATAAATATCAAAAGTCCTCAGTGACCAAGACTGACAAATGTAAATGCAAAAATTAAAAAGGTACAAGAAATATGTACTCACCAGCAGAAACAGGTAGAACCCTAACCAAGCCTCTGTCAAACCCTCCGAAAGCATGCGCATGCCTCGGAGAAAATAGGAAAAGGTGTAGGAACCCCAATCAAAGTCACTGAGGCCCTCTACATGTCGGGTAGTACTAACCAGGGAGAAGGAAACAGTCAATGAGTTCTCTGCCACAAAACAACCCCTGATGATCACCAAAAATAATCGCCTCAAGATGCGATCCCTAAACCTCAGATCATCAAGTAAAGGCTCAAGTAAAGCCCCACTCTGGGCATCTATACTCAAGGGACCAGATCGGACCGTCCGACCCTTGATCGCCATCACAGGAACTCCCAGCAGGGACCGAACGGCAGTAGGTGTGATGTTAGCTACGACAGGCACTGGCTCACCCTCAAACTCAATGCCAGTGATGAACCTCCAGTCCATATGGGTCATCATCACCTCACAGTCCAACAAATGAAAGGACTGAGTCTGGTGGAACCAGCGCTCAGACAAAGCCCTCATATACCCCTATGGGTAACGGCAGGGAAGAATAGAAAAGAAGGCCTAAAACCCCCAACCATCCATAATATCCCTATAGTCTTGGTGCACAGTATGATACAGGGAATACACATTAAACCAGTTCCCTTGAGGCTGCATAAAGTCGGGAACCTACATCAAAAACCAACCCATTTCAAAAACCTGTGCCCCAAGAATGGCCAAAGAAAGAAAGAAAATCCATAAAGAAGAAAACTTTAAGTCACCTCATTGGATGACGACTGAAGTCTACCAATAACTCCTGGGTTGGCACAACAATGCCAAGAACCTCTGTACGTGGAACCTGAATTGGGGCAGGAGCAGCGAAATGAGGTTGCTCATCATCAATATCGATCGGCTGCTCATCCTGTGCTGGATGAATCACAGACTCTACTAGTCTGCGAGG
The DNA here is from genome assembly GCA_020205555.1 of Panax stipuleanatus. Lineage (NCBI taxonomy): Eukaryota > Viridiplantae > Streptophyta > Magnoliopsida > Apiales > Araliaceae > Panax > Panax stipuleanatus. The sequence goes on from CM035115.1 coordinate 20,181,926, forward strand.
CGACCGAACTTGACGTGGCTGATGAACATCAAAAGGTCGCCTACGTCTAATGCCTAAAACTACCCTACAAGCACTGCCGGGTCTATCTCTGTCCATCACCTGGACAAAGTCTGCAAATCACCTCAGAAAGGGTGTGGTAAGTCTAAAACATGTGGCTTATTATTTATTCAGTACTCTAGGCATTTTTAAGTCTCAAAACATGCATGGATCAGTCAAAAATACCCAGTAATGTTAAAACTGCATGTTTTTCAAAAGCTAAAGTCCTAAAGCATGCATAGGTCAGTCAAAAAATCCCAGTAAAGTCAAAATTACATATTTATTAAATGCTCGGGCTTTTGAAAAATTTCGCCAGAGTCTCCTTTGTAAAATGGACTGTCCGCATGCACACAGGCATGTTTAGGTGGAAATTTAGTAGCACACCTTCCCAAAAACAGGAACAGTTCATATTTATAAAATAAAATTAAAAGTATACTTTGCATGGTAGCCAAATTACCATGGACATTTTTAGTCGAAAATCCAGGCTCGCTAGACCTCAAAAAGGATGATTAAACTGATCAAAAAGAGCAGAATATGACTGTCTCAGAATTTTAATTTTTTTACATCAAAATGTGCAATACAGTAAGATATGCATACATATGAAGTCAGAAATTTTTTAGCATATCACATAGGCATACATTTTTTATACATTGCGTCTAAAAGCCCCGTACGTGGTTCACATGCTTGTAACGGTCAAAACTTGAGAAAAAAGGACGTAAAACGTTACCTGCAAATGCGCTGAATGCGTAGAAACAGACGGAATCAGAAAAAGGCTGCCCAAACTCCTTAGATCTGAAAAAGATCGGATTCCGTTTGAAACTTGAAATGAAACTAATTCAAATGAACTCCCGCTGCCCAATATAAAGCCACGGCTAGAAGCGGGCCCACCTGTGGCAGCCGCACCTTTACCTGCGTCTCCTCAGGGTGGGTCCCACTCCCCTGGGCTTGATTTTTGATTCAAGTTAAAATGGAGTTTACATGAGTTGCAGAGTCAAATCTGAAGAAAAATCGCTACGCGATTGAGCGGTTTATCCTAAAATCCTGCGTTTAAGCAGCGTAATCCAGACGAAAAGGGGAATTTTTTGAAAACCATTGGTATTCATCCCTAAGCAATGTCCTGGGATCAATGATGAAGAATACTGAAAAATTGTTGAAAAACTGTGCAGAACTGCTTAAAAACTGCCACCTTCGAAGCGTCGGGTACAGACCGAGACAGTTCAGCCGTTAGCTCAACCCCAGCAAAGTTTTGCAAACAGATCGATGACAGTTCAGCCGTTGGCTGAACCCTAGTGAAACATCAGGTACTGACTGAGACAGTTCAGCCTTTGGCTCAACCCCAGCGAAGCGTCAGGTATAGACCGATGACAGTTCAGCCATTAGCTCAACCCCAGCGAAGCGTCAGGTACAGACCAATGGCAGTTCAGCCGTTCGCTCAACCCCAGCAAAGCGTCGGGTACAGACCGAGAAAGTTCAGCTATTGGCTTGACCCCAGCGAAGTGTTAGGTATAGACCGAGACAGTTGAGCCGTTGGGCTCAACCCCAGAGAAGCGTCGGACACAGACCGAGACAGCTCAGCCAATGGCTCAACCCCAGTGAAGCGTTGGGTACAGATCGAGATAGTTCAGCCGTTGGCTAAACCCTATAGAATCATCGGGTACATACCGAGATAGTTCAGCCGTTGGCTCAACCCCAGTGAAGCGTCGGGTACAGATCGATGACAGTTCAGTCGTTAGCTCAACCCCAGCGAAGCATCGGGTACAGACCGAGACAGTTCAGCTTTGGCTCAACCCCAACGAAGCATCGGGTACAGACCAAGATAGATAAGCCGTTATCTCAACCCCAGCAAACCGTTGAGTATAGACCGATGACAGTTCAGCCGTTGGCTTAACCCCAGCGAAGCGTCGGGTACAGACCGAGACAGTTCAGCCATTGGCACAACCCCAACGAAGCGTCGGGTACTAACCGATGATAGTTCAGCCGTTGGCTCAACCCTATTGAAGCGTTGGGTACAGACCGAGATAGTTCAGCCGCTGGCATAACCCTAGCGAAGCATTGGATACAGACCGATGATAGTTCAGTTGTTGGCTCAACCCTAGTGAAGCGTCGGGTACAGACTAAGACAGTTCAGTCGTTGGCTCAACCCCAACGAATCGTCGGGTACAGACCGATGATAGTTCAGCCGTTAGCTCAACCCCAGTGAAGCGTCGGGTATAGACCGATGACAGTTCAGTTGTTGGCCCAACCCCAGCGAAGCATCGCGTACAGACCGAGTAAGTTCAGCCATTGGCTCAACCCTAGTGAAGCGTCGGGTACAGACCGAGATAGTTCAGTCATTGGCTCAACCCCAGCAAAGCGTCGGGTACAGACCTAGATAGTTCAGTCGTTGGCTCAACACAAGCGAAGCGTCGATTATATACTGATGACACTTCAGCCGTTGGCTCAACCCCAATGAAGTGTTGGGTACAAACCGATGAGAGTTCAGCCGTTGGCTCAACCCCAGCGAAGCGTCGGGTAAAGACCGTGACAGTTTGCCGTTGCCTCAACCCCAGCAAAGCGTAGAGTACATACCGAGATAGTTCAGTCATTGGCATAACCCCAGCGAAGCGTCGGGTATAGACCGATGCAGTTCAGTAGTTGGCACAACCCCAACGAAGCATTGAAAAGGATCCGGTGATGAAAGAAATATAATAATACATCCTAGATGATCGAATCAGTTATACACATCCTCAGAGGAGCACCGATATGAAGTGTTGATGCAACTTACTGTGGCAAACTACCGGTGTAGATTATCGTCAAGATAGGCATCGAGAGTACTCATTGGAATAACTCGGCGGCTGTCGACGTCGGGAAAAAATACCCGGGTCGGATCACAACTCGGATCTTTCTCTCTTCATAAGTTATCTCTACCCTCACTTTTTTATTGCAAAAAAGGTTTTGAAGGATTTTTTAGGAAAAGGCCAACATGTATCATGTCGACGATTTGAACGTTTTACAGAGTCGCCAGTTGGTAGATTTGAAATGGTTGTACCAAATCAAACGAGTTTTGTTTGAAAGAGGCCCAATTACTGGACACTGTAGAAACTTAATCTTTGAAACTGGAGTTTTGAGCTCGGGGGCTTGGTTAAGTGTGGGAAGGTGTTAGGCACCCCATAACTCCCGTGTAAACACGATACCGCATCTTTTCAATATTTCCTTTAAAAATGAAGTGCTTGTGTGAAATGTTGTTTTAAAATTGGGCCTATGTTTGAATTGATTTGAAAGTATGTTTATGCATCATTGAACCTATATACGAAGGGTTTGTTTTGATTTGCAAAAAATCTTTAATTTGATTTGCAAAAGTATTTGATTTGATTTGCAAAAAACTTTTTCTTTTGAATAAGATTTAAAAATGATGTTACGAAAGAAGGTTATCAAACCCTTATGCTAACATAGGAATTGAAGCATGCCGATACTTCCGTTTTATCTTTTTAACCTTAAGGCACACATTGAATGGTGATTGTCGAGCTGCGAAGCAACCTCGACCACAACAAATATACAAGTGTCGGTCTCCTCATAGGCATGATAGCCATCGGAGGGACTCTGACACGACAAACTATGTTTTCACTATGTTGAGACCTTAAATTCGGATAACCGTTTTTAGGTCCTTTATACATACATTTTTACAGAAAAATTGGCAGGGAACATTCATAAAGTGGAGTTTGTCTATCGTGGGAATCAGATTCCGATCGATTTGATCGTGAATCCCACGATTCCTAGGCTCACATATGAGTAGCCAATAAACCTGCACAGTTCAAATTTATACAGAAATATATCCAAACGATATAATGGCCAAGGATCCATCAGTAAATCCTGGCTAGCGCTAACCGAAGCGTCTCATTCCCACTAGATAGTGATCTAAGGGCCACGAGGTTGCTTTTCAACTGAAACTAGAAAAATAACTAGATTTAAGTAAATCTCAGCCATTCTAGCTTCCCGGTTCTGTCTGTATCGATTTTGAACCGTTTGAAAGCTAGAATTGGCAAGATTTAAATAAATCTAGTTCGCCCGCAGATATGTCAGTGATGATTCAAATAAAATGAATATTTAAAGTAATAATTTAATAAAAACTATTAAAGCAATATATATACAGTTATATATTCGAAAGCTGTATAGGGCGATGGGTTTTCACACCGGTGCCCGGACAAAAATTGAAATATATATATATATATATATATATATATATATTTATAAAAGCTGTATAAAAGTCACAGAACGATCTAGGCTGGACAGAATTGAAATATACATAAAAATGCAATAAAAAGGGCGATGGGTTTTCACGCCTGTCCCCGGACTGAAATTGAAATATATATATTTACAAAAAAGTAGTTAACCAAGACTGGGAAGAGAACCCAGTGGTGGTGAAGGCTGCTTATATATGCATATTTATATATAAAAGTAGTAAAAAGACCACAGAATAATCTAGGCCGAACTAAATATAAATATATATAGAGAGACAGAAATGTAGCCAACCAAGACTGCGAAGAGAACCTAGTGGTGGTGAAAGTTGCTTATATATGCATAAATATATATAAAAGTAGTAAACTACCTCAAGTTTGACATCCAGGCTTGATAGAATTGAACAGTTAGTATATATACAATTAAATATATATAAAAAAAGCCAAACCCAGACTAGGAAGATAACCCAGTCCGACGAAGTTGCTTAAAACAAAGGTGCTAGTGTACTGAAGCTGTTAGAGCTGACGGATCGTCAATCCGAGTTGTAAAAATGCCAAAAAATGCGTTTATGTACAAAAATATACCAATTTTTGAAGAAAATGACCACGGAACTAAGTTTTGGGCATATTTAGAAAATGAAACTTGATACGCAAGTGCAAAACAGTACAAAGAAGTTGTATTAACTTGCTGATCGTAAAAATACTCACAATGGACTGCTACAGGTGCTTTTTACCAAATTATAGGCTTTAAACGTCCGAATATACCTGTTATTTTTTGATATGTGGTAGTATGTGGGTATATCTACGTGTTAGAGTAAAAAAATTTGGGTTTGAAAGACAAAGGTTCGGTCGAGAAAAGAAACGGGCAGGGCTCTAGAATAATTTCTAACTTGAAAATGAGCTGGGGGTGCACTTCTATATATAGGCCAGGGAGCCTCAGCTCTACCTGCTACTACCGCAAGTAGAGGTGTGGCTCCCTTGGTGGGGCCCACTTATATTATTGTGTCATCTCGAAGTACGTGCACTCCGACCAACGCAAGATCGAAGTCGAAACTTTCTAACTTTTGATCGGAGCGTCCGTTTGAGGTATGCTATACCTTTCTGGAAAGCTCTCGCCCAGAGTGTCACAATGACATGGGATAAAACATTTTCTAGGTCCAAGAAAATGGGTTCATATCCAGGTCTTCAACTCCCCGCAGTTTATCCGTTGAGCTGTCATGCGCTGTTTGCACTCGGGATCATTGTTATGCTTCGTTTTGACCTTGGTGGCATAAATTCAAGTTGAATTTGACCAAATCAGATTAGGGTTAGTAAAATGACCATTTTGCCCCTCCCGAGGTTGCCCTTAGTGTCAGCATGGCCTTTGGTTGACTTCTAAGAGTTGTTTCCAAGACTTGGATCCCATTCGAGTCTGTTTGTCGTCAATGTTGTCTCTGAAGTTGATTTGGTCATTCTAGGTTTTCTCCTTGAGGTGTTGTGGAGCTTCAGGTTTGTTCCTGAAGTTTCCTTGACTTCCTGAGTTGAGATCGGGGCTGACCTGTACCACCTAGGTTGAGACCGGAGCTGACCTGTACCTCCCGGGTTGAGACCGGGGCTGATGTAATGCTTTGGGTTTGTCTCTAATGGTTGGATTGGCTTCCCAGGGTTATCTTTGGGGCTAAACTGGATCTCCTGGTTGTGATCGGGGCTTAACTGTACCTCCCGGGTTGTGACCAGGGCTGAATTGATATCCCGGTATTAATACCAAGTTTGATCTGATGGCCCAATATTGAGACCGGGGATGACCTGACGTCCCGATATTGAGATCGAACTGATGGCCCGATATTGAGACTGGAATTGAACTGATGGCCCCATATTTGAGACACTGGTTGAGCTGACTGCTCGGTATTGAGACCGAGGTTGATGTGACGGCTCGGTATTGAGACTGGGGTTGATCTGATGGCCCAGTATTGAGACTGCTGTTGATTTGACGGCCCAGTATTGAGACCGAGGTTGTGCTGACATTCTGGTATTGGTGACTTAGTTGAGTTTGACATCCCGATATTGGTGATCGGGTTGAGTTGACATCCCAATATTGGTGACCGAGGCTGAGAAGATGATTTTGCCCTTATGCAGGGTTAATAACAGGAAAACAAGATTTTGAGTGTCTGTAGATGCCCCTCTTTATCATGTTTATGTAATGCAATGGAATGAACAGGATAAAGATTGCTAGACACTTGAAATATGATAAGATATTAATAATGAAAATCGTAATGCAATGAATGTTAACACGTTTTTGCAAATCTCATTTCGCACTTCGCATATCGCATATCGTATCACAAATCGCATCGCAAATCGCATATCGCATCATAAATCGCTTACCCTGATCGGTCATGGATGATGCCTGTGTTGGGGCTGATCTCAACGGTTAACTTTCATTAGTGATGCTGATGTCTATGCTGGTGTTAACTCAAACAAATTGATTTCCATCAGTGTTGCCGATGCTTTGTTTGATGAAGATAAACTGAAATGTTTTCTACATTTATGATGGGGGACGATGTCCTTTATGATATCCTTTTTTGTTGGTAGGATGCCATTTGTAGGATATCATAGTTAGGATATCACATACTGTTCTTGTCACTTTCTACTAGGGATGACGTCATCCGCGGTAGCCCTTGGTGTTACATTGGTTTAAGCCCAATGGTTTCTCACATCTGCCGATACTATTAGGGGGTAAATTTTCTCTTGGCAGTTTTTGTTGTACATTTCTGAAGGCTCCTCTGCTGGGGATATATCTCTTTTGTCGAGTTACCTCAGTGAGTGCTCCTGATACCTATCATGATGATAACTTACATCGATAGTTTGCAACAGTGCCTACCCCGATGGTAGGGACAATGGTTGATCATTGCACTGTCCTGATGCCTACTCGAATGGTAGCAAATTTTTCATCGAGTTTATGTATTTAATGTGTATGCATATTTAACTCTACTGGGTATGTATGCCTAACTTTTTAATGGAGATGTGCGCTAATGTAGCGCTTGTTGCACATGTAGACCAGATATGATATGAGATCTTAACTTGTCCTAAGTTGATGCATATACTTAATTGAATCGATGTAGAACCATACCTCACCCTTTATGAGGCAATTTGGAGTTTCTTTTCGTGCATGAATTTTTATAGGCTTAGCAGCTTCAACTCCCAGATGGCTCCTTTTAGCATGGCAGATTCAGATGTTCCCCTTTCTTATGTCGTCTCTGGTGGGTATCTCGCAGGGGCTGCTATTTTTTCTTGATCAGGATCTGGTGCTACTCTCTCTGGAGGTCCAGACACTAATGGCTTTACTAGTGAGGTATTATGATATATTCGTTGAAGCAGTATTCAACGGCTTACATCACTGGATCCTTATCAACGCCCCTTCTAAGTATTTGTATAACAGATTCCATCATCTGTCCTCTGTGGGGATGGATTTATATATTGTTCCCGCTATCGGACCATTACTAATGTTTCACTGGGGTTGTGCCAACGACTGATCATTGAGTGTGAAAAGTGGCCAGCTCTTTACTTGCGACCCTGCTGGATTAGATCTGGCTTGGCTGATAACTCATGCGATGATGTCGTCATGGAGGATGTAGCTCGTTCCTTCACTGCCTAGAGTTGAAATGCAGTGTAGAGGCCTTGACTTGTGAGGACTTTGCTCAGGTTGACATGTTTAATGATGTAGATTTCATTTGCCAGACCTTTTGTCATTGGGCATCTATTTTTTTCGAGTTAAGGACTCTCTTGAGAATTTTTCCCTTCTTGTGGAGGGCAAACTTATGTCGCCTTGACTTTTTTCAAGAATTCTCCCTTTTCTTTTGATGGGGAGCCTGGTCATGTCGTAGATCCTTTCCATTTCTTGGAATCAGAAATGCCCTAGCCCTTTCGCAGGTTGTTACTGGGGTTCATAGAAGAACTTTGCTTTGTTGACCACATCTTGAGTGAGCAATTTCCTATACATTGAATGAAATATGCCAAAAGCTTGATGGCTCGGGCCGTCGAGATTAGTATGATCTTATGAATGAGTCATTTAAAGTTTAAAGTTTATGAAATTGAGTGCTTATATTCAACGCGCTTTTATCTTATTGCTGAAGATCTTGAAAGGGAGTATAAAAATGAATTTTTCCAAAGGACATCAAAATTTTCATTTGACAAGTTATGAAATCGCAAGAAAACTTTTAAACGTCTATGGTAATTTTTCATGGTTAGGATCAGATTCAAAAGACTCATCTCCCTTTATCAGAGACACCTCATCTTCACTCTAGACACTACTCTTCACAGAATTAACATCATATGACATATGCAGTATGAGTAACGCAAGCCTTAGCAGGGGTTTCTCTTATAGGACTTTAGATGATCTCATTTTTATCTTGCAAAATTTTTCTGCTTTCCTCGCTTAACTTTGTCTCATTTTCTTAAGCTATTCAGAGTTACCCATGTAACGAGTTTTGGACCAATGACTACTAAACCAGACAGTTTTAGGGCACTAGGTGTTAAGACACCCCTTTGGGTTTATTGGCTCGAGTAATAACACTTCGAGACAAGTCAGGCGGCCTACTCTTTTTGATCCTCGCCTGAGCTTGTACAAGATTCATTTCCTTAGGCTCTAAAATACCCATGTAGCGAGTGTTGGGCCGGTGACTCCCAAACAAGACGACTTTAAGGCACTAGGTGTAGAGACACCCCTCGGGCTTAATTACTAGAGTAACCTAGGCCACGATTCGGATCTACTCAATTTTTTCCTTCTTCTTCTTGTAATACTCATTTTCTTAGGCACTAAGTTACCCATATAACGAGCGTTGGGCCGGTGGCTCCCAAACCAGATGACTTTAGGGCACCAGGTATAAAGACACCCCTCAGGCTTAATAACTCGAGTAACCCAGGCCACGATTCGAGATATTAGGCTGGCTACTAATCGTCATCCTTGTCGTCATAGTTTCATACCCCACAACTATATGTTCGGGCGATCGCAAAGTGCAAACATGCATATGAGGTCAAGTTTGTTCCAAAAAGCGCTTTAAACTAGGACGTCGTGCCTAATTAAAAGGTTGAATTGTCTTAATTCTCTAATCATCCCCGGGATTCTTGCTCCACGAACGCTTATCGGAATTAATCCAATTCATAATAAGTTAAGCAAAAATCTCCTTCCTTTTCAAACCATTTTCTAAGATTCTAGCGTAAGATTTATCTATATTTAACATGTATACCATTGCCCATACATGTAACTGGAAATTGAAAGCACATAAAGAGATGACAGAGTCGTACCTTATCAGTGGATCGCAGTATTTTAAGAAAATTTGAAAAAGACTGATTGATCATACCGGATCGCCAATAACAGAAGCTTTGATGATGACATACCATGATGATGGTACCGACTGGTGCATTTTCATTGAATGGTTAATAAATGCCCCAGTGTTGAGTTCTCGCGATTTCTGAAATTGGTCCAATCTTGTTGTAAATGTGACACCCCAAATCCGGGTACTTCGTTTCCATATGATTTGGTGTTCACTTTCTAATATAACATACATCTACCCAATGAATAATGTAAAATAAACTACAACTTAAATTAGAATAGATAAATCTCCCTTAAAACAAGGGTTACAACCTTTCAAGATAATCCCGGTTTACTCTAACCCTAACATGAATATAATAAAGTGCGAAAACAAAAACATAACATTCATGTCTTATTACAATCATTCTCAATATAATAAAAACAAGTCTTCACTTGCTTTGCTTTTCCTTGCCCTTACTTGTAGACGGAGCATCAGCGTTATCAACCTTAACTGAAATTGTTATTTAATGCAAGAGTGAGCAAACCACAGCTCACTGGAGTTTAACAATAACATAGACATGAAAGGATATATTTAAAAGAATCTGAACAACTTAGCTTGCTTTAATAATAAAGAATTGAATAATAATTCTCTATCAACATTAAAATTCGAATATAGAATTTATCTGAGGGTCATAAGACCTTTGAACTCCTATCCTAGGTTATAAATATTTCTATTTAAACATTTAACAGTCAATAAGACTATGGACTCGTACTTAGGGGATCAGCCCTTTGTACCATGTATTGTGCACAAACATCTTAACGCTATGCATAGTAGCCTCCCCTAGTAAATAGGGTTGTTCAACTCTGTAATTTGAATTCGATTCCGCACCAAAGAAAGTTTGGTTTGGATAAGCTTACAAGGGCAATTTAGAATTCACGTTCACCAACTAAGGATTAGTTGAATCGACTTTCAATAATTCATAAATAAAAGAATTATGAATTAACATATGCTTTAGAAGTAAATTTAAAGCAATTAAAATAATAACTGGATCTTACTTGAACAATAAGCTAAGATCATTTTAATTAAATAAATAATTGTCCAATACAGAAATGAAAAGGACATTCTTAACAAGAATAGATGAACTCAATAAATTATACAAGATTAGGGTTTAGAAAACTTGCATAAAATTAACGAGTTTAGGGTTTAGAAGACTTGCATAAAATTAACGAGTTTAGGGTTCAGAAGACTTGCCTCAAGCACAAGCTACTTAACACAATTCACGTACTTTAATACATCCTACACATATATATTCAATCACAATAACCTAAATTAGTTGACACGTAACTAATTCACATAAGTGGTTAACCCTCATGGTTAACTCACTCTAATAATAATAATCAACTATCACATAGTTAATTAAATCAATTATGTATTTAACTAAATTATAATTAAACAATTATAATTCAAACACTTAATCAAATTATAATTACTTAAATTATAATTACCATTTAAATTATAAATAATTATAATCAATTAAGCCACATCATGCATTTAATTACACAAATTATAATTAATCATGAAATTATCAATTTATAATCCATAATTAAACATGCAAAAATTATAATTTAATTTAACATCTAATTGATTAAAATAAATCAATTTCTATACATTATAATTTCACAAAAATTATAATTTAAATTAAACATTTACTCTTAATTATAATTAATAAAATTATAATTAAGTAACTTATTGTACAATTAAACAATTATAGTTTATAATTTAAATACCATATTAGTTTTTCAAAACTTCCTTTTTCTCAAATTATAACACATGTTATAGCAGCTAGATACATGCTCCTTGTCATAGAATAATTAAACGAAGCTTAGAATTCACACTGCAAAAAACTAGAGCCACTGCCACTGCCCGGGACACGGCGCAGCTGCGCCACCTTTAGCCTTGACACCGGCGCAGCTGCACAGGGGCCAAACCTGCGAAAATCCAGCGGCGCAGCTACGCCGCTTCTACCCTTACTGCCTGCGCAGCTGCGCCGGCAAAGAACAGAAACAGAGCAGCTTCGCGAATAGTGCAGAGAAAAGCCAATTTGGCTTAATTCTCTACAATGAATTCTCAATTCAGCCAACAATTTTCATATAAAACTTTACAGAAACAAAGTGCAAAGCTTCTAACATGTTTTGAACACACTAATACATCAATTAGCAAAATTACAACGCTTAATTTTTAAAAAATTTAAAAAATACCAATGTCTGTGTTCTAGATGAAATTGAACACTGCGAATTTGTTTTAAAACCAATTCTCACAATTCCAATCCCAATCAACTAATTTCTAAAGATAATAACATATTCCACAATTAATTTATACAAAAATCAACAATCAACATATATTTTGATTTCTATGAGAAATTTTATTTTTCCCAGACACTTCACTGTGACTTTTGAAAAACATAAATTCTCCATTATATCATATATATATTCATGAATTAAATAACTAATTAAGCATATCATCACATATAGACATGATATGAACACAATTATATATATATATATATATATATATATATATATATATATATATATATCCATCATGCTATACAACTTCCAAAACATGTTTTACAGAGAATGAAAATATAAGGATCATAACTTTAAAACTGATTTTTACAACAATTGTATTTGAAAATCTTTCCATGGCACACAATTACATATGAAAACCTATGAACATCATATATACATAGTCACAATTATACAACTTCATGAAAACTCAACTTTTGACAAAGAATAAAATATATGAAACATATGAATTGAGTTCTATAATAATTAGAGATTATAGATACTACCTTTTGTTAATAGATTGAAAGAGAAAGCGATATGAGTTCAATTCTAACAATTCTTCTTCCTCTTTTCTCTTCTCTGCTCTTCCTTTTCTCTGCTCTCTTTTCTTCTTAGTTCTTAGTTTAGACTTAGGAAAAACTAACGTAGTTTAGATATATTATAACTGATATAATATACGTATACTAATGATATATATGTAACTGCTAATTACTTAATATATATAATAAATACATTTATTATGTAAGTTACAAAATTCAAAAGCCAACTTGGCCTGTTCGGCTACAAGAAAATTAGAAACTAGTTTTACTTACTTAGGCATGGTTTAGGTAAATTAGGTTTAAGGTAGTGTAAGGGCCCTGTTTGGCAACAATTTTTAAAACAAAAGCAAGGGCTTTGTTTGGTAAAAATCATTTAAAATTCTTTTTCTTTTTATTTTAACAAATCATTTAACACATACTTTAATGTCATATTTTAATCAATTAAATATTAATCAACTAATTTAATCAATTAAAATCTAACATCAATTAATCACATAAAATTTGCCACATAATTATAATTACTCGCTAATTATAATTCATGTAACACTTCATCACATCTAATTTAATTCTCTCAATTAAATTAGAACTACAAATAAAAATTAATATACATTAATTAAATTAAATATTTCACATTCATTTAATTAATATATACCCTTAATTAAATAACTCCATAAATCACATAATTTATTTATTTAACTCAATAAATAAATCACATAAAATATTTATTTAATTCAATAAATATTTAAAATTAAATGTAAAATCTCAATCGTTACAATCTTCCCTCCTTAAAAGGATTCTGTCCCCAGAATCACACAAAAAAAAATCTCGTCTATTACATTCATCCCCCCTTAAAAGGATTCTGTCCCCAGAATCAGTATATAAGGGTTACACATAACTAAACAAATAAATGCGGATAAAATTTTATCATAACATCTTCGAGTTTCCACGTAGCTTCTTCAGCACTGTGGTTCCTCCAGATTACCTTAACAGAAGGTATCACTTTATTCCTAAGTACTTGTTCCTTTCTATCAACTATTTGAACAGACACTTCTTCATATGATAAGTCTTTATCAAATAGCAAAGGTTCATATTCTATTACATGTTTATAATCGTGCTTGTAAGGTCTTAATATAGAAATATGAAAGACATTATGTATATTCTCGAGCTCCGGAGGTAATGCAATCTCGTAAGCTACCTCGCCCAACTTTCGTAATACCTCAAAAGGTCCAATAAATCTGGGACTCAGCTTCCCCTTCTTACCGAATCGAATTTTCCCTTTCCAAGGAGATACCTTCAGAAAAACGAAACTTCCTGGTAAGAATTCTCGGTTCTGTCGATGTAAATCGGCATACTTCTTCTGTCTGTCTTGAGCAGCAACTAATCTCGTTTTGATCAGCTTCACAATTTTAGCTGTTTGTTGTACCAATTCTGGTCCCAACAATTGACGTTCACTGACTTCATCCCAGCACAAAGGAGTTCTACATTTTCTACCGTATAATGCTTCGTAAGGCGGCATGCCAATACTCGCATGATGACTATTATTGTAGCCGAACTCCACCAACGGTAGATGATCCTCCTAGCTTCCTTTGAAGTCAATCACACAAACTCTCAGCATATCCTCAAGCGTCTAAATCGTTCTCTCGCTCTGTCCATCAGTCTGAGGATGATACGCTGTACTCATTCGCAATTGCGTTCCCATACATTCTTGCAATCGCTTCCAGAAATTAGACGTGAAACGTGGATCTCTGTCGGACACAATCGACATCGGAACACCATGTCGAGAAATAATTTCCTTCACGTAGAGCATCGCTAGTTTATCCAGGTTGTACTTGACCCTGATCGGCAGAAAGTGGGCTGACTTTGTCAGTCGATCCACTATAACCCATATCGCAATATATCACTTCTGAGTCGTTGGAAGTCCTACCATAAAATCCATCGTGATGTGCTCCCACTTCCACTCTGGAATTTCTAACGGTTGCAGCAAACCACTTGGTCTCTGGTGTTCTGCTTTGACTTTCTGACACGTTAAGCATTTCGCAACGCATTCAACCACGTCCTTCTTCATATTCGGCCACCAGAAATGATGCCTGAGATCCTGGTACATCTTCGTACTCCCAGGGTGAATAGAATATCTAGAACTATGGGCTTCGCTCAAAATCTCCTCTTTGACCTCTAGTATTGGCAGTACCCAGATTCTACCTTCAAATCGTAACAGTCCTTCATTATCGACCTTGAACTTGAACTCTTCGCCATCAGTTAACCTCGTTCGAATCTTTTCACATTCTTCAACATGAAGTTGTGCTTCTTTCACTTTGTCTATTAAAGTAGAACCAGTGGTTACTTGAAATAACATCTCATCCGATTCTTTCGGAAACTTCACTTCCAACTCCAATCTAGCCATCTGTTCTATTAACCGATCCTGATCAATTAATACGTTCAGCTTCTCCCGACCTTTTCTGCACAATGCGCCAGCAACAACGTTAGCTTTACTCGGATGGTAAAGTATCTCGCAATCGTACTCTTTAATCAGTTCCAACCACCTTCTTTGGCGCATGTTCAAATCCTTCTTGGTAAATATATACTTCAGACTCTTTTGATCTGTGTATATTTCACACTTTTCTCCACATAAGTAGTGCCTCCAAATCTTTAGGGCAAACACTACTGCCGCCAATTCTAGGTCATGGGTCGGATACCCCTTCTCGTAATCCTTCAGCTGACTTGACGCATAGGCAATGACTTTGCCGCTCTGCATCAATACACAGCCTAATCCTTTATGTGAGGCATTGCTATATACTACAAAATTCCCCGAACTATCCGGTAAAGATAATACAGGCGCAGTACTCAACCTCTTCTTCAGCTCTTGAAAACACTCCTCACACTTCTCCGTCCAAACAAACTTAAATATTTTACGAGTCAAATTCGTCAACGAGTTGCGATTCTAGAAAAGTCTTGAATAAATCTTCGGTAATAACCAGCCAATCCTAAGAAACTTCTCACTTCAGACGGCATCTTCGGCTGTTCCCAACTAATTACGGCCTAAACTTTCGACGGATCTACCAAAATACCATCCTTGTCGATCACGTGGCCAAGGAATTGCACACGTTCCAACCAAAATTCGAATTTCAAGAATTTAGTGTAAAGCTTCTCTCGTCTCAGTGCTTCTAAGGTTAGTCATAAGTGTTCAGCATGCTCCTCCTCGGTCTTGGAATAAACCAGGATGTCATCTATGAACACTACCACGAACTTGTCCAGAAATGGCTTGAACACCCTGTTCATTAGGTCCATAAATGCAGCTAGGGCATTCGTGAGACCAAATGACATCACCAAGAACTCGTAATGAACATACCGAGTTCTAAAAGCTATTTTCGGTATATCTTCCTTCCTCACCTTCAATTGATGATACCCATTTCTCAAATCGATTTTCGAGAAGTATTTCGCATCCTTCAGTTGATCAAACAAGTCATCGATCCTAGGTAAAGGATACCTATTCTTGATCGTAACTTTATTCAACTCTCTATAATCAATGCAAAGACGCATCGACCCATCCTTTTTCTTCACGAATAAGACAGGCGCTCCCCACGGCGAAACGCTCGGTTGAATATACTTCTTGTCTAGCAGTTCTTGTAGTTGAACCATCAGTTCCTTCATCTCGACTGGAGCCATTCGGTAAGGAGCCTTCGAAATAGGAGCAGTTCCCGGCGCTAGATCGATCACAAACTCTGTCTCCCTATCTGGCGGAAGTCCTGGCAAATCGCTTGGAAAAACGTCCACAAACTCCTTAACTACTAATATCTCCTCCAACTTTGGGCTTTCCTTACGCAAATCTACTATGTAGGATAGATATCCTACACAGCCTTGTGTCAGAAGTTTCTTGGCTTGCATAACCGTCAGACAACTCACTTGCCTAGGCAATTTGCTACCATAGAACACCAACTTCGACGGAGTCGTAAGGTTTACCGACTTCTTCTGACAGTCGATTACCGCCCCATGGTTGAACAACCAATCCATACCTAATATGACGTCGAATTCCCCAAGTTTTATCGGAATCAAATCTACTCTAAGCTCCTGACCCTTAATGTCCAATCTACAGTTCTTATAAACGCTCCTAACAGGAATAACCTCCCTATTCGCAATCTCTATGTTCAAAGGGTAAATTAACTCCTCTACAGGTAAGTTTAGGGTTCTAGCAAAATCATCAGATATGATTGAGCAAGTTGCACTCGAATCAAATAATACATATGCATTTATACTATTTACCAGAATAATACCTGACACCACATTTTTTGATTGCACAGCATCCTGCACCGTCATATTGAATGTCCGTGCAGTGGGTCGAACAGCTTGCAATGGTGCAGCGATAGTAACGGTACTACCGCTTCCATTCCCTCCGCTCCCTGTTGACCCTGCCGTCAGCTTTTTCGGGCAGTTGCGAGCAATGTGATCTTTGGATCCACATGTAAAGCAAGCTCCCTTCTTCAGTTTTGGGAAATTAGGCGCGATGTGGCCTTCCTGACCACAGTTGTAGCACACCCGCTTCCCCTTCGTGCACACGCCAGTGTGATTCTTACCGCATGTAGCACATGCTTCGAACTTCCTCTTCTGCTGGCTTCCTTGCTGACTCCTAGCAGAGGTATTATCAAACCACTTCCTCTTCTGGTTCACAGTGCTGCTACCCCCAGACTTGGTTTCTACCTCATTCTTCTTCTTCTTATCTTGGTTGAACTTCGTCACGGCTTCGCTTCCTCCCTCAGCAAGTATGGCCTTCTCCAGCACCGCTGCAAAGGTATTCAGCTGGAACATGGAAACCTTGTTGTAGAGCCAGGGCTTTAGTCCCCACTCAAACCTTCTTGTTTTCCTAGCATCAGTGCTGACCTGGTATATAGCGAACCTGGCCAACTCGTTAAACTTAGCGGCATATTCAGACACCGTCATCCCTCCTTGCTTAAGTTCTAGGAACTGGACCTCCATCTGGTCCTGCGAACTCACTGGAAAATACATCTCGTAGAACATTTCCTTGAAACGTTCCCACGTGATGACTCCCTCTCCCTCTCGAGTCTTGTTAGCCTGCCACCAAAAGCTAGCATCCGACTTCAACATGAAAGCCGCGAACATTGTCTTTTGGTCTTCTCCTACACTAGCCACGTCAAATACCTTCTCCATTTCCATAACCCATGTCTGAGCTTCGATAGGGTTAGTCGATCCTTTGAACTCAGGCAGTCCTACTGCCCTGAATTCCTTAAAAGTAGTACCCTGCACCTGCGGCTGATTCGCAAGAGCTCCTGTCAACAGATTCACCAACTGCTGAACCGAATTGGGATTCGTTCCCTCGTTATTGTTGTTGTTCGTCGAACCCTCGGGATTTTGACGTGTTACTCTTCTTCTAGGATGCATTTTCTGTTAAGAAAATATTATTATTAGACCCTTTATTCAATTATTAAGTACTCCAGTTCATACTTGAACGTTCTAGATAATTCAGTTCACATAGAACACCAAGCACGTCAATAGACTTCTTTTATTCATTAGTCGTAGTTTAAAAACATCAATCAGATAGTATTTCTGCCATTTACATCATCCTTCCTGAACTGGAAAAGTTGCAGGATTATATTATTAACTCATCCCATTCTTATCTCAAATTATGGAATTTACATTATTTAATACAAAAAGCAATACATAAATAAAAGCTCTACTACTACTGCTACTGCTACTACTACTATTACTGCTACTGCTGCTACTGCCTAGGCATATTAATACGTCGCACAGCCTCTCTACGTTCCTCTTCCATTACCCGAAATGTCGTTCTTCGGTCCACCACATACCACGGTAAACCTTGGAACTGAGTGGGGTAGTAGAAAATACGGTCCTGAGCTTTCTCTATCGCTGTATGAAAAGCATATTTTATTTCCCTCAGCTTGGCTTTCTTGGCTTCAGCTTCACCTTCAGCTCGATCGGCTCGTTGATTAGCCCTCAAGCTTGACTCCTCAGCTCTGGCACGCTTCCTCGACTCCTCCTGGATGTCTTGCTTCAGCTTTGCCAATTTAAAACGAGCAGCATCTCTTTCGACCTCCATATGTATCAGGTTCCACTGTGCATCTCCTAGTGCACTATCCATCTCTTCGATAGTCTCATCACGCTGCTGAATAGTCTCCTCGAGATCTCCTATTCGTCCATGAAGTTCCACATTGCTATCGTAAACTGCCTCGTACATCTCAGCACTAGTAGAGTGAGGTGAGAATTCCTCTTCGGGATCCTCTTCCTCCTCTTCAGACTCGTCCTCGTTCTCATCCTCTAGAATAGGTGTCAGCTCACGCTCCAGACCAGCTACGGTGATCACTGGAGATGGCTCTCTCCTAACCAGCTGCTCCCAGAAAACATGTATGTCACGGGTCTCTTCCTCTCTAGGCACCTGAGGTACATCCTCTCTAGCCTGACTAGGTTCTCCCATGTTCGACATCCTGACAAAAGAATTTTAAAGTTTATTATTACGTGATAACGGGTCGTCACTCTTCGAATACTATAATGTAAACACATAGGCACATAAGATAGTTTATTATCTTTACCTAGCATCACTATCTTTTCGATCTTACCATAAGGCTACTACCTAAGGTTTTTCCCCACCTAAGGTTTCATAACCTACAGCTTTGATACCAACCTGTGACACCCCCAAATCCGGGTACTTCGTTTCCACATGATTTGGTGTTCACTTTCTAATATAACATACATCTACCCAATGAATAATGAAAAATAAACTACAACTTAAATTAGAATAGATAAATCTCCCTTAAAACAAGGGTTACAACCTTTCAAGATAATCTCGGTTTACTCTAACCCTGACATGAATATAATAAAGTGCGAAAACAAAAACATAACATTCAAGTCTTATTACAATCATTCTCAATATAATAAAAACAAGTCTTCACTTGCTTTGCTTTTCCTTGCCCTTACTTGTAGACGGAGCATCAGCGTTATCAACCTTAACTGAAATTGTTATTTAATGCAAGAGTGAGCAAACCACAGCTCACTGGAGTTTAACAATAACATAGACATGAAAGGATATATTTAAAAGAATCTGAACAACTTAGCTTGCTTTAATAATAAAGAATTGAATAATAATTCTCTATCAACATTAAAATTCGAATATAGAATTTATCTGAGGGTCATAAGACCTTTGAACTCCTATCCTAGGTTATAAATATTTCTATTTAAACATTTAACAGTCAATAAGACTATGGACTCGTACTTAGGGGATCAGCCCTTTGTACCATGTATTGTGCACAAACATCTTAACGCTATGCATAGTAGCCTCCCCTAGTAAATAGGGTTGTTCAACTCTGTAATTTGAATTCGATTCCGCACCAAAGAAAGTTTGGTTTGGATAAGCTTACAAGGGCAATTTAGAATTCACGTTCACCAACTAAGGATTAGTTGAATCGACTTTCAATAATTCATAAATAAAAGAATTATGAATTAACATATGCTTTAGAAGTAAATTTAAAGCAATTAAAATAATAACTGGATCTTACTTGAACAATAAGCTAAGATCATTTTAATTAAATAAATAATTGTCCAATACAGAAATGAAAAGGACATTCTTAACAAGAATATATGAACTCGAGAAATTATACAAGATTAGGGTTTATAAAACTTGCATAAATTTAACGAGTTTAGGGTTTAGAAGACTTGCATAAAATTAACGAGTTTAGGGTTTAGAAGACTTGCATAAAATTAACGAGTTTAGGGTTTAGAAGACTTGCCTCAAGCGCAAGCTACTTAACACAATTCACG
Organism: Panax stipuleanatus; assembly: GCA_020205555.1. Taxonomy (NCBI): domain Eukaryota; kingdom Viridiplantae; phylum Streptophyta; class Magnoliopsida; order Apiales; family Araliaceae; genus Panax; species Panax stipuleanatus. Next base: position 20,202,130 of record CM035115.1, read on the forward strand.
TACTTTAATACTTCCTACACATATATATTCAATCACAATAACCTAAATTAGTTAACACGTAACTAATTCACATAAGTGGTTAACCCTCATTGTTAACTCACTCTAATAATAATAATCAACTATCACATAGTTAATTAAATCAATTATGTATTTAACTAAATTATAATTAAACAAATATAATTCAAACACTTAATCAAATTATAATTACTTAAATTATAATTACCATTTAAATTATAAATAATTATAATTAATTAAACCACATCATGCATTTAATTACACAAATTATAATTAATCATGAAATTATTAATTTATAATCCATAATTAAACATGCATAAATTATAATTTAATTTAACATCTAATTGATTAAAATAAATCAACTTCTATACATTATAATTTCACAAAAATTATAATTTAAATTAAACATTTACTCTTAATTATAATTAATAAAATTATAATTAAGTAACTTATTGTACAATTAAACAATTATAGTGTATAATTTAAATACCATATTAGTTTTTCAAAACTTCCTTTTTCTCAAATTATAACACATTTTATAGCAGCTGGATATATGCTCCTTATCATAGAATAATTAAACTAAGCTTAGAATTAACACTGCACAAAACTAAAGCCACTGCCACTGCCCGGGACACGGCACAGCTGCGCAGGGGCCAAACCTGCGAAAACCCAGCGGCGCAGCTGCGCCGCTTCTACCCTTACTGCCTGCGCAGCTGCGCCGGCAGCGGACAGAAACAAAGCAGCTTCGCGAATAGTGCAGAGAAAAGCCAATTTGGCTTAATTCTCTACAATGAATTCTCAATTCAGCCAACAATTTTCATATAAAACTTTACAGAAACAAAATGCAAAGCTTCTAACATGTTTTGAACACACTAATACATCAATTAGCAAAATTACAATGCTTAATTTTTACAAAATTTAAAAAATACCAATGTCAGTGTTCTAGATGAAATTGAACACTGCGAATTTGTTTTAAAACCAATTCTCACAATTTCAATCCCAATCAACTAATTTATAAACATAATAACATATTCCACAATTAATTTATACAAAAATTAACAATCAACATATATTTTGATTTTTATGAGAAATTTTATTTTTCCCAAACAGTTCACTATGACTTTTGAAAAACATAAATTATCCATTATATCATATATATATATATATATATATATATATATTCATGAATTAAACAACTAATTAAGCATATCATCACATATAGACATGATATGAACACTTTTATATATATATATATATATATATATATATATATATATATATATATATCCAACATGCTATACAACTTCCAAAACATGTTTTAAAGAGAATGAAAATATAAGGATCATAACTTTAAAACTGATTTTTACAACAATTGTATTTTGAAAATCTTTCCATGGCACACAATTACATATGAAAACCTATGAACATCATATATACATAGTCACAATTATACAACTTCATGAAAACTCAACTTTTGACAGAGAATAAAATGCATGAAACATATGAATTGAGTTCTATAATAATTAGAGATTATAGATACTACCTTTTGTTAATAGATTGAAAGATTAAGCGATATGAGTTCAATTCTAACAATTTTTCTTCCTCTTTTCTCTTCTCTGCTCTTCCTTTTCTCTGCTCTCTTTTCTTCTTAGTTCTTAGTTTAGACTTAGGAAAAACTAACGTAGTGTAGATATATTACAACTGATATAATATACGTATACTAATGATATATATGTAACTGCTAATTACTTAATATATATAATAAATACATTTATTATGTAAGTTACAAAATTCAAAAGCCAACTTGGCTTGTTTGGCTGCAAGAAAATTAGAAACTAGTTTTACTTACTTAGGCATGGTTTAGGTAAATTAGGTTTAAGCTAGTGTAAGGGCCCTGTTTGGCAACAATTTTTAAAACAAAAGCAATGGCCTTGTTTGGTAAAAATCATTTAAAATTCTTTTCCTTTTTATTTTAACAAATCATTTAACACATACTTTAATGTCATATTTGAATCAATTAAATATTAATCACCTAATTTAATCAATTAAAATCTAACATCAATTAATCACATAAAATTTGTCACGTAATTATAATTACTCGCTAATTATAATTCATGTAACACTTCATCACATCTAATTTAATTCTCTCTATTAAATTAGAACTAAAAATAAAAATTAATATACATTAATTAAATTAAATATTGCACATTCATTTAATTAATATATACCCTTAATTAAATAACTCCATAAATCACATAATTTATTTATTTAACTCAATAAATAAATCACATAAAATATTTATTTAATTCAATAAATATTTAAAATTAAATATAAAATCTCAATCGTTACAGTAAGGGCCCCAACATCGGGTTGTCTTTGATTCTGAACTTGCCCCAGTCTTGCTTATCATCTGGGATGATTGCTTTATTGTATGTTTGACAAATGGGCTGATAAGACACCGAGATCGTAAGAGTCTTTTATCTCATAACCCACATAGTGAATAAGTAGTTGATATGGGCTTTGATGTTTGGATGCCCCCAATCATTATTTCTGACTTGTGGGCGCAATTGACTTTGATGGTTGATATCCAAAAGCCTTCGGATTCCACTGAATTGGACTCAAAGGCTTATGATGGTTGGTAATATGATGGCTTTAACCAGATTTGGTTTGATTTATGAGGGTTAATTCGTGGCCTTTTTCTCAGGGAACAGGTCGTCGGGTATGAAATAGACTTTGCCAGGACGGTAACCCATGGGCTTCTCTGGGTCAAAGGAGATCAAGTCTTCTCGCACATTAGGAGTGATGAGTTGCTGACAGGTTGCATCCTATGATGATTGCCACTTCATCCCTATGACTGGTCGTCTTGATATATCGATGTCTCTTCCTTTCGAGACTTGCTCCGAATTTAATGGAACATTATTGAGGTATCGTTGGGTCCTCTCAACCTGTGTCATCGATCTTGAGTGTATTTCTTGAATGTAGGCTTTTTAGGTTTGGCCTTTATGAGTTGACTCCTACAATGGAGGAGTATGAGCTCCTCACGGGTTTGGCATTAGATCTTCCATATGCCTGGACAACCAGTAGTGATAATGAGATGACTGTTCATGACCATGACTGATCTGAGATGTGGATTCATCACTGCAGAGGTTATTGCAGAACAGGTAGTGTCCATTAACTTTTTAATTGATCGCTTTGGTAGGTTGGACAGCTACGAGCGATTCTCTAAGGATCTTATTATTCTGGCAGATGAGTGGAAGTTCTGTTGATGTGCATCACTGCTTATTTGTACATGCCTCTGTATATGGACCACTTATATACTGGCTTGATGTTAGTGGTTCATGCCCTCAGACAGGTTGTACAATTTTTGTTGATGATATTTGTTAGGACTCTGAGGTCGGCTACTTTTTGCAATACCCATCCAGGGGATTTATATGAGGTAGCGTCGTTCTACTGTATGTATGGTTCATGACAGATTTGAGTCCGATCGGCACTTTAAGACACCATGGGTACTGCTTTACCCATGAGATAGCCATATCCTACTCTTTCCAGCCAGCGGAGTGTTCAAATACGACAACATGGTTGGCTTTTTTTAGATATTGCGCATCCCTTTCCGATCTTACCATGCTTATGGTTGAGTTCCCCCTACAGCTTCATCCCATATGCAATTGCCATGGACTATCTGCCCCTGGCGGGTTTGAGAAGGGTGGCCATATATCGTCTACTGGCAGTCATGAGCCAGTTTGATCAATTTCAGAGCATTCACCACTTTGAGGGAGCTATGGATCAGCGGATATCAGATTCATCATTATCGTCAGCTGACCTTACCAGGACTTATGATTATTGGAGTCGTAGGGAGAGTGCTAACTTCTCTACTATCCATCCAAATCGTTCTCCAAAGTATTCTGTATGGTTGGAGGCCGATAGCACATTGGTTGCAGTTATCCAGTTAGCTCCAAGCATTAATTCAGAAGAGGAGGAGCCTATGGAGGATCCTGATTCTCCCACGGAGGATGATTTGTTTATGGGTCTGACAGCGGCTTTAGTTAGTTATCCTCCTAGCGTTCCTGGTGGGACTAATCCAACAATTGTTAATTCACTTGCTCGGATGACTCTTGAGAAGGATTAGGCTTGGGCACTGACATTAACAACCCTTTCTAGCAGGGATATAGCTTTTGATTCTTGAGACGAGGCTCGAGCTACTCGAGATGTAGCATTGGTTGAGAAAGATGAGGCTCGATCCACCTGAGATGCAGTTCTTGAGGAAAGAGATGAGGTCTGATCAGCCCGAGATGTAGCTTTTGAGGAGATTAAGGAGGATTAATTGCCCGAGACGCTGCTTATACTGCGAGGGATGATGTCGTAGCTACCCGGGATGTCTATATTACAGACAGTACAGTCCTCAGATCATATACAGGCAGTCTGGTTGGAGAGATATGCTTTCATAGATGGCCACAGTAGCACCATACAAATGGTAATGGATGTTCTGGCTAGTATGGAGGCTGAGGGTATTGCACTTGCAGCCTCTCCTCCATCTTCAAAGATAGATGTCATGTTGGCATTGCCTTCTCGTCTATCATCGGGTCCATAGACTAGCTTTATTTTTCCTCAGCAGGGCCTGTTGGCCAGGGAGACTTGATAGTATTTGATTTTTTATAGGGTTTCGGTGTCTTGGGACTAATTTTTTTATTCGTTTTTTGTTTTTCTTTGATGATCAACCGCACCATGAATGGCTGCATACGTACTCCCTGGGTGAGGGAGATTAGGTCATCTGTAGTTCGAGTTTTGTGTGAGAGGTTTGAGAATTGTCTCTTTTGGGTTTGAGTTTGGTTTGATGGGTTTTTAAATTTTTTGTTTGGTTTAATGGGTTTTTGAATTTTTTGTTTGGTATGACTGCACCAGAAATGGCTGCTACGTACTCCCGGGTGTAGGGAGATCAGGTCATTCATAGTTCAGTCTTTCCTTAAAGGGTCGATTTTTTGATTTTGTGATTTTTTTTGTGATTTTTTTTGTGATTTTTTGATTTTTTGATTATCTACATGCATGGACATAAAAGGCATAATGCTAAGAAAGTGATAATGTCCCAACAACTGCTGGAACTCGCAACCTTCCTCTAGATCTACGTCTTCTTGGCTAGCTGAGGCCTGATAGTCCAGTTGTCAGGGGTTATGTTTCCTTCGAGGCTTGTAATAGAGGTTACCTCCTGGTTTGGAATATCTTCAATCATGGTCCTAATTTGATCGTCTTTTTATTCAGCATATCCCTTAAGGAGGCTCAAACTGGACTTGTCGCAGAAAGGGATGAACTCTACATTCCTCGATGGGTTGGCTTCCACGAGGACTTCACCTCTTTTTTCTTCATCTGTTCCTTCACCTTTCTCATGGGCTTGAGAGGATTCGAGTATGAAATCCCTCTTGCACTGTTGTTGTATTTCTCGCAAGGGACTTTCCTTTTGGGCTTTTTCCACACGGGGAAGGATTAGTATCTCCTCCTCATCATCCAGGAGGGTAACATCAGGAATGTGGTTGCTGGCTTTGGGTAACAAGATATTTGATGGTGGAGGATTAATTTCCTTGGAGGATTTTCTTGTCTCCTCTGTCACTCCCGACATTAATATCAGTCCACCTTGTGTTCCGCCAGGATTGGTGCTCATAGCCGTCATATCCTTTGAATTGCCTGTCTCGAGTGGAGATCTTAAGCTCTTTTTTTTCCTCTCGCCTTTTCTATTCATGGGGACTTCTATCTTCAGTTCTCCATTTTCAATGAGATCCTGGATTTTGTGTTTTAGAGACCAGCATTCCTCAATTGCATGTCCAGGTGAGTTAGCATGGTAGAGATATATCTTTGTGGCATTATAACTTTTCATCTCGGGTTTTGCAGGAGGCAATAACTCAGTAATCTTTCTCTGCGCCACCAACAATGCTAACATATTTTCCAATGAGTCCCCCAAAGGTGTGAATACTCTTCTCCGCATACTATCCCTGACTCTCGGTGCCATAGGATTTCGAGGGTTTACCAGTGTTTGGAATGTTGCTTTATATTTCCTACTTGGGATTTCGCTTTCCTCTGGACGATTCTTCCTTTGGCGAGATCTTCTAGTCATTTTACCATTCCACCTTTCTCGTCTACTCAACATGCTTTGATCTTCTTCAGCTGGCTGATCTTAGAGGGAGATAGGCTTATATTATGAATAACCTCCTCTTTTTCTTGGCTTTCTGATAGTTAAGCGAAAAGCTGCCTTGTATCCTGATGTTGGAGCACTATCAGATTAGCCAGCAAAGTTATTTGATGTTGGATCGTATCCAATTTTTGCATCACTGTCATACCCTCCTCTGAATTTTCCAGCTCTAGGACATTTTTTCTGTTCCTTTGGGGGTATTCCTCCATCCTTCGTATGTATTTACGATTTGGATATATTTCATCGCTTCCTGACCCGATCATATTTACTCATTCCGTATCATGCGGTATTAGAAGGTTGGTGTTGACATTTGGATGGTCAGGTTGTTGGACCACAATATCACCTATTTCGATCAGGTTTTGGATTTTATGCTTTAAAGACCAACAATCTTTTGTATCGTGTCCTGGAGATCCTGAATGGTAAGCAAATCTTTGGCTAGGATTGTATCTTTTGCTTTTTGGATCCAGAGGTGGAGCCAGTTCGGTAATTTTCTTGTGATCTATTAACATCAGCAACAAGTTTTCAAGGGAATTGCCTAGTGGAGTGAACACCTGATTTTTTGTACTTTCAAATTTTCTCTTTCTATCTTGCCATTGGTTGAATGTAGTTTGTTGTTGGAATGACAGATTGTATTCCTTATTCCAGATGGGGGGACAAAGGTTGGGTCTCCTGGACTGCCCCTGTACAATGAGGGATACATCTTCATCGCCTTTCTTAGATATCCTCATGGGATCACTTGCATAATTGCCAGACTGTATATGCTCGACGACTACTTTCAAGTCCGTGAGATCTTTAATCTTTCCTGCTTTCAGGTCCATCTCTGTGACGCCCCCAAATTCGGGTACTTGAAACACGTACTTGGTGCTACACGATAACATTCATACGAACTACTTAATATATTATAAACTTAAAAGTTAAATCAAAGTTAACTAATCCCCAGGTACAATGAACCTTAAATACTTTATTACATGATAGATACCATATTATCTCAATACAAAAGTTCTAAATATTACTCTAACACTTTATAACTACACTTTCAGCTTCCCCTTTCCTTTGTCCTTGCCAGAACCTTCTGGTCGATCACACTTAGCTGAAAATATTTAATTTAAAGCAAGAATAAGCATTTAATTGCTCAGCAAGTAATAGCAGATAATAAACATTGGCTAAAAGAAATAAATGTTTTATTTGAAGTATACTTCTACAACAAATCAATAGTTGTGAAGCCATTTGAAACAAATCTAACAACATATCAAACCGTTTACCATTTTGAAACGACGTAGTGACTATAAATGTTTAGCGGTCAATAGTACTTGAACCATTGTTTTCAAGTTTGAAAAGGTTTGTACTGAAATTCATCTGCAAACCGTCATAACTTACAGACACGTGGGGTGATAAGCCCGTATGCCCTGTATTGATCAACACTACATGCTGTAACGATATATCCGCCTTTGGAGCATAAAAATTTCCCAATTTTAGGATGTTCATACTCAGTCTGGATTCCAAACTAAGGCAATTCAATTGGACGACTCTATCCTAACCAATACTATTCAACCATACATTTCATGCTATGTCTAGCCGAGTCAAATAGCGTCGACAACTTTTAAACCATGTATACATACCAATATCGAATAGTAGGTATCAAAACTTGTCATATTAAAGAATTTTGAGTTCAAGAATACTTGTTCAAATACAACAGTTCATACAAGTGAGAACACATGCACAACAAAACTTAGCTTACAAAGAACAGAATAATTTTCGATTATATATGAATCATATGAACACAGTAATAAGATACTGGTAAACAATAAATGAATCGAATGAAATTTTAGAGTTTGCTTGAATATAATGAATTAAGAATACTGGTTCAATAATAAATAAGTTAGAAACTTGCATACTAAAAGAGTATAGAAACTTGCTTACAAGATCCATTGCATAAAGTAAATGCATGGGCTATGATACTTGCCTTTATCCTTGCTTACAGCTACACAATATAGTTATATCTTTAACACAAAGATCTAACATTAATAAGATTATTCTTGAAATCAGTATATCACATTATGCTTCATAATACTACTACTTTATAAGTAAATTATCTAGCATGTAATCACATAATCAAATATTAGATAACCCATTAAAGAGTACGACTGCACTATCTTAGACTTCATACGGTAAACTATTTACTATTGTAGCAAACTGAATACATTATTTCAGTAAGCTGAAACCAACTGTTTTCCCTTCCTGACAGTTTCAGTTTCCATTTCAGTAACCTGAAATGTTCATTTCAGCAAGCTGAAATACTCTATTCACGAAAATACCAAATCAGCTTATTATTTTTCTATCCTTTGGCCAAACATGTATACCTATAATCCATACACAAAAATAATTTTTCTGGAATTTTTCAACTCTCTTAAGTATTTTTCAAAAATCCATTTCTAGTTAATTCCTTAAAAAATTAGCTACCTCACCTTAACTCCAGAAATTCCCAACTCTTGACGGGATCTTACACATGTTAACATGGACATCTAGTTTAAATTTCCTGGCCATCGGAGTTATAGAACTCCGATTATAGCGGTTTTCGTCGGACAAACCCAAATATTGTAATGACCATAACTCGGTCAATTCTATTTTTGGACACAAGCTACTTTATATCATATATTTTCATGTCCCAAAAGATTGGATTTTATTACATTAATTAAGTTGCCAAAACTGCCCTTTGAATTTCCTAACAGCCTACTTTTTGCCATTTTTCAGATTTGGCATCCTTTACTAAAAATCTGTCCACACAAAAATCTACAAGGAATTTTTCAGTGCTTCCACTTGGAAACGTTAGAAGACCCATAGTTCTAAGTCCAGAAATTAACCAAACTCAATTCAAAACAGAATAGGAGATATGATCTTTTTAATTTCAGACTCCGTTTTCACAAAAATAGATTTTTCAATCTTTGGTGATTTTTTAATAAAACTTCCATATTTCACATAAAACCAACATAGCTCATCATAATACCTACTAAGACCTTGTTTACTCACGGATCTACCATGATCCATGATCTATATCATCAAACATAAGATTAAACACAACCAAGGCTAAGAAAAATTAAGTTTTCTACATTTTAAACAACCTAGTTTCTATTTCTTAGTTTAGATCCAACTTTTGATTCATCAAAGGGTTAGATCTAAACTTAAAACACTTTTAAACACATAGATTTAAGATTTTAAACCTTGCAATCATAACTTTACAAAAATCAAAACTAAAATCAAATAAAAAAGAAATTAGTCTATATAAATAGAAATCTTTTTATTATTCCTTAGCTTTCCTTTCACACCTTCTTACTAATTTTGGTTAAGGAACTAAAAACACAAAAGAAAAACTTTCCCTCTTTCTCTTTTCTCTTTGCCGAACACTCACTATATTCTCTCTATCTATCTTAGTTGCTTTCTTTATTTGCTAATGAGAAAATTAAATGAAAGATAAATAGAAAATGAAATGGGTACAATTCGGTGGTAGTGGGTTAATAAGATTGTAGAGATATATTTTACATATATCTAACATACCTCCCAATATCTCTCTCTCTCTCTCTCTCATACTCATTATTGAAGTGGTTGCTTGCACACTATAGATAACTTGTCATCTTAGTTATAAGTGTTGTTAAGAATAAGAAATTGACACATGTGTTGAGTGTGAGAATAACTTAACTAACTTGGGAAGCAACATGATTAAATACATCCCCCCCTTTCCTCTCCTTAAGTGCCGCCCACCTCCTCCTTTATAAGCCCAATTGGTTTTTTTTTATTATTATCTTATCATACTTTACTAAATGTCCAAAGGTTCCTTAACACATGGGCTTAGCTTGGGCCTCCCCTTATAAATCTTTGGGCTTGCTAATATAATTCTTTAGGCTTGCTAATTTAATTGAGCTTGGGCTCCCTCCATTAATTAATTGTGCCACTAATATACTTTTCCTTTACATATAATATTGGGCTAGCTTAATAATTTAATTGTTCTTAAATTAAATTAACTACAAGTTCCATGCTTAAAAAAACAAATGGGCTACAAATTAATTCTTTGGGCCATAAAATCAACTTAGTTCCATGCTTTTAATTTTTTATCTTATCCTAATCATTAATTTAGGGTTCCTTACACATATTATTAAGTTAATTCCTTACTCATATATCTTTAATTTCATAACCCAATTTGACTTACTTTACCTATGTTATAAAATTAATTACTTGAGATGTATAAAATAGATCTCTTAGGTTATTTAACTACCATACCTAATATATGTATTAGGTTGCATAACATTATTATTAATTCTTCTTATATACAAAATAAATGTATACACATTATATAAAGTATACATATTCAATCAATTACGTAACCCACATAAGTCATCACACATTCCAATAGTTTATTAACTTAATAGCTCTAATTGGCTTAATAAGTTATGACCACTCATATAAACAGTATATATAATTCATTTCAATAATTAATCACATAATGTACATACATATCATCTTAAATACAATAACAAATGTATTAATATTCAAATCCCTATTTGAAATTCGAATTAGGGTTTTGAACAACTATTCATCATTAAATTGACTAACTTACTCAATCCATATAGCATATGTTCAAAATATTTCTGATAACAATAATTATAATAGTTAATAAAATAATAATATATAGATAAAAAAAATTCATTCGTAAAATTATAGTCGTATAAATTCTCGGTCCTTAAATTCTCTCCTCCTTATAAGGATTCGGTCCCCGGAATCACCATTCACATACTCTTAATTTCATGTCTATCCTTATATTTTATTTATAATTTTTTTATTGAATTACTACATTCTCCCCTCTTTATACGATTTCGTATTACGAGTCTAGAACTGTTGCGCGTCTTGATCTATTGCTTGCGGTCTACTTGCACCAATTATGGTAGTTCCCAACGGAAGTCAAATTCCTCCTTCAAAAATCCTTTTATTAACGAGTTATTATTATAATATATATCTTTTCCTGAAATTGTCTTTCATATGCATATATTCAAGGATTCCTAACGTTCACAAGGTAAACGTACTTATCCTAACAATCTCACGGTATATAAGAAAATAGGTTATATTCGAATCAAGTATATACATTGATCGAAATCATACTTGGAACTTCATCTTCAGCTGCTACTGTATCTTGAACCGTTATATTGAAGGTCCTTGTAGTTGATTTATTTGGTGGAGTTGGACCAGCTATTGCGAATCTTCCACTACTATTCCCTCTATTAGCATTTCCCCCATCGGTTCTTCACTCCGGACACTCCCTCACCATATGGTATGTTGATCCACAAATAAAACACCCACTATTCTTCCTTGGATTGGGGCAGTTAGGAGAGATGTGTCCTTCCTGTCCGCACTTAAAACACACAAACATTCCTTTCAAACACTCACTCGAGTGATTTTTCCCACAATTTCCACACTGTTCAACCTGCTTCTTCATACCTCCCTGCCTATTATCAGTATTTCCCGCATTTTTCCACTTTCTTTTTTCACCTCCACTTCCATTGCTTCTGTAAGAACCCGAATTTTCAGATATTATTAAATAAGGATTTAATAAATAAAATTCTTAAACTGTGAGATGGGTTCGAATAAGAGTATATATATGTGATATGAAGTATGTGGTATTATATTACATAGGGTAATATGGACTATGTAATATGTGTTTTAGTGATTTATAAATATACTATTAATATATATTTGTTACTTAGCGTAGAGACGATTCAGTGGAGATGAAGGAAGTGGATAAATCCCTAGCGATATTAAATAATTTATAGAATTATTTTATCGTAGTAAGTTGGTGACATTAAATATCCTTAATGTATAATCACCATATTCTTGTATATGTGTATTAATAACTAGTATGTTTACAATATAGGTTATTATTAGCACTTAAGCTATCCGTGAATGGGTTTGGATAGTGAAGCATGAGTTAGTTAAGGGAATTAACTAATAAGAATAAATATTAGTTAATTTAAATTGGGAGTAATATTAGAGAATAATATAATGTGAGTATTGAACCTTAATTAACTATGATGATATAGTACAATATTTAATTTACTTAAGTAAAGAAGTGAATTAATATGTGTGTTGAATATGTGATTATAGTTGCTACTTTTTATATATATTACTTAGAATGGTAATATGTAAGAAAGTCTAATGTACGAATAACGTTAATAAATATATATATACGTTATTAAAGAGAAATGAAAATCATTATATCTTTAAATGAATATGTGAAGAAATTATTTTGGGAATAATTTATAGAAAGGAAAGAGAAATAAATATTATATATTTCTAATAAAGGATATTAAAATAATTTTTAATATTGAATTATTTTAATAAATGGAAGAAATGTTATTTTTAAATAGTAATATTACCTTATATATTTTGTATAAGGTGTGATTGATTATATGGTAAATATATTAAAACATATTTGCTATATGTAAATAAATTGATGAAAATAATTTATTATAATAAAAAATAAACTTATTATCTATTTTCTATATATAATATATGTACATGTGCCGTGCCTATAATTATTTTTAATAGATATTATATTGAGAATAATATCTTGAAACAATAAATAAATTATTTTCTAATAATGAATGCCTTTAATTGGAGAAAACACAATATTTTATGTCATGTTATGGTGGAATACGTAGTTGTTATAATAGTAATGTATTTTCAAGGGAGTTAATTAATAAAAGAAAACTGAGTTATTTTAATGTATTAAATAACTTAGGTTATTATTTTACCATAGACTTTATAAATAATTAATAGAGTAAATATTAATTATTATATGCGTAAAGGTTATACATATTATGAAGTGTATAAATAATTGAGGTAGCTTAGCATTTAAATGCTTGAGTCACACCAACATTATATTAAAAGGATATTAAGTGTGGTGGAAGTAATAATAAGCTTAAGATTGAGCTTGTGAGAAATACCTTGTGTGGCACGATAATAGATCCGATGATGAATTAATTAATTCATGGATGGAGGAATTATTAATTAAACAATTAATCTATGTTAATTGTTAATTTTTATTATAATGGTATGTTGAATTATTATTATTGCGAGTGATAGCATGTTAATAAGTATATTGGTTATAAATATAATAAGATTTATATTTATCTAATGTGATAACTAACCATATAAATGTTAATTAATTGTTATGGAGATAAATAATTACATTGGTTGATGATGGATGAATTAATTAATATTTTATTAATTAATTAACTTTCATTGAGTATAATAATATATAAACGAGTAGATTACTAATATGATTATAATTGCTCAACTAGTTGATATGTGCAAAGGATGTGACTATTAAGAGTATAACATATAGTAGTTACGCATATGTTATATAAAGTGTAGTGCAACATTAATGTGACTATATATATATATATATATATATATATATATATATATATATATAAACTATATAGTAAGATTAATTGCATTATGTGAGTTACATAATAGTAAGTGTTTATGTGACAATAAGTGTATGGGTGAACATTGATGTATAGTAATATCAATGACCATTGTTAATTGATAATATATGCAATAAGTTATTATAACTGTAATAATAAGTACCGTTATGATAATTAATAAACGTTATGATAATACCCAATTGAATTATATTCGGTGTTAAGAAAATGTACATGGATTATATTTGGTATATATATATACCCCTACTTGATACATTGTATTGTTAGTTGCTCATTTGAAACGACATCGTAACACCAATTAAATGTATCACCTAAGTATACATGGTATGTAATGTCTATATGTTATAACATAACTGTTATATGTAAGTCTTGTTGCTCATTTGCTGAGATTAAGTAGCATTGTCCAACAAAGAGTGTCCTCATCTCTTCTTCACGTGAACTCTCAAAGCCTATAGCTACTCTATACTCATTCTCAATTTCAACAAAGCATAGCTAATAATTATAAGGGGAGTGGGATTCATGATGAATTCACCAACTCTCCCTTAACCATTGAACAATCCTACATTCCTTTGGTTTGATCTAATGGAGAATTACAATGTCTGTTTATTCATTTGCCTATAAATAGAGCCTGCCCTCTCCTTCATTTCATTTGCTGAGAGTTTCAATTGAGTTAAGAAGGAGTATTATAGCAGTATTGTAAGAATCATTGTAGCAGTAAACTCAATTAGGCAATTGCAGAGGTATAACTCCCTATCCATGTTCTTCAATTTTCAAATTCTTGATTTTGCTAAGTTAGATGTTAAATTGTTTAGAGAATAGTTGTTAATGGTTATACAAACGTTATAAACTTGTTAAATCTATAGTGTAGCATGTTTAGTTTCGAATTTTGCTGAGAGAATTTTGATTTGGGTTGGTAACTGCCGAACAGAAAGCAATCTCTGGTTTGGCCGGACACCGACGCAGCTGCACCGGGTTTATACCTGGGAGCAGCGCAGCTGCGCAGGGTCCTGGATTTTGGTTTCTGTTTTCTGCAGTAGCCTGCTATGTGATAACTTGTTGATATTATTTAAGACAAGCATGAAAACTGGTATAACTCCTATAAACATGTCCCTTGATACAACATGAATGTTTATGGCCATAATAGCATACACTTTTGATAAAAAGCTTTCTAGTTAGAAGTGAACTTAGAAATGATTAAAGTGAACTTCACCACAAACATTTCATGTGATCATTCTGATTTTTGTGAACATGATCATATAGTCTCTATTGACATGAAATGTACGTTTAAAGTGTTGAATAAACTAGCATACGTGATTGCAAGATTCAAACGATTTCAAAGAGAAACTTAAGAACTTTTTGAAGCGAACTTGACCAAGACTTATGTCTTTTAGATTCTGACCATTTGACTACGTGTATGTAACTTATATATGTGTTCTAATATATGAGAGTTATGGCTACGAGGTACTTTGCATATACTAAGTTACCTTTGTTGACTTAGTGCAATTTTTATGAAAACTTAGAATGTAAAGGGTAATAGCATCCAACACCGTGTGAGTTACATTATGATTATGCAAGCATGTATATTAGGATTTTATTATGCCTATGGACATGTTGATATAAGCATCATTTGGTTGAAATGAGAATACCACCTATGCACACGTATTCAAGTAATGAAATTCTAAGGCATGAACTAATGTGGGTTAAGGTATATACATGTAGTATACGCACAAGCATAACTACTTTGTATTGTTTGATTTACTTAAGGTAGATGAAAGTTCGGCATAAAAACCATGTGATTTTGACTTGGACTAAAATGAGCATGCTAGATTTTCAAACTTGCTTTAGTAACCTTATAAACATGATAAACATAGTAGTCTTGCATGACTAGTTTAAATACGACAAAGATTTTGAAAGGTGAAACTTAGAAAGTTTGAATGTAATGGTTTCGATAAGGTTTGAGAAACGTAAGAGCAATGTGGATTATAGATTTATGAGTTTTAAATATGTGTCGAACACTTAAATAGTTAAGTGTGTTAATATTGATATTGAGTATGGTTAAGATATAACTATACGTACCTAACGATACTAAGCGTATGATAGGAAAGTGAAATAAGGTTCTAAGAACCAATATAAAAAATAATGTAATACTTATTATTATATTGAGAATGTATGAATGTATGACTAATGGATATGAATCCATGATTATATAACTATGTAGGATTACACGAAGCGCAAATATCTTAAGCAGTTAAGTCGTAGTTGTTAAACTACGAATCAAGCAAGTCTTTCAGTTCCTATTTGATATATGAATTTAATAACTGTTAGTCGAATTATATTATGCTATGATAATGTGAACTTATATATGAACTGTATATGAGATATAAATGAGATTGAAGTTGATTTTTGATGATATACTTGTTATGTGAAAAGTAACATGCGTAGTAAATATATATTGTTTATAAATGCATGAACTGATTAGATGTTGTATGTTATGTGATGCATGAAAACTGTTAGAATTGTTGAGCTGTCTAGCTCACTCTTGCAAATAACCATTTTTGCAGGTTAAGGACTTACGATAAAAACTCCATGCTTCTTAATTGATAAAGATAGATAGTATCGCATTGAAGAATACTACGTAGATTATTATCTAGACCGTGTTTAGGTTCTAGATGATGTACTTGATAGTTATTTACGTTGTTTAAAACTTGTCGTACTGTAAAGATATATTAGTTGATACATAGAGGATATCAAGTCGAGTTGTAAACGTTATACGATAACTCAAATAGAATGAATCATATTATAAAGTTGATTTAGGGATTTGTAATTGATTCAAAGTTATGGAATCAATAAGAAGAATTTATTCAAAGGATATTAAAAAGTTTAAATTATTCCGCATTTTAGTAACATCGAATATGATGTAAAGAAGAGATCTTGGATATAAATAGAATTTATATTCTAAATTGTAATAAGCAAAGTTGTATTCTTTTACTAATGATTAAAAGATGTAATAGTTTTGCGTTAGTATTTGGTTAGTAGTATCGTGACTGCACCGGATCCAAGGTAATAGAAGTGACCCGGATTTGGGGGCGTCACAGCTTCCCTTCACCTTGACAACTCCCTCGATCTTAACCTTATTCTTCTTTTCCTTGTTATAGAGACTCATGGCCTCACTTCCACCTTCGGCTGTAATAGCCTTTTCCTAGAGCGATCCAAAAGAACCAATCTGCAACACCGCCACCTTATTATAGAGCCAGGGTTTTAGTCCATGCTCAAACCTTCTTGCCTTCCTTGCTTTCGTATCCACTTGGTGTGGAGCGAATCTAGCTAACTCATTAAACTTAGCTGCGTATTCCGACACAAACATATTTTCCTGCTTCAATTCTAAAAATTTCACCTCTATCCTTGCCTGCATACTAGACGAGAAATAATTCTCGAAGAACAGTTTCTTAAACCTAGTCCACGCTATCACTCCTTCTCCAGCTCTAGCTTGATTTGCCTCCCACCAAAAATTTGCCTCCCCCTTCATCATATAGGTAGCAAAAGCCGTCTTTTACTCCTCTGCTACCCTAACAATAACAAAAGCCTTCTCCATCTCCTTCACCCATGTTTGGGCTTGTATAAGGTCTGTTGTCCCTTTAAATTCTGGCGATCCTACTACCTTGAAGTTTTTAAAGTTTGCCAATTAATTGTTTGTTCGATTCCTTGCTGCTGGTGCTCCAGTTTGCATGGCTTGTGCCAACATATTCGCAAGATTCTGCATCGGGTTTGCTTAACCTTCTGCGTTACTAACAGATTCTTCTGCTCTTTGGTTTTGATTTTGTCTCCTTGGCTGCATTATCTGGTTAAACAAAACCTTAAATTATTCTTTCTTGTTTTATATTACATGCCTCATCGTATAAGTGTTAACATTTAAAATGTCACATGAGATCTTAAACTCAGACAAACATATAATCAGATAGACACTTACTATCTTAATTTTCAAAAATCATTTACTTAATCAAATATATATTCATATTCATTCAACGAGTTCATAGTATTCCATATCATATAGCACATATTGCTACAAACACTAATCATTCCCTGTGACCACAAAAGTCGGGAATCCCTGCTACAACTTATACAAAAGTTGAGTAATTCATTACACACATAGGCACATCATACACATATTTCCTACCATACATAATCATATAATACTTATCCTACTTGCTTCCTACACCCTCCCTTGATCTTGGACAACCTTTCGCCTGGTGACCTACCAACCCACATATAAAACATACACCTTGCTTCGGATTGGAACAATGAGGAGAGATATGTCCCTCCTGTCTACAATTGTAGCATACATTTTGCCCTTTCATGCATACGTCTTCATGTTTTGTACACTTTCCTATCTTTTTAAAGTTTCCTGAGTAAAAATTAGAATTTTCTAGATCACGGTCATTCATCTTTCTTTTCTCTTTCTGACTTGGAGCTGCACACGATATACTGCATTTGGCTCCCATCTGATCAATTTGGATCTTCAAATTATCGTGTTCTTCCATTATTTCGATTAAAGCCTTTTGCAATTGACTATTTAGTAATTTTTCTATTTCCCACAACTTTTCCAAAGAAGAAACCTTATTCTTCAAATTATGCACTTCAGTTGATGCCTGATCAACTCCAACTTCCGTGTCTGAATCACTATCTATCAGTACCACCGTTACTGGTTCTGATACTATATTTTCCAAAATGATCACCTCGTCAGTGTTTCATTCCATGTGAGCCTCTATTTCAGCTTTTGGCTTAGATATTGGCTCGGATAAGATGATTTTTCCTTCATCACGATATAAGAGTCTCCTAATCCCTTTCCTCTTAACATCTACACATAATTTTATTTCTTATTAGTACATATTATAGACACATAACAAATAATAGTTTTATATAAGTTACTTTTATTTCATTTTATGACAAATTTCCTTAATTAGTCTCCTTTAAACTCTATTTGAGTTACTTGTTTTTCAACGCTTCTATCTAGCCTAAGGTAACCCCACCTAAGGTTTCTAACCTAAAGCTTTGATACCAACCTGTGACGTCCCCAAATCCGGGTACTTGAAACCCGTACTTGGTGCTACAGGATAACATTCATACGAACTTCTTAATATATTATAAACTTAAAAGTTATATCAAAGTTAACTAATCCTCAGGTACAACGCACCTTAATACTTTAGTACATGATAGATACCCTATTATCTTAATACAAAAGTTCTAAATATTACCCTAGCACTTTATAACTACTCCTTCAGCTTTCCCTTTCCTTTGTCCTTGCCAGAACCTTCTAGTTGATCACGCTTAGCTAAAAATATTTAATTTAAACCAAGAATAAGCATTTAATTGCTCAGCAAGTAATAGCAGATAATAAACATCAACTGAAAAAAAATGTTTTCTTTGAAGTATATGTCTACAACGAATCAATAATTGTGAAGTAATTTTAAACAAATCATAACAACATATCAAACCAATTACCATTTTGAAACGACGTAGTGACTATAAATGTTGAGCGGTCAATAGACCTAGAACCATTATTTTCAAGTTTGAAAACGTTTGTACAGAAATTCATCTGCAAACAGTCATGACTTACGGACACATGGGGTGATCAGCCCGTATGCCCTGTATTGATCAACACAACATACTGGAATGACATATCTGCCTTTGGCGCATAAAAATTTCCCAATTTCGGGATGTTCATACTCAGGCTGGAGTCCGAACTAAAGCAATTCAGTTGGACGACTTTATCCTAACCAATAGTATTCAACGATACATTTCAAACTATGTCTAGCCGAGTCAAATAGCGTAGACAACTTTTAAACCATGTATACATACCAATATCGAATAGTAGGTATCAAAATTTGTCATATTAAAGAATTTGGAGTTCAAGAATACTTGTTCAAATACAACAGTTCATATAAGTGAGAGCACTTACACAACAAAACTTAGCTTACAAAGAATAGAACAATTTTCGATTATATATGAATCATATGAAGACAGTAATAAGATACTGGTAAACAATAAACGAATAGAATGAAATTAATGAGTTTGCTTGAATATAATGAATTAAGAATACTGGTTCAATAATAAATAAGTTAGAAACTTGCATACTAAAAGAGTATAGAAACTTGCTTACAAGATCCATTGCATAAAGTAAATGCAAGGGTTAGGATACTCGCATTTATCGTTGGTTACTGCTACGTAATATAGGTATATCTTTAACACAAAGACCTATTATTAATAAGATTATTCTTGAAATCAGTATATCACATTATGCTTTATAATACTACTACTTTATAAGTAAATTATCTAGCATGTAATCACATAATCAAACATTAGATAACCCATTAAAGAGTACGACTGCACTATCTTAGACTTCAAACGGTAAACTATTTACTATTGTAGCAAACTGAATACATTAATTCAGTAAGCTAAAACCAACTGTTTTTCCTTCCTGACAGTTTCAGTTTCCATTTCAGTAACCTAAAATGTTCATTTCAGCAAGCTGAAATACTCTATTCACGAAAATACCAAATCAGCTTATTATTTTTCTATCCGTTGGCCAAACATGTATACATATAATCTATACACAAAAATAATTTTTTTGGAATTTTTCAACTCTCTTAAGTATTTTTCAAAAATCCATTTTTAGTTAATTCTTTAAGAAATTAGCTACCTCACGCCTAACTCCAGAAATTTCTAACCTTTAAAGGGATATTACACATGTTAACATGGACATCCAGTTTAAATTTTCTGGCCATCGGAGTTATAAAACTCCAGTTATAGCGATTTTCGTCGGAAAAAACCCAAATATTTTAATGATCATAACTCGGTCAATTTAAGTCGGAATAAGTCCATTTTTGGACACAAGATACTTTATATCATATATTTTCATGTCCCAAAATATTATATTTTATTACAATAATTAAGTTGCCAAAACATCCCTTTGAATTTTCGAACAACCTACTTTTTGCCATTTTTCAGATTTGGCATCCTTTACTAAAAATCAGTCCACACAAAAATCTACAAGGAATTTTTCAGTGCTTCTACTTGGAAACGTTAGAAGTCTCATGGATCTAAGTCTAAAAATTAAGCACACTCAAAAATTCAAAACAGAATAGGAGATATGATCTTTTTAATTTCAGACTCCGTTTTCACAAAAATTGATTTTTCAATCTTTGGTGATTTTTTAAGAAAACTTCCATATTTCACATAAAACCAACATAGCTCATCATAATACCTACTAAGACCTTGTATACTCATGAATCTACCATGATCCATGATCTATATCACCAAACATAAGATTAAACACAACCAAGGCTAAGAAAAATTAAGTTTTCTACATTTTAAACAACCTAGTTTCCATTTATTAGTTTAGATTCAACTTTTGATCCATCAAAGGGTTAAATCCAAACTTAAAACACTTTTAAACACATAGATTTAAGATTTTAAACCTTGGAATCATAACTTTACAAAAACCAAAACTAAAATCAAATAAAAAAGAAATTAGGCTATATAAATAGAAATCTTTTTATTATACCTTAGCTTTCCTTTCACTATTTCTTACTAATTTTGGTTGAGGAACTAAGAACACAAAAGAAAAACTTTCCCTCTTTCTCTTTTCTCTTTGCCGAACACTCACTATATTCTCTCTCTTTCTCTATCTTAGTTGCTTTCTTTATTTGCTAATGAGGAAATAAAATGAAAGAGAAATAGAAAATGAAATGGGTACAATTCGGTGGTAGTGGGTTAATAAGATTGTAGAGATATATTTTACATATATCTAACATACCTCCCAATATCTATCTCTCTCTTTCATACTCATTATTGAAGTGGTTGCTTGCACACTATAGATAACTTGTCATCTTAGTTATAAGTGTTCGCAAGAATAATAAATTGACACATGTGTTGAGTATGAGAATAACTTAACTAACTTGGGAAGCAACATGATTGAATACATCCCCCCTTTCCTCTCCTTAAGTGCCTCCCACCTCCTCCTTTATAGGCCCAATTTGTTTTTTTTAATTTTTTTATTACCTTATCTTACTTTACTAAATGTCCAAAGGTTCCTTAACACATGGGCTTAGCTTGGGCCTCTCTTTATAGATCTTTGGGCTTGCTAATATAATTCTTTGGGCTTGCTAATTTAATTGAGCTTGGGCTTCCTCCATTAATTAATTGTGCCACTAATATACTTTCCCTTTACATATAATATTGGGCTAGCTTAATAATTTAATTGTTTTTAAATTAAATTAGCTACAAGTTCCATGCTTAAAAAAATAAATGGGCTACAAATTAATTCTTTGGGCCATAAAATCAACTTAGTTCCATGCTTTTAAATTTTTATCTTATCCTAATCATTTAGTTAGGGTTATTTATACACATTAGTATGTTAATTCCTTACTCATATATCTTTAATTTCATAACCCAATTAGACTTGCTTTACTTATGTTATAAAATTAATTAGTTGAGATGTATAAAATAGATCTCTTAGGTTATTTAATTACCATACCTAATATATGTATTAGATTGCATAACTTTATTCTTAATTCTTCTTATATACAAAATAAATGTATACACATTATATAAAGTATATCTATTCAATCAATTACATAACCCACATAAGTCATCACACATTCCAATAGTTTATTAACTTAATAGCTCTAATTGGCTTAATAAGTTATTACCGCTCATATAAACACTATATATAATTCATATTAATAATTAATCACATAATGTACATACATATCATCTTAAATACAATAACAAATGTATTAATATTCAAATCCCTATTTGAAATTCGAAGTAGGGTTTTGAATAACTATTCATCTTAGCTTCATTTTTTAGTCAACTTATAATCATTAAATTGACTAATTTGCACAATCCATATAGCACATGTTCAAAATATTACTGATAACAATAATTATAATAGTTAATAAAATAATAATATATAGATAAAAAAAATTCATTCATAAAATTATAGTCGTATAAAATTCTCGGTCCTTACAATCTCTGTCACTTCACCATGTTTGATCATCTTTGAGAATGGCTTTCTTATTCCAGCTAGGATCCTCTCATAGTAAGGTGCCTCTTGGATGTCTATGAAGGTCATCACCATTTTAGTTTCAGTCATAGGCGGGCTGACCTGTGCCGCCAGACGTCTCCATCTTTGGGCGTATTATCGAAAAGACTCGTTGTTTTATTTTTTGACCTTAATCACTTGATACCGATCCGGAGCCATCTGAGACTGGAAGCTGTATTGATTTAGGAAGGCATGAGCTAGCTCTTCCCAACTGTGGTTTTTTGCATTATCAAGTTAGGCATACCATGTCCTAGGCTCTCCAATAAGACTCTTTTAAAAAGGCTGCATTTTGAGGCTTTCATCTTCAACATAATACCCTAGCTCGCCAATGTATACTTTCAAGTGCGTATAGGGATCGCATGCCCCATTGTACTTTTCAAACTCTGGAACTTGGAATTTGGCAGGATATCTAGCCCTTGGGAATATGCAGAGATCTGAATAGGTGACACTCCCAAGGTTTCCATTTCTTTTTATTGAACGGATGGTTTCTTCCATTTGTTAGACTTTGCTTCGGATATCGCCAGTTTCCCGATCTTTTCTGAGATTTGTGATTTCAGGGGTTTTATTGGTTCTTTAACTAGATTGAGGTTTAGGGATTTTTATTTCCCACTTATTGTCAGCACTTCGATTTCCACTCCGTGAGGAGGACTTTGTTTGATTGAGAGTTGTCTGGCCCTGAGTACTTTTACTTTGCTATTTTAGAAGGATAGCCAACTCTACTATTTGATTCTTAAGTCCCTCAAACTCGTTTTGAGATACCGATCCCGACTCGTCTTGGATACTTTCAGCCATATCGATGGATAGGCTTTGTGCTTTTTTAGACTTAGATTTAGTGACAGGACCAATTTTTCACCTACAACAAAATGTAGGCGTGTCAATTTCCTGATGTAGGTAGGGATAGGATGCATGTCATGATGTGGTTTTTAAATCTTATCCTGCAAAACAGAGGTCAGTTATTTTGATGATAGGAGGACAAAAGGTATATGACAGGAAATGTAAATCTTTATGATATTTACATTTTGTTCCTTTATATTTGGAATTGAAAACTAGACTTTGAATTGAAAGAGGAAGGCATGAAGAAACTTCCTGTCGAATTTGGTTAATCAAAGGCTCCTATCTTAGGTTACTCTTGTACGGCTTTTTGGTATGAAGGTCCCTAGATCATCACAATTTACTAGAGGGGAAATTAATCTGATCTTTCAATTAGATCGAATCTGGGTGGTGCATTTTAATGAGCCCCAGAGACATTACTTATCACCGACGGGTTTTGCTTCCTTATGAGAGGAACACAACATACATTCACATACATCGCCCTCACCGTATGCATATGATGACAGTTGGTGCGAAGCACTAATATGGGTACGAAGCACTAAAAAATGGGAAAACATTCATTCACATTCATTCAATGTAAAGACGCAGAATTCACGCATTCATAGTTTTGAAAGGGAAATGTTTTGAAAATATTTGAAAGCGGCCTAAGCCATCTACTATCCTCGGCAGAGTCGCCGCCTGTCGACGTCAGGGAAAAATTCGCGGGTCGGATCACAACCCGGATCTTTCTCTCTTCCAAAGTTATCTCTACCCTCACTTTTCTTATTACGAAAAAGGTTTTGAAGGATTTTTTAGGAAAAGGCCAACATGTATCATGTCGACGATTTGAACATTTTACAGAGTCGCCAGTTGGTAGATTTGAAATGGTTGTACAAACTTAACCGAGTTTTGTTTGAAAGATGCCTAATTGCTGGACACTGTCGAAACATGATCTTTAAAATCGGAGTTTTGAGCTTGGGGGCTTGGTTAAGTGTGGGGAAGGTGTTAGGCACCCCACAATTCCTGTGTTAACACGGTACCACATCTTTTCAATATTTCCTTTAAAACTAAAGTGCGTGTGTGAATGCTGTTTGAAAATTGGGCCTATATTTGATTTGATTTGAAAGTATGTTTATGCATCGTTGAACCTATATACGAAGGGTTTGATTTGATTTGCAAAAAGTCTTTGATTTGATTTGCAAAAGTATTTGATTTGATTTGAAAAAAACTTTTTTCTTTTGAATAAGATTTAAAAATGATGCTTTGAAAGAAGGTTATCAAACCCTTACGCTAACATAGGAATTGAAGCATGCTGATACTTCCGTTATATCTTTTTAGCCTTAAGGCTCACATTGAATGGTGATTGTCGGGCTGCGAAGCATCCTCGACCATAACAAATATACAAGTGTCGGTCTCCTCATGGGCATGATAGCCATCGGAGGGACTCTGACACGACAAACCATATGTTCACTATGTTGAGACCTTAAATTCGGATAACCATTTTAAGGTCTTTTGTATGTACATTTTTACAGAAAAACTGGCAGGTTACATTCGTAAAGTGGAGTTTATCCATCGTGGGAAGTAGATTCCGATCGATTTGATCGTGAATCCCACGATTCCTAGGCTCACATATGAGTAGCTAATAAACCTGCACAGTTCAAATTTATACAGAAATATATCTAAATGCTATAATGGCCAAGGATCCATTAGTAAATCCTGGCTAGCGCTAACCAAAGCGTCTCGTTCCCACTAGATAGCGATCTAAGAGCCGCGAGGTTGCTTTTCAACTGAAACTAGAAAAATAACTAGATTTATGTAAATCTCAGCCATTCTAGCTTCCCGATTCCGTCTGTACCGATTTTGACCCATTTGAAAGCTAGAATTGGCGAGATTTAAATAAATCTAGTTTGCCCGCAGATATGTCAGTGCTGATTCATATAAAATAAATATTTAAAGCAATAATTTAATAAAAACGAGTAAAGCAATATATATATAGTTATATATTCGAAAGCTATAAAGGGCGATGAGTTTTCACACCGGTGTCCGAACTAGAATTGAAATATATATATATATATATATATATATATATATTTATAAAAGCTGTATAAAAGCCACGGAATGATCCAGGTTGGACAGAATTGAAATATATATAAAAACGCAGTAAAAAGGGCGATGGGTTTTTATTCCTGTGCCCAGACTAAAATTGAAATGTATATATATATATATATATATATATATATATATTGACAGAAAAGTAGTCAACCAAGACTAGGAAAAGAACCCAGTGGTGGTGAAGGCTGCTTATATATGCATATTTATATATAAAAGCAGTAAAAAAGCCACAGAATAATCCAGGACGAACTGAAATATAAATATATAGAAACGTAGTCAACCAAGACTGAGAAGAGAACCCAATGGTGGTGAAGGCTGCTTATATATGCATATTTATATATAAAAGCAGTAAAAGGGCCACATAATAATCCAAGCCGAATTGAAATATAAATATATATAGAGACAGAAATGTAGTCAACAAAGATTGGGAAGAAAACCTAGTGGTGGTGAAAGTTGTTTATATATGCATAAATATATATAAAAGAAGTAAACTACCTCGGGTTTGACATCCGGGCTTGACAGAATTGAAAAGTTAGTATATATATAGTTAAATATATAAAAAATCCAAACCCGGACTGGGAAGATAACCCAGTCCGGCGAAGTTTCTTAAAACGAAGGTGCTAGTACACTGAAGCTGTTAAAGCTGACGGATCGTCAATCCAAGTTGTAGA
The DNA here is from genome assembly GCA_020205555.1 of Panax stipuleanatus. NCBI lineage: Eukaryota > Viridiplantae > Streptophyta > Magnoliopsida > Apiales > Araliaceae > Panax > Panax stipuleanatus. The sequence goes on from CM035115.1 coordinate 20,228,509, forward strand.
AATACCAGAAAATGCGTTTATGTACAAAAATATACCAATTTTTGACAAAAATGTACCAATTTTTGACAAAAATGGCCACGGAACTAAGTTTCGGGCATATTTAGAAAACGAAACTTGATATGCAAGTGCAAAACAGTACAAAGAAGTAGTATTAACTTGCTTATCATAAAAATACTCACAATGGACTGCTACACGGGCTTTTTTCCAAATCGTAGGCTTTAAAAGTCCGAATATACCGGTTATTTTTTGATATGTGGTAGTATGTGGGTATATGTACGTGTTAGAGTAAAAAAATTTGGGTTTGGAAGACAAAGGTTTGGTCGAGAAATGAAACGGACAGGGCTCCAGAATGATTTCTAACTTAAAAATGAGCCGGGGGTGCACTTCTATATATAGGCCAGGGAGCCTCAGCTCTACTTGCTGCTACAGAAGGTAGAGGTACGGCTCCACTAGTGGGGCCCACATGTCTGTTTGAGTCGTCTCAAAGTACGTGCACTCCGAGTAACGCGAGGTTGAAGTCAAAACTTTCTAACTTTTGATCGGAGCGTCCGTTTGAGGCGTGCTATACCTTTCCGGAAAGCCCTCGCAGAGAGAGTCACAATGACATGGGATAAAACATTTTTTGGGTCCAAGAAGACGGGTTCATAACCAGGTCTTCTATTCCCCACAGTTTATCCGTTGAGCTATCTTGCGCTGTTTGCACTCGGGATCATCGTTGTGGTTTATTCTGACCTTCGTGGCATCAATTCAGCTTGAATTTGACCGAAACAACTTAGGGTTAGTAAAATGACCATTTTACCCTTCCCGAGGTTGCCTTAGTGTTAGCATGGCCTTTGGTTGACTTTCGGGATTTGTTTCCAAGACTTAGATCCCATTCGAGTCTGTTTGTCCTCAATGTTGTCTCTAAAGTTGATTTGTTCGTTCCAAGTTTTCTCTTGGAGGTGTTGTGGAGCTTAAAGTTTGTTCTTGAAGTTTTGTTGACTTCATGGGTTGAGACCGGGGATGACCTATACCTCCCGGGTTGAGACTGGGGCTGACCTGTACCTCCCAGGTTGAGACCAGGGCTGATGTGATGCTTCTAGTTTGTCTCTGAAGGTTGGATTGGCTTCCCAGGATTATCTCTGGGGCTAAATTGGATCTTCTGGTTTTGATTGGGGCTTAACTGTACCTTACGGGTTGTGACCATGGCTGAATTGATATCCATGTATTAAGACCGGAGTTGATCTGATGGCCCGATATTGAGATTGGGGATGACCTGATGGCCCGGTATTGAGACCAGGGTCGAACTGATGGCCCGGTATTAAGACTAGGGTTAAATTGATGGCCCAATATTTGAGACCTGGGTTGAGCTGACGGCCCGGTTTTGAGACCGGGGTTGATTTGACGGCCCAGTATTGAGACCGAGTTTGATCTGACGGCCCGATATTGAGACAGGGGTTGATTTGATGGCCCGGTATTGAGACCGAGGTTGTGCTGACATTCTGTTATTGGTGATTAGGCTTGAGTTTGACATCCCGATATTGGTGATCGGGGTTGAGTTGACATCCCGATATTGGTGACCAAGGCTGAGAAGAGGATTTTGCCCTCCTGCAGGGTTAGTAACAGAAAAATGAAATTTCGAGTATCTATAGCGGCAACAATGTCAACCTTATCAAAGTCACCTAGGCTATCATAGATGATGTCATCCCCAGCAGAAAGTGATGAAAATAGTTTGCGGTAGCCTATTTTTGACATCCCCAACAAAACGAGACAGCAGCCTAACTATAATAACCTGTCAGTGGATGTCCGACAAGCAACCGGCTGACAATGCTTCCCCAAGGGTTATCATGAATAACGTTATCCCCAGCAAAAGCTAACGTAATCAATCAGTGATAACCCTTCCTCCTCGAAGGTATCTGACACTCATGACATACCATATCATGCATTGCCTCCCTTTTGCATTTGCATTTCCCGTGTCTACTAATCTTTATCTTGTCCATTTCATTACATTGCATGAACATGATAAAGAGGGGGATCTATAGACACTCAAAATTTCTTGTCCCTGTTAATAACACTGTAGGACGGCAAGATTGTCTTTTTAAATCAACCCCGGTCTCAATATCGGGCCATCAAATCAACCTCGGTCTCAATATCGGGCATTCAACTCAATCCCGGTCTTAATACGAGGCCATCAAATCAATCCCGGTCTCAATACCGGGCCATCAACTCAATCCCGGTCTCAATATCGGGCAATCAGATCAACCCCGGTCTCAATACCGGGCCATCAAATAAATCCCGATCTCAATATCGGGCCATAAAATAACCCCCGGTCTCAATACTGGGCCATCAAATCAATCCCAGTCTCAATGTCGGGGCATCAAATCAACCCCGGTCTCAATAACGGGCATTCAACTCAGCCCCAGTCTCAACCCGAGAAGTACAGGTCAGCCCCAGTCTCAACCCGGGTGGTACAGGTCAGCCCCGATCTCAACCCATGAAGTATAGGTCAGCCCCGGTCTCAACCCGGGAGGTACAGGTTAGTCCCGATTTCAACCCGGGAGGTACAGGTCAGCCTCGGTATCAACCCGGGAGGAACAGGTCAGCCCCGGTCTCAACTCGAGAGGCACAGGTCAGCCCTAGTTTCCACCCGGGAGGTACAGGTCATCCCCGGTCTCAACCCGAGAGGTACAAGTCAGCCCCGGTCTTAACCCGGGAGGTACAGATCAGCCCTGGTCACAACCCGGGAGGTACAGGTCAGCCCCGGTCTGAACCCGAGAGGTACAAGTCAGCCCCGGTCTCAACCCGGGTGGTACAGGTCAGCCTCGATCTCAATCCAGGAGGTACAGGTCAGCCCCGGTCTCAACCCAGGAGGTATAAGTTAGCTCCGGTCTCAACCCAGGAAGTACAGGTCAGCCTCGGTCTCAACCCGGGAAGTACAGGTCAGCCCCGGTCTCAACTTGGGAGGTACAGGTCAGCCCCAGTCTTAATTAAGGAAGTCTGGTCAACTTCAGGAACAAACCTGAAGCATCACAACATCTCCAGAGGAAAACCTCAAGTGAATAAGTCAACCTTAGAGACAACACTGAGGACAAACAGACTCAAATGGGATCCAAACGTTAGAAACAACACTAGGAAGTCAACCGAAGGCCATACCGACACTAAGGGCAACCCCGGGAGGAGCAAAATGGTCATTTTACCAAATTTAAGCCGATTCTATCAAACTCAAGTCGAATTGATGCCACCAAGGTCAGAACGAACCATAACAATAATCCCGAGTGCAAACATCGCAAGATAGCTCAACGGATAAACTGCGAGTAATCGAAGACCTAGTTATGAAGCCATTTTTGTGTACCCAAAAAAAGTTTGACCCCATGTCATTGTTACACTCTCTGCGAGGGCTTTCCGGAAAGGTATCGCACGCCTCAAACGGACGCTCCGATCAAAAGTTAGAAAGTTTTGAATCAGACCTCACGTTGCTCAAAGTGTACGTAGTTCGAGACGATGGGACCCACCATGTGGGCCCCACCACATGGAGCCGCACCTATACCTGCAGCAATAGCAGGTAGAGTGGAGGCTCCCTGGCCTAAATATATGAGGTGCCCCCCCCCCCCCATTTTTATAATTTTGAAACGCTTCGAAACTTTGCCCGTTTGGTTTTCTATCCAATTCCTTGTCTTCCAAACCCAAATTGTTTCACTCTAACAGGTAGATATATCTACATACTACCACATATCAAAAAATAACCAGTAGATTCGGACGTTTAAAGTCTATAATTTGGCAAAAAGCCCGTGTATCAGTCCATTGTGAGTATTTTTATGATCAGCAAGTCAATACTACTACTTTACACTTCTTTGCACTTGCACATCAAATTTTGTTGTCTAAATATGCCCAAAACTCAGTTCTGTGGCCGTTTTGCTAACTTTTGGTACATTTTAATACCTAAACACATTTTCTGGCATTTCTACAACACGGATTGACGATCCGTCGCTTCCAACAGCTTTTATATACTTGCACCTTCGTTACTAGCAACTTCGCCAGACTTGGTTTTCTTCCTAGTCCGGGTTTATCTTGTTTTTGTATATATTTAACTGTATATATATAATAACTTTTCAATTCTGTCAAGCCAGGATGTTAAATCCGCAGTAGTTTACTGCTTTTATATATAAATATGCATATATAAGAAGCCTTCACCACACTAGGTTATATTTCCAGTCTTGGTTGACTACTTTTTTACACATTTACATTCTAGTTCGGCCTGGATTATTCTTTTGCCTTTTTATTACTTTTTTCACCATTCACCACACTGGGTTCCTAGTCTTGGTTGACTATTTTTCTGTCTATTTCATATTCAGTCCGAGCACAGGCGTGAAAACCCATCGCCCTTTTTACTGTTTTTTCTATATATATTTCAATTCTGTCTAGCCTGGATCATTGTGTGGCTTTTATACAGCTTTTAAATATATATATATATATATATATATATATATATTTCAATTCAAGTCCGGGCACCGATGTGAAAACCCATCGCCCTTTATAGCTTTTGTATATATAATTATATATATATTGCTTTACTCTCTTTTATTAAATTATTGCTTTAAAAATTTATTTTATATGAATCAGCACTGACATATCTGCGGGCGAACTAGATTTATTTAAATCGTCAACTCTAGCTTTTAAATGGTTTAAAATCGGTACAGACGGAACCGAGAAGCTAGAAAGGCTGAGATTTGTATAAATCTAGCATTTTTCTAGTTTAAGTTACAAAAGCAACCTCGTGGCCCTTAGATCACTACCTAGTGGGAACGAGACGCTTCGGCCTGGTGCGAACCAAGATTTACTGAATGAATCTTTGGTTCTGGCAACATTTGGATATATATCTATTTTTGTACAAATTTGAGCTGTGCAAGTTTATTGGCCTCCCTATGTGAGCTTAGGAATCGTGGGATTCGTGATCAAACTGATCAAAATTTGATTCCTACGATGGACAAACTCCACTTTACAATTGTACCCTGCCAGTTTTTCTATAAAAATGTATATACAAAAGACCTTAAAACGTTTATCCGGATTTAAGGTCTCAACATAGTGAAAATATGGTTTGTCGTGTCAGAGTCACTCTGATGGCTGTCATGCCCATGAGAAGACCGACACTTGTATATATTTTGTGGTCGACGATGCTTCGCAGCCCGACAATCACCACTCAAATTGAACCTTAAGGATGAAAAGATAAAATTAAAGTATCAATATGCTTCAATTCCTATGTTAGCGTAGGGGTTTGATAATCTGCTTTCAAAACATCATTTTAAATCTTTTCAAAAAGAGAAGCTTTTACAAATCAAATCAAACACTTTTTCAAAATTAAATCAAATACTTTTTGCAAATCAAATCAAATCCTTCGTATATAGGTTCAACGATGCATAGACATGCTTTCAATCAAACATAGGCCCAATTTTCAAACAGCATTCACAAACACACACTTCAGTTTTTTAAGGGAAATATTGAAAAGATGTGGTACCGTGTTTACACGGGAGTCATGGGGTGCCTAACACCTTCCCCACACTTAACCAAGCCCCCGAACTCAAACTTTGTTTTCAAAGATCAAGGCCTCTTTCAAATAAATCTCGGTTAAGTTGGTACAATAATTTCAAAACTACCAACTGGTGGCTCTGCAAAACGTTCAATCGTCGACATGATACACGGTGGCCTTTTTCTAAAAAACTCTTCAAAACCTTTTTCGCAATAAAAAGAGTAAGGGTAGAGATAACTTAGGAAGAGAGAAAGATCCGGGTTGTGACCCGACCCCAGAATTTTTTCCTGACGTCAACAGGTATGAATCTAATCTCCATCTATTTCGTTTAATTAATAACTGTGCAGAAAAGATGATCCGGGTATATGGCTTGTAAAATTTTAAAACTCTGATTTTTAACGCTTTCGCTTATTTTATGTAATTTGATTGTGTCCATGATTCTTATAAACCTAACAGTACCAATCTATCCCGATTCACTAATCCCCTTTTTAGTAATCCGACGATTAGGAACTTTTTTAGTTTTAAGCTATCTAAGAATTTAGATCTTATTAGCATAATCATCATCATGATTCTAAAAGCATTGCTTAAAACTATGGGTTTATCATATTTTATTATAACAGAAGCATGTAGATAATTAAATGCCTTTAATTAAATAACTCTTTTATTAATAAATGAATAAGATTGTTACAAAGTATATGCTTTATCATCAAACATGATTGGCTTGTGTGCATACTACTTTTATTATCATCTTATTGTCGAGCACATACATTGGTTACTAAATCATCTCTTCATTCGTCCATTTAACCCTAACTTTAACACAAAGAGCACATATGAGAGAGGGGTGTGGAAGTCCCCCTGTTATGCCCCCTCGAAGAGCCCTCTAAATAAACTGCTGAATAATAAGGCGCACATCCATCTGCTTCCTTTTTATCAAACAATAAAGCAAGATCGCTTTCTCATTCGTCACGTTGCTAATATACGTGCATGGCATCAACTTGAAACAAATAAAAGAATACCACGCCTTGCCATATCGACTAAGTGTGGAATGTGGGAATGTAACGCCTAAGAAAATTGGACGTTTATGTAAATGAATTTTATTTGATTTAATTGAAGAAAATTTATTTATATGTTTATTAAACTAAGTAATCTATTTAAAGGCCGTTCTATGACCTAGAGAATTAGAATGTGGTTAGGATTCTAGCTACATGCTAGAAATAAATTATCTGAATTTCCAAGACGAAAATAAAAGATTTCTGAGGAATTTCTGTAAAATTACTATTCATCCGTTTCTGCTCGAGAATTATTTTTGAATTTTCGAGAAACGTGTAATGAAAGGATTTAAAGACGGGATGGAATATCTAATAATATTTCAGTTATGGCTCACGAAGTTTTTACGTGAGGACTTAAAACCCTAAGGGTTAGGAAAAGTAAAACCTAATAATAAATTGGTAAAGTATAATAATAATGATTATTATACGGAATGAATACGACTATAATACTATATATTATACGAGTATAATACGAAGAGGATACGAGAATTAATAAGATGTATAATACGAATTTTATACAAAATAAATATATTCAATTTGAATTAAATTTAATAACCAAACTCGTGGGTCGAACCGATGGGTTAACAGGTGGGTTAAACCCACGGGGCAACCCATGAGCACATGGGGGGGCATGGGAGACATGTGGGGTGCATGTGCTAGCACATGGGTGTAATGCCCGAGAAAATCGAACGTTTATTTAAATAAATTTTATTTGATTTATTGAATAAAATTTAATTATTTGTTTATTAAACTGAGTAAGCTAATCAAATGTCGTTTTATGACCTAGAGATTCCAGAAATGGTTAGGATTCTGGCTATGTGCTAGAAATAATTGATATGAATTTATAAGACAAAAATAAAAGATTTTTGAGAATAAAAATATTTTTGAAAAAAAGACGAAATAGGCACTATTCATATATGAATTCCTAAGGGTTAGGATTTTTCCTTAAGGGTTAGGGTTTGAGGCCCTAAGCCTTTCTGGGAGAGCGAAATGTCGAAATGACATTCCGTCGAAAGATTTGACGGTAATATATTGTGAAAAGTTAAGTTAGCCGAGAAAAGTTTTTTCAGTAGGAAATCACTATTCATCCGTTTCTACTCGAGAATTATTATTGAATTTCTGATAAACGCGTAATGATAGGATTTCAAGACGAGATGGAATATGTAATAATATTTCACATATGGCTTATGAAGTTTTATGTGAGGACTTAAAACCTAAGGGTTAGGGAAAGTGAAACCTAATGATAATTAGGATTAAGTATAATTATAAAAGATTATTATACGGAATGAATAGGCGTATAATACGAGATATTGTACAAGTATAATATGAAGGGGATACGAGAATTAATATAATGTATAATATAAATTTTATATGAAGTAAACACATTTTATTTGTAAGGCACTGTATCGTATGGTGCCAGTGGAATTAAAGGAGTTGATGATTCAGTTGCAAGAACTGTTGGACAAGAAGTATATATAACCGAGTGTTTCTCTATGGGTAGCATCGATATTGTTTGTAAAGAAAAAGGAGGATCGTTGAGGCTTTGTATCGACTATCGAGAGTTGAACAAACTAACGATCAAGAATAAGTACCCATTACCCAGGATCGATGATCTCTTTGATCAGTTGAAAGGGGCAAACTATTTTTCTAAGATAGATTTAAGGATGGGGTATCACCAATTGAAGTTTAGAGCGGAGGATGTACCTAAGACGGCATTTAGGACTCGTTACGGCCATTACAAGTTCTTGGTGATGTCATTTGGGTTAACGAATGCACCAACCGCATTTATGGACATGATGAACAGAGTGTTCAAATAATATTTGGACAAGTTCGTCGTGGTGTTCATTGATGATATCCTAGTCTATTCCAAGATGAAGGAAGATCACGCTGAACAATTGAGATTAGTGTTGGAAGCACTAAGAAAGGAGAGGCTGTATGCGAAATTCATTAAATGTGAATTTTGGTTAGAAAGAGTGCAATTTTTGGGGACGTCATTGACAAGAAAATGATTTTAGTAAATCCAGTGAAAGTGGAATCAGTTAATAACAAGGAACAACCGAAAATGCCAACCGAGGTGCGGAGTTTTCTAGCGGGGTTGAAGGAGTATGAAAAAGGTTATCTTACTAATGACCTTGAACTTGCCGTAGTGGTTTTTGCCTTAAAAATTTGGAGGCATTATCTATATGGGGAGAAATGTGAGATCTACACAGACCATAAAACTCTGAAGTATATCTTCACACAGAAAGAGCTGAATATATGGCAGAGAAGATGGTTGGAGTTGATAAAGGATTACGACTGTGAAATCCTGTATCACCCAAGGAAGGAGAACGTGGTGGCCGATGCCTTAAGTAGAAAGGGTCGGTCGATGTTAGCAGCTCATGAGGAGTTGATAACAGAGATGGAAAGGATGGAATTAGAAGTGAAATGTCCAACTGAGGAAGGGGAGAAGCTGTTTGCGATGGAGGTTTAACCTACTATCGTAGAGTAGGTGAAGGAAGTGTAACTCAAAACTGATGAGTGCGAACGGATAAGGAAAACGATTGCAGACGGTACCGAGGATATGTATTGTCTTGATAACGAAGGGTTATTAAGATTTGAAGGAAGTATTTGGGTTTTGTGTGAGCCGGAGTTGAAAGAGGAGATAATGGATGAAGCTCATCATTCGAGGTACTCGATTCATCCTAGTAGTACTAAGATGTATCAAGACCTTTGAACCAATTTTTGGTGGACAAATATGAAGAGAGAGATAGCTGAGTATGTGAGTAGGTGCTTAACTTGTCAGAAAAGTTAAGGCCGAACATCAACGATTCAGTGGTTTGCTACATTCATTGGACATTCCGGAGTGGAAATGGGAGCATATCACGGTGAACTTTGTGGTAGAACTTCCAACTACGCAAAAAGGATACGACGCTATTTGGATCGTTTGACGAAGTCGGCTCATATCCTTCCGATAAGAGTCAGGTACTTAGAACAGCCAGCTAAGCTTTATGTCAAGGAGATTGTCTGAAGACATGGAGTACCAATTTTGATATTGTCAGATCGCGACCCTCGATTCTCCTTAAATTTCTGGAAGAGCTTGCAAGAACAGTTGGGAACGCAGCTAAGGTTGAGCACGATGTATCATCCACAGACGGATGGACAAAGTGAAAGGACAATTCAAACGCTAGAAGACATGCTAAGGTCTTGTGTTATGGATTTCAAGGGGAGTTGGGACGATCATCTACCGTTGGTAGAGTTCGCCTACAACAACAATTATTATGCTAGTATTGGCATGCCGCCTTACGAAGCGTTATATGGATGAAAGTGAAGAACGCCACTGTGCTGGGATGAAGTAGAAGAGTGTTAAATGTTAGGACCAGAGATGGTGCAACAAACGACGGAAGTGATTAAGTTGATACGAACACGACTAGTATCAGCTCAAGATAGATAGAAAAAGTATGCCGATCCACATCAAAAGAACAGAGAGTTGGAAGTTGGTTCGTATGCGTTCCTGAAGGTGTCGCCTTGGAAAGGGAAGATATGCTTTGGGAAAAAAGGGAAAGTTAAGTCCTTGGTTCATAGGACCTTTTGAAATTTTGAGAAGGATATGAGAGGTAGCATATGCGATAGCATTACCTCCAGAGTTGAGACATATCCATAACGTGTTTCACGTATTGGTATTGCGTCTCTATAAGCCAGATTACATGCACATAATCGAGTATGAACCAATTCAAGTCTAGAAAGACTTAACCTATGAAGAGATTCCTATTCAAGTCATTGATCGGAAAGAACAATTTTTGAGAAGCAAAGTCATACCTTCGGTGAAGGTGATATGGAGGAACCACAATGCCAAAGAAGCAACGTGGGAACTCGAAGATAAGATGAGGAAGGCTTATCCTCATTTGTTTGACTAACTTATATCGAAATTCTAGGGATATAATTCTTATAAAGGGGGGGGGGGGAGATTGTAATGCCCGAGAAATCGAACGTTTATGTAAATAAATTTTATTTGATTTATTGAATAAAATTTGATTATTTGTTTGTTAAACTGAGTAAGCTAATCAAAGGTCATTTTATGACCTAGAGATTTCAAAAATGATTAGGATTCTGGCTATGTGCTAGAAATAATTGATGTGAATTTATAAGACAAAAATAAAATATTTTCGAGAATAAAAATATTTTTGAGAAAACGACAAAATAGACACTATTCGTATATGAAACCCTAAGGGTTAGGGTTTGTGTGATATCCCGAGAGAATGTGAAGTATAGTTGTCAGGATGTTCATCATCTGACGATTATAACAGATAATGATCCTTGGGGAAAAGGATGCCAAAAAGATAATGCGAAGGAATGATTAGACAAATACCTAATTGAATTATTATGTTGAGATTTTTCAACATAAATAAGAAGAAGTAAGATTAACTCTTCGTCGAAGGGTTGTAAGGATAATGCATCCGGGAATGGTTGTTGTAATACCCGACTTAAAAAAGGAAAAAGATAAAAGATAATATAATCCGATAATTAGATAATAGAAGTATTGTAACTAATAATTAATTATACATATTTAAAACCTATAAGGAGAAAATAAGTCATTTAAGTTATTTAATTTTAAAAAGACTCTTTTACTTGGTAACCTATTTTGCAAAGGAATTACATATATTTAAACAACTAGAAAGAAAGAAAAGAACTTAAAAAGTTATTTGGCTTTGAAGTACTGCAGAACAGAGAAGAAGAAAACTCAAAAAGGTAAAATATAAACCCTTCTTTTTCAATTATGAAATAATATTATATTATATATGTATGATTAGATTTTCTTTAAAAAAAAACTAACAACAATTATAATAATAACAAAATATTACGAATTAAAATGTTATGTTTGTATTTCGTGTATATTTTCAGCCTATTGAAATTTGATTAAAGCTCACTATATATTAATTCGTATTTATATTTGTATGTCTGTTATCAGACTGTTTGTATAAAATAGTTTGTGTAGTATACATAATTGTAATTGGGATGTGATGTGATGTAAACCATATTTAATGGTGTTTATTAATATATAATGTGAAGTAATGCGAATATATGGATATAAACTAACCTAAGCAATGAGTGTGTGCTAGCATGGTTTAAAGAATCAGTATATGAGTTTTGACACTTAATTGACTATTTTTTTTTTATCTAAAGTTATATATCATATATTTTATTGTGTTTTAGTTGTGTATTAGATATTAAAAATATTATTTATATGAATTAAACCGTTTTGATACAAGTGATTTTGAGTCTGTGGCGAGTTAGTTTCTTTAAATTATTAGTATTATTTTAGCACCTAAGAATATAGTTTTTATTTGTTATTATTTAAAATGAGTAGATTAATTAATTAAAAATAATTATAATTTCAAAAATGGTGTAATAATTTGATTACTTATTGAATTAAAATTAAGCATGGGTGTGTAAGATAGGACGTAAAAATACGTTTGAGGTAGGATATTTTATCCTAATGATTTCTATTTGTTCTAATTTTATATTTAGGACTTGTTCGTTTTTAATTTCGTGTTTCGCAATATCGAGATAAGTGGCTTTCCGAACTATTTAGTGTTTTTAAGATTATCGCTACTTTAATATATGCCTTAAAAATTATTCGAATGCCTATATGTATGGTTTCAAAATTGTTATGTTTTATTTAAGGCTTCCATTTAAATTAAACTGTTATGCTCTTCTATTTCAAAATTTGGATCAAGTATTTATTTTTGAACCGTGAAATGAGATTATATGATTTTGAACTGGGAAAACGTATCATTTAGAATATCGATAATATTAAAAAAATATTTTGAAAACCTCAGTTTGACTATGTATAGAGCTCGTTATTGATTACGTTTAGGTCCGGAGCTAATATAGGACCTACTAAGGCGCACACCTTTTAGATGCCCTTCGGGGAGCGTGCATTTTTTTATAGATATTTTAGTAGGGTGCGTATCATAACGTTATCGAATTTTTGGACCATGTTACAGGGTTATTGTAACCTTAGTCGCTAAGGCTGCGGATTAAAAGATATATGATATACATTAAAATCAATTTTTGAATTGTTTTAGTTTTGAAAGCTTATGTACTATTGTTATTGAAGAAAAGTTATTTCGAAAAAGTGTTTTGCAAATTGTACTTGATTCGGCTAGATAGGGAGGATTGCTATTTGCTGGGCTTCATTGCTCACCCACTTACAAATTTTTACAGGTCCCATCGTTGAAAGCTGAGCACTTATTTGATACGCTTGGAATAGATGGAGTTTAATTTTAGACATTGTTTCTTTTGTTGATGGATTTTGATAAAACTATTAATTTCGAGTAGCTGTGTCTCAGTTATTGGAATGTGGTATTTATTGGTATTTCATTTGGATTGATTTAAAATATATTTATTGTTGGGTTTTAAGTTAAGATTATTGTTGAGTTATTTTGTTTGTGCTGCGCATTATTGATATTGTTACCTTGCGAGCCTTTGGGCTTGTGGCATGTAGCACTTCGGGCCTATATCGGGTTCGGGGTGTTACAGATGTGGTTTGAGAAATTCCGAGGACGAAATTTTTATAAGGAGGGAAGAATGTGACAACCCGGAAAATTGAATTGTCTAGAAATTAAGTTTAAAGAATTAATAATTAATAAAATAAATTTTATTGATTATATTATAGATTATGTGTTTATTAATCATTATATGACATAGGATGATTAAAAATGGGGAGGATTCTGACTACGAGCTAGAATGAAAGAGAAAGAATTTTTAAGGCGAAAATAAAAGATTTCCGGGAATAAAAATATTTTTGAGAGAAAAGACAAAATAGACACTATTCATGTTAAAAACCCTAAAGGTTAGGGTTTGAACCCTAAGCGTTTCAAGGAGATTGGAATGTCAGAATGATATTCTGTTGAAAGATTTGACGGTAATATACTGTGAAAAATTAAGTTAGCCGATAAAAGTTTTTCTCGGAAGAAAATTAAAAAAATCACTATTCATCTGTTTCTGCTCGGGAATTTATATTGAAATTCCAAGAAACACGTAATGATAGGATTTTAAGACGAGATGCAATATGTAATAATATTTTATTTATGGCTCGTGAAGTTTTCGCTTGCGGACTTAAAACCCGAAGGGTTAGGGAAAGTGAAATCAAAGAACTAAATGGTTATGTGTAATAATAAATGATTATTATACATAATGAATACGAGTATAGTACGAATTTTATACGAAGTGAATAGATTTAATTTGAATTAAAACTAAGAGTTAAACCCGTGAGTCGAATCGATGGGTTAACGGGTGGGTTAAACCCATGGGATAACCTATGAGCACAAGAGGAGACATGGGTTGGCATGTGCTAGCACATGGGTCAGAAACTTGGTGGGAAAGCAAAGAAGAGGAGGTGGGAATAGTGAGGATGTTGGGCCTAAAAGACCATGTTACCCTCCATCTTGCAAAGCTTATAAATAGAGGCTTTGGTCTTCATTAATTACGTTACCAAATCACCAACCATGTGAGAGAGAAAAGAAGGAGAAGAGCTTTGGACAAGCTTTCAAGAAGCAAAAAGAAGCTATGCAAGACTTTGATCAAGAACAAAGTCACGGACAAGAACACTTATAATGTATAAGTGTTTGCCTTAAGATTTTCATCTTTCTTTCAATTCTCAAATTGATAGAGAATTGGAAATAAAAGTGTTTAGATGGTAGGAAGTAATGAGATGGATGTTAATGGACATTAAACCATTAATAACCAAGAACAAGTAAAACCATAATGAAATGGTTAAGAAGTTAATGAAGAAATGAGTTAAAACCATAATGAAATGGTTAAGTGAATTAATAAAGTAAAACCATGAAAACTTAGATGTTTAATATGGTTAGAATCGTAAATGAACAACCAATGGACTGATTTCATTTGGTTTGATGTAAAAATAATGAGAAACGAAGATTCGGTGAAAGTTACGCGATTAGACGTTAATCGTTGAATCGTAAATTTTCCCGGGATAGAAGTCAAAAGTTGTAGTGTGATTCGAAAAAAATGGTTTTCAATCCCAACACGTGTAATTAAGTAAACAAGACTTGCGAGAGCAAGAAGGAACCAATTCAGAGTTAAAACGAAGAAAAGAGCGTTGAACGTTCACGAACGTTTAACGAAAACGTAAAAATTGACGAAACGGTCAATTTTCCGCTAACGAATTTAGAAATGAATTTTGAATGGATGGAATCGTTGAACGTATGATATGTGAACTATTGGCTTTGGAACGAGCCAATTCCGAGTTAAAACGATCGCGTTATGGGCTCAAGAATTTTAGAATTTGAAAAGTCTAAAAAAATCAATGGAACAGGGCCGGTACCGCAGCGCCGCCCACGCTTAAGGAACTGGCGCCGCAGCGCCTGCCTGGGAGAATTTCCCTGTAGGTGCAGTGCCGGTATATAGTGTAAAGTGTTGCGTTGCAGCGCCAGTAGGGGAAGCTAGGCACTACATGCTCAGTGCCGCAGCGCGGCCAAGACTAAGGGAACCGGCGCCGTAGCTCCGGTGTTGGGGAAAATCTAGAGAAGAGCTATTGACGGCTCAACACTTAGGGGACGTGTATGGAATGTTAGTGAACATATAATTCATATAATGTAACACTTAAACAAGTGATTTAAACCTTAAGTAAAGGTTTAATGAGAGTAAGAGATGAATAGCATGAACGCAGGATACGTGAACGATTCTTGTGAATCGTATCGGCGTTGAGTGAACGTTCTAAGTATACATTGGTTGTATGACTTAGACGTTAATGAATGTTGGCATAGTAAGATGTAATAAGCCATAACAATCGATAATAAGATAATGAAGAATAACGTTTAACGTTGAGAAGCTGAGTTAATGGTAATAACTTGAATGAACGTTCTTAGTCGTATGAACCGGATGTTGTAAGAAAGGTAATGAAGATTAACTTAACGAACATTATAGTTATAATGGTTCGGATAAGTTAAGTCTAAAAAGGTAATGTAGTCGTAGTCTATAATGGTTGATATATAGTATCTGGGCTAAACGGTTCCGTCGGAGAGTGACGGTATATACGAACTAGCAACCGATCTAACTCACTATGAAAAATAGTGAGACGGGAAACTAGTTTGTTAGTTGTGTTTGGGAAACCACTCAGTGTACTATATTTGACTATTGTTAGAGACTCGATGGATGCTAAGTGTAATGTTATTAAAAGAATAGAAGAAATGAATATAGGAGTTGGTCGCGTAGACTTAAATTTTAAGAACGCAAACCATAAGAGAAGTTTAAATATGCATAAGTCAAGTATATGACTAATGGATATATGTTTCCTTATATGCTATATAGGGATTACGATGAATGGTATAGTGTAAGCCGTTTGCAGAGCGAAGGCAAGTTTCCTTAACTTGTTAAAGTTCTACTTGATGCAAGTTTCCTAACTTCATTCATTTTTGTATGAATGATAGTTTCTTAAACTTTCTCAGACGTTGAACATGAGAAAGTAATTCGTATGTGCAAATGTGTAATGGTAGTACAAGATGGTAGTATGTATGAGGCCTTGGGCCTCAATATTAACACTTCGGTGTTTCTATGAAAAGAAATGTTCAATGAAGAAAGGATGTGTAGTTTATTTATGAACTGTTCGTGTTAAGTCTGTGCTATTGATTCTAGCTAGACATAAGATGTATGAAAAAGGTAGAAGGATGAACATATGTCAAAGTAAAATGTGTTGTATGTTGTAAAATGATAGAAATCGGAACTTATTCCTATTATTCGAGCTGCTTCATAACCATTGTTCGGTTATTAAAGTCTTAAAAGAATTTTGATTCTTTTGTTGTTAATATTTAACTGCTATGACTTGCTGAGCAATTGAATGCTCACACTTGCTTAAAAAAAATATTTTCAGCGAACAACGGTAGTATGTATTAAAGGACCCTATGAAGATCAAGATGATCGATATCCTACTATGGTGAGATGTCATGGTTGCGAATACCATTAGCTTCGCAAGATGAAGTATTGTTCATGTTATGAACAAGCGTGAAGATCAAGCTAAGACTTGTAGAATAGTTATGTAAAACTATTCTGTAGATATGGTGACTAGTTAAGTCATAATTGTAATGTGATAAGAATAATGTAATTATCATTATTTTTAATAAATGAAGATTTTAAGGTAATAGAACTTGGGAATTGAATGAATATATCATTAATCTTGAGGATATAATGATGTATGTATGGAATAAGAAGTACTCGTAACGTATGAAATTCGGGTGTGAAGATAGACCTAATTTCGGGACGTCACAAGTTGGTCTCAGAGCTAATAGGTTATAAACCTTAGGTATGATTACCTAAGACTATAGCCTGAGAGGGAAGGGTAAGGAAATCGTTGAGATAAACGATCAAGGAAGAAGATCACTACGTGATCTCGGTAAATTGTAATAACAGATTGTTTGTTAAACGATGGATGTGTTATAGCTAAGGCTATAATGGAAAGGTACTGTGAATAGTATGAGTAGAAGTACTTAAAAGAGTTGTAAGGTATATGAATTAAAGAAAATTCGTATTAGGTCAAGGGAGAGTTAGAAGTTGTAAAATTTCAATTGAGGACTCATGTGATTGCTAAGTTGTATAAACCTTTGTATGGGTGGGCGGGGGTTTTGTGCTTGGTCTAACGACTACTTAGTTTATCACATTGATAATCATTGAAATGTTGATGTCGTGCTATCGATATGTATATGGCGAGAAGGTGAATCTTTTCTCATGTATATATTGGATAGTAGATTGTATTAAGTTAGGTTTGAGTTCTTGAAACTCAAACTTATGAACAGTTTGTGACTCATAGTTGTATTATATGTTTTTAAGCCCTGAGCATATGGACAGTCCTTGATTTGTTCTTGGATTACATACTGCGAAGATAAGTTCTGAAACACATATGGTTGTGGAAAGTTCCTGAACATATAAAGTGTGGCAAGTTGATGAACTATACTAAGGTATAGGAAGGTTAGACTGAAAATAAGTTATTTTCAGTATAGATAGCTCCCTAGGTGCTAGAAGAGGTTAATATTGTCGCAATGATGACAATGAAGGAAGAAGAAAGAAGTAGAAAATTCCAAGTCTTCTAGCTATACTAGATTTCGATGTTATTGACATCGTTCTAATGTGTATGTCTTTGGATTGAAAATATTGGTTTCTACTTTTGGAAACCAATGGATTTTAAATAGAGCTATTCTTGGTATGTCTATGCTAATCGTTTTGGCTAGACAAAATTTGATTTAAAATATCAAAATGAATTTTATACCCTCTGTGCATTGGATGCATAAATGGAAAAACGACAAAGTTATCAATGTATTAAACCTGATGTTGGATGTGATTGTGTGATCATCATCCCACTATGGTTGTATATAATATGACAAAGTCATAAAATGACGAAGTCCTGACCGTACTCTGAATAGTGCGGTAGCATGACGTCATTAAATGTGTTAAAAGAATTTAAAAAGAGTGGTCGATGTCAATTGATTTGACTAGACAACAGTTTTAAGTTGGTGTCCAATGTATTGGATGGTCTAAGCTATTTGATTTGGCTAGACAAATGGTATCTCATGTTTAAAAGAAATCAAGCTTTCTTTGAGAAATTGTACCAAGCCAAATTGTTTTGGTGTGGATTCATTGTCGTTAATTCGACGAGCACTGAATGTGTAGCAAAGCTTAAGTGTGAAAACGTTTAAGGGTGGAGTGTTAATCAACGCAGAGTACTACAGGCTAATTACTTGGACATTCTCGTAAGAAATATTGGGCATACGGGCTTAGGGCCGGGATATTCCATGTAGTGTTGATTAACACAGGGTACTAACAGGCTAATTACCTGGACGTGCTCGTAGGAATAAGGGGAGTATACGACATTAGTGCGGGGATGTTCCATGTAGTGTTGAATAACACAGGGTACTATAGGATGATCGCCTAGAAGTGCTCGTAAGATATGGCGGGCTTACAGTCTTAGTACCGAGAATATATTTTCTAAAAATGGAACTGAAAGTTCAAGGTCTGGGATCGAATTGAACTGGATGTTCGTGGTTTGGGACCGAACTTTATTGAAGGTTCAGGTAACTGGATGTTCATGAACCGAATTAAATTGAATGTTCATGGCCTTAGTGCTAGAATGTTCCTTTGTGAATATGTGGGGCATACAACCTTAGCATCGGGATGTTCTGTTATGTAATGCTCTTGAATGGGCGGATGATGATGACTTCTGTAACGGGAAGTTGATAAAAAGGTTATGGTAACAATTTTGAGGGCAAATTTTTTTGAAGAAGGGGTGAATGTGATATCCCGAGAGAATTTGAAGTATAGTTGTCAGGATGTTCATCATCTGACGATTATAACAGATAATGATCCTTGGTGGGAAGGATGTCAAAGAGATAATGAGAACGAATGATTAGGTAAATACCTAATTGAATTATTATGTTAAGATTTTTGAACATAAATAAGAAGAAGTAAGATTAACTCTTCGTCGAAGGGTTGTAAGGATAATGCATCCGGGTATGGATGTGTTTTGAGAAATTCCGAGGACAGAATTTTTATAAGGAGGGAAGAATGTGACAACCCAGAAAATCGGATTGTCTAGAAATTAAATTTAAAGAATTAATAATTAAAAAAATGAATTTTATTAATTATATTCTAGATTATGTGTTTATTAATCATTGTATGACAAAGGATAATTAAAAATGGGGAGGATTCTGGCTATGAGCTAGAATGAATGAATAAGAATTTTCAAGATGAAAATAAAAGGTTTCTTGGAATAAAAATATTTTTGAGAAAAAGACGAAATAGGCACTATTCATGTTGAAACCCCAAGGGTTAGGGTTTAAGCCTAAGGGTTATGATTTGAGGTTATGGTTTGAACCCTAAGCCTTTTCGGGAGATTGGAATGTCGTAATGACATTCTGTTGAAAGATTTGACGGTAATATACCGTGAAAAAATTAAGTTAGCCGAGAAAAGTTTTTCTCGGAAGAAAATCATAAAAATCACTATTCATCCGTTTCTGCTCGAGAATTTATATTGAAATTCCGAGAAACGCGTAATGATAGGATTTTAAGACGAGATGGAATATGTAATAATATTTCATTTATGGGTCGCGAAGTTTTTTGCTTGCGGACTTAAGACCCGAAGGGTTAGTGAAAGTGAAATCAAAGAAGTAAATGGTTGTGTAATAATAAATGATTATTATATATAATGAATACGAGTATAATACTAGTTATTATACGAGAATTAATACGACGTATAATACGAATTTTATACGAAGTGAATAGAGTTGATTTGAATTAAAACTAAGAGTTAAACCCGTGGGTCGAACCGATGAGTTAACGGGTGGTTTAAACCCATGGAGTAACCCATGAGCACAAGAGGATACATGGGTTGGCATGTGCTAGCACATGGGTCACAAACTTGGTGGGAAAGCAAAGAAGAGGAGGTAATAGCGAGGACGTTGGGCCTTAAAGACCATGTTACCCTCCATCTTGCAAAGCCTATAAATAGAGGCTTTGGCCTTCATTATTTGGGTTACTAAATCACCAGTCACGTGAGAGAGAAGAGAAGGAGAAGAGCTTTGGACAACCTTTCAAGAAGCAAAAAGAAGCTATGCAAGACTTTGATCAAGAACAAAGTCACGGACAAGAACACTTATAAGGTATAAGTGTTTGCCTTAAGATTTTCATATTTCTTTCAATTCTCAAATTGATAGAGAAGTGGAAATGAAAGTGTATGAATGGTAGGAAGTAATGAGATGGATGTTAATGGACATTAAACCATTAATAACCAAGAACAAGTAAAACCATAATAAAATGGTTAAGAAGTTAGTAAAGAAACGAGTTAAAACCATAATGAAATGGTTAAGTGAATTAATGACGTAAAACCATGAAAACTTAAATGTTTAATATGGTTAGAATCATAAATGAACAACCAATGGATTGATTACATTTGGTTTGACATAAAAATAACGAGAAACGAAGATTCGGCGAATGTTACGCGATTAGACGTTAATCGTCGAATCGTAAATTTTCGCAGAATAGAAGTCAAAAGTCGCCGTGTGATTCAGAAACGATGGTTTTTGAT
Source organism: Panax stipuleanatus (assembly GCA_020205555.1). Taxonomy (NCBI): domain Eukaryota; kingdom Viridiplantae; phylum Streptophyta; class Magnoliopsida; order Apiales; family Araliaceae; genus Panax; species Panax stipuleanatus. The sequence goes on from CM035115.1 coordinate 20,249,132, forward strand.
TCCAACATGTGTAATTAAGTAAACAAGACTTGCGAGAGCAAGAACAAACCAATTTGGAGTTAAAACGAAGAAACGAGTGTTGAACGTTCACGAAAACGTAAAAATGGACGAAACGGTCAATTTTTCGCCAACAGATTCAGAAATGAATTCTGACAGGATGGAATTGTAGAACATAAGTTATGTGAACTATTGGCTTTTGAACGAGCCAATTCTGAGTTATAACGCTCGCGTTATGGGCTTGGGAATTTTAGATTTTGAAAAGTTTGAAAAAATTATCATTGGAACAGGCCTGGCGCCGCAGCGCCTCCCACGCCTAAGAAACTGGCGCCGCAGCGCCTGCCCGAGAAAATTTCCCTGCAGGTGCAGTGCCGGTATATAGTGTAAAGTGTGGTGGCGCTGCACCAGTAGGGGAAGTTAGGCACTACATGCTCAGCGCCGCAGCACATCCAAGACAAAGGGAACCGGCGCCACAGCGCCGGTGCAGGGGAAAAGCTAGAAAAGAGATATTGAAGCCTCAACACTTAGGGGATGTAATGACCATGAATTTTTAAACTCCATTATTAATTTAATATGTGATTTACATTTTTAATGAGTTAGTTTTGCGAGCTTGTTTAAACCTTAAGTGGTTATGTGAATTTGTGAAATATTTAAAGGAGTCACTAATGGGTAATTTAAATTAGTGGACCGACCCTAAGACTTTAATATCAAAGAATTGATAAGGTGATTAGTAATTAAATATTCAATTTGTTTGAATATAGTGAAGGAATTTAAATGTGTTGATTAATTGCTATTGTAAATAAATAATAAATTAATGAGCAAAGGATTAATAAATATAATATGATTATATTTAATTGAATAATTATTTTATACAAAGCATGCGATATATTAAACCTTTAATATAAGGTAGTTACCTCTATATGGTATAAAATGCAATAATGTAGATATATATTATATAGTAAGATTAATGACATTATGTGATTTACATAATATATTATTGCTTATGCGACATGATATGTGTGGGTAAAACCTAGTGTATACCCTATCACCTTATTTTAATATCAATAAATAATTATTAATTGATAATATTTTCAATAAGTTATTATAATTATAATAATAACCGTTGTGATAATGAGTAATAATAATACCCAATTGAAGTATATGTGGTGTTAATAAAATGTAAATGGATTATATGTTGATATATCTATGTGTACCATACTTGATACTTTGTAATTAGAAAATACATTGTATACCCCTTTTTTTCATTATAACGTAAGTCATAGGAAATGAAATGTGTATATATAGTATATAACCAAAGTGTATATATTAAGTGATATAACCCAAGTATGGTATTTGCAAATGCTGAGTGTAGCTTGTCCCATATTGAGTGTCCAATTGCTCTCCATTTGCCATTCATGTGAAGGGGCCAAGGCCTATTCTACTTCATCATTTCCCTTCCTAGCTAGCAATGAGAGTGATGATGACAAGGGGAGTGGGTTGATGTGGCTAGTGGCAACTATTCTACCAACTAACCTTTGCCCATCATCTTCTTCCTTCACCCCTTGGTTTGATTCTTGGTGCAAAGCTTTGGTATGGATATTGAATTTCTCTATAAATACCAAGCCTCTCTTCTTATATAATGTTGCTAGAAATTATGCTAAGTTAATATATAGAGAGTGTTGTGAGTATACAATCTGATTGTGGTAGCAAGCTTAGCTAATTCAAAGCTTCAAGAGGTATAAGCTCTACACCCACTTTGAAGTTCAATTCATAGAAATTAACATGTTTAGTTGGAATTGGTTGTGTGAAATGATGCTAGAATGTTAATGGAGTTAGTATGCATGCTAGAAACATAATGTAGTTGATTAAATACATATTTTATGAAGTAATGAAAGGATGGACTGGAGCTATGTAATTGCAGAGAAGCTTCTGGTCTTGAAACGGAGCCGCACGGCCGCGCGTCTCCTTAGTACAAATGGGGCACGGCCGCGCCCCTCTACAGACATTGTTGATGAGTTCTGTTAAGCTACTGTCATGAACTAACATATGTTACCTTGTTAGAACAAGCATGTAAACTGGATTAGCATACATTTATAAGTATATTCATGTAGTATGAACAAGTATAACAATGTTAGTACACATGATTGACGCAACCCTTATGGTTTTGAAATAAAAATTATAGTTTCGATTATGAACTTGACATGTACATAACAAATGTATATTCTGATTTTAGAACACGACCGTATGGTCTATATGGATATGAGAACTAAGTCTAAAGTGGTTAAACACACTAGCATACTTGATCGAAAGTTAAGAAGTTTTCAAAATAAAACTCATTGTTTTGGATTTGTGCTTTGTCATAAACATGCCATATGTGTTTTCGGATTTAATGAACATGATAGTATGGTTTACATTGACATGTAATGAATGTTTAAAGTGTTAATCGTACACTAGCATACTAGATTGAAAGTTAAGACAATTTCAAAAGTAAGACACTTAAGAACTTTTGAAGCAAACTTGACCAAGGTTAATGTCTTTTAGGTTATGACCATATGAGAGCGTTTATATGGCTTAGTAGTGTGTTTTCATACATGTGAGACATGGTTATGAAACACTTTGTTTACACTAAACGACCTTTGTGGACTTAGTATACTTTTCAAAGAAACTTAAGATTTGAAGGCTAATAACATCAATTACCATGTGGGTTATGTTGTGAGTGTGCAAGCATACATATTAGGATTTCATTATGCCTATAGACATGTTGACATGAGCATCCTATATGAATATCGCCTATGCATGCTTATTCATAGAGAATGAATTTCAAGCATGAACTATGTGGATTAAAGTATATATGTGTAGTGTACGTACGAGCATACTTACTAAGTATTGTTAATCTCATTATGTGACAATATGATTTTTCTGGCTAAACCTTATAACATGGATTTGATTGGCTTAAGGTTTACCGGAATGAAAACCTATAACCTTAAAGTGAACGTAATATGAGCATGCTATGTTTTGAATTTGAGTTAATAACTTGATAAAGCATGTGTGTTGATTTATATCAGTAACTTGAAGTGCTATGTGTTCAAGCCTATGTTGATGCATAGAAACTAGATAATCTAAAGTTATTAAATCTAAGACATTATTAGATTAACTTACGTGAATTATGTGATAAATTTATATGATAAGTAGATTCTTGTAAGTGTAGACTTATATTGGTTTACACATGCTAATTGAAAGACCGACTTGTTAATGTTAGGTTGCTTCAACGAGTTTAATTAAATCTAAAACTTATTTATAGCTGAGCAAACAGGCAAGTATTCTTGACCCTTGCACAACTTTATTTAATGAATTGTGTAAGTGAGTTTTTTAACTTCACTTGATTTGAACGCAAGTTCCCTTACACTCCTTATTGTGCAAATTTCCTATCCTTCTCATATTGTATTGAGCAGGTTATTATCGTATTGACAGTTATTCATTTAAGCATGAACTTCATTTCCAAGCATGCTATTAAGTGGTTTAAGTACTTTACAATTATTCCATATCGATATTATTGATATTCGCACTTGGTGCATTTGAGTTCGTACAGTCTTGAACTTGTACATCATTTAAAGTTCTATAATTCTTGAACTGTGTCAGATAGAGTCTGCACCCTTATTCGGTCAGACAATTGTATGAAGTTTATAAAAGTTATCCAAACCAATTGTTGGTAAGGATTCTTAGACTGAAAGAACACCCCTAAATGATAGGGGAGTACCCTAGGTATCAAGTATAAAGATACCAAAAGCATATTTAAATGTTATGTATATACATAGGGTATGTGAGGCTGATCCCCTCAAGTACTTATTCTGTAGCCAGTAACCAAAGGGTCAATTAGCTATTGAATCCATTGGAGTTTTATAGTTCAAAGTCTACTTGACTATCAGTTATTCTAAAAGCAATCATTATTTTTGCTTCTAATATTCATATTGTTGAATCCTTCAGATATTCATATTGTTGAATTCATTATCAGATATTTTTCATTCATCATGATATATCCTTTATTGTTGTATTTAAACTTGTTGAGCAAACTTGTTGCTCATTCTTGCTATATAATGAATTCCATTGCAGTTAAGCCTGAGACCTCAGGGAAGGACAAGGGCAAAGGAAAGATGTAGGATAGTTTGCAAGGAGCAGACTTTACCTTATGCTTAATTTAATTACTATTATTGTAATTTAAACCCTAATGACTATTATAGGGTATGTTTGTATTGTTGTATTAAGGTTATCGAATCTTGGGACTAGTAACACCTTTTGAATGAACGACGTACGTTTATTATATTTCGCATTTTTTTATCGTATGTTGTGTAGAGGTGGATGTTAGTATTGTATCGTGGCGACCGGACCGGGGTCAGAGGACCCGGATTCGGGGTGTCATAGGTTGGTATCAAAGCTGTAGGTTATAAACGTTAGGAATGCGAAACCTAGGTTATAACCTTAGTAGAAACTCAAGTAGAGTATGTAAGTGATGGGTTGAGGATACCCATCGAGTTTTATTGTGATACTGAAGTTGTTTATTTAAATTAACTATGATTGATGGACGTCCTAACTTCTTAATGCTAACATGAATAGCATATCCCATAAAGCCTAATGTTTTCTTCCTTTCCTCAGGATCATGCCGCGTAGGAGACTAAAGCGGAACCAGAGGGAAGAAGGATCTGTTAATAATGGTGGAGGGGAAAATGTTGATCCAATGCAGAACTTCGTTAACCTGTTAACAGAAGCAATGCAAAACAGACCCCAGCCAGCAGCAGGGCAGCCAGGACATCACTTGGCTAGCTTTAAGGACTTTAAATTGGTAGGACCACCGGAGTTCCGAGGAACCTTGGACCCAATTGAAGCCCAAACAAGGACAGAAGAAATGGAGAAGGTGTTTGAGGTCGCACGGGTGGTCGAAGCACAGAAGACGGGTTTTGCCACATTCATGATGAAGGGCGAAGCTAACTATTGGTGGAAAGCCAATAAAGGACTAGCAGGCGAAGGAGTTGTCACATGGGATAAATTTAAGGAGCTATTCATCAAGAACTACTTCTCGGATAATACGCAGCAAGATATGGAAGTTAAGTTTCTAGAATTGAAACAAGGTAATATGTCATGCAGAGTATGCGGTAAGATTTAACGAGTTGGCTCGATTCGCGTCACACCAAGTGGACACGGAGGCCAGGAAGACAAGAAGGTTCGAATTAGGACTGAAACCATGGGTGCAGAAAGCAGTGGCTGTATTAAAGATTAAGACATTCTCTGATCTGTTGGAATGTGCTATCATTGTCGAAGGAGGCAATGAAGCCATCGATTGATTCAAACAAGAAAAGAAGATCGGTCAGGAGGGACAGAAAGGGGGAAGCAGCGGAGGCAGCAACCCCAACAAACGTAAATGGATGGAGAGCTAATCATCCGGAGGCAGTAAGTCCGGGGGAGAGGGCAAGAAAGGTGTAAAGTGTAACAATTGTGGGAGGAACCACTCGGGGGAATGCATGAAGAGAAAGAACACATGTTATCATTGTGGACAACCAGGGCACATGGCTCCTTAGTGTTAGAATAAATCGAAGGGAGGATGTTTCTCGTGTGGAGCCTCAGACCATCAAATAAAGGACTGTCCGAAGAGAAAGGGCGATGCAGCTAGCGACAATCGCAACAACAACAACAACAACAATGGACTGAGCAGCAGAGGGCCAGCCAGTCAGCCAACAGACCAACGGCACGCACGTTCAACATGACCGTACAGAATGTGGTAGAGTCCAAGGGCGTGGTGTCAGGTATAATCCCGATCAATAATATAAATGCATATGTGTTATTCGATTCGGGTGCTACCTACTCTTTTGTTTCCAAAGAATTTGCTAAACAGTTAGACTTACCCTGTGAGAAATTAGAACATCCTATGAACGTAGAAGTAGCAAACAAGGAAATTATTCCCGTAGTATACATTCATAGGAACTGTTACACCAAATTGAAAGGATTTAAGCTCAAAGTGGATTTGATACCGATTCGTCTCAGGGAGTTCGATGTAATCCTTGGAATGAATTGGTTATCAGTTCACGGAGCTGTTATCGACTGTAAGAAGAAGTGTGTACGCCTTAAGACTCTGAATAAGTCAAAGGTGGTATTTTATAGTAGTAAATCGCCGAGACAATCTCATTGTCTGACGATGGTGCAAGTGTAGAGATTGCTTAGGAAGGGTTGTATAGGTTATTTGGCTCACATGGTTGATACTCGACGAGTTGAGGGTGAACTGAGTCAGATACCTATTATAAGTGAATTTGCCGATGTCTTCCCAGACGAAATTATGGGATTGCCCATGGATAGAGAGATAGAGTTTGTTATTGATTTGGCACCAGGGACAATACCGGTATACAAAGCGTCGTATCGTATGCCACCGGTAGAGATGAAAGAACTAATGGCTCAATTACAAGAGTTGTTAGATAAGGGATACATTCGACCGAGTGTATCTGATAGTAGTGTGCATACAAGCCAATCATGTATGATGATAAAGCACATACTTTATAAACAATCTTATTTATTTATTAATAAAATATTAATTTAAGGCATTTAAATATCTACATGGTGCTATTTTTATAATTAATAAATAACCCATAGTTTTAAGCAATGTTTTTAGAATCATGATGAGATCATGCTAATGAGATCTAAATTCTTAGAAAGCTTAAAAGCTAAAAATAGTTCTCAATCGTGGGATTTCTAAAATGGGGATTAGTAAATCTGGATAGATTGGTACATATGTTGCTTGCTCATTGGATGAGGATGACTGGTCTCATGGTCATTTGTGTGGAGACACTAAAGCAAGTATGTAGGTGCTTATTGGAGAATAAGTTCACTGAACGTGACTCGCTATGGAATACCTAATGGAGTTATACTCGTCTGTTAATAGGAATTCCTAATGTGATAGTAGTACAAGTGATCCTTGGACTTGAGATCATTATAGTATCTTGTATGTAACAAATTATACTTTGACTTATTTCGTAAGGCCTTTTAAAGAATATATAGGGTATGCTTGGGTATAATGAGTTATATATGGAGATAATGAATGATCAATAAAGAATCTACCACCTCTAGTAAAAGAGGAGATATGTCCTATGTGATTCGTTAAATGACAACCCAAGAATCCTTGGCCAAGGTGGAATGAAATTAGAAAGATGTTTCTAATTTGCATTATTTGGAGTTGTGGATTTTCTAATCGAAATACTTATGAGTAAATAAATTAAGACTTGATAGTAAATCCATGTCTTATATTTAATTGGGACATTTTATGGTGGAAGGATTGAATTGTACGGTAACAATTAACTCATAAATTCTTTTATGATTAATGTTGAAATCTATATTATCTGGAAAATCGTTGATCGCTAGGGAGGCTTATCTCTATTGTAGAATAAATGTTATTTATTTAAATAGATTATTAGTTTAATTTATTTATTTAAATAATATTAGAATTGTTCTAATTGATTTATTCACAACCGGTTTAATATGGAGAACCTAAAGGGTCACACCATAAAAGGAAAAAGAATTATTTAAGAAGAAAATGGCATGATAGTAATAATGCATTAAGTGTAGTTAATTTAATCTATGGTGATAAAATAAATTAAATAGCTTAATGTTTATTATTTAATATTTTAGAAATATTAAATATAAATTAATAAGAGGAGTCTTATTAATATTATTATTATTTTAATTCTAAAGGTGTTTAGGAATTAATATAATATCAGTACTCTCTCTCAATCCTAATAAGATTAGGATATAAATTAATTAAAAGTGTTTAATTAATTAATTAAATATAACCATATTCTAATTGGATTAGGAGGGTTAACCTAATATCTATATAAGAGAGTCTTATATCAGAAATAACGTACGTGAATTTTTCCAAGGGTTGGGAGTACACATATTCTATAGAGATAGAAACAAGGGTTAAGCCAATAACCCATCTTCCTGAGTTCTTCATCTTCCTTGGTGGATCACCGTTAGAGGCCAAACATTTGGGTGGCTGACATTGATCAAGGGAAGGAGCCACTACAGAGGAATCAAAGGAGTAGAACTTGTACCTGAGGAAGCTTGGATCTTCACAGGTATAATTCCATCATCTCCTTCTATGTATTGACTGATAATTGATGCACAAGAAAGATCATGGTTAAGGGTTTGTAAGAAAATTTTAAAAACTGATTTTTCATCCCTTCCGTTGCGTTTATGTAATTTGATTGCATGCTTATGTTTCTAGCAAACCCAACAGTGGTATCAAAGCCAATCTTGTGCTAATTATCAGTCTATGTGATTCCATACATGTATGATATGTGATTGGATCGAGTTCTTGGGCAACAAAATTTTTCTGATTCTGCGAAGCTGCGCAGCTGCGCCGGTGCAAGCCTTTCTTGCTGTGCAGCTGCGCCGATGTCTATACCTGGTTTTCACTCTGCGCAGCTGCGCCACTAGCAGAATCTGAATTTTTTTTTTATTTAATTAAATGAATGGTTTATTTAATTAATAAAGGTTTAAAATAAAGATGTTTATTTTATATGAAATGAGATTTCAGAATTGCTAAAATTAAAGAGTTTAATTTGGAATTATTTTTGAATGAAATAAATGAGTTTATTTTTCAAAAACAAAGTTTAGCAAACTTTTGCCCATTAACTGATATTAATACATATATGGAATGAATTTACTTTCATGAGATGAATAAGTTTTATTGATACGTATGATGATATGTATGTTAATAAAATGGATTGATTATGGACTATGACCAATGTGATTGGATTTTATTTTGGATGAATGCTTGAATGTATGGATTTTATAAAATGGGCTATGCGTACCTCGTCTTCTCTGGTTTTATTCTCGGTGTAAATTCTATCTCCCTCCTATGTACTTCCCCTTGACTGCTGATCAAGGTTTCTATTTAATTTTAAATAGTTTATGTATTAGAGATAGTTAGAATTATCTTGAAGAAACTGGAGACCAAGGAACAAGGAGCGCGTGAAGACCCGTTTGTATGGAGCCCGGGTTTAAATGTAATAGTTACATTTAAAATTTAAGTTCTTGCACTCCTAGGTTTGACCTTTTGGTTCACTTGGTGGCTCTAGTGAACCAAACTAGAATAAAAGTCCATAATCAATCCGGGTAGAATATAGTATTCTATATTGCATGCTAAATATTATATATATTATATTTTATGCAAACATGCTTCGCATGTTTAATAAAATGACGCGTATTTTATATATATATGTGCATGCGCGCTAAACAAGATGAGACAAATAATAACAAACCCCTCAAAGAAATAATATTAAGTCTGAAGCGTTCAAATGATATTTGGAATATCGAATGTCGCCTTCTAGCATGATTAATTAATAGAGTATTAAATATTTATGAGTTTGTTGTGCTATCCACAAGGCGAGTATTGAGTATTTGAGATGTTAATTAATCACATTTGATGCTTATCAAGAAAATTGAACGATCTAGTTTTGTTGTGCTATCCACAAGGACGAACATTTTTCTTTTTTGAATTTATGGAAGTGCTAGGCTGGACTTAACTTTAATCATTTTAGTTCGGATGTGCACACACATGACCATTATGATTTAAGAGGCAAAAAAGAGTTACATGGTGATGTAATTGACAAGAGTTGTCTGCCTATTTATTTGTATATCGCTTGTTGTGCTATCCACAAGGTTATATACATTTGAAATGGGATCCTAAATCTCACTAGCAAATCTTTAATTAGATGTTGCCGAACTATATAAGTGAGGGTAATATAGTTTGATAAAAATAGTGGGAGATACTAATTTAAAATAAAGACCTAAATTTATTTTGGTATGCAAAGTTAATAAAATAAATGTTTGCTAAAAATGTTGTCTTTTCACATTCAGAATTTTAAAAATGTCAAAATCACTAATCTCACTACGAAGCATACTTGATGAAAATAAGCTTACCAGGCCGAATTATGAGGACTGGCTAAGAAATCTGAAAATTTTTCTCACTGCTGAAAAGATTTCTTATGTCCTAAATTCAACTATCCCTAAATCTATTTCGGAAACAACCTCTGAGGAAGAGATTGCCACTTTTAATAAGTGGCAAGATGATGCATCTGTGGCTCAATGCATCATGCTCACATCCATGAATAACAAGCTTCAGCGTCAGCACGTAAACATGGATGCTCCTGCTATGTTGCTTCACCTCAAGGAGTTGTATGGTGAATAGAGTAGGACTGCTAGATATGAGATATCTAAGGAGCTCTTCCGATCTTGGATGACTGAGGGTACTGCCGTCCAGACTCATGTCCTAAAGGTGATCAATTTGATTGAATGCCTTGGACAGCTGGGGTTCATCATGGATGGGGAGCTGAGTTAAGCCTTGGTCTTGCAGTCACTCCCTGAGACCTTCTCGCAGTTTGTGGTTAACTTTCACATGAATAAGCTAGATGTCAGCTTGCCTGAGCTTCTTAACATGCTAAAAATTGTAGAAGGTCACTTCCTATCTAAGAAGAATCATGTCTTGATGGTGGATTCTTCCAATAAAAGGAAGAGGCCCAAGGTATCTAATGAAAAGATGAAATCCAAGAAGGCTAAGGGAAAGGGGAAAGAAAAGGAACAAAAGAAACCTGAACCAGCTAAAGGAATGTGCTTTCATTGCAATGAGCCTGGACATTGGAAGAGGAACTGCAAGATGTTTTTAGCAGAGAAGAAGCTTGGAGAAGCTTCGACTTCCAATCAAGGTTTGTTTATGATTGAAATTAATTTTTCTGAAAGTCATAATTCTACTTGAGTATTGGATACCGGCTGTGGTTCTCACATATGTAACACTGTGCAGGGACTGGTCAGAAGTAGAAAGCTGAACAATGATAAGGTGATCCTACGAGTGGGGAATGGAGCAAAGGTTACTGCATTACTTGTAGGAACTTATTGTTTAGCAATGCCCTCGGGCAATACCATTTATCTTAATAATTGTTATTATGTTCCGAATATTATTAAAAACATTATTTTATTTTCTGTATTGGATATGGAAGGTTTTGACGTTATTATAAAGAACAATGGTTGTTCTATTGATAAAGACGGTGTTTTATATGGTATTGAAAATTTACGAAATAGACTTTATATACTTGACTTGCAAGAAAATATATTTCAAATTGAACAAACTAAGAAAAGGAAAAGAGATGATATTAATTATACCTATATGTGGCACTGTAGACTCGGTCATATCAATGAAACAAGATTATCTAAGTTGCATAAGGATGGGCTCCTTAAGCTATCCGATTATGAATCATATCCAACTTGTGAATCTTGTCTCATGGGTAAAATGACTAAATCTCCTTTTAGTGGAAAAGGAGAAAGAGTTACAGAGTTGTTGACATTGATTCACACAGACGTTTGTGGACCTATGAGAACAAGTGCAGGGGGAGGGTATTCTTATTTTATTACTTTCACTGATGATCACTCAAGATTTGGATATGTGTATTTGATGAAATACAAATCAGAATCATTTGAAAAGTTCAAAGAGTTCAGAAGTGAAGTAGAGAAACAAACGGGCAAGAGTATTAAGATACTTCGATAAGATCGAGGTGGAGAATACTTAAGCGGTGAGTTTCTCAATTGTCTCAAAGAAAATGGTATAATCTCACAATGGACTCCTCCAGGTACACCACAGTCAAATGGAGTATCTAAAAGGAGAAATCGAACACTGTTGGACATGGTTCGATCTATGATGAGTTTTACCGACCTTCCAATTTCCTTTTGGGGATATGCCCTAGAAACGGCTGCATACCTACTTAACAAGGTACCTACCAAATCCGCCCCAAAGACTCCATATGAGATGTGGAAGGGGAGGAAACCAAATCTTAAGCATGTTAAGACTTGGGGTTGTCCAGCTTATGCCAAAAAGTTTGAAAATGATAAGCTACAGACTAAATCCGATAAGTGTAGATTTGTGGGATACCCTAAAGAAACTTTAGGGTATTATTTCTATCATCCAACTGATCAAAAGGTGTTTGTTGCGAAACATGCTGCCTTCTTGGAAAAGGAGTTTATCCATGAAGGGGTCAGTGGGAGTAAGATATATCTTGAAGAAGTTCAAGAACCACAAGTTACCAAGGATCAAAGTCAGGTACCTGACCAAGTAGAAGAACCTATTGTACAACACCCTATTCGTAAATCTGGAAGAGTACCGAAAATACCTGAGAGGTATGGATTCGTTATAGAGGATGACGATGAGGTACACATCATGAATGATGATGATCCATTGAATTACGACCAGACTATGAGTAATAAAGACTCAGTGAATTGGCTTGAAGCCATGAAATCTGAAATGGACTCCATGTATGAAAATAAAGTATGGACCTTGGTTTCACCACCTAAAGGCATTAAGCCTATTGGGTGTAAATGGGTCTTTAAAAGAAAGACGGGAGCGGACGGCAAGGTAGAGACCTATAAAGCCCGACTGGTTGCAAAAGGTTTCAAACAAAGACAAGGAATTGACTATGATGAAACCTTCTCACCAGTAGCTATGCCCAAGTCCATTTGGATTTTGATTGCGATTGCAGCTTATAATGACTATGAGATTTGGCAGATGGACGTGAAAACGACCTTATTCAATGGAAAACTTGAGGAGGATGTGTATATGATACAGCCAGAGGGATTTGTTTCAAAGGTTGGAACAACTCAAGTCTGTAAGCTGCAACGATCCATTTATGGATTGAAGCAAGCTTCTCGTAGATGGAACATTCGTTTTGATGAGACAATCAAAGAGTTTGATTTTATCAAAAATGACAATGAACCATATGTATACAAGAAGGTTAGTGGGAGCGCAGTTTAATTCCTTGTATTATATGTTGATGATATATTACTGATAGGGAATGACATTCCTATGCTATAATCGATTAAAATCTGGTTATCTAAAAACTTCTCCATGAAGGACTTGGGTGAAGCATCCTATATTTTGGGGATAAAGATCTATAGAGATAGATCTAAAAAGATGCTCGACTTATCCCAAGGAACGTACATTCATGCAATGCTAAAGAGGTTTAGCATGGAAGATTCCAAAAGAGATCTCATGCCGATGAGCCATGGAATACATCTCTCCAAGAAACAGGCCCCAAAGACACCTGAGGATAGAGACCGTATGAGTAAGATCCCTTATGCTTCTGCAATAGGATCTATCATGTACGGTATGATATGTACTAGACCGGATGTTGCTCATGAACTTAGTGTAACGAGCAGATACCAGTCAAATCCTGGAAAAGAGCACTGGAATGCAGTGAAGCATATCCTAAAGTACTTGAGAAGGACTAAAGATATTTTTCTTGTCTACGGTGGGTCTAAATTAAAACTCGAGGGATTCACAGAGTCAAGTTTTCAAACAGACCAAGATGACAGTAAATCTGTTTTGGGGTATGTGTTTACCTTGAACGGAGGCGCAGTGAGTTGGAAGAGTTCCAAGAAGCAAACAGTTGATGATTCAGTGACAAAGGCAGAGTATATAGCTGCAAGTGAAGCTGCAAAGGAAGCTGTTTGGATGAAGAAGTTCATAACTGAACTTGGTGTGGTTCCTAGCATTGGAGAAGCAGTTCCCGTATACTGTGACAACACCGGAGCGGTTGCACAGGCTAAGGGACCCAGGTCTCATCAGAAATCTAAACACGTGTTGCGGATTTCACTTGATTAGGGAGATCATTGAAAGAGGAGACGTCACCTTGGAGTGTGTGGACTCTCAAGACAACATTGCAGATCTATTTACTAAAGCTCTAACACAACAACAGTTTGATCGTCACTTAGAGAAGATGTGTATGAGATACCATGGCGATTGGCTTTAGTGCAAGTGGGAGATTGATAGTAGTGTGCATACAAGTCAATCATGTATGATGATAAAGCACATACTTTGTAAACAATTTTATTTATTTATTAATAAAATATTAATTTAAGGCATTTAAATATCTACATGGTGCTATTTTTATAATTAATAAATAACTCATACTTTTAAGCAATGCTTTTAGAATCATGATGAGATCATGCTAATGAGATCTAAATTCTTAGGAAGCTTAAAAACTGAAATAGTTCTCAATCGTGGGATTTCTAAAATAGAGATTAGTAAATCCGGATAGATTGGTACATATGTTGCTTGCTCATTGGATGAGGATAACTGGTCTCATGGTCATTTGTGTGGAGACACTAAAGCAAGTATGTAGGTGCTTATTGGAGAATAAGTTCACTGAACGTGACTCGCTATGGAATACCTAATGGAGTTTTACTCGCCTGTTAATAGGAATTCCTAATGTGATAGTAGTACAAGTGATTCTTGGACTTGAGATCATCATAGTATCTTGTATTTAATAAATTATACTTTGACTTATTCCTTAAGGCCTTTTAAGGCATATATAGGGTATGCTTGAGTATAATGAGTTACATATGGAGATAATGAATGATCAATAAAGAATCTACCACCTCTAGTAAAAGAGGAGATATGTCCTATGTGATTCGTTAAATAACAACACAGGAATCCTTGGCCAAGGTGGAATGAAATTAGAAAGATGTTTCTAATTTGCAATATTTGGAGTTGTGCATTTTCTAATCGAAATACATATGATTAAATAAATTAAGACTTGAGACTAAATCCATTTCTTATATTTAATTGGTACATTGTATGGTGGAAGGATTGAATTGTACGGTAACAATTAACTCACAGGTTCTTTTATAATTAATGTTGAAATCTATATTATCTGGAAAATCGTTGATCGCTAGGGAGGCTTATCCCTATTGTAGAATAAATGTTATTTATTTAAATAGATTATTAGTTTAATTTATTTATTTAAATAAGATTAGAATTGTTCTAATTGATTTATTCACAACCGGTTTAATATGGAGAACCTAAAGGGTCACACCATAAAAGGAAAAAGAATTATTTAAGAAGAAAATGGCATGATAGTAATAATGCATTAAGTGTAATTAATTTAATCTATGGTGATAGAATAAATTAAATAGCTTAATGTTTATTATTTAATATTTTAGAAATATTAAATATAAATTAATAAGAGGAGTCTTATTAATATTATTATTATTATTTTAATTCTAAAGGAGTTTAGGAATTAATATAATATCAGTACTCTCTAAATCCTAATAAGATTAGGATATAAATTAATTAAAAGTGTTTAATTAATTAATTAAATAAAACCCTATTCTAATTGGATTAGGAGGGTTAATCTAATATCTATATAAGAGAGTCTTATATCAGAAATAACGTACGTGAATTTTTCCAAGGGTTGGGAGTACACATATTCTATAGAGATAGAACCAAAGGTTAAGCCAATAACCCATCTTCCTAAGTTCTTCATTTTCCTTGGTGGATCACCGTTAGAGGCCAAACATTTGGGTGGCTGACATTGATCAAGGGAAGGAGCCACTATAGAGGAATCAAAGGAATCAAAGGAGTAGAACTTGTACCTGAGGAAGCTTGGATCTTCAAAGGTATAATTCCATCATCTCGTTCTATGTATTGACTAATAATTGATGCACAAGAAAGATTATGGTTAAGGGTTTGTAAGAAAATTTTTAAAACTGATTTTTCATCCCTTCCGCTGCGTTTATGTAATTTGATTGCATGCTTATGTTTCTAGCAAACCCAACAGTATCGCCGTGGGAAGCGCCAGTCTTATTCGTAAAGAAGAAAGATGGGTCGCTAAAACTTTGTATCTACTACCGAGAGTTGAACAAGGTCACCATTAAGAACAAGTACCCATTTCCTAGGATCGACGATTTATTTGATCAGTTGAAGGGGGAGAAGTACTTTTCAAAGATTGACTTGAGGATCGGTTATCATCAACTGAAGGTGATGCCGGAGGACATTCCAAAGATGGCATTTAGAACTCGGTATGGACACTTTGAGTTTCTAGTAATGTCATTTGGATTGATGAACGCACCGGCAGCATTTATGGACTTGATGAACAGAATGTTCAAACAGTATTTGGATAAGTTTGTTGTCGTGTTCATCGATGACATTCTAGTGTATTCGGAGACGAAGGAAGAGCACGCTGAGCATCTACGAATAGTGTTGGAAACCTTAAGGAGGGAGAAGCTGTATGCAAAATTCTCCAAGTGTGAGTTTTGGTTGCAAAGAGTGTAATTTTTGGGCCACGTTATCGACAAGAATGGTGTTTCAGTGGATCCAAAAAAAGTAGAAACGGTTATTAATTGGGAAAAACCAAGGACGCCGACAGAAGTCAGAAGTTTCTTAGGATTAGCTGGATACTATCGGAGATTCATCCAGGATTTTTTGAAATTAGCATCGCCGTTGACCAATCTTACTAGAAAGACAGTTAAGTTCGTTTGGACGGAGAAATGTGAAGAGAGTTTCCTAGAATTGAAGAAGAGACTTAGTCAAGCACCTATGTTAGCTTTACCAGACAACACGGGAGGATTTGTAGTGTATAGTGATGCATCACACAATGGTCTTGGCTGTGTACTGATGCAACACGACATGATCATTGCACACGCTTCACGTCAGCTAAAAGATTATGAGAAGGGATATCCGACTTATGACCTGGAGTTAGCAGCGGTAGTTTTTGCCTTGAAGATTTGGAGGCATTATTTGTATGGCAAAAAGTGTGAGATATACACAGATCACAAGAGTCTGAAGTATATCTTCACGTAGAAAGAGTTAAACATGAGGCAGCACCGATGGCTAGAATTGATCAAAGATTATGATTGTGAGATTTTGTAACATCCAGGCAAAGCAAATGTAGTGGCAGATGCCTTGAGCAGAAAAGGCAGAGAGAAGTTATTGAAGTTAACCATTCAAGAAGAGTTAGTGAAAGATTTGAACGACTAGCCTTGGAGGTTAAATATCGAATGGAGACCAACGAGCAATTATTTATAGTAACAGCGAGCCCGACTTTATTAGATAAGGTTAAGGAGGCACAAGATAAAGACGAAGATTGTGATAACATCAAGAAGCGGTTAGCTGAGGGTGATGAATTGAAATTCAAGATTGATAGCACTGGACTGCTATGATTTAAAGGATGAATTTGGGTACCCTTAGTACCGGAACTAAGAGAAGAAATTTTGCAAGAAGCGCACAGTACGAGATACTCGATACACCCAGGAAGCACGAAGATGTACCAATATTTGCGTCACCACTTATGGTGGCCAAACATGAAGAGAGAGGTTGCGAAATACGTAAGCAGATGTCTAACTTGTCAGAGAGTCAAGGTAGAGCACCAACGACCAAGCAGGTTATTACAGCCATTAGAAATTCCAAAGTGGAAGTGGGAGCACATCACGATGGACTTTGTGGTGGGCCTTCCGACAACGCAGAAATGGCACGACGCCATATGGGTGATTGTAGATCGTCTTACTAAGTCAGCTCACTTTTTGCCAATTAAGATTAAGTATAGTTTGGACCAGTTAGCCAGATTGTATATCAAGGAAATTATATCGAGGCATGCGGTGTCGGTATCTATTGTATCAGATAGAGATCTACGATTCACATTAAATTTTTGGAAGAGTCTTCAAGAGAGATTGGGGACACAACTACGAATGAGTACCGCGTATCATCCGTAGACCGATGGGCAAAGCGAGAGAACGATTCAAACACTTGAGGACATGCTCCGAGCTTGTATGATGAACTTCAAGGGTAGTTGGGAGGATCACCTTCCATTAGTAGAGTTCGCGTATAATAATAGTTATCAAGCTAGTATCGAAATGCCACCGTACGAAGCGCTATATGGGAGAAAGTGTCGAACACCGTTGTGTAGGGACGAATGAGGTGAGCGTCGACTGTTGTGACCTGAATTGGTGCAACAGACAGTAGAGATTATCAAGGTCGTAAGAGCCCGACTGGTAGCTGCTCAGGATTGCCAAAAAAAGTATGCGGACTTACATCGCAAGAAGAAAAATTTTGAATTGGGAAGCTATGCATTTCTGAAAGTATCTCCCGGGAAAGGGAAGATTCATTTTGGGAAGAAGGGCAAGTTGAGCCCTAGGTTCATAGGACTGTTCGAGATTCTGAGGCGAGTCGGTGAAGTGGCGTACGAGGTGGCATTACCTCCTGAACTTGAGCACATTCACAACGTGTTTCATGTGTCAGTGTTGCGACCGTATAAACCAGACTACAAGCACATTATCTCCTATGAGCCGATCCAAGTCGAGAAAGACTTATCATACGAAGAGGTTCCTGTCCAGATACTAGATAGGAAGGAACAGAAGCTGAGGAATAAGATCATTCAATCCGTCAAGATTCTCAGGAGGAATCACGCAGTCGAGGAAGCTACGTGGGAACTAGAAGAGAAAATGAGAGCAAATTATCTGTTTTTATTTGAGTAACCTTATTTATACAATTCTGAGGATGAAATTTTTATAAGGGGGGAGGGATGTAACGACCATGAATTTTTAAACTCCATTATTAATTTAATATGTGATTTAAATTTTTAATGAGTTAGTTTTGCGAGCTTATTTAAACCTTAAGTGGTTATGTGAATTTGTAAAATATTTAAAGGAGTCACTAATGGGTAATTTAAATTAGTGGACCGACCCTAAGACTTTAATATCAAAGAATTGATAAGGTGTTTAGTAATTAAATATTCAATTTGTTTGAATATAGTGAAGGGATTTAAATGTGTTGATTAATTGCTATTGTAAATAAACAATAAATTAATGAGCAAAGGATTAATAAATATAATATGATTATATTTAATTGATTAATTATTTTATACAAAGCATGCGATATATTAAACCTTTAATATAAGGTAGTTACCTCTATATGGTATAAAATGCAATAATGTAGATATATATTATATAGTAAGATTAATGACATTATGTGAGTTATATATTATATTATTGCTTATGCGACATGATATGTGTGGATAAAACCTAGTGTATACCCTATCACCTTATTTTAATATCAACAAACAATTATTAATTGATAATTTTTTCAATAAGTTATTATAATTATAATAATAACCGTTGTGATAATGAGTAATAATAATACCCAACTGAAGTATATGTGGTGTTAATAAAATGTACATGGATTATATATTGATATATCTATGTGTACCCTACTTGATACTTTGTAATTAGAAAATACATTGTATACCCCTTTTTTCATTATAACCTAAGTCATAGAAAATGAAATGTGTATATATAGTATATAACCAAAGTGTATATATTATGTGATATATCCCAAGTATGGTATTTGCAAATGCTAAGTGTAGCTTGTCCCATATTGAGTGTCCAATTGCTCTCCATTTGCCATTCACGTGAAGGGGCCAAGGCCTATTCTACTTCATCATTTCTCTTCCTAGCTAGCAATAAGAGTGATGATGGCAAGGGGAGTGGGTTGATGTGGTTGGTGGCAACTATTCCGCCAGCTAACCATTGCCCATCATCTTCTACCTTCACCCCTTGGTTTGATTCTTGGTGCAAAGCTTTGGTATGGATATTGAATTTCCCTATAAATACCAAGCCTCTCTTCTTATATAATGTTGCTAGAAATTATGCTAAGTTAATATAGAGAGAGTGTTGTGAGTATACAAGCTGATTGTGGTAGCAAGCTTAGCTAATTTAAAGCTTCAAGAGGTATATGCTCTACACCCACTTTGAAGTTCAATTCATAGAAATTAACATGTTTAGTTGGAATTGGTTGTGTGAAATGATGCTAGAATGTTAATGGAGATAGTATGCATGCTAGAAACATAATGTTGTTGATTAAATACATGTTTTATGAAGTAATGAAAGGATGGACTGGAGCTATGTAATTGCAGAGAAGCTTCTGGTCTTGAAATGGAGCCGCGCGGCCGCGCGTCTCCTTAGTACAAATGGGGCGCGGCCGCGCCCCTCTACAGACATTGTTGATGAGTTCTGTTAAGCTACTGTCATGAACTAACATATGGTACCTTGTTAGAACAAGCATGTAAACTGGATTAGCATACATTTATAAGTATATTCATGTAGTATGAAAAAGTATAACAATGTTAGTACACATGATTCACGCAACCCTTATGGTTTTGAAATAAAAATTATAGTTTCGATTATGAACTTGACATGTACATAACAAATGTATATTCTGATTTTAGAACACGACCGTATGGTCTATATGGATATGAGAACTAAGTCTAAAGTGGTTAAACACACTAGCATACTTGATCGAAAGTTAAGACGTTTTCAAAATAAAACTCATGGTTTTGGATTTGTGCTTTGTCATAAACATGCCATATGTGTATTCGGATTTAATGAACTTGATAGTATGGTTTACATTGACATGTAATGAATATTTAAAGTGTTAATCGTACACTAGCATACTAGATTGAAAGTTAAGACAATTTCAAATGTAAGACACTTAAGAACTTTTGAAGCAAACTTGACCAAGGTTAATGTCTTTTAGATTCTGACCATATGAGAGCGTTATATGGCTTAGTAGTGTGTTTTCATACATGTGAGACATGGTTATGAAATACTTTGTTTACACTAAACGACCTTTGTGGACTTAGTATACTTTTCAAAGAAACTTAAGATTTGAAAGCTAATAACATCAATTACCATGTGGGTTATGTTGTGAGTGTGCAAGCATACATATTAGGATTTCATTATGCCTATAGACATGTTGACATGAGCATCGTACATGAATATCGCCTATGCATGCTTATTCATAGAGAATGAATTTCAAGCATTAACTATGTGGATTAAAGTATACATGTGTAGTGTACGTACGAGCATACTTACTAAGTATTGTTAATCTCGTTATGTGACTATAATTTTTGTGGCTAAAACTTATAACATGGATTTGATTGGCTTAAGGTTTACCGGAATGAAAACCTATAACCTTAAAGTGAACGTAAGATGAACATGCTATGTTTCGAATTTGAATTAATAACTTGATAAAGCATGTGTGCTGATTTATATCAGTAACTTGAAGTGCTATGTGTTCAAGCCTATGTTGTTGCATAGAAACTAGATAATCTAAAGTTATTAAATCTAAGACATAATTAGATTAACTTACGTGAATTATGTGATCAACTTATATGATAAGTAGATTCTTGTAAGTGTAGACTTATATTGGTTTACACATGCTAATTGAAAGACCGACTTGTTAATGTTAGGTTGTTTCAATGAGTTTAAATAAAGTCAAAACTTATTTGTAGCTGAGGAAACAAGCAAGTATTCTAGACCCTTGCACTACTCTATTTAATGAATCTTGTAAGCGAGTTTCTTAACTTCACTTGATTTGAACTCAAGTTCCCTTACACTCCTTATTGTGCAAATTTTCTATCCTTCTCATATTGTATTGAGCAGGTTATTATCGTATTGACAGTTATTCATTTAAGCTTGAACTTCATTTCCAAGCATGCTATTAAGTGGTTTAATTACTTTATAATTATTCCATATAGATATTATTGATATTCTCACTTGGTGCATTTGAGTTCGTACAGTCTTGGACTTGTACATCATTTAAAGTTCTATAATTCTTGAACTGTGTCAGATAGAGTCTGCACCCTTGTTCGGTCAGACAATTGTATGAAGTTGATAAAAGCTATCCAAACTAATTGTTGGCAAGGATTCTTAGACTGAAAGAACACCCCTAAATGATAGGGGAGTACCCCAGGTATCTAGTATAAAGATACCAACAACATATTTAAATGTTATGCATATACATAGGGTATGCGAGGCTGATCCCCTCGAGTAATCCCCTCGAGTACTAATTATGTAGCCAGTAACCAAAGGATCAACTAGCTATTGAATCCATTGGAGTTTTATAGTTCAAAGTCTACTTGACTATCAGTTATTCTAAAAGCAATCATTATTTTTGCTTCTAATATTCATATTGTTGAATCCTTTTGATATTCATATTGTTAAATTCATTGTCAAATATTTTTCATTCATCATGATATATCCTTTATTGTTGTATTTAAACTTGCTGAGCAAACTTGTTGCTCATTCTTGCTATATCATGAATTCCATTGTAGTTAAGCTCGAGACCTCAGGGAAGGACAAGGGCAAAGGAAAGACGTAGGATAGTTTGCAAGGAGCAAACTTTACCTTATGCTTAATTTAATTACTATTATTGTAATTTAAACCCTAATGACTATTATAGGGTATGTTTGTATTGTTGTATTAAGGTTATCGAATTTTGAGACTAGTAACACCTTTTGAATGAACGACGTACGTTTATTATATTACGTATTTTTGTTATCGTATATTATTTAGAGGTGGATATTAGTATTGTATCGTGGCGACCGGACCGGGGTCAGAGGACCCGGATTCAGGGGTGTCACAGGGGACGTGTATGGAATGTTAGTGAACATATAATTCATATAATGTAACACTTAAACAAGTGATTTAAACCTTAAGTAAAGGTTGAACGAGAGTAAGAGACGAGTAGCATGAACGCATGATACGTTAACGATTTTCGTGAATCGTATCGGCGTTGAGTGAACGTTCTAAGTATACATCGATTGTATGACTTAGACGTTAATGAATGTTGGCATAGTAAGATGCAATAAGCCGTAACGATCGATAATAAGAGAATGAAGAATAACGTTTAACGTTGAAAAGACGAGTTACGGGTAATAACTTGAATAAACATTCCAAGTCGTACGGACCTAACGTTGTAAGAAAGGTAATGAAGATTAACTTAACGAACATTATAGTTATAATGGTTCGGATAAGTTAAGTCTGAAAAGGTAATGCAGTCGTAGTCTATAATGGTCGAGATATAGTATCTGGTCTAAACGATTCCGTTAGAGAGCGACGGTATATACGAACTAGCAACAGATCTAACTCACTATAAAAGATAGTGTAGACGAGACGGGAAACTAGTTTGTTAGTTGTTTATGGGAAACCACTCAGTGTACTATATTTGACTACTGTTAGAGACTCGATGGATGCTAAGTGTAATGTTATTAAAAGAATAAAAGAAATGAATATGGGAGTTTGTGACTTCCCCAAATTAAGTCCAATACACAACCCATTCTGAGTCGCCAATTACATGGTACAGAATCCGAATACAAATCTTCTTATAACAAACGGTCGTGCAAAATACGGCCACACAAACTGTGAGTTTCATTACAGATCGTATATAGTACAAAAATATAAACACTCAAATAAGTCCTCATTATAATTACTATCACACTATTTTATAAAATAGTGAGGACTTCTACAGCTCTATCTCGGACCATCACTCTATTTCCCGACTAGTCCCTGCGATATTCTCATTTCTTGAAGAGAACAATGGAAGAAAAGGGTGAGCTCAACTAGCCCAGTAAAAAATATTATGACTAAGATAATGAAAAATAATTTATCATTAGCCTTCAATAAATCAGATAAAATATTATGGACAACAAGTTTTAAAACAACAACTGCAGCGGAAATAACAAACCATTAGAAGAGTCAAGTAAAGAATGATGTCTACTATCTTCTATGATTTAAAAGTTCATCATCAATATTTTATCCCTGTAACATCAATCAATAAATATTTCAAATCAATAATTCATCTTTGCACTACGGGCCAAAGATATTCATTTGTATAACCAGTGGTCATGATCATACCAACACCTGTCCATCTTTGCACTACGGGCCAAAAATATTCATCAATTAATCATTCATCTTTGCACTACAGGCCAAAGATATTTATCAATCAACAGTTCATCTTTGCACTACGGGCCAAAGATAACTTTCACCACAATTTAAGACTGAGGATGATGAAAAATAATACAAAGAACGAATCAAGTGAAATAAACGATAAATATTAGGGATTTATAATTCAATTTATCCATAGTTCAAAAATATTCAAATTAACAATATGAAGATCAAAACTTGGATCCAATTTCAAGAATAAGATCTAGAATAGATAACTTGGACAAAGAAAAAAAATTAATTTTGTTATGAATAGTACTCATGAATAGTACCGTACGTATGAATAGTCCTATACGGATGAATAGTAATCCCGACATGAAAAGGTAAAAATTTTATTAGAAAGTTCAGACCTCTATTCCGGTGAAATGATATTAGATGAAGTGCAAAACTCAAGAAATTTCTAATCATTTTAGGAATTATAGAAGCAATACTTACCGTATTAAGTTTAAGTTTGGGAATATGAAATGAATTATTATCACTTTCATAATATGGAATATGAAAGAAAATAATATTCTTTACGAATATCAAAAGAAAGTAACATCATTTACGAGAAAATTAATATCCCTTACGAATATTAAACGAAAATAACATCCTTTACCTTAATAGGAAAGTAGTTCTGACTGGAATAACAAAGATTATGCTGAGGAAATCTTGCATTGTTATCAACACTCAAAATATCCTTATACTCACAAAAAATAATCTCAATATTATAGAGAGAAAGTTTTCTGATTCTGGTGTGATTTTCATTTCTAAACTAAGCAATCTATTTATAGAAAAATGCCAAAACACCACTTCTGACAAATTTCTTAAGGATGAATAATGCAGCACCATCTTTGAGAATTCTCAGTATATCAAATTCTTCCCACCTCCACCATTCAAAATACATTTTTTTCCTTTCCTCTCTTTCTTTCTTTTTCTCTCTCCCCCCGTTTCCCCTCCTTTTTCTTTCTTTCTTCTTTTTCATCATTTTCCACTAACTCTCTCTTTTCTTTCTCTCTCTCCCCCCCTTTTCTTCTTTTCTTCTCTCACCTCCACCAACGATATATATATATATATATATATATATATATATATATATATATATATATATATATTAAAACAGTTAAAAAAAATCCAATTCCATTTTCTCTCTTCCACCTCATTTTATTCTTATACCATGAATTTATTGTAAAAATATTACCATTTAAATTATAAAATTATACTATTATATTATCACATTATATTATTATAATGTAATAATGTAATAATATATTTGAATGAATTATTTTATCAAAAAAAATAAAATGTCAACTTTCAACAAATGTCTCTTTGCTAAACATTCCTCCATTTATATCAAAATTGAATAAATATTTACTTATCATATTTATCAACAATCAATTATTATTCAAAAATAATATTACAGAATCACAATATTAATAACCAGATCATTCCCAGGAAAGAGGGGGCTTCCGATAAGGATTTCTTCTTACTGACGCGCAATTAAATAACCTAACCCCTTTCCTAGACAGAATTTTCTAGACATTATCAATAATGTTATCTAATAATATCATGTAAATAATATGTGTGACCATTATTGATTTAATAATGTGAAATACTTTGTAGTGGTTACTGTGACAATTATTGAATGAGTGACATCTTACGTAAAAATTAATAATTTAAAATAATGTGCAATCCCGTGTGCTACTGTGCAACAATGCGTATTACTGCTCTTTAAACACCGGGTATTTCAACAGTTTAACGGTAATAGTTTTGCCGTTATTTTTAGAAAACTTATTCTTGTCGTTTTCTTCATCCAAAAGTTTTTCGTTATGGGGCCCCCAAATGACTGTGCCGTCGTACGAATATTCCCCGACAATAAGAATATTCGTCGACCAAACGAATATTCCCCGACACAATGAATATTTTATGCCACTTGCTTACTTTATAAAATTTGCAATATCACCCCATAACTTATCCCATTTATCAAATCAACACCTTACTATTTAAAATAATATATAGAGAAAATTAAATCTTATTCATAAAAAGTTGGGGTCTTACAACCTCCCCTCCTTATGAAATTTCGTCCTCGAAATTGACGTACGTACCTGGTATTTCGAAGAGGTGAGGATACCTTGCTTTCATTTCTGATTCTAACTCTCAAGTCATTTCCTCAATATCATGGTTTCTCCATAAAACTTTGACTTGTGGTATAATCTTTGAGCGTAGAATATGTTCCTTCTTATCCAAGATCTTGGCAGGTACCTCCCCATACGCTAAGTCTTAGGCTATCTTGTCTGGTTCTAATTCAATAATGTGGTTTGGGTCTTTTCACATTTTTGCAAAGCATGGATATGTGAAAATATTATGAACACGTGACATGCTTGGAGGTAAGGCGAGTCTATAGGCCACAGCTCCTACTAGGTCAACGATCTCAAATAGACCAATAAATCGTGGGTTGAGCTTTCCTCTCTTTTTGAATCTCGTAAATCCTTTCCATGGAGCAACACGTAACAGTACATGGTCTCTGACATTAAATTCCATGTTTCTTCGATGAAGATCAGCATAACTCTTTTGTCGATCTTGTGTTGCTTGTATACGTTACCAGATCATGTGAATCTTTTTCGTAGTCATACGTACTAACTCCGGTCCCAACAATGTTGCTTCACCCACCTCATCCCGGTATACTGGAGAACGACACTTTCGTCCATACAACGTCTCGAATGGAGCCATGAGTCGGTTCTACTCGTATATTTGACATCATCACGTGGGTCCTTGGTGTCTTTAACTCTATCTCTATCATTTGTAAGTCATACAAAGTGGGTCTTTGTGTTGACAATATCGCCCTCGTACCCACATACAATCTTCTACTCAACGCGTCAGTTATCACGTTCACTTTTCCAAGATGGTATTGGATGGTATGGTCGTAATCTTTCAACAGCTCGAGCCAACGTCGTTGCCACATGATGAGTTCCTTTTAGGTGAAGAAATATTTGAGGCTTTTGGAGTATATTAAGATGTCATCAATAATGACAACCATAACATGAACCAAATATTTCTCAAATATTCGGTTCATCATGTCCATGAACACAGCATGGACATTGGTCAATTCGAAAGATATAACTAAAAATTCGTAATGCGTGTATCGAGTTCTAAAGGCAGTCTTTGGAGTGTCATCAGTTCTAATCTTTAACTGATGATATCCAGAACAGAGATCAATCTTTGAAAAGAATTGTGCACCTTGCAACTGGTCGAACAGGTCATCAATATGAGGTAACGGATACCTATTCTTTATGGTGACATGGTTTAACTCCCGATAGTCAATACAAAGTCGCTATTCCCGTCTTTCTTCTTTACGAATAAAACAGGAGCACCCTAAGGCGATGTACTATGACGTATAAAGCCGATGTCTAACAACTCCTGTAGTTGGACCTTTAACTCCTGAAGTTCAATAGGAGTCATTCGATATGGGGTTTTGGAAATGGGTTTTGTACCGGGTTAAAGGTCAATAAAGAATTCAATTTCGCGTTATGGGGGTAGGCCATAAAGTTCTTCGGGAAATACATCAGGAAACTTATTAACAACATAAATATCATTTAAATCTGACTTATTCTGGTTTAAATCAGTGACATGGGCTAAGAAAGTTTAACATCTATTTTTTAATAAATGAATAGCTTTATGACTAGAAATAACATTGATTGATTTTAGTGGTTTGGTTGTTTCAATTCGCACAACAAGTTGATTAGGAATATGAAAACTAATAACCTTACGAAAATAATCAATTTTGGCATGATAAGTGGTTAACTAGTCAATTCTTTAAATCACATCAAATGCAAGTATTTTCAAAGAGATAAAATCAACAGGTAATGTCAGGGTACCAATTTGAATCAAGAAAGATTTGTAAACTATGGATGTAACGAAGGTTTCTCCCAACGGAGTTTTCGGAGATAAGTCAAAGTCTAATTTCTTTGGGGTAAAGTTCAAACGTTGAGCACAAGCAGGTGAAATAAAATAGTGGGTAGAACTGGTATCTAATAAGGTATAGACTTCGTAAGAGTTTATAATTAGCTTACCCGTGATAACTTCGCTTGGGTTCCTCGCATTTTGGGTAGTCACGACAAACGCTTTTCCAGGATCCACCGACTTTGACTTGTCTGGGACAGTCTTTGGTGTCACCATCCCAGCTGGACTTAACTTTGCTATAAAGCACATTCCACCCTCAACTGCATCGTCGCACTCCTGATCCATGATTTAAATCATTACTTATCTATCCATATCGAATTGGGGTTGACCGCTCTGCACAAGGTAATTCCAAACTTGATGTTGGATTCTCCCAAATGCTGTCCAAAAAGCGAAATCCATATCATCTATTTTGGCCTTCTTGGATCGGACGTCTCTTTCTACAATATCAATACGTCGTGCGGCTTTTACCCATGCATCCTCCATTCTCACTCGTTCAGTTATTTCTTCTTTCAGTTGATATTTGACATTTGCATTCTCAGATTCCAGCTCTAATATCATATGCTCTGCTAGAGAGAGCTTTTGTTCAAGCTGCGTACATCGGGTAGCAAAATCTTGAATTGTTGCATCCCTTTGTTCCACCATCGCCTGTCGTTCTTCACCCTACTCTTCTAACTCACGAATATGATCTTGCAGTTCTACATTTCGATCATAAAATCTCCTAATAAAGTCTCCTCAGGGTCCTCTTCTTCCTCACTCTCAGCTGCTACCTCTGCGACTAGCTCGGGTGTAACTATTAATTCTTCACTCACTACATAGATATCTCTAATTTCTTCTTCGCCTGACATCCTACAATCAAGTTTAATAACTTAATTAGTACTCCCCAATAAACATCTCCAATATTTATTCTTGAAATAATCTCCTCAACGCATCACTTAAAACTCTATATGAGTTCATCTTTTTATTTTCAGATGTCATTCTCAAATACTGCCATAAAATAAGGGTTAATTAAAGAAATTAACATGTCACATATTATCCCTATGTTCCGACCGACCAATTAAATAACAAATAAGCTTAGGTAGGACACACTAGCAAAGGATTTACTCGTCTCTCCCCTCCTAGTTCTATTCCCAAATCTCCGCCAGAGATCATATCCCTAAGCTATGATACCAACTGTGACGCCCCCAAAATAGGTCAAATACACAACCCATTCTGAGTCGCCAAATACATGGTACAGAATTCGAATACAAATCTTCTTATAACAAACGGCCGTGCAAAATACGATCACACAAACTGTGAGTTTCAATACAGATCGTATATAATATAAAAATATAAACACTCAAATAAATCCTCATTACAATTACTATCACACTATTTTGTAAAATAGTGAGGACTTCTATAGCTCTATCTCGGACCATCATTCTATTCCCCGATTAGTCCCTGCGATTTTCTCATTTCCTGAAGAGAACAATAGAAGATAATGGTGAGCTCAACTAGCCTAGTATAGAATATTATGACTAAGATAATAAAAAATAATTTATCATTAGCCTTCAATAAATAAGATAAAATATTATGGACAACAAGTTTTAGATCAACAACTGCAACGAAAATAACAAACCATTAGAAGAGTCAAGTAGAGAATGATGTCTACTATCTTCTATGATTTAAAAGTCCATCATCAATATTTTATCCCTGTAAGATCAATCAATAAATATTTCAAATCAATAATTCATCTTTGCACTACGGGCCATAGATATTCATCAATTAATCATTTATCTTTGCACTACAGGCCAAAGATATTCATCAATCAACAGTTCATCTTTGCCCTACGGGCCAAATATAACTTTCACCACAATTTAAGACTGAGGATGATGAAAAATAATATAAAGAACGAATCAAGTAAAATAAAGGATAAATATTAGAATTTATAATTTAATTTATCTAGAGTTCAAAAATATTCAAGTTGTCAATATGAAGATCAAAACATGGATCCAATTTTAAGAATAAGATCTAGAAAAGATAACTTGGACATAGAAAAAAAGTTTAATTTTGTCGTGAATAGTACTCGTGAATAGTACCGTACGTATGAATAATACCGTACATATGAATAGTATTGTACGTATGAATAGTACCGTACGGATGAATAGTAATCCCGACATAAAAAGGTAAAAATTTTATAAGAAAGTTTAGACCACTATTCCGGTGAAATGATATTAGATGAAGCGCAAAACTCAAGAAATTTCTGATCATTTCAGGAATTATAGAAGCAATACTTACCGTAGTAAGTTTAAGTTTGGGAATATGAAATAATATATTATCACTTTCATAATATGAAATATGAAAGAAAATAATATTCTTTACGAATATCGAAAGAAAGTAACATAATTTACGAGAAAAATAATATCCCTTACGAATATTAAACCAAAATAACATCATTTACCTTAATAGAAAAGTAGTTCTGACTGGAATAACGAAGATTATGCTGAGAAAATCTTGCACTGTTATCAACACTCAAAATATTCTTATACTCACAAGAAATATGCTTATTATTATAGAGAGAAAATTTTCTGATTCTGGTGTGATTTTTATTTCTAAACTAAGCAATTTATTTATAGAAAAATGCTAGAACACCACTTCTGATAAATTTCTTACGGATGAAAAATGCAGCACCATCTTTGAGAATTCTCATCATATCAAATTCTTCCCACCTCCACCATTCAAAACACATTTTTTTTCTTTCCTCTCTTTCTTTTTTTTCTCTCTCCCCCCTTTTGCTCATTCTTTTTCTTTCTTTCTTCCTTTTCCATCATTTTCCACTAACTCTGTCTCTTCTTTCTCTCTCTCCCCCCCTTTTCTTCTTTTCTTCTCTCACCTCCACCAACCATATATATATATATATATTAAAACATTTATAATTATAAAAATATTTCCAATTCCATTTTCTCTTTTCTACCTCATTTTATTCTTATACCACGAATTTTATTGTACAAGTGTTACCATTTAAATTATAAAATTATACTATTATATTATCACATTATACTATTATAATGTAATATTATAATAATATATTTGAATGAATTATTTTATCAGAAAAGATAAAATGTCAACTTTCAACAAATGTCTCTTTTGCTAAAAATTCCTCTATTTATATCAAAATTGAATAAATATTTACTTATTATATTTATCAACAATCAATTATTATTCACAAATAATATTACAAAATCACAATATTAACAACCAGATCATTCCCAGGAAAGAGGGGGTTTTCCGATAAGGATTTCTCCTTACTGGCGCGCAATTAAATAACCTAACCCCTTTCCTCGACAGAATTTCCTAGACATTGTCAATAATGTTATCTAATAATATCATCTAAATAATATGTGTGACCATTATTGATTTAATAATGTGAAATACTGTGCAGTGGTTACTGTGATAATTATTGAATGAATGACCTCTTACGTAAAAATCAATAATTTAAAATAATGTGCAATACCGTGTGCTACTGTGGAACAATGCGTATTACTGCCTTTTAACCACCGGGTATTTCAACAGTTTAACGATAACAGTTTTTCCGTTATTTTAAAAAAATTTATTCTTGTCGTTTTCTTCATCCGACAGTTTTTCGTTATGGGGCCCACAAATGACTGCGCCGTCGTACAAATATTCCCTGACAACAAGAATATTTCCAGACCAAATGAATATTCCCCGACACAATGAATATTTTATGACCACTTGCTTACTTTATAAAATTTGCACATATCACCCCATAACTTATCCCATTTATCAAATCAACACCTTACTATTAAAAATAATATATAGAGGAAATTAAATCTTATTCATAAAAAGTTGGGGTCTTACAGAGTTGGTCGCGTAGACTTAAATTTCAAGAACGCGGGCCATAAGAGAAGTTTAAATATGCATAAGTCAAGTATATTACTAATAGATATGTGTTTCGTTATATGCTATATAAGGATTACGATGAACGGTATAGCGTAAGTCGTATGTAGAGCGAAGGCAAGTTTCCTTAACTTGTTCAAGTTCTACTTGATGCAAGTTTTCTAACTTCATTCATTTTTGTATGAATGATAGTTTCTTAAACTTTCTAAGACGTTGAACATGAGAAAGTAATTCGTATGTGCAAATGTGTAATGGTTGTTCAAGATGGTAGTATGTATGAGGCCTTGGGCCACAATATTAACACTTCAGTGTTTCTATGAAATGAAATGTTCAATGAAGAAAGGATGTGCAGTTTATTTATGAATTATTCGTGTTAAGTCTGTGCTATTGATTCTAGCCAGACATAAGATGTATGAAAAAGGTAGAAACCCGAACATTTCCTTGAATAAAGATTTATATTGATATTAATGAAAATGAATATTTATTTGAATATAAATGATTATGTGTTATGAGATGAGTTAACTCAGTTACTTCAAATTGAATTTTTAATAATTAAGGAAATATGGAGTTTATGATAAACCCGTAGAATGCCTTGTGTGGCACGAGAATGAAAGTGATGAAAAGCTTAACGAAATGCGTATATGAATTGCCTAGTGTGGCAAGGTGATAAGCTGTGAATATTATTAATCAAAACAATAAAAGTAAGACTTGGAATGTAATTTCTGCATGCATGAGATACTATGTGCTAATTACCCACATTAATAAGAAGGGAGATTTATGATTAAGTTGATTAACTAATAATATATTGATAATTAATTGCGATAATGAATGATAGACTATTATGAGTAATTAATTGATAATGTGTCGATTAATTATTATTATGAGAAATAGAATATTAATGAGTAAATGATTAATAAATATAATAAGATTTATATTTACTTGATTAATTGTTAAGTGCATGTATCAAACGTATAATATATAGTAGTTACACATATATTATATAAAGTGTAAAGTGTAGTGTGACACTTAAGTGTGACTATACAATATATGAGAACTATATAGTAAGATTAACTAAATTAAACGTGTACATGAGGGTATGTGACAATATGTGTGGGTGAACATTAATGTGTACCCTATTAACATGTAATAAAATTAATAAACAGTTGTTACTTAACAATGATTTCAATAATTCAATATAATTGAATAATAGAGCTGGGATAATGTAATGTGATAATACCCAATTAATTATATTTGGTATGATGAAATATACATGGATTATATATGGGCGAATTAGAATTTACTACATTATAATATTGTTTCATCATTAGTCATACATTATGAGTCTAATTGAAATTATAACCTAAGTATATATTATATGCATATGAATATAACTTAAGTATATAGTATGTGTATAATAACATAAGTGTGGTATGTAATTCATGTTGCCTAATTGCTGAGCTTCATTTCCTTGTCCCATAATGAAACTCACCCCTCATTTCTTCTCACGTGTATGAGCAAAAAGGCTACTCTACTCTACTCTACTCTTTCTTCTCAATATCAGCAAACATGGATAGCAAATTATGGCCAATGATTCAATGGGGAGTGGGCATAATAGTGATCCTCAACAACTAATAGCCAACTCTTCCTTATCCATTATGTAATCAATCTTTTTGTTAGTTTGATTTGGCAGGTAAATGCATTGTCTGTATATTGGTTTTCCTATAAATATAGCCCCTTCTCCTCTCTTTTTCATTTGTTGAGAATTCCAAGTGAAGCTAATATAAGTTTAAGCTAGTATATTGAGGGAGATATCAGTTGAGGGAGAAGTTGATATAGCAGCAAGTTAGAAAAGGTATAATCCCATATTATGTTCCTCATTCTTAAATCTTTAAAGTTCTTGATTATGTTGAATTAGATGTTAATTGAATTGAGAAATACTTGCTAAGTGTTATACAAGCTTATAGACATGTTAGTATGCAATGTGGCTGCTTTGAAATAAAATTCGTAGAGGAATTCTGTTTTTGGCTTTGCCTTCTGCCGAAGCAAAAGCCTTTTTGGTGCTAGCCGAGACTCGGCGCAGCTGCGCCAGAATTGTACAAGGGCACAACGCAGCTGTGCCAGGCTCTAGTTTTTGTTTTCTTATTCTGCTGAAATCTGCTAAGTGATAACATCTTTATATGGTTTAGAAAGGCATGAAGGACAGGTTTAACACGTATATATATATATGTTCTTTATATAACATGCTTGTCCATGACTATGATAGTATACATTAGTGATGAAATGACTTATAGTTTTCGAAATAAACTTAGAGTTTTAAAAGGAACCTTGATATGTTATATTCATGTTTGTATTCTGACTTTGAACGTGTTTGTATGGCATAGAAATGCATAAAGAACATGTTAACATGTGTATATATGTTTCATGATATAACATGCACATGTTGGACCTCATCAGTGAACGTTTACTAACGAAAATATATATTTTATAAGTGGACTTTGGCGTGTTATATCGAGGCTTATGTTCTGATATTTTCAACATGCATGATAGTGTCTTTAACATCACTTAGTTGACCTACATGTATACCTACCATGTTAGATACCATGAAAGCTAGTTAAGCATTTATAAGACATGATTTAAAGTAATAAATGATGTTAGCCATGCATGAATGTTATGAACACATGTAAACATGATTTTTCACTGATTATATGATCATCTCATGTGTTTACACGACTAACATATTAGCCTATTTGATTTCATAACGTGTATGGCCTTAAAGTTATTAAAGATATTAATATAGAAACTATATCATGTAAGGTTGGACTTGGAAAGGTTGTTCGAGCATGAAAGACCCTTTACATATGTATATATACTATGTGTAGATGTATGCTTACGTGTTGAACTGAAGCAATAAGGCAAAAGCCCAACCCTGGTCTGGCCAGGGGATAGCGCAGCTGCGCCGTCCCTAGGCTTAACCAGGGCTCAGATGCGCTAGTCTGGAATTTAAGCTGGACAGTTTACTAACTTATGTCAATGATATAACTTGCTAAATAAAGTATGTTTGGTACTGGTTGCAATCTTATGTGACAGTGATGATATATGAAGATGTTTAACTTGAAAAGAGGAATTCTAAAGATGAAAGACAATGAAAGTTATATCAATCGAGATTTATGAATTAGTATGATACTATCTATGACTGTTTAGTAAGGTTAAAGACTTAACTTATATGTTGATTGTATATATAAGATAAAGTATGATGTTAAATTATATGACTAATGGATATCATATATACGTAACTATATTACGATAGGAATTCAAAGTGTTGATAAGCTTTACTTTGGTAATCTACGCTTAGGGTAAGAATCCTAAACCCTTGCATTACTTTATTCAATGGATATTGTAAGCAAGTACTTGAACTCTATTCTTATTAAACATTATTGAACTTGTGTTATTATTGTTGTACAAGTAAACTATTGGAATTGAAATTCATGTTTTATTACTTAAATACTTTGTGGATAAAGATAAAGTCGATTTATATTCTTCGAACTTTAAATATTGAGTTTTGAACTTATGATTGTTCTTATATACCTTGAAAGAGCAGTCTATGCCATTTGATTCGGCTAGACCTATATCATGATTAGAAAACTATCCAAACCAATTGATTGGTGCAAAATCTTATAGTGACTGAGATGAACAACCTTCTTTGAAGGGAAACTATATATTATCGGGAGACCGACACGCGCAATTGAGTACGATTAAATGTTATACATAATATAGGGTACATTAGGCTGATCACCTGTTGTACTTGTTTTATTGGATTATCAGCATATTTCTGTTAATTCTAGTAGAAGTTCATAGTCCTTAGTGATTGCTCAGTATTCATTATTTATAAATCTTGAATTGATTAAACCGTTGATTTTGTATTATAGAATTAAATTTTGCAAGGATGCAGGAGCGATGGTTAAACCCTAATCTTGTATTAATTTTTATGCAAGTTTTGTAAACCCTGATCTTGTATTAATTTTATGCAAGTCTTCTAACCTTAAACTTGTTAATTCTATACAATTTCTTGAGTTCATATATTCATTGTTGAGAATGTCCTTTCCATTTCTGTATTGGACAATTATTTATTTACTTGAAATGATCTTAACTTATTGTTCAAGTAAGATCTAGTTATTATTTTAAATGCTTTAAGTTTACTTCTAAAGCATACGTGAATTCATAATTCTTTTATTTATGAATTATTGAATGTCGATTCAACTAATCCTTAGTTGATGAACATGAATTCTAAATTACCCTCGTAAGCGTATCCAAACCAAACTTTCTTTGGTGCGGACTTGAATTCAAATTACTAAGTTGAACAACCCTAATTATTAGGGGAGGTTACTACGCATAGCGTTAAGATGTTTGTGCACAATACATGGTACGAAGGGCTGATCCCCCTAAGTACGAGTTAAGGTCCATAGTTTTATTAATTGTTAAAGGTTTAAATAGAAATATTTATAACCTAGGATAAGAGTTCAAAGGTCTTATGACCCTCAGATAAATTCTATATTCAAATTTTAATGTTGATAGAGAATTATTATTCAATTCTTTATTATTGAAGCAAGCTAAGTTGTTCAGATTCTTTTAAAGATATCCTTTCATGTCTATATTATTATTAAACTCAAGTGAGCTGTGGTTTGCTCACTCTTGCATTAAATAATAATTTCAGTAAAGGTTGATAACGCTGATGCTCCATCTATGAGTAAGGGCAAGGGAAAGCAAAACAAGTGAAGAATTGTTTAATTATTTTGAAATGATTGTAATAAGTCTTTTAAGTCATATTTTTATTCCGCACTGTATTGTTTATGTTAAGGTTAGAGTAACCTTGGGATTGATTTTTGAGAAGGTTGTAACCCATGTTCTAAGGGAGATTTTATTATTTTGAATAAAGATTATAATTTATCTTGAGATATATTTGGGTAGATGTTTGTTATAGTTAGAAAGTGAACACCAAATAATGTGAAAACGAAGTACCCGGATTTAGGGTTGTCAACTTTTCGCAATACGTCAAAAGGTCCAATAAATCTGGGACTCAACTTCCCTTCTTACCAAATCTAATCTTATCCTTCCAGGGAGATACTTTCAAGAACACGAAACTTCCTAGTAAGAATTCTCAGTTTTGTCGATGAAGATCAGCATACTTCTTTTGTCCGTCTTGAGCAGCAACTAATCTTGTTCTGATCAGCTTCATAATTTCGGCGGTTTGTTGTTCCAATTCTGGTCCCAACAATTTCCGTTCACCAACTTCATCCCAACACAAAGGAGTTCTTCATTTTCTGCCGTATAACGCTTCGTAAGGCGGCATGCCAATACTCTCACGATGACTATTTTTGTAGGCGAACTCAACCAACGGTAGATGATCCTCCCAGCTTCCTTTGAAGTCCATCACACAAGCTCTCAGCATATCCTCAAGCGTCTGAATCGTTCTCTCGCTTTGTCCATCAGTCTGAGGATGATACGCTGCACTCATTCGCAATTGCGTTCCCACACATTCTTGCAATCGCTTCCAAAAATTAGACGTAAAACGTGGATCTCTGTCGGACACAATTGACACCGGAACACCGTGTCTAGAAATAACTTCCTTCACGTACAGCTTCGCTAGCTTATCCAGGTCGTACTTAACCCTGATCGACAGAAAGTGGGCTGACTTCGTCAGTCGATCCACTATAACCCATATCGCATCAAATCCCTCTTGAGTCGTTGGAAGACCTACCAAAAAATCCATCGTGATGTGCTCCCACTTCTACTCTGGAATTTCTAATGGTTGCAGCAACCCACTTGGTCTCTGGTGTTTTGCTTTAACTTTCTGGCATGTAAAGCATTTCGCAACTCATTCAGCTACATCCCTCTTCATATTCGGCCACCAGAAATGATGCCTGAGATCCTGGTACATCTTCGTACTCCCAAGGTGAATAGAATATCTAGAACTATGAGCTTCGCTCAAAATCTCCTCTTTGACCTCAGGTACTGGTGGTACCCAGATTCTACCTTCAAACGGTAACAGACCTTCATTATCGATCTTGAACTTGAACTCTTCGCTATTAGTTATCTTCCTCCGAATCTTCTCACATTCTTCATTGTGAAGTTGTGCTTCTTTCACTTTGTCTACTAGAGTAGAACTAGTGGTTACTTGAAACAACATCTCATCCGATTCCTTCGGAAGCTTCACCTCCAACTCTATTCTAGCCATCTGTTCCATCAACTGATCCTGATCAGTTAACATGTTCAGCTTCTCCCGACCTTTCCTGCTCAAAGCGTCGGTGACAACGTTAGCTTTACCCGGATG
This sequence comes from Panax stipuleanatus, assembly GCA_020205555.1. Classification (NCBI taxonomy): domain Eukaryota; kingdom Viridiplantae; phylum Streptophyta; class Magnoliopsida; order Apiales; family Araliaceae; genus Panax; species Panax stipuleanatus. Next base: position 20,286,927 of record CM035115.1, read on the forward strand.
GTAAAGTATCTCGCAATCGTAGTCTTTAATTAGTTCCAACCATCTTCTTTGGCGCATGTTCAAATGCTTCTAGGTAAATATATACTTCAGACTCTTGTGATCTGTGTATATTTCACATTTTTCTCCATATAAGTAGTGCCTCCAAATCTTTAGGGCAAGCACTACTGCCGCCAATTCTAGATCATGGGTCGGATGCCCCTTCTCATAATCTTTTAGCTCACGTGACGCATAGGCAATGACTTTGCCGCTCTGCATCAACACACAGCCTAATCCTTTATGTGAGGCATCGCTATATACTACGAAATTCCCCGAACTATCCGGTAAAGATAAAACAGGCGCCGTATTCAGCCTCTTCTTCAGCTCTTGAAAACTTTCCTCAAATTTCTCCGTCCGAACAAATTTAATCATTTTACGAGTCAAATACGTCAACGGATTTGCGATTCTAGAAAAGTCTTGGATAAATCTATGATAATAACCTGCCAATCCCAAGAAACTCCTCACTTCAGATGGCGTCTTCGGCTGATCCCAATTCATAACAGCTTTAACCTTCGACGGATCTACCGAAATACCATCCTTGTCGATCATGTGGCCAAGAAATTGCACACGTTCCAACCAGAATTCGCACTTTGAGAATTTAGCATAAAGCTTCTCTGGTCTCAGGGCTTTTAAGGTTAGTCGTAAGTGTTCAGCATGCTCCTCCTTGGTCTTGGAATAAACCAGGATGTCATCTATGAACACTACCACGAACTTGTCCAGAAATGGCTTGAACACCCTGTTCATTAAGTCCATAAATGCAGCTGGGGCATTCGTGAGACCAAATGACATCACCAAGAACTCGTAATGACCATATTGAGTCCTAAAAGCCGTTTTAGGTATATCTTCCTTTCTCGCCTTCAATTGATGATACCCGCTTCTCAAATCAATTTTAGAGAAGTACTTCGCACCCTTCAACTGATCAAACAAATCATCGATCCTAGGTAAAGGATACCTATTCTTGATCGTAACTTTATTCAACTCCCTATAATTAATGCAAAGACGCATCAACCCATCCTTCTTCTTCACGAATAAAACAGGCGCTCCCCACGGTGAAACGCATGGTTGAATATACTTCTTGTCCAGTAATTCTTGTAGTTGAACCATCAGTTCCTTCATCTCAACTGGAGCCATTCTATACGGAGCCTTCAAAATCGGAGCAGTTCTCGGCGCTAGATTGATCACGAACTCTATCTCCATATCTGGCGGAAGTCCAGGCAAATCACTCAGAAAATGTCCACAAACTCCTTAACTACCGATATCTCCTCCACCTTCGGGCTTTCCTTACGCGTATCTACTGTGTAGGCTAGATATCCCACACAGCCTTGCGTCAGAAGTTTCATGGCTTGCATAACCGTCAGATAACTCGCTTGTCTAGGCGATTTGCTACCATAAAACACTAACTTCGATGGAGTCGTACGGTTTACCGACTTCTTCTGACAGTCAATTATCGCCCCATAGTTGAACAACCAATCCATACCCAGTATGACATCGAATTACCCAAGTTTTATTGAAATCAAATCTACTCTAAGCTCCTGACCCTTAATGTCCAGTCTACAGTTCTTATAAATGCTCCTAACAGGAATAACTTCCCTATTCGCAATCTCTATGTTCAAGGGGTAAACTAACTCTTCTAAGGTAAGTCTAGGGTTTTAGCAAAATCATCAGATATGAATGAACAAGTAGCACCCGAATCAAATAATACATATGTATTTGTACTATTGACCGGAATAATACCTGACACCACATCTTGTGATTGCACAGCATCCTGCACCGTTATATTGAATGTCCGTACAGTGGGTCGAACAGCTTGCAATGGTGCAGCGATAGTAATGGTACTGCCGCTTCCATTCCCTCCGCTCCCTGTTGACCCTGCTGTCAGCTTCTTAAGTCAGTTTCAAGCCATGTGATCTTTGGATCCACATGTAAAGCAAGATCCCTTCTTCGGGTTTGGGCAATTAGGCGCGATGTGGCCTTCTTGACCACAGTTGAAGCACACCCACTTCCCCTTCATGCACACGCCAGTATGATTCTTACTGCATGTAGCACATGCTTCAAACTTCTTCTTCTGCTGGCTTCCTTGCTGACTCCCAGCAGAGGTGTTGTCATTCCACTTCCTCTTCTGGTTCACCAACTGCTGAACCGAGTTGGGATTCGTCCCATCGTTATTGTTGTTGTTCGTCGCACCCTCGGGGTTTTGACGTGTTATTCTTCTTCTAGGAAGCATTTTTTGTTAAGAAAATATTATTATTAGACCCTTTATTCAATTTTTAAATATTCAAGTTCATACTTAAACGTTCGAATAACTTAGTTCACATAGAACACATAGCACATCAATAAACTTCTTTTATTCATTAGTCGTAGTTTAAAAAACATCAACCAGATAGCATTTCTGCCATTTACATCATCCTTCCTGAACTGAAAAAGTTGCAGGATTACATTATTAACTTATCCCATTCTTATCTCAAATTATGGGCTTTACTTTATTTATTACAAAAAGCAACACAAAAATAAAAGCTCTACTCCTACTGCTACTGCTACTACTGCTACTGCTACTGCCACTGCCTAGGCATATTAATACGTCACACATCCTCTCTGTGTTCCTCTTCCATTACCCAAAACGCCGTTCTTCGGTCCACCACATACCATGGTAAACCTTGGAACTGAGCTGGGTAGTAGAAAACACGGTCCTGAGCTCTCTCTATCGCTGTATGAAAAACATATTCTGTTTCCCTCAGCTTGGCCCTCTTTGCTTCAGCTTCACCTTCAGGTCGATTGGCTCGTTCATTAGCTCTCAAGCTTGACTCTTCAGCTCTGGCACGCTTCCTCGACTCTTCCTGGATGTCTTGCTTCAGCTTTGCCAGTTCAAATTAAGCAGCATCTCTATCAACCTCCATATGTATCAAGTTCCAATGTGCATCTCCTAGATCACTTGCAATTTCTTCGATCGTCTCATCTCGCTGCTGAATGGTTTCTTCGAGCTCTCCGACTCGACCATGAAGCTCCACGTTGCTATTGTAGACTGCCTCGTACATCTCAGCACTAGTAGAGTGAGGTAGGAATTCATCTTCGAGATCCTCTTCCTCCTCCTCCTCCTCTTTAGACTCGTCCCTTTCTTCTAGAATAGGTGTCAGCTCACGCTCCCAACCAACTACGGTGATCACTGGAGATGGCTCTCTCCTAACCAGCTGCTCCCAGACAATATGTATGTCACGGGGCTCCTCCTCTCTTGGCATCTGAGGTACATCCTCTCTAGCTTAACTAGGTTCTCCAACGTTCGACATCCTGACAAAAGAATTTTAAAGTTCATTATTACGTGACATCGAATCGACACTCTTCGAATACTACAATGTAAACACATAGGCACATAAGGTATTTTATTATCTTTTACCTATCACATCTATCTTTTCGATCTTACCATAAGGCTACTACCTAAGGTTTTTCCCCCACCTAAAGTTTCATAACCTACAGCTTTGATACCAACCTGTGACACCCCCAAATCCGGGTACTTCATTTTCACATGATTTGGTGTTCATTTTCTAACTATAACAAACATCTACCCAATATATCTCAAGATAAATTATAATCTTTATTCAACATAATAAAATCTCCCTTAAAACAAGGGTTACAACCTTCTCAAAAATCAATCCCAAGGTTACTCTAGCCTTGACATAAACAATACAGTGCGGAATAAAAACATGACAGAAAAGTCTTATTACAATCATTTCAAAATAATTAAACAATTCTTCACTTGCTTTGCTTTCCCTTGTCCTTACTCGTAGACGAAGCATCAGCGTTATCAACCTTTACTGAAATTGTTATTTAATGCAAGAGTGAGCAAACCACAGCTCACTGGAGTTTAACAATAATATAGACATGAAAGGATATCTTTAAAAGAATCTGAACAACTTAGCTTGCTTCAATAATAAAGAATTGAATAATAATTATCTATCAACATTAAAATTCGAATATAGAATTTATCTGAGGGTCATAAGGCTTTTGAACTCTTGTCCTATGTTATAAATATTTATATTTAAACCTTTAACAATCAATAAAACTATGGACCTTAACTCGTACTTAGGGGGATCAGCCCTTCGTACCATGTATTGTGCACAAACATCTTAACGCTATGCGTAGTAACCTCCCCTAATAATTGGGGTTGTTCAACTCAGTAATTTGAATTCAAGTCCGCACCAAAGAAAGTTTGGTTTGGATACGCTTACGAGGGTAATTTAGAATTCATGTTCATCAACTAAGGATTAGTTGAATCGACATTCAATAATTCATAAATAAAAGAATTATGAATTAACGTATGCTTTAGAAGTAAACTTAAAGCATTTAAAATAATAACTAGATTTTACTTGAACAATAAGTTAAGATCATTTCAAGTAAATAAACAATTGTCCAATACAGAAATGGAAAGGACATTCTCAACAATGAATATATGAACTCAAGAAATTGTATAGAATTAACAAGTTTAAGGTTAGAAGACTTGCATAAAATTAATACAAGATCAGGGTTTAGAAAACTTGCATAAAAATTAATACAAGATTAGGGTTTAGAAAACTTGCATAAAAATTAATACAAGATTAGGGTTTAGAAAACATGCCTCAAGCGCAAGCTACTTAACTCAATTCACGTACTTTAATACTTCATACACATATATATTTAATCACAATAACCTAAATTAGTTAACACATAAGTGGTTAACCCTCATGGTTAACTCACTCTAATTAAATAAATAATCGACTATCACATAGTTAATTACTTCACACACATACTCACATAATGAAATTAATTATGTATTTAACTAAATTATAATTAAATAATTATAATTCAAACACTTAATCAAATTATAATTACTCAATTATAATTTCCTCTTAAATTATCACAAATTCATAATTAATAGTTAATTAAACTATATCATGCATTATAATTACACAAATTATAATTAATCATGCAATTATAAATTTAAAATCTATAACTAAACATGCATTTATTAAATTATAATTGCATAAATTATAATTTAAATTAACATCTAATAAACCAACCTTTATGCATTATAATTTAACCAAATTAACATTTACTCATAATTATAATTATTCAAATTATAATTCAGTAATTCATATTCCAATTAAACCATTAAAATTCACAATATAAATACTATATACAATATGTCAAATTTATATTAACGAAATGTTGTAGTAACTAGATACATGCTCACTGTCATAGCATAATTAAACTAAGTTCAAAAACAACACTGCACAATTAGCTAACATTCACTGCCTCTGCTCAGGCAAAGGCGCAGCTGCACTACCCTTTGCCTTGACACCGGCGTAGCTGCGCAGGTGTCAAACCTGGGAAACTCAGCGGCGCAGCTGCGCCACCTCTACCTTTGTTGTCGGCGCAGCTGCGCCGGAACGCGGGCAGAGGCACACAGCCACGGCACCCTGCTTCACTGTTCATCCCCCACATGCCAACAATCGACAACACACAGCAACACAGACAACGTAAAGCATACATATGTAGTAATACTCATGCTATATATATGATACTAATCATAGAATTTATCTAACGAAAATCAAAGGTTAAAAACTCAATTTTGACATTTTTATAAAACTCATATTTTTCCCCAAAATAATTTATTGTTAAAATTTCTCCACCAATTAAACTTATAACACATGCATTATATTCATGATTGATGATAGCATCATAAACAATTCTAAACATGCATATTACTACATAAAATTTTCATAAGTTTTAATTCTAAAACTCAACCAAAACATATGAACTCTCAAGAACATCAATTTTCCATTAAAACATATTCTAACTACCACTTGATTTCTGAAAATCATTTATAGTATACAATCATCAATAATAACACATGAACACAATACATATATATAAAATTTATGGTTACACACTTCCATGAAACACAACTTTTGACAGAGAATAAAATACAAGGAACATATAGATTGAGTTCTATAATAATTAGAGATTATAGATAATACCTTTTGTTAATAGATTGAAAGAGAAGGTGATGTGAGTTCAATTCTAGCAATTCTTCTTCCTCTTTTCTCTTCTCTGCTCTTCCTTTTCTCTACTCTCTTTTCTTCTTAGTTCTTAGTTTAGACTTAGGAAAAACTAACGTAGTTTAGATATATTATAACTGATATAATATACGTATACTAATGATATATATGTAACTACTAACTAATTAAGATATATAATAAATACATATTATTATATAAGTTACAACTATTTGAATTTAAAAACCCTTAAGGCTTGTTTGGCCAAAACAACATTATTTTTAAAAACAGATTATTATTACTAGAGCCATGTTTGGTAAAATAATTTAAAATCCTTTTCTTTTATTTTAACAAATTATTTTAACACATACTTTAATGTCATATTTTAATCAATTAAATATTAACCAACTAATTTAATCAATTAAAATTTAACATCAAAAATCACATAAATTTGCCACATAATTATAATTACTCGCTAATTATAATTCATGTAACACTTCATCACATCTCATCTAATTTAATTATCTCAATTAAATTAGAACTATAGTATAAAATTAATATACATTAATTAAATAAATATTACACATTCATTTAATTAATATATAACACTTAATTAAATCACACCATAAATCACATAATTTATTTATTTAATCCAAAAAATAATCACATTAAATATTTATTTAACTCAATAAATATTTAAAATTAAATATAAAATCTCAATTGTTAAAGTGAGGCTAATTACTGGTAGGAGTCGAACCAAGCTAGAGCAGAACGGAAGTAGTCGCACGGACAAGATTTAAGGAGTTGTTCTTAGAAAGCTATTTCTTGGAGGCTATGTAATCCAGAATGGAAGTGCAGTTTCTTGAATTGAAGCAAGAAAATATGACAGTTGTCGAATATGCAGCAAAATTCAATGAGCTAGTCAGATTCGCACCTCATCAGGTGGATACAGAACTACGAAATGCGCGTAGGTTTGAAAATGGGCTGAAGCCGTGGATACACAGCAAAGTCGCAGTGCTATAAATTGCTACGTTTTTAGCACTGTTAGAAAAAGCCATCATTGTAGAAGGTAGTAGTGAGGTAGTATCTAGATTTAACCGAGAGAAGAATAAGAAGAAGATTGAAGGTGGACATCAGGGTGCCAGCAGTGGGAGTAGTAACAGTAAGAAGCGCAAATGGAACAGTGGTAATGACTCAGGAACTCAACAAGGAAGTACACCACAGAAGAAGTCAGCATGCAGTAAGTGTGGAAAGAATCACTCCGGGGAGTGTATGAAGAGGAAGAATGTATGTTATAACTGCGGCCAGGAAGGACATATCTCACTAAATTGTCCTAAACCGAAGAAGGGAGGTTGCTTTTCTTGTGGGGGAACAGGACATCGGTTTAAGGATTGCCCATTTAAGAAGAATACTGACGGAGGAAGGGAAAACAAGAGCAGTACCCCCTAAGTTAACAATTAGAAGGCCAAAGTAGCAGAGCAAGCCGATAGCCCAAACTTTCAACATGATTGTGCAAGACGCAATTGCATCAAATGAGGCGGTGTCAGGTATAATTCTGATCAATAATATAAATGCATATATATTGTTTGATTCAGGAGCTACCTGTTCATTTGTGTCTTAGGAATTTGCTAGAAGATTAAACTTACCCTGTGAAAAGTTAAAGAACCCTATGAACATAGAAGTTACAAACAAAGAAGTGATCCCTGTAGAGTTTATCCATAACAATTTTGGTGTGGAAATAAGGGGATATAAGTTAAGCGTGAATTTGATTTCGATACGCTTAGGGGAATTTGATGTTATCCTAGGGATGGATTGGTTGTTTAACCATGAGGCAGTTATAGATTGCCAGAAGAAGAGTATACGCCTTAAGACACCAAATAAGTCTAGGGTTGTATTTTATGGTAGCATGTCGCCAAGACAAACTAGTTGTCTGATGATGATGCAGGCCAGAAGGATGTTACGAAAAGGATGTGAAGGTTATTTGGCTCATGTAGTGGATACACGGGTTGTGAATACGGACATGGGGCAGATACCTATAGTTAATGAGTTTGGGGATGTGTTTCCAAAAGAACTTCCGGGACTTTCACCAGACAGAGAGATAGAGTTTGTGATTGATTTGGTACTAGGGACAGGGCCGATATCGAAAGCACCGTATCGAATGGCTCCGGTAGAAATAAAAGAGTTAATGATCCAGCTACAAGAGTTGTTGGACAAGAGGTACATCTAACCGAGTGTATCTCTGTGGGGAGCACCGGTGTTGTTTGTAAAGAAGAAAGATGGTTAGATGAGGCTGTGTATGGACTATAGAGAAATGAATAAGGTGATAGTCAAGAATAAATATCCGTTACCGAGAATAGGCGATCTGTTTGATCAACTTAAAGGAGCGAGATATTTTTCAAAGATTGACCTAAGGACTGGTTATCATCAGTTGAAAGTAAGTACGAAGGATGTACCAAAGACAACATTTAGAACTCGTTACAACCATTATGAGTTCCTAGTGATGTCGTTTTAACTGACGAACGCATCAGCTGCTTTTATGGACTTGATGAACAGAGTATTTAAACCGTACTTGGATACGTTTGAGGTTGTGTTCATTGACGATATTCTGGTGTATTCAAAGATTGAAGAGGAGCATGCCGAACATCTAAGGATAGTATTGGAGACGTTAAGAAAGGAGAAGCTATATGCGAAACTTTTAAAGTGTGAATTCTGGTTGATGAGAGTTCAGTTTTTGGGGCATGTTATCGACAACGAGGGAATTTCTGTTGATCCAGCGAAAGTAGAAGTGAAAAATTGGGGACAATCGAAGACACCGACAGAGATCAGAAATTTCTTGGGATTGGCAGGATATTACCGAAGGTTCATTCAAGATTTCTCGAAGATAGCAACGCCGTTAACGAATTTGACCAGAAAGACTGTGAAGTATGTATGGACAGACAAATGTGAGCAAAGTTTTCAAGAACTGAAGAAGCGATTAAATGAAGCACCTGTATTTTCATTTCCAGATAGTACTGGGGGTTTTACAGTGTATAGTGATGCGTCACACAAGGGACTAGGTTACGTATTGATGTAGAATGATAAAGTCATTGCGTACGCATCATGACAATTAAAGGACTATGAGAAGGGATATCCTACCCATGACCTGGAATTGACAGCGATTGTATTTGCCCTTAAGATTTGGAGACATTATCATTACGAAAAAAAGTGTGAGATATACACAGATCACAAGAGTCTGAAGTATATCTTTACACAGAAGGAGTTGAACATGAGGTAGAGGAGATGGTTAGAATTGATCAAAGATTACGATTGTGAGATTCTATATCATCCTGGAAAGGCTAACGTGGTAGTAGATGCTTTAAGCAAAAAAAGCAGAGAAAAGTTGTTCGTATTGACAGAACATGAAGAATTAATAAAAGAAATGGAGAAAATGGAGTTGGAGGTGAAAAATCTGAAGAATTCGGATAAAGTGATAGAAATGGAAGCAAGTCCGACTTTACTCGACAAGGTGAAGGAGGCACAAGAAAATGATGAAGAATATGGTGACATCAAGAAAAGATTGGCTGAAGGCGAAGAGTTGAAGTATAAAATTGATGGCACCAGATTATTAAGATTTGAAGGAAGAATTTGGGTACCAGCAGTACCAGAGTTAAGAGAGAAAATTTTGCAAGAGGCCCATAGTACTAGATACTCGATACACCCAGGAAGCACGAAGATGTATCAAGATCTATGTCAACACTATTGGTGGCCAAATCTAAAGAGAGAGGTTGCAGAATGTGTCAGCCGATGCTGAACTTGCCAAAGGGTCAAGGCAGAACATCAACGACCAAGTGGACTATTGCAGCCGTTAGAAATTCCTGAATGGAAATGGAAGAATGTCACAATAGATTTTGTGGTAGGACCGCCAACAACACAGAAAGGATATGATGCCATATGGGTGATAGTGGATCGTCTTACAAAGTCAGAGCACTTTTTGTCGATCAGGATCAGGTATAATTTGGATCAGCTTGCCAAATTGTATATCAAGGAAATTATTTCAAGACACGGAGTGCCAATATCAATTGTTTCGGATAGAGATCCGCACTTTACGTCAAACTTTTGGAGGAGTCTTCAAGAAATAATGGGGACACAGTTAAGGTTAAGTACCGCATATCATCTACAGACTGATGGGCAAAGTGAAAGGACAATTCAAGCATTAGAAGATATGCTCAGAGCCTGTGTGATGGATTTCAAGGGAAGCTGGAAAGATCATCTTCCGTTAGTAGAGTTTGCAAATAATAATAATTATCATGTAAGCATTGGAATGCCGCCATACGAAGCACTATATTGAAGGAAATGCATAACGCCCTTATATTGGGATGAAGTAGGTGAACGACGACTGTTGGGGCCAGAATTGGTGCAGCAGATCGTGGGGATCATCTAGGTAATAAGAGCTCGACTAGTAGCAGCTCAAGATCGTCAAAAAAAATATGTCGATCTTCATCGCAAGAAAAGAGACTTCGAAGTGGGAAGTTACGCATTTTTGAAAGTATCTCCTTGGAAGGGAAAAATAAGATTTGGGAAGAAAGGTAAATTGAGTCCGAGATTTATTGGACCGTTTGAGATATTGAAGAAAATAGGTGAAGTGGCGTACGAGGTAACTCTACCTCTTGAACTGGAACATATTCATAATGTGTTTCATGTGTCAGTGTTGCGACTATATAAACCTGATTAAAAGCATGTGATATCGTACGAGCCGATTCAAGTCGAGAAGGACTTATCATATGAAGAAATTCCATAGAAATTTTAGATAGGAAAGAGTAGAAGTTAAGGAATAAGGTTATACATTCTGTTAAAGTTCTTTGGAGGAACCACAACGCTGAAGAAGCTACGTGGGAATTCGAGAAAAAGATTCGAAAGAATTATCCGAATCTTTGTGAGTAACCTTATGTGTAATTTCGGGGACGGAATTCTTATAAGGAGGGGAGAATGTAAGAACCACAAATTTGTAAGTCACATTGTAAGTAAATATATTCATTAAATAATAATAATATAGAAAACTTTGTGACCTATGTGGAATGAATGTGATTAAGTAAGTATATGTATTCTAGTTATGTATATATATTGAATTGTTGTAAAGAGAATTAAATAGAACACTATGTAACCTAATTATACATTTGGTATGTTAAGTAAATAACCTAAGGGTTATAGCAATGAAGAATGTTAGTATCTATGATTATACTAACTTAAGGGATAATTTTTATTATCTCAAGTGATCAATTATTTTAAACCTAATTAAGACAAGTCTAATTGGGTTATGTGATTGAACCATTTTAAATTCCAAATTGAATGGAATGGAAACCCTAAGTAACTAATTAGGGTAAAATAAAATTAAGGTTTTGGGTCATGTTAGTTTACATAGCCCAAACAATTAAATTGGTAGCCCAAAGGAATTTAAAGAGTGGCCCAAACTTAGCCCACTTAAAGAGGGTCATTGTGGTCATTTGTTAAAGCATTATTTGGCAAATGAAATAAACCATAAATGGGAGAAAAAAGGGCTAGGATTTCTAGCCACAAGGAGGGCAAAATGGGAAGGAAAAAAATTAATTTTACAAGATTGTCCAAATTTGTGGAGAAAGACTACCAACTCCTTCCATGTGTCAACTTGTAAAATAAGACAGCCATTTTGTTTAGTTGGGCAAGCAACATGTGGGTAAATGAATGTAATGAATACTTGCTAGCACTATTAAACAAAAATTAAATTTTCTTCACTTTACTCGTTTTTCTCACAAGCTTCCAATTTGCTAGTAAAAGAAAAATAGAGGGAGAGAAACCCACCATTTTCGGCAGCCTCTAGTGCAACAAAGGAGTGCTAGACTTTCATGCATCCCATGTTTCTAACATACTTTGGAAGGAAGAGAAGAATAGCAAGGAAATCTAGGTAAGTTCCTAAAAATAAATTTACAACTTTAGTGTACCTTATTTTGCTAAATCTCAAAGGAATAAGAAGCTTTATGTTGGATCCTTGAAAACTTATGATCTACATGAATATTAGTATGTCATATGTAGATCAAAACATTTTTCAAGTCAAAAGTTAGAACCAAAGAAAGAAAAATCAAATTTTATCCCATTATGTTCAAGAAAAATATTTCTATGGTATACTATATGTATTTTGATGCTAGATCCTTGGGGTTTATGTGTTAAATGATTAAAATCATGTTAGTATGCTAGATCTTGAGTTTAGTATGTGAATATGATGGATTTGTATGTGTTTGCATGAAAAAGTTTGGAAAAAGGAAAGCTAGAATGATTTTATGAACTTTCTAGTTATCTAGTGTACTAAATCATGTTCATCTTGAAATCTAGAAGTGATATTTGAGATTTTCTCTCTTGGCATGCTAGATACATGAGTTAAGGACAAAATTCCTTTTGATTCACTCAAATATGTTAAAAATGAGCAAGTTATGATTTTATTCCCAAACTACACAAACTGTTGAACATACCATGCTGACCAGTCCATTTTGGCCGAATTTCCAGAACTAAAACATAAGTAAAATAGGTGTTTAATATATGAAAACTATAGTTCGGGAAAAGACGAGTCTAACGATACCTATTGGGACTAAATCGGAGTTGTAGATTTTGTTTTACAAGCGTTTCCGTATAGGACCCTGAATCTGAAAATTTTGGGCGAGAATGGCAGAATCGTAGTTAAATAAAAATGAATAATTATTATAAATGATTTTTAAAGCCATTAAGTGGTTAGTAAATTAATTACATATAAGATTAAATATAATTAATTATTTAATTATTATTTAAGCAATATTAAATGATAATTAAATAAAATTAGTTTTAAAAAATAACTAGTTATTATTTAATTAAGATTAAATAATAATTAGAGTTAAACAATTGATTGATTATTATTAATATTAAATAATGAATAAAAAATATTTAAGTAAGATTAAGTTAATAATAATGTAATTACTTACTTACATTAACATAAAAAGTTATAAAATAATTATTTATTATTTAATTAATATTAAATAATAAATAAGGACAAGTAATAATTAATTATTCTTAACTTTAATAAGAAAGAATAATTAAATATTTATGAGATGAATTAATTAATTATTATTTAATTAATATTAAATAATAAATAAGGACAAATATTAATTAATTATTATTTAAATAGCAATAAGGAATAATTAAAGACTAATGAAGTAAATAAATTAATTATTTACTATTCAAGGATAAGGAATTAATTAATTATTTATTTAATTAATATTAAATAATAATTAAAGGCAAATGATAATTTGATTATCCACTATTTAATTAACATTAAATAATGAGAAGACCTAATTGGTTATTATTAACTAAAGGTAATTAATTAATTACTATTTAATTAATATTAAATAGTAATCAAATGAAGATGGGTTAATAAAAAAAGAAAATTTAAATAACTTTTTAATTAAAAAATTATTATAAATTATTTAAGGATCTAACAACTGTTTAACACTTAAGAAAAACATGATAAATTTATTAAATCATTAATATAAGATTAATTAAATGTCTTATAGGATTAATGATAGTACATTATATATATGTGCTTTGTGATTAAATTATTTGCTAGATAATAGCACAATTAAGCGTATAGATGAACAATTATACGTAGTACTAATTGATAGATCTACATTATCAATGCTAGGTCATTCAAAGAATTTTATTTAAAGCTAGTAAGCAGTAGCTCGTCGAACATGCAAGTTTCCTAACTTAATCTCGAGTTATTATTTTTAAAGAATGTTAGTGGATAATTATTGCTAATTATTTCACATCTTTAATGATTATTGAGACTCGCACTTTGTGTAATTAAATTCTTGTTCTTCTATTATTGAGCTGTGAATAGATTAAAGTTCTATTTTTCATGAACTGTTTATGAGATGGATCTATGCTAGTTGTATCAGCTATATCAAGCATGTTTAAAATTTGTTAATTCAAATTCGTTTTAAAAGCTGTTCTTAATCAAATGATTTGATAAGGACTCTTGACTGAGGAAAGTATATTATTAAAGCATTAAAATTGGAAAACAATTGATGCTCGACAATTAAGTGTTTTTAAATAATACACAGGGTATGAAAGTCTGTTCCCCTTGACTACCAAATTTATTAAAAGGACTAGTTTAAATACTGACAACCTTAGCAGATGTTCATGGTCCTTCAAGACCACTCAGTATCTATTATTCAATTATTCAAATAATAACTTATTGAAATGTAATTCATTGTTCTCCTACAATTCAAATTCCATTGTTGAACATTGAACGATAAATCCCTTACTAATCATGATATATCTCCTTGATATTTAAACTTGCTAAGCAAATTAGTTGCTTACCCTTGCTATATCATGACGTTTATTTTAGCTAAGCCGGAATCAACAAAGAAGGATAAAGGGAAAGTAAAGATGCAAGAATAGTTTGTTATGAATTAATTATATATTTGATGTAATTATTTAAGTAAACCTTTTGTAATAGTAAAGGTAGGTTTATGTGAAAGTTATAAGACCTTGGGATTAAGTTTTAATAAACAATGTATGTTTATTATTCCGCTATTAGTTTATAGAATGCTTATGATGGTGATGTATCGTGAGCACCGAACCTGAGGTTAGAGAACCCGGATTTGGGGGTGTCACAGATTTGGAGGCATTATTTGTACGGAGAGAAATGTGAGATATACACGGACCACAAAAGTCTGAAAATATATCTTCACACAGAAGGAGCTGAACATGAGTCAGAGAAAGTGGTTAGAATTAATCAAGGATTATGACTGTGATATTCTTTACCACCCAGGAAAGGCAAACGTAGTTGTCGACGCTCTGAGCAGAAAAGGAAGGGAGAAATTATTTCAATTGACGACTCAGGAAGAGTTAATAAGAGAAATGAAGAAATTGGAAATAGAAGTAAGGGGACCGGAGAGGTCTAAAGAAAAGTTATTCAGAATGGAAGCTCATCCAACCTTGTTGGATAAAGTAAAGGAAGCACAAAAGAAAGATAAGGAGTGCGAGAAAATTTGAAAGAGGATCGCAGAGAAGGATGAGGAAAGATTCAGAATGGATAAAGACGGTATCTTGAGATTCGAAGGAAGAGTGTGGGTGCCAGCGGTAACCGAGTTGAGAGAAGAAATTTTGCACGAGGCACACAATACGACGTATTTCGTTCATCCGGGAGTCACAAAGATGTACCGAGATTTAAGGCAACACTTTTGGTGGCCCAAACTAAAACGGGAAGTCGCAGAGTGCATTAGTAGATGTCTGACTTACCAATGAGTTAAAGTAGAGCATCAGCGGCCGAGTGGTTTACTAAAACTATTGGAAATACCATAGTGGAAATGGGAGCACATCACGATGGACTTCGTTGTGGGACTTCCAGTCACGCAGAAAGGTTATGATGCCATTTGGGTTATCGTGGATCAACTAACAAAGATAGCACATTTTCTACCAATCAAGATCTAATATAGTTTGAATCAGTTAGCAAGCCTATACGTAAAGGAAATTATTTCACGACATGGAGTGCTGGTGTTAATTGTCTCTGATCGAGATTCGCATCTCACATTAAACTTCTAGAAAAGCTTTCAAGAGAGAATGGGAACGCAGTTGAGGTTGAGTACCGCTTATCATCCTCAGACAAACGAACAAAATGAGGGAACAATACAAACACTGGAGGACATGCTTAAGACTTGCGTGATGGATTTCAAGGGAAATTGGGACGACCACCTACCCTTAGTAGAATTTGCGTATAACAATAGTTATCATGCGAGTATCGGCATGTCACCGTACAAAGCTCTTTACGAAAGAAAGTGCAGAACGCCATTATGTTGGGACGAAGTCGGAGAACGACGAATTCTAGGGCCCGAGTTGGTACAACAAACCGCAGACGTGGTGACAGTGATAAGATCCAGACTGGTAGCAGCTCAAGATCGCTAGAAAAAATACGCAAACTTGAATCGACAATACCGAGACTTTAAAGTTGACAGTTTCGTATTCTTGAAGGTATCTCCCTTGAAAGGAAAAATACGAATCGACAAGAAAGGAAAGTTGAGTCCAAGATTCATAGGACCGTTCGAGGTATTGAAGCGAGTGGGGAAAAGTGGCATACAAAGTTGCATTACCACCTGAGTTGGAGCACATCCACAACATGTTTCACATCTCCGTGTTGTGTCCATACAAGATCGACTACAAGCACGTGATTTCTTACAAGCCCATTCAAGTGGAGAAGAACCTAGAGTATGAAGAAATTCTTGTCCAAATATTAGATAGGAAAGAACAGATATTAAGGAATAAAGTTATTTCATCTGTAAAAGTACTTTGGCGTAACCACGATGTCGAGGAGGCTACGTGGGAATTAGAAGATAGGATGATGAGGGACTATCCCCATCTATTTGTGTAACCTTGTAGCAATTTCGAGGAAGAAATTTTTATAAGGGGGGAGAATGTAATACCTGAAAATATCTTTGAATAAAGATTTATATTGATATTAATGAAAATGAATATTTATTTGAATATAAGTGATTATGTGTTATGAGATGAGTTAACTCAGCTACTTCAAATTGAATTTATAATAATTAAGGAAATGTGGAGTTTACGATAAACCCGTAGAATGCCTTACGTGGCACGAGAATGAAAGTGATGAAAAGCTTAACGAAATGCTTATATGAATTGCCTAGTGTGGCAAGGTGATAAGCTGTGAATATTATTAATCAAAACAATAAAAGTAAGACTTGGAATGTAATTTTTGCATGCATGAGATACTATGTGCTAATTACCCACATTAATAAGAGGGGAGATTTATGATTAAGTTGATTAACTAATAATATATTGATAATTAATTGCGATTATGAATGATAGACTATTATGAGTAATTAATTGATAATGTGTCGATTAATTATTATTATGAGAAATAGAATATTAATGAGTAAATGATTAATAAATATAATAAAATTTATATTTACTCGATTAATTGTTAAGTGCATGTATCAAATGTATAATATATAGTAGTTACACATATATTATATAAAGTGTAAAGTGTAGTGTGACACTTAAGTGTGACTATACAATATATGATAACTATATAGTAAGATTAAATAAATTAAATGTGTACATGAGGGTATGTGACATTATGTGTGGGTGAACATTAATGTGTACCCTATTAACATGTAATAAAATCAATAAACAGTTGTTACTTAACAATGATTTCAATAATTCAATATAATTGAATAATAGAGCTGAGCTAATGTAATGTGATAATACCCGATTAAATTATATTTAGTATGATGAAATGTATATGGATTATATATGTGCGAATTAGAATTTACTACATTGCAATATTGTTTCCTCATTAGTCATACATTGTGAGTCTAATTGAAATTATAACCTAAGTATATATTATATGCATATGAATATAACTTAAGTATAAAGTATGCGTATAATAACATAAGTGTGGTATGTAATTCATGTTGCCCAATTGCTGAGCTTCATTTCATTGTCCCATAATGAAAGTCACCCCTCATTTCTTCTCATGTGTATGAGCAAAAAGGCTACTCTACTCTACTCTTTCTTCTCAATATCAGCAAACATGGATAGCAAATCATGGCCAATGATTCAATGGGGAGTGGGCATAATAGTGATCCTCAACAACTAATCACCAACTCTTCCTTAGCCATCATATAATCAATCTTTTCATTTGTTTGATTTGGCAGGTAAATGCATTGTCTGTATATTGGTTTTCCTATAAATATAGCCCCTTCTCCTCTCTTTTTCATTTGCTGAGAATTTCAAGTGAAGCTAATATAAGTTTAAGCTAGTATATTGAGTGAGATATCAGTTGAGGGAGAAGTTGATATAGTAGCATGTTAGCAGAGGTATAATCCTATATTATGTTCCTCATTCTTAAATCTTTAAAGTTCTTGATTATGTTAAATTAGATGTTAATTGAATTGAGAAATACTTGCTAAGTGTTATACAAGCTTATAGACATGTTAGTATGCAATGTGGCGGCTTTGAAATGAAATTTGTAGAGGAATTCTGTGTTTGGCTTTGAATTCTGCCAAAGTAGAAGCCTTTCTGGTGCTGGCCGAGACCCGGTGCAGCTGCGCCAATATTGTACAAGGGCGCAGCGCAGCTGCGCCGGGCTCTAATTTTTGTTTTCTTATTCTGCTGAAATTTGCTAAGTGATAACATGTTTATATGGTTTAGAAAGGCATGAAGGACAATTTAACACGTATATATATGTTCTTTATATAACATGCATGTCCATGACTATAATAGTATACATTATTGATAAAACGACTTATAGTTTTCGAAATAAACTTAGAGTTTTAAAAGGAACCTTGATATGTTATATTCATGTTTGAATTCTGACTTTGAACATGTTTGTATGTCATAGAAATGCGTAAAGAATATGTTAACATGTGTATATATGTTTCATGATATAACATGCACATGTTGGACCTCATTAGTGAATGTTTACTAACGAAAATATAAGTTTTAAAAGTGGACTTTGGAGTGTAATATCGAGGCTTATGTTCTGATATTTTCAACATGCATGATAGTGTCTTTAACATCACTTAGTTGGCCTACATGTATACCTACCATGTTAGATACCATGAAAGCTAGTTAATCATGTATAAGACATTATTTGAAGTAATAAATGATGTTAGCCATGCATGAATGTTATGAACACATGTAAACATGATTGTTGACTGATTATATGACCATCTCACGTGTTTACACGACCAACATATTAGCCTATATGATTTCATAACGTGTATGGCCTTAAAGTCATTAAAGATATTAATATAGAACCTATATCATATAAGGTTGCAAGACCCTTAACATGTGTATATATACTATGTGTAGATGTATGCTTACGTGTTGGACAGAAACAATAAGGCAAAAGCCCAACCCTGGTCTGGCCAGGGGACAGCACAGCTGCGCCGCCCCTAGGCTTAACCAGGGCGCAGCTGCGCCATTCTGGAATTTAAGCTAGACAGTTTACTTAAATCTTATTTTTAACAGTAACTTATATCAATGTTATAACTTGCTAAATAAAGTATGTTTAGTACTGGTTGCGATCTTATGTGATAGTGATGATATATGAAGATGTTTAACTTGAAAAGAGGAATTCTAAAAATGAAAGACAATGAAAGTTATATCAATCGAGATTTGTGAATTAGTATAATACTATACATGGTATGACTGTTTGGTAAGGTTAAAGACTTAACTTATATGTTGATTGTATATATAAGATAAAGTATGATGTTAAACTATATGACTAATGGATATCATATATACGTAACTATATTACGATAGGAATTCAAAGTGTTGATAAGCTTTACTTTGGTAATCTACGCTTAAGGCAAGTATCCTAAACCCTTGCATTACTTTATTCAACGGATATTGTAAGCAAGTACTTGAACTCTATTCTTATTGAACATTATTGAACTTGTGCTATTATAATTGTACAAGTAAGCTATTTGAATTGAAATTCATGTTTAATTACTTAAATACTTCGTGGATAAAGATAAAGTCGATTTATATTCTTCGAACTTTAAATCTTGAGTTTTGAACTTAAGATTGTTCTTATATACCTTGAAAGAGTAGTCTATGCCATTTGATTTGGGTAGACCTATATCATGATTAGAAAGTTCTCCAAACCAATTGATTGGTGCAGAATCTTGTAGTGACTGAGACGATCAACCTTCTTTGAAGGGAAACTATATATTGTCGGGATACGGACGCGTGCAATTGAGTACGATTAAATGTTATGCATAATATAGTGTACATTAGGCTGATCACCTGTTGTACTTATTTTATTGGATTATCAACATATTTCTGTTAATTCTAGTAGAGGTTCATAGCCCTTAGTGACTGCTCAGTGTTCATTGTTTAGAAATCTTGAATTGATTAAAGCGTTGAATCTTTTTGATATCTTTCTGTCCTTAGCGACCGTTATTGAGAATTGTTGATATTTCTTGCTATCCTTGAACTATCATATCATGTTATACTCTTTTTTGGGATTCTAAAACTTTAACGACCCATATTGCTATTTACTTGCTGAGTAAACTTGTTGCTCATTCTTGCTTTTCCCCTAAAAACATTGCAGTTAAGGTAGAGCAGGGTGGACCTTCGGGTATCGATAAGGGCAAGGGCAAGGCTACCGACTATCTAGTCCCTTTATGTTTTAGAAATTCTGGTGTTGTATTATGATAACTATGATAATGTATTAAGACTGATTTAGAACTATGTTTAATATTTGGTAGGGTTATGTAATAAGTCTTTATTTGACATTATAATGTAATCTATTAAGTAATGCAGGTTGCGAGACTTGGGAGAATAAATATTATAAATCATTGTATATTATTCTAGATTATCTGCTGTGATTGTATGATTTTAGTTATTATTATTATATAGTGACACACCGGATTCGAGGCATTGTGGTCCGAATTTGGGGGCATCACAAGAAGGATGAAAGTATGTCAAAGTAAAATATGATGTATGTTGTAAAATGATAGGAATCAGAACGTATTCCTATTCTTCAAGCTGCTTCATAACCATTGTTCGATTATTGAAGTCTTAAAAGAATTTTGATTCTTTAGTTGTTAATATTCAACTGTTATGACTTGCTGAGAAATTGAATGCTCACACTTGCTTAAAATAAAAACATTTTCAGCGAACGACGGTAGTATGTATTAAAGGACCCTGTGAAGATTAAGATGATCGATGTCCTGCTATGGTGAGATGCTTTGGTTGCGAATACCATTAGTGTCGTAAGATGAAGTACTGTTCATGTTATGAACAAGCATGAAGATTAAGCCAAGACTTGTAGAATAGTTAGTTAAAACTATTCTGTAGATATGGTGACTAGTTAAGTCATAATTGTAATGTGATAAGAATAATGTACTTATCGTTATTTTTAATGAATGGAGATTTTAAGGTAATAGAACCTAGGAATTGAATGAATATATCATTAATCTTGAGGATATAATAATGTATGTATGGAATGAGAAGTACTCGTAACGTATGAAATTCGGGTGTGAAGATAGATCGAATTTTGGGACGTCATAGTTTGACCCTAAGGGTTAGGGTTTGAGACCCTAAGCCTTTCTGGGAGAGCGGAATATCGAAATGACATTCTGTCAAAAGATTTGACGGTAATATATCGTGAAAAATTAAGTTAGCCGAAAAAAGCTTTCTGGGGAAGAAATCACTATTCATCCGTTATGATAAGATTTTGAAAAACGCGTAATGATAAGATTTCAAGACTAGATGAATATGTAATAATATTTCACTTATGGCTCACGAAGTTTTACGTGAGGACTTAAAACCTAAAGGTTAGGGAAAGTGAAACCTAATGATAATTAGGATTAAGTATAATAATAAATGATTATTATACGGAATGAATACGTGTATAATAAGAGATATTGTACACGTATAATATGAAGGGGATACGAGAATTAATACGACGTATAATACGAATTTTATACGAAGTAAACACATTCCATTTGAATTAAATTTAATAATTTAACCCGTGGATCGAACCGTTGGATTAACGGGTGGGTTAAACCTATGGGGCAACCCATGGGCACATGGAGTGACATGTGGATCATGTGGGGTACATGTGCTAGCACATGCTACACATGGCAAGACATGGGGTCAAAGGAGGTTTGGCCCTAATGACCAAACTACCCTAAGCTAGAAGATTCTATAAATACAAGGGCTTTGCTCTTCATTTGGTTGGTTGATCAAATTGTGAACTTATTTTGAGAGAGAGAGAGAGAGAACAAAAATGAAGCTAGTTTGTTCTTGAGTAAGGAAATCAAAGCAAACAAGGAGCCAAGTCTTAAGCCTTCTACCAAGAACACCAAAGAACATCAAAGGTATAAAGATAAGGAAAGTTGATAAAAATTAATTGTTTTTAAATAATAAAATTGATAGAGAAGTGATTTTGGGAAACATGAATCATAAGAAGGCATAAGGTTGGATAATTGGCGAAATAAGAACACTAACAAGCTATGCATAATGAAATCATAATAAGTAATAAAAAAAACTAATGAAGAATTTGTTAAAATTATGAGAATTTGAACGATGAGCATGTTAAACCTTTAAAACATAAATGTTTAGAATGGTTAAAATCATTAATTATCAACCAATGGATTGATTCCAATTGGTTTGAAGCAATAATATCGAAGAACGAAGATGAGGCGAAAGTTACGCGATTAGACGTTAATCGTCGAAATCGTAAATTTTCCCGGAATAGAAGTAAAAATTCGTCGAGTGATTCAGAAATAATGATTTTTGATTACATCATGTAATTAGGTATATAAGACTTGTGAGAGCAAGAACGAACCAATTTGGACTTAAAACAAAGAATTGAGCGTCGAACATTCACGAACGTTTAACGAACGTGTAAAAATGAACTAATCGGCTAACTTCTAGCCGACGGATTTAGAAATGAATTCCGACTTGATGAAATCATAGAACATAGGATTTATGAACTATTGGCTTTGGAATGAGCTAATTCTGAGTTGTAACGATCACGTTATGAGCTCGGGAATCTCATCAAATGGAATTTTTTTTTCTGAAGAACAGGGTCGGCGCAGCAGCGCCACCCAGGTAGTGCAAATCAGCGCTGCAGCGCCAGTCCGGAGAGAGTTCCCTGCATGGTGGGCGCCGCAGTGCCACTTGGTAAGGCAAAGCTGGCGCCTCAGCGCCAGCATGGGAAAACTTTCTGACATTAATATTTATTTACTCAACCTTTTCCATGGTGATTAAGGGGTTAGTAAATAATAAGTATACATGAAAAGAAACTCTTTAAACAACATGTTTAACAGGGGGGTTGTAAGAATTAAACGTTGATCGAACGTAATTAAACTTAAAAATTGAGATTCAAAAACGTAAATCATGGACCAAGATCGAGTTAAGGAACTAGTTAGGGTCCCGTCTATCATCATGCTTAGTGATGGTTGATGAGTATTCGGTTCATAGCGCATAATTGTAATAAGCCGTAATAAATGTTAAATAACTTGAACGAATGTTAGTAGCTTAACAATTCGGTTAAGTTATACAGGAAAGAGAAGTTAGGTTATACATTATTTATCAACTACGAATTCTAATTGGTATGCTATGTGTTATGCTTTGTAGACATTGTAAAGACCGAGTAGAGTACGTTTAAAGGTTAAAGACGCAAATGCAAGTTTCCTAACTCTTGCACTAATGTTATGTTATGCAAGTTTTCTAAACTTTTGTCTATACCTCGTGTTGGACAAGCTGTCATTATGCATGATCTTTTATGCATAAACTGTTATTGAATAGTTGATGCCATTTAATTCGGCTAGACTAAGACTTAGTATATTTTGGTTGGTTTTAAAATCTTTGCAAAATAATTAAGATGTTGATATCCTATGCCAATTGCTTGGTACGGATTCTTAGGTAAGCTTGAGTGTGAATAAATAAATGGTTTTACGTCGTTAATTCAACAGGCGCGTGAGGTTGCCACCAATTAAACGTAAATACTTTTAATGTATGAGTGTTGATCAACATAGAGTACTACAGGCTGATCACCTGGATGTACTCGTAAGCTATATCGAACTTACGGCCTTTGTGCTGGGTTGTTCCTTCCATGAATGAGAACATAGATTCCGAAGAGGCTAAAGGAAACAAAATGATATTTTGATTATTCTTAAGTACTTCATAACTATTATACATTTATTGAAGACAAAGCTATATGATTCTTGATTTTGTGGTTTCAAGATATGTTGTTTAACTTGTTGAGCGATTTATGCTCATTCTTGCTTAAAACTAAATGATTTCAGCTAAGAGCGAACGGACCAAAAGATCTGGTAAAGACAAGGGCACGTCCAAGATGGAAAAGTAGTGATCCTTGTAATAGTATAGTATTAGTATTGTAATTACTAATATTATGACATAGAACAATGTAATGGTTATCAAGAACTTGGGAAGGGATTAATAGAATGTAATATTTAGTAAACTCATGTGTGTTATTGAAGTTTTTCAATTGAATGTATGAGTAGATAGTAGTACTGTGTAGCAACATATTCAGGGTTTGAAGGTACCTGAAATGGGGGGCATCACAGGTTTGTATTAAAGCTTTAGGTTATAAAACTTAAGGGGAAAAACCTTAGGCTATAACCTTGAGAAGAGAAGTAGAGATTAGAAGTAAATAAACTCGGGTAGAGTTTCGAAGAAAGAAAGTAACCTTAAATATATTAAATATGAAATGTGTTTATACCATCCAATTGTATATTAATCAAGGTATTTATGTCTTATTATAGATATCAAGAATTATGGATATGTATAACAAAGTACAGGAAGTTAGTGAGGATTCAGTCAACTTTGTAGAGGTTGTACCGATGCCGATAGCAAAGATACCGGTAGTAATTATAGAGGAGACTGATGTGGAGAAAGAAGATCCATCTGAGTACTCGGATAACATTGACTTCGTGTCATTGTTTAATGGTATGTCTGAGGAAGAGGTGGAGACAGTGCCGATTAATACGGTACTGCCTACGGAGGAGGTGGTGGAAGAGTCTACAACGGCGGAGTCCATGATGGGTCTGTTTATGGTAGTGTTGGACTGGAACGTCCAACTTAGTAAAGAGGTACGTGACCTCAAGTAAGAGGTTCATGATGTATAGGAGGATAAGGAAGACATGGAGGTCTTCTGGGAGATCGAGCACGACGAGAGGGTGCTAGCCAAGGATAAAGTATGGGTCTTAAAGCTAGAGGTCCAGGAATTGAAAACTGAGTATCTGAACAAGAAGCAAAAGATAAGTCGGATGTCCTACATCCATAGGAATTCGCACGAGGATTACCAGAACTAGATTACTGAGTATCTTGTTGAAGATGGACAGACTTGGCATACGATTAGCTGGGAAATAGTAGCCAGTATTGACGATGCGAATTACGAGAATGCCGTGAGGCAGATGTAGTCCAACAGTATGTATAGAAGAGTTAGCAATGTAAATAGTGTGTAGTTAGTAATGACTTAAAACCCTCTTTTGTATAAACAAGGGTAGTATTTTGTAAATCCCAACTTTTGGAAAGTAATTACGGGATAGTATTGTAAATGGATGAAGCCATGCAATGACCGATGTAGTGTTATACTACGAAGAAGCATATTAATATAAAAGTTTATTGAAATGCTTGTCAATGTGATTGAGTTATTATTGATTGTTAATAATAACTAAATGAAGAAATAAATAATAACGAAAATGTTTTTGCATTAACAAAAAAATGCCGCCAAGAAGACGTCAAAGAAACCAGGAAGAAGAGCCTCGTAACGAGGAGGAGCAGGGGAATAATAACCCAATGCAAGAGTTTGTGAACTTATTAGCTACGGCTCTCAATAGAACGAGAGATAACGTATACACTAATCTTAGGGTAGGTCGGGGGACTACCTTTAAGGAGTTTAAGATGATAAGTCCGCTTGAGTTCTATGGAACTACGGACCCTATAGCTGCCCAAGTTTGGGTGAAAGAAATCGAGAAGGCATTTGTCATACAAAATGTAAGTGAGGCGCAAAAGACTTCTTTTGCGACTTACATGATGAAGGGGGAGGCTAACTACTAGTGGGAGGCAACCCAGGGTAGGGTCGGAACAGAGGTTGTTACGTGGGCGCGATTCAAGGAGTTATTCTTCGAGAACTACTTCCCCATGAGTATATAGGGGAGGATGGAGATTCAGTTCCTCGAACTGAAGCAGGGGGACATGCCAGTTCCCCAATACGCAGCCAGGTTCAATGAACTGGTGAGGTTTGCTCCACACCAAGTGGACACGAAGTTGCGGAAGGCAAGACGATTTGAGCAGGGATTGAAACCCTGGCTCTTTAGCCGGATATCAATTTTCCAAAGTATGACCTTTGGAGCTGTGTTGGAGAAGGCAATTATCGCCGAGGGTGGTAGTGAGGCGTTGATCCTATGACAACCAGAATTTTTAAAAATTAATAAATGAGAATTTAATAAATAAAACTCTTATTATGAGGTGTTTCGAGTTTGAGTATGTGTATATGTGTTATATATTGTGAAATATATGATTTGGTGTGAAGAGAATTTTAATATTTATTGAATTAAATAAATATTTTAATTAATTTATTTATTGAGTTAAATAAATAATTTATGTGATTGTTGTGAAGTAATTTAATTAAATGTAATATATTAATTAAATGAATATTTAATTTAACTAATATATAATGATTTTATGTTATAGTTCTAATTTAATTGGGATAATTAAATTAGATGAAGTTATGTGGTAATTATTACAAGAAATTATAATTAGCAAGTAATTATAATTGTTATGTGGCAAATTTTATGTGATTAATTGATGTTAACTTTTAATTAATTAAATTAGAATGTTAAGATTTAATTAATTAAAGTGTAACATTGAAAGATATGTGTTAAAGAATTTATTAAAAGAATTAAAAGAGTTTTAAATCCGTTTTGCCAAACAAGGCCCTTGCACCTATTTTCAATCTGTGTTTGCCAAATGGGGCCTTAACTACTAAAAACCTATTTTTAAATAAGTTGTTTTGCCAAACAAGCCTTAGGGCTTTTAAAATTTAAATTTGTAACTTATATATTAATTGTAATTATTATAATTAATAAGGGTTATTATGTTTATATTTATGATTGTATTATATGTATATAGATATATGTATATTACAATATACGTTAGTTAAAATAAAAACAAGTTAGTCAGTGTTAGAAGTTAGAACAAAACAAAGAAGAAAGAGCAGAGAAAGAAAATAGAGAAGAGAGAAGAAGAAGGAAAAAGAAGAAGAAAGAGGAATTTGTTAATCAAAACACCATATTCATCTTCTTCCTCACTAAGCTTAAGGGTATAATCATAATCCTTGTACTATAGAAATTTTGTTTTGTGTTCTTCGTATTTGTAATTCTCTATATATATGAACTTAGTATGAAATTGATAAAGCATGAATTTTATAGGCAAATTATGTTATAACATGCTTATATGTGATTAGTATAATGATTTCAGTGATTTAATTCATGTAAACATGATGAACATAAAGAAATCATGTTCATCACGAGTTATAGTGAACTCGTTTTGAAAACAATTGGTCCTTTGAAATCAAAATTAATGTTTGATAGTTAATTATTATGTAAATTGATCATATATTATAATAATATGTTAAGAAATGAACAAAACATGATTTGAATCATGTGATTTGGGTTAAAAATGAACTCACGGAATCAATTTTCGTCAAAAACGCTTAACAATGGTGTTTTCTTCAAAATCATGAAAATTAGTGTTTTGATTATGTGTTGTGGTGTTTATGTATGTTAAAATCATGTTAGAAGTATAAGATTTTGTTTTCATTAAGTTTCATATGCATTATGTTAGTTAAAATCGGACTTTGGTACGAAGAAATAAGCCAAATTGGCTTATTTCTCTGCACAGTTCGCGAGCCGAGGAACCCACCAGTAGGGGCCCCCACCCCAGCGGGGATTTATGCCTAGAAAACTTACCCCGGTGGGGCTACATGATGTCCGGAGTGGTTTAAGTATTGTAAGACAAAACTATTTTGACCTCCTGTAGTAAAACAAGCATAACTTCTTATTAAGAACTCCGATTAAGGCAATTTAGAATGATTCGGAAAGATAACGAGTAGACCTACAACTTTTATTCTTTAAGTTTGTCGATTTGATGTCATTAGAAGGGGTCAAAATGGTCATCTTTCTGACTGATACGTATTCGAAGGCAATCGGAGGGCGTCAGACATGCACATACGCAAGTATAGTGCTATCGACGATAAAAGATGTTGTTCTAAGTTATAAAACATGATTATTATAAAATATAATGATGCTTAACATTAGTCAATGATGTAATGACAATTATGTCGGCTTAAACAAACTTTAAGTGTCGATTAAAAGTGAAGTATAAAGGAATATGAAACGAAGGTTAACTTAATTAATGTTAACAAACATTATACATTTAATGTGATGTAAAGACGAGATTTAAGACTTAACTAAATGTTAAGTGTATTAAAGGGGAACGTAATGAGAAGTAAAAGGAAGTTTAATGCAAATAAATCGAATAAACAATGAGGAGCCCTAACAGGACTTAACCACATAAATTGAACATTGTGTATCAAACCTAAAGAAGATGATAGTAGATCGTAAAGCAGAGTTACTTAAACGATTACTAAGCATTTCTATGTGACTAATAAATGATGTGCATGATTATATATTGTGTAGGATACGCAAATAGCTATAAGCTATTTTTCGGTAATTGGTAATCTACGATCAAGGCAAGTCTTCCAGTTCTTATGTGCTACTTGAGTTCAATTTTTTTATTACGTGTATTCATGGTATCAATATGAGATATTGAATTACATGTTACTCGCTATGAATTGGAAAAGTTAAATTATGACTATATTTGGTTGAGTTATGGAACTCAACATGTGATATATGGAGTGTTGAGCATGTGGAACTTATATTTATATTGAACTGAAATTTATGCTGAGCATGAAATCTTATAATTGTTTTAAATTGAGATATATATTGAGTATGAACTTATGTGTTATGTGCGACATGAAAGCTGTTAGATTTGCTAAGCTGTCGAGCTCATTCTTGCAAAATAACTTTTTTTGCAGGCTAAAGATTCAAGGTAATGCTATGTGCTACTTGAATGACATGGATGAGATTTAATGCATGAAGATTAAATATTTTAGCCAACGTTGTTATTCCTATAAACCAGGTTTAAGGTTGTGGAAGTGTACTTAAGGGTTTATGATATTTATTTTATGTTGAGTTGTAAAGTTTGAGTTATCTAAAGTATAAAGGATATTGAATTGGGATGTAAAGTTTTATATAATAACTTTGATGAAGCAATTCATGTAATATATTTGAATCAAAGATATGTAATGATAAAGATTGAGATTCAGGGAAATATAGAAAGAAATATAAAAGTTTTAATTATTCCGTATTTTTATTAAAGTTTAATATCGATTAATGATGGAAAGTTAGAAGTTCGATGTATTGTTAACGACCAAGATTGAGAGTCGAATTGTACGAATTTTGGGGTCGTTACAGACCCAATACCACAAGGAGAGGAAGAATAAGGCTAAGACTAACGTGTTAGTCAAAATCGAGGGAACCAGTGGGAGTGTCCAGAAGAGGAAAGGTTTCAACTTCGAGAATACTGGAGTAAAGAAGGAGTTTCCCAAGAGGAGAATGGAGGCATGCAAGACTTGCGAAAAGACTCATCTGGGAGTTTACCTCAAAGGGAAGGCGGTGTGTTATAACTGCAGGTAGGAAGGGCATATTTCGCCTAACTGTCCCAGTACAAAAAAGAACTGCAGTTGCTTTGTGTGTGGATCTACGAACCACATGTCACGAAACTGTCCGAAGAATGGTTCGGATGGTGGGAAAGGAGCTAGCGCTAGTAAGCTAGCGATTGGTGGCACAGTACCACAGGGTAGATTGACTACCCGCACTTTTAATATGACGGTCTAGGATGCGATAGCATCAAGCGACGTCGTAGAAGGTATTATCACGGTAAACGACATAAATGCGTATGTATTGTTTGATTCGGGAGTTACTTGTTCTTTCATAGCATGTGAATTTACCAAACGATTAGGATTACTCCCCGAAAAACTTATAATACCTTTGAATATTAAGGTAGCAAACGAGGAAGTAATTCTTGTTGATTCTGTTTATAGGAGTTGTTGTGTAGATATTAGAAGTAACAAATTGTCGGTAGATCTTATACCGATAAAGTTAGGAGAATTTGGTGTAATTCTCAGGATGGACTGGTTGGTTAACCATGGGGCGATTATAGATTGCCAAAATAAAAGTGTGAACCTTCGAATTTCTAAGAAGCCCAAGGTAGTGTTCTACGATAGTAAATCACCGGGACCCTCTTGTTGTCTGAACATAACGCAAGCCAGAAAATTTTGAAGGAAGGGATGTGAAGGCTACCAGTGCCACGTTGTTGATACCCAGCGATTAGGATCAACATTGAAACATATACCTATCGTCAATGAATATGCATATGTCTTTTCGAGCAATTTTCCAGGTCTTCCACCCTATACAGAGACCAAATTCGTTATGGACCTTGCGCCAGGAACGACACCAGTTTCAAAGACACCGTATCGTATGTCGCTAGTGGAATTAAAAGAGTTGATGATTTAATTGCAAGAACTATTGGATAAGAAGTACATTCAACAGAGTGTTTCTCCATGGGGAGCACCGATATAGTTTGTAAAGAAAAAGGATGGATCGTTGAGGCTTTGTATCGACTATCGAGAGTTGAACAAACTAACGATCAAGAATAAGTACCCATTACCTAGGATCAATGATCTCTTTGATCAGTTGAAAGGGGTAAAATATTTTTCTAAGATAGATTTGCTGACGGGGTATCACCAGTTGAAGGTTAGAGTGAAGGATGTACCTAAGAAAACATTTAGGACTCGTTACGGCCATTACGAGTTGTAACGACCCCAAAATTCATACAATACTACTCTCGACATCGGTCGTTAACAATACATCCTTATTCAGACTTTACATCATTAATCAATGATACAATCACTAAAAATACGGAATATTTAAAACTTTTATATTATTCCTTCTTTATTATCCCTGAATCTCAACCTTTATCATTACATAACTTTGATTCAACCTTATTTCATGAATCGCTTCGTCAGAGTTATTATAAACTAAAACTTACAACCACTTTCAATAACCCTTATACATCGGGTAACATTTAAACTTTACAACTCAACATCTGTTAACCATCATACATTATCAAATACATTATCTGAAACCTTAAACAGGGTCCAAAACAATAACAATTTAGCCAAAGTATATAAATCTTCATGCAT
The DNA here is from genome assembly GCA_020205555.1 of Panax stipuleanatus. Classification (NCBI taxonomy): domain Eukaryota; kingdom Viridiplantae; phylum Streptophyta; class Magnoliopsida; order Apiales; family Araliaceae; genus Panax; species Panax stipuleanatus. Next base: position 20,317,866 of record CM035115.1, read on the forward strand.
TACATCTGATTCATTTCTTTCAAGTAGCACATAGCGTTACCTTGAATCCTTAACCTGCAAAAGTGATTATTTGCAAGAATGAGCTCGACAGCTCAGCAAGATCTAACAGCTTTCATGCATCACATAGCACATAAATACATGCTCAACATACATCTCATAATAATTAAAGTAACATGGCATACATGCTCTACTTCACATAACAAATATAAAGATTGAGTTCCTTACTCAATCAACATTCTTTAATCAATCAATGTAATCATAAATTGACTTTAACATTTCATGCTTACGACACATATACAACATATCATGCTATTTGCAAAATAATTTAAAATAGTTCATCATCAAATTCACGTAGAAAATAAGAACTGAAAGACTTGCCTTGATCGTTGTTTACCAATAACAGTTTAACAGCTTACAGATATTTGCACTTCACGTGCCCTACACAATTATAAAATCATGTACATCAACTATTAGTCACATAGCAAAGCATATTAGTTATAATGTAAACTTTACTCTACATCTCATAACCCTTCCTATTATCAATACACAATGTTCCACTTGATTGTGTTAACTATCGACTTATATTTCACTATAATTCTTTTTTTAGTAATATTCGAAATTCATTCAAGTGTTTAAGTCCTGCTAGGACTACCTATTGGTTTTATATTAACCACATTTCATATATAATAATGTTCGTTACATTAGAATCGAAACACTATTTAAGTGTATTACCACATTACACGGCGTTTCGACGTTTATACGTCACACGCCTAACTCGCCTCTTTTGCATGTGTTTTTCATGCTCCTATATTGGGTTAAATTACTCTATAATATTTCATTCTTATTGAAAACATAATATTAAACAAGATCATACACACTCATTACGGCGCTGCGACGCTTGCACGTCCGTACGTCAAACTTGCCTATTCAAACGCCCAAACGACACGCATTTGTGCACGCTTAGCACGCCCAACCGAATTGTCTAATACTCAAGTGTTAATGTTAAGTATCATTATAATACCTAATAGTCATGTTATGGAAGTTAGAACATCATTTTACATGGTCGGGAGCATTACATGTGCTTACGTGCATGCCCGACGCCCCCCGATTGCCTCCAAAAACACATCAGTCCCACAAATGACCATTTTGACCTTATCTAACGACCTCAAATTGAAAAACTTAAAGAACAAAAGTTGTAGGTCTACTCGTGCTCGTTCCGGATCATCTTGAATCACCTCAATCCGAGTTCGTATGAAAACGTTATGGCTGTTTTACCACAGGAGGTCAAAACAGTCCCCGACTAACTTTCCTCCCGGCGCAGCTGCGCCCCAATCAGCCTTGGGGGCAGAGCAGCTGCGCCACTGGCAGCGTGTTACGCGACTTTTTCCTCCAGTATGTTGTTCTGGCGAATTCTCTAACCCTTTCCTCCTTCCCATCTTCATAAATTGTGTTATACACATCCAATTGAGTCCGTTTTCGACTCTATGGATTCGTAATTCATAGAACTACGACATAGCAAGGATATTCATAATTTATAGAAACATTAAGAACCTAAATTTTTACTCAAAACTCATGTTTATATTAGTTTACATGTTTTAACATGTTTTAGCGAAATCATTCACCACGAATTCGATTCCTAACCAAATCAATCCGTTTAAACTTCATTGTTTTCGTCTTTCAACATACTAACAACATCTATAATCAATTTCAGATTACACAATTGATTTAACCATCAATTTAAGCTTGAAAATAGACCAAAATACATATACTAAGCCATAACCCAAATTTCTTCATCTTCCAACACATCTTTATGAATTTGATTTCTATCCAACAACTTTTAGATGATATAGAACGGATTAAACATAACCATTAACATATATAACTAATATCTTAACAAATTAAACATAGAAATCCAATTTCTCAACGAAAACTCAAGAGAATGAAAAAAATAGATAAATACCTTTTGATTCTTCTAAACCTTGTCTAGATGAATTAAAAAAACCTTGTTTCTTTTGATTTTTTTAGCATCTCTTCTTCTCCAATTTCACAGAGAACTTCTATTCTCTCTCATTCTCTCCTCTGTTTCTCCCTTTCTCTTTTCTTCTTTCAGTTTAGGCTTAGAAACAAAACTCGTAACTCATATAACTGATAATATAATACGTATATTACTAATACTTATTATATTACTTAATATACAATTAAATTAGGGGTTATAGAAATTCAAAAGCCACAAAGCCATGTTTGGCTAGCCCCTTCAAACATCCTTTTAATTTATTTTAATAATTCTCCTTATCATATGGTATATCTTCTTTTCTCTAAATGTCACACTTTAACTATGTTGCTAAATTATTTAGCTAACTACATTGAATAATTATACGATTATAATATGTATAACTATTACTCCATACATTACGAAATTATATACATAACCCTCAACTTAAAATAACCCTTTCCATTAAAATAATTAATATTTATTACCTTTATTTTAATTAACTCACATGAATTATATAATTATAATATATAATTATTTAATTCCTTTTCTCGCATAACTTGTCTCAATACAATTTATTTAATCCATACATCTAATCACTACTTAAATATTAATCAATTTATTTAATACTATCATACTTAAATAAATTATTCCATAATAATTTCCATTGAATATTTATTTTATTCATTAATCCTAACACCAATCTTTATTTATAATTATATTGGTTCTTCTCATTCTCATACCCATTTACATTCACTTGGCTAAATATAATATATTCAGCCATTACATAAACGTATTACTCTTACATGTAATATATTACCTTCATATTTATTAAAACAATTATATTTATATTAATTCACTATTTTATTTAAGTGAATACTCACATTATTTATGAGATTTAATTCATAATAATTCCACTGTCAACAAGGAATAATAACCAAATTATATTATTTCATAATATAATCTTTAACTTAATTAAATTAACAAATAATATTCAGTTAATTTTCTTTTCGTAATAACTTTATTTAATTTCTTCAATAGTTAAATTAACTATTAAACCTCATCATCCCAATATATGAATATATATATATATATATATATATATATATATATATATATTTATATATTTACTTACACGCAAAATATGCCATAATAAGAATTTCATTCATTAAATTCTTATTTTAATAATTTTTTGAAAATTCGGGTTGTCACATCCTTCCCTCCTTATAAGGATTCCGTTCTCGAAATCACCGAAACCCTACCTTACTCAAGTTTCCATCAAATCTCTTTAAAAACATTTATCGTTGAATAACTTCAACACATTACCTTAATATAGGTTATATATATATATTCTACTACATTCCTTTTTTTTTAATTAAATTCTAGGTTTTATTTCATAACCTTCAATTAAGCACAATTATGTTTTCAAATATTATATATTCTCTAACTCGTTCATTTCCTTTCTAAGGATCCTTACCATATACTTTAGTCGTCGAAGACATATACTTCATAATTCACTATCTTATGAGTATTCGGGTCATCACATTCACCCCTTCTTCTAAGAATTTCGTCCTCGAAATTTTTATTAATCTTCATTCATTCAATCTATCAAAGTAGATTTTAAGTTAATCTTATTCACTAACTTGTTGTGTTCTACAACTATTTCTTTCTAAGGAATATCATTCTTGCCACCTTCACCTTCAGAATAATAAGAATCTTCCACAATTGTTCAATAATTGGGAAGCGATATGAATAACAGGAATTTAAAAGATTCCAATTCATGCTGAGAGGTCATAAGACCTTGAACTCTTCTCTTGGTTTAATAGTGCATCACCACTGTAAACCATCTTTAACAGAATGTTTAGCAATCACACAGACTGAAAACACTCTCTGCAAGTACTCTAGGTGATCAGCCTATCGTACCCCTACGTCGTGCACAACGTATTACATCTTAACATCGTAACGGCTATATGCGTTACTCTCGGAACCATTGTCTCCGATAACATGTACCCTTTTACAGGGTTGTTCACCTCAGCTTCTTAACATTTGAATCCTCACCAAAACAATTTGGTTTGGCATAGTTTGACAAAGAACGCTTGAATTTCATGAACATCTTTTAATATTCGTCTAGCTGAATAGAGTAGCATAGACTTCTAGCAATAACTCGGGCATCAATCGGGATATATAAATATATATATATCTTTAACCAACTCAAAATATATATTTTTTTTCATTTAAAGAAACTAAAAGTAAATAAATCCCTTGTTCTTTTTATAGTTTAAGGAAACTAAAAATAAATGAATCTTTTCATAATATCCTGATACCGTACCGTAATAATGGTACGTTGAGGATTTCGTCATTACATGACGTCGTTATACTACATCATACCATAGTGGGCTGATGATCATACGATCACAACCAACACTAGGTTTAACTGCATTGATAACTTCCTCGATTATTGTCTTTACACCTTATCAAATGATGCATAGAACACATAAAATACATTTTGAAAATTTAAAATTATTTTTGTCTAGCTGAAGCAATTAGCATAGACATGTGAATAATAGCACTATTTTTTTAAAAAAATCATTGGTTCCATCATTTGATCCAATGTTTTTTTTCCAAGAAAACAGAAGTGCAACATCAGCACGAAGTCAATAAATTTTGAAAATCTAGCAAAGCTAGGAGATTTAGAATATAAAACTTTCTCCATCAATTAAATCTTTACTCCATCATTACTTAATCATTCTATCAACCTTAAACAACATCAATGCTTCCTACACCATAACCTTTATATTCCCAATATAGTTCATCAAGCTTTCCACACTTTGGAAGTCAGGAACTTTCCACAATAATATGAGTTTAAGAACTTCCTAGTCAGACCATAGGCGTCCATTCGCTGAGGAGTTCCAAACATACCATATGATTATGAGTCATGAACTTACCATAAGTATGAGTTTTAAGAACGCTCACTTAATCCTAATAACATCTTACTAATCTTAATAGTCTCTAACTATCAAATATACACATGAGAAAAGAATCACCTTTCCACCACATATGCATTGGTAGCGCGACACCAACATTCCAATGATTATCAATGTGATAAACTAAGTGCAAGAACAAAACCCTCGCCCATACAAAGGTTTGTACAACTCAGCCATCACATGATTCTTCAATTGAAATCCCACCTAACTCTATCTTGCTCATAACTTGCTCTTTACTCGATACGAATTTTCCGCATCACATCATTTATAACTCCTCATGAGTTAACCTCGTACTATATCATAGTACATTCTCGTTATAGCATCAAACTATAACTATTCAATCATTACTGACCATCTGTCTTTCAACTTTAAAAGATCACGTCGTGACCTTATTCTATAATCATCTCCCTTATGATTCTTTCTTATCTCATAATCGTTTTGTTTTAAAACTTCTTATCTTTACCTATCATCATGTCATATCATGACTTCATTATGATTAATCTTATAGACTTCGTCTATTCATCGTTATTCGTCATCTTTATTATTAGAGTTAGGTAACTCCTGATTTTCATCTTCATATCTTTTCAAGATTCTTCTTTGAATCTTCTTGTTTATTTATTAACTCTTCTTTTAAGAATTTCTAACTTCGTTTATAAAGTTCAACCTTTTATTCGAGTTTTATTCCTCGTTATTCTTACCTTCTTCTTATAATATTTTCAGGACTTAACTCATCCTATACATCTACGTTTGTGAAAGGAATCACCTTTTCGTTATACGTAACTTAACTGCTCATTCTCTAAGGTCATAGCCTAAGGTACTTTTACCTAAAGTGTATAACCTATCAGCTCTGATACCAACTGTAACGACCCCAAAATTCATGCAATACAACTCTCGACATCGGTCGTTAACAATACATCCTTATTCAGACTTTACATCATTAATCAATGATACAATCACTAAAAATACGGAATATTTAAAACTTTTATATTATTCCTTCTTTATTATCCCTGAATCTCAACCTTTATCATTACATAACTTTGATTCAACCTTATTTCATGAATCGCTTCGTCAGAGTTATGATAAACTAAAACTTACAACCACTTTCAATAACCCTTATACATCGGGTAACATTTAAACTTTACAACTCAACATCTGTTAACCATCATACATTATCAAATACATTATCTGAAACCTTAAACAGGGTCCAAAACAATAACAATTTAGCCAAAGTATATAAATCTTCATGCATTACATCTGATTCATTTCTTTCAAGTAGCACATAGCGTTACCTTGAATCCTTAACCTGCAAAAGTGATTATTTGCAAGAATGAGCTCGACAGCTCAGCAAGATCTAACAGCTTTCATGCATCACATAGCACATAAATACATGCTCAACATACATCTCATAATAATTAAAGTAACATGGCATACATGCTCTACTTCACATAACAAATATAAAGATTGAGTTCCTTACTCAATCAACATTCTTTAATCAATCAATGTAATCATAAATTGACTTTAACATTTCATGCTTACGACACATATACAACATATCATGCTATTTGCAAAATAATTTAAAATAGTTCATCATCAAATTCACGTAGAAAATAAGAACTGAAAGACTTGCCTTGATCGTTGTTTACCAATAACAGTTTAACAGCTTACAGATATTTGCACTTCACGTGCCCTACACAATTATAAAATCATGTACATCAACTATTAGTCACATAGCAAAGCATATTAGTTATAATGTAAACTTTACTCTACATCTCATAACCCTTCCTATTATCAATACACAATGTTCCACTTGATTGTGTTAACTATCGACTTATATTTCACTATAATTCTTTTTTTAGTAATATTCGAAATTCATTCAAGTGTTTAAGTCCTGCTAGGACTACCTATTGGTTTTATATTAACCACATTTCATATATAATAATGTTCGTTACATTAGAATCGAAACACTATTTAAGTGTATTACCACATTACACGGCGTTTCGACGTTTATACGTCACACGCCTAACTCGCCTCTTTTGCATGTGTTTTTCATGCTCCTATATTGGGTTAAATTACTCTATAATGTTTCATTCTTATTGAAAACATAATATTAAACAAGATCATACACACTCGTTACGGCGCTGCGACGCTTGCACGTCCGTACGTCAAACTTGCCTATTCAAACGCCCAAACGACACGCATTTGTGCACGCTTAGCACGCCCAACCGAATTGTCTAATACTCAAGTGTTAATGTTAAGTATCATTATAATACCTAATAGTAATGTTATGGAAGTTAGAACATCATTTTACATGGTCGGGAGCATTACATGTGCTTACGTGCATGCCCGACGCCCCCCGATTGCCTCCAAAAACACATCAGTCCCACAAATGACCATTTTGACCTTATCTAACGACCTCAAATTGAAACACTTAAAGAACAAAAGTTGTAGGTCTACTCGTGCTCGTTCCGGATCATCTTGAATCACCTCAATCCGAGTTCGTATGAAAACATTATGGCTGTTTTACCACAGGAGGTCAAAACAGTCCCCGACTAACTTTCCTCCCGGCGCAGCTGCGCCCCAATCAGCCTTGGGGGCAGCGCAGCTGCGCCACTGGCAGCGTGTTACGCGACTTTTTCCTCCAGTATGTTGTTCTGGCGAATTCTCTAACCCTTTCCTCCTTCCCATCTTCATAAATTGTGTTATACACATCCAATTGAGTCCGTTTTCGACTCTATGGATTCGTAATTCATAGAACTACGACATAGCAAGGATATTCATAATTTATAGAAACATTAAGAACCTAAATTTTTACTCAAAACTCATGTTTATATTAGTTTACATGTTTTAACATGTTTTAGCGAAATCATTCACCACGAATTCGATTCCTAACCAAATCAATCCGTTTAAACTTCATTGTTTTCGTCTTTCAACATACTAACAACATCTATAATCAATTTCAGATTACACAATTGATTTAACCATCAATTTAAGCTTGAAAATAGACCAAAATACATATACTAAGCCATAACCCAAATTTCTTCATCTTCCAACACATCTTTATGAATTTGATTTCTATCCAACAACTTTTAGATGATATAGAACGGATTAAACATAACCATTAACATATATAACTAATATCTTAACAAATTAAACATAGAAATCCAATTTCTCAACGAAAACTCAAGAGAATGAAAAAAATAGATAAATACCTTTTGATTCTTCTAAACCTTGTCTAGATGAATTAAAAAAACCTTGTTTCTTTTGATTTTTTTAGCATCTCTTCTTCTCCAATTTCACAGAGAACTTCTATTCTCTCTCATTCTCTCCTCTGTTTCTCCCTTTCTCTTTTCTTCTTTCAGTTTAGGCTTAGAAACAAAACTCGTAACTCATATAACTGATAATATAATACGTATATTACTAATACTTATTATATTACTTAATATACAATTAAATTAGGGGTTATAGAAATTCAAAAGCCACAAAGCCATGTTTGGCTAGCCCCTTCAAACATCCTTTTAATTTATTTTAATAATTCTCCTTATCATATGGTATATCTTCTTTTCTCTAAATGTCACACTTTAACTATGTTGCTAAATTATTTAGCTAACTACATTGAATAATTATACGATTATAATATGTATAACTATTACTCCATACATTACGAAATTATATACATAACCCTCAACTTAAAATAACCCTTTCCATTAAAATAATTAATATTTATTACCTTTATTTTAATTAACTCACATGAATTATATAATTATAATATATAATTATTTAATTCCTTTTCTCGCATAACTTGTCTCAATACAATTTATTTAATCCATACATCTAATCACTACTTAAATATTAATCAATTTATTTAATACTATCATACTTAAATAAATTATTCCATAATAATTTCCATTGAATATTTATTTTATTCATTAATCCTAACACCAATCTTTATTTATAATTATATTGGTTCTTCTCATTCTCATACCCATTTACATTCACTTGGCTAAATATAATATATTCAGCCATTACATAAACGTATTACTCTTACATGTAATATATTACCTTCATATTTATTAAAACAATTATATTTATATTAATTCACTATTTTATTTAAGTGAATACTCACATTATTTATGAGATTTAATTCATAATAATTCCACTGTCAACAAGGAATAATAACCAAATTATATTATTTCATAATATAATCTTTAACTTAATTAAATTAACAAATAATATTCAGTTAATTTTCTTTTCGTAATAACTTTATTTAATTTCTTCAATAGTTAAATTAACTATTAAACCTCATCATCCCAATATATGAATATATATATATATATATATATATATATTTATATATTTACTTACACGCAAAATATGCCATAATAAGAATTTCATTCATTAAATTCTTATTTTAATAATTTTTTAAAAATTCGGGTTGTCACACGAGTTCTTGGTGATGTCATTTGGCTTAATTAATTCCCCAGCCGTATTCATGGACACGATGAACAAAGTGTTCAAATAATATTTGGACAAGTTCGTTGTGGTGTTCATTGATGATATCCTAGTCTATTCCAAGACGAAGGAAGATCACGCTGAACATTTGAGATTAGTGTTGGAAGCACTAAGAAAAGAGAGGTTGTATGAGAAATTCACTAGGTGTAGATTTTGGTTAGAAAGAGTGCAATTTTTGGTGCACGTCATCGACATGGAAGAGATTTTAGTAGATCTAGCAAAAGTTGAATCAGTTATCAACTAGGAATAACCGAAAACACCGACAGAGGTGCAGAGTTTCCTAGATTTAGCGGGTTACTATCGGAGGTTCATTCATGGCTTCTCAAAGATAGCTACTTCGTTGACAAATCTGACACGGAAGGCCGTGAATTATGTGTGGACAGAGAAGTGTGAAGACAGCTTTCAAGAGCTGAAGAAGAGATTAAGTCAAGCACCGGTATTGTCTTTATCGAATGAGACGAGGAATTTTATGGTGTATAATGATGCTTCGTATAAAGGACTGGGTTGCGTGCTCATACTGTGACACCCCCAAATCTGGGTCCTCTGACCCCGGTCCGGTCGCCACGAAATAATACTAACATCAACCTTTAAGTAACATACGATAACTAAAATGCGGAATATAATAAACGTACGTCGTTCATTCAAAAGGTGTTACTAGTCCCAAGATTCGATAACCTTAATACATCAATACAAATATACCCTAGAATAAATATTAGGGTTCATATTACATTAACAGTAATTAAACAAATCACAAAGACAAAGTCTGCTCCTTGCAAACCATCCTAAATCTTTCCTTTACCCTTGTCCTTCCCTGGGGGCTCGGGCTTAACTGCAATATAAGTCATAATATAGTAAGAATGAGCAACAAGTTTGCTCAGCAAGTTTAAATACAACAATAAAGGATATATCATGATGAATAGAAAAATATCTGACAATAATTTTAACAAAATGAATATCTTAAAGATTCAACAATATGAATATTAGAACAATTCAATAATATGAATATCTGAACGATTCAATAATATGAATATCCGATAGATTCAACGATCTGAACATCTGAACAATTCAACAATATGAATATTAAAAGCAAAGATAATATTGCCTTTAGAATGATTGATAGTCGAGTAGGCTCTGAACTATAACTTTCCAATGGGTTCAATAGCTAAATGACCCATTTAGAATTACTGGCTTCTGGCTACAGAAACTAAGTACCTCGAGGAGATCAACCTCGGGCACAACGTGAATATGCATAACACTTATATCTGCTTACTCGTATCATATATATTAGATACCTGGGAACACTCCTACGTATGAGGGGTGTTCTGTTCCGTCTAAGATACTTACCATCAATTGGTTTGGATAGCTTCAAAAAAAACTTTATACACTAGTCTGACCGAGCAAAGGTTCAGACTCTTACTGACATAGTTCAAGAAATTTAGAACCTTGAAGAATGTACAAGTCCAAGACTGTACGAGCTTAAATGCACTAGGTGCGGACATCAATAATATCAATGTGGAATAATTGATAAGTAATTAAACCACTAAATAACATGCTTGGAAATAAAGTTCAAGCAATTAAGTAAACAACTTTTGATTCAACAATAACTTACTCAATACAATATGAGAAGGATAGAGAACTTGCACAAAGTGAAGTTTAGAATTTGCACAATATATGAATTTGTGTAAGTTCGGGGAACTTGCACAATACTCAACGTGTGAAGTTCGGGGAACTTGCACAATACTCAAAATGTGATGTTCGGGGAACTTGCACGATAATAGATTCCTTGCATAAAATAAATGCATAGGCTTAGACACTTACAACATCAAAGAGTGAAATTCGGGGAATTTCACCATAATAGATCCCTTGCATAAAGTAAATGCATAGGTTAGGACATTTGCTTACAATGTTCATAAGATATTTGCACAATATACGAGTTTGTATAAGTTTAGAGAACTTGCATAATAAAAAAATGAAGTTCGGGAATTTGCAAAATAACCAAAGTGTGAAGTTCGGGGAACTTTCATAATACTCAATATGTGAAGTTCGGGGAACTTTCATAATACTCAATATGTGAAGTTCGGGGAACTTTCACAATAACCAAAGTGTGAAGTTCGGGGAACTTTCACAATACTCAAAATGTGAAGTTCGGGGAACTTTCATAATACTCAAAATGTGAAGTTCGGGGAACTTGCACAATACAATAATAACCTGCTCAATACAATATGAGAAGGATAGAAACTTTCACCAAAAACAAGTGAAGTTTAGAAACTCGCTTACACAGTTCATTGAATAAGGTAGTACAAGAATTTAGGATTCTTGCATTCAATATAACAATCAACTGAAGTTAGGAAACTTGTTTACAATATCTGTTGAATAAAGTAATGCAAGGGTCTAGGAAACTTGCTCAAATATAACTTGAGGAAGATAGGGAACTTGCCTGTTTGCTCAGCTACAAATAAATTCTAGCTTTAATAAAACTGCGTTGGAACGACCTAGCATTAGCAAGTCGATCTCTCCAATTAGTATCAGTTCACACATACAAGAATCTAATCATTATATAATTCTATCACATAAGATCACGTTCAATATCAAACATACCATTTATAGCATCATAATATGTTAACTGTTAAAATCCGACTTAAGCAAATTGTTCGGGTCTGAAAGTGTCCCAACGTAACTCTAGCATGCAACTATTGCCATTAAACCAATACACATGCTTATCAAGTTATAATCTCCCATTCGAAACTAGCATGCTCGTCCTAATCCAATTTCGAAGTCATATATTTTCATGCCGGTAAACCTCAAGTTAAACAAGTTCATACTTCAAAGGTTTACTACTCCGGTCATACTATCTCATAATGAGACTAAACAATGCTTGATATATATGCTCGAGTATATTACATAAATATACTTCAAATCACATAGTTCATATTTGAAGTTCATTCTCTATGATTAAGCATGCATATATGAAATCTGTGCATAAATAAACGAGGTTCATGTCAATACGTCTATAGGCATAATGACATCCTAATAAACATGCGTGCATGATCATAATATAATTCACATGGTAATCATTTCTAGTTAGCTTCCACATTCTAAGTTTCCATTTGCAAAGCACACTAAGTCAAAAAGACAACACCGTACATGTAAAGCATCTCGTAACCGTTATTCTCATGTATTAGAACGGATACATAAGTCACATACATGTATCTAAGTGGTCACAATCTAAAAGACACAAGTCTTGGTTAAGTTTTCTTTGAAAGTCTTAAGTCTCTCTTTTGAAAACGTCTTAACTTACGATCAAGTACGCTAGTGTGTTCTATCATATTAGACTAAGTTCTCATGTTTATAGAACACACAATCATGACCATGAAATCAAAATTCATACATACTACGTATACGTCAAAGTTCACATTCAAAGCTTATGTTGTTGTTAGTAACGTTCACTAATGAGTTCAACATGCTAATGCTTCATTATGAGTCATATAAACACAAGTCAATGGATTATTCATGCATTTCTAAACCACACTAACATGCTTGCAAAATTAGTACCTAAATATGTTACACGCATGTCAAAGTTTATTTTCAAAACTTCTATTTTCGTTAGGAATGTGCACTAGTAAGGTTTATATGATCATAGTTCATTATGGAACCTATATACGCGAGTTAGCATACTTCTCATACATCTTTAAATTATACTAATATGCTTGCAAAGTCAGAATACTAGCATGCTTCACATATGTTGACGTTCGTTCACGAAATCTTATGTTTAGTTTATAACTATATGTTATTTCATAAACCTTGTATGCAAACATAGCAAAACACGTTTACACAATGTTCATATACTCATGTAAGTGTATTAAGCTAGTTCACATGCCTGTCCTAACAAGGTGTTACATGATGACATGACAGGCTTGTAGCAGAAAAACAAAATCTATTTTCCAGGGCATGCGCAACTGCGCTGCAACCAGGCATAAACCCGGTGCAGCTGCTCCGGCGTCTGGTCCAACCAGAGACTGGATTGCTTCGGCAGTTCCTTCGGCCCATTTCAAAAAATAATTTGGAATCCTATCTAGCCATGCTATAATACATTCTTATCATTCTTATGAGCTTATATAATACATAACAACATATCCCAATCCATTAATTACTCAATCCATGAACAATTTAATAATCAAGAACCTTGAAAATTTTACATAAAATGAGAATGGGAAGTGATATACCTCCGTTAAAGGAACTTGCTGATATCTCTCACCCTCTCAATTCACAGACTCTCACTATAATGTATACTCACTCTAGCTTGCTTGGTAGGATTCTCAGCAATTGCAATATAGAAGAAGAGAAGAACTCTTATATAGGAAATTTATTACACAAACATTTCAATTCTCCATTAGAACAAATCAAAGGAATAATTGTTTGTACAATGGTTAAGGAATGATAGGTGAGTAGTTGGTGAGTTCATCATGAACTCCACACCTCTTGAAATCATTAGCTAGCATTGATGAATTTGAGAAGAAGATAGGCTAGTGTAGCATGTGGGTAACGTATAATTAGGTAAATAAGACTTACGGGAGCAAGAACGAACGAATTCGGACTTAAAATGAAGAATTGAGCGTCGAACGTTCACGAACATTGAACAAACGTGTCAAAATGGACTTGTAACGATTGAGATTTTATATTTAATTTTAAATATTTATTGAATTAAATAAATATTTTATGTGATTTATTTATTGAGTTAAATAAATAAATTATATAATTTATGAAGTTATTTAATTAAGGGTATATATTAATTAAATGAATGTGCAATATTTAATTTAATTAATGTATATTAATTTTTATTTTTAGTTCTAATTTAATTGAGAGAATTAAATTAGATGTGATGAAGTGTTACATGAATTATAATTAGCGAGTAATTATAATTATGTGGCAAATTTTATGTGATTAATTGATGTTAGATTTTAATTAATTAAATTAGTTGATTAATATTTAATTGATTAAAATATGACATTAAAGTATGTGTTAAATGATTTGTTAAAATAAAAAGAAAAAGAATTTTAAATGATTTTTACCAAACAAGGCCCTTGCTTTTGTTTTAAAAATTGTTGCCAAACAGGGCCCTTACACTAGCTTAAACCTAATTTACCTAAACCATTCCTAAGTAAGTAAAACTAGTTTCTAATTTTCTTGTAGCCAAACAAGCCAAGTTGGCTTTTGAATTTTGTAACTTACATAATAAATGTATTTATTATATATATTAAGTAATTAGCAGTTACATATATATCATTAGTATACGTATATTATATCAGTTATAATATATCTAAACTACGTTAGTTTTTTCTAAGTCTAAACTAAGAACTAAGAAGAAAGGAAGAGCAGAGAAGAGAAAAGAGGAAGAATAATTGTTAGAATTGAACTCACATCGCTTTCTCTTTCAATCTATTAACAAAAGGTATTATCTATAATCTCTAATTATTGTAGAGCTCAATTCATATGTTTCATGTATTTTATTCTCTGTCAAAAGTTGAGTTTTCATGAAGTTGTATAATTGTGACTATGTATATATGATGTTCATAGGTTTTCATATGTAATTGTGTGCCATGGAAAGATTTTCAAAATACAATTGTTGTAAAAATCAGTTTTAAAGTTATGATCCTTATATTTTCATTCTCTGTAAAATATGTTGTGGAAGTTGTATAGCATGATGGATATATATATATATATATATATATACATACATAATTGTGTTCATATCATGTCTATATGTGATGATATGCTTAATTAGTTGTTTAATTCATGAATATATATATATATATATATATATATATATATATATATATATATATGATATAATGGAGAATTTATGTTTTTCAAAAGTCACAGTGAAGTGTCTGGGAAAAATAAAGCTTCTCATAGAAATCAAAATATATGTTGATTGTTGATTTTTGTATAAATTAATTGTGGAATATGTTATTATGTTTAGAAATTAGTTGATTGGGATTGGAATTGTGAGAATTGGTTTTAAAACAAATTCGTAGTGTTCAATTTCATCTAGAACACTAACATTGGTATTTTTTAAAATTTTATAAAAATTATGCTTTGTAATTTTGCTAATTGATGTATTAGTGTGTTCAAAACATGTTAGAAGCTTTGCATTTTGTTTCTGTAAAGTTTTATATGAAAATTGTTGGCTGAATTGAGATTTCATTGTAGAGAATTAAGCCAAATTGGCTTTTCTCTGCACTATTCGCGAAGCTGCTCTGTTTCTGTCCGCTGCCGGCGCAGCTGCGCAGGCAGTAAGGGTAGAAGCGGCGCAGCTGCGCCGCTGGGTTTTCGCAGGTTTGGCCCCTGCGCAGCTGCGCCGGTGTCAAGGCTAAAAGGTGGCGCAGCTGCGCCGTGTCCCGGGCAGTGGCAGTGGCTTTAGTTTTGTGCAGTGTTAATTCTAAGCTTAGTTTAATTATTCTATGACAAGGAGCATGTATCTAGCTGCTATAACATGTGTTATAATTTGAGAAAAAGGAAGTGTTGAAAAACTAATATGGTATTTAAATTATAAACTATAATTGTTTAATTGTACAATAAGTTACTTAATTATAATTTTATTAATTATAATTAAGAGTAAATGTTTAATTTAAATTATAATTTTTGTGAAATTATAATGTATAGAAGTTGATTTATGTTAATCAATTAGATGTTAAATAAAATTAGAATTTATGCATGTTTAATTATGGATTATAAATTGATAATTTCATGATTAATTATAATTTGTGTAATTAAATGCATGATGTGGTTTAATTGATTATAATTATTTATAATTTAAATGGTAATTATAATTTAAGTAATTATAATTTGATTAAGTGTTTGAATTATAATTGTTTAATTATAATTTAGTTAAATACATAATTGATTTAATTAACTATGTGATAGTTGATTATTATTATTAGAGTGAGTTAACCATGAGGGTTAACCACTTATGTGAATTAGTTACGTGTTAACTAATTTAGGTTATTGTGATTGAATATATATGTGTAGGAAGTATTAAAGTGCATGAATTGTGTTAAGTAGCTTGCGCTTGAGGCAAGTCTTCTAAACCCTAAACTCGTTAATTTTATGCAAGTCTTCTAAACCCTAAACTCGTTAATTTTATGCAAGTTTTCTAAACCCTAATCTTGTATAATTTCTTGAGTTCATATATTCTTGTTAAGAATGTCCTTTTCATTTCTGTATTGGACAATTGTCTATTTAATTGAAATGATCTTAGCTTATTGTTCAAGTAAGATCCAGTTTTTATTTTAATTGCTTTAAATTTACTTCTAAAGCATATGTTAATTCATAATTCTTTTATTTATGAATTATTGAAAGTCGATTCAACTAATCCTTAGTTGATGAACGTGAATTCTAAATTACCCTTGTAAGCTTATCCAAACCAAACTTTTTTTGGTGCGGACTCAAATTCAAATTACTGAGTTGAACAACCCTATTTACTAGGGGAGGCTACTACGCATAGCGTTAAGATGTTTGTGCACAATACATGGTACAAAGGGCTGATCCCCCTAAGTACGAGTTAAGGTCCATAGTCTTATTGACTGTTAAAGGTTTAAATAGAGATATTTATAACCTAGGATAAGAGTTCAAAGGTCTTATGACCCTCAGTTAAATTCTATATTCGAATTTTAATGTTGATAGAGAATTATTATTCAATTCTTTATTATTGAAGCAAGCTAAGTTGTTCAGATTCTTTTAAATATATCCTTTCATGTCTATGTTATTGTTAAACTCCAGTGAGCTGTGGTTTGCTCACTCTTGCATTAAATAACAATTTCAGTTAAGGTTGATAACGCTGATGCTCCGTCTACAAGTAAGGGCAAGGAAAAGCAAAGCAAGTGAAGACTTGTTTTTATTATATTGAGAATGATTGTAATAAGACTTGAATGTTATGTTTTTGTTTTCGCACTTTATTATATTCATGCCAGGGTTAGAGTAAACCGGGATTATCTTGAAAGGTTGTAACCCTTGTTTTAAGGGAGATTTATCTAATCTAATTTAAGTTGTAGTTTATTTTACATTATTCATTGGGTAGATGTATGTTATATTAGAAAGTGAACACCAAATCATGTGGAAACGAAGTACCCGGATTTGGGGGTGTCACAGGTTGGTATCAAAGCTATAGGTTATGAAACCTTAGGTGGGGAAAAACCTTAGGTAGTAGCCTTATGGTAAGATCGAAAAGATAGTGACGCTAGGTAAAGATAATAAACTACCTTATGTGCCTATGTGTTTACATTATAGTATTCGAAGAGTGACGATTCGTTATCACGTAATAATGAACTTTAAAATTCTTTTGTCAGGATGTCGAATGTGGGAGAACCTAGTCAGGCCAGAGAGGATGTACCTCAGGTGCCTAGAGAGGAATAGCCTCGTGATATACATGTTGTCTGGGAGCAGCTGGTTAGGAGAGAGCCATCTCCAGTGATCACCGTAGCTGGTCGGGAGCGTGAGCTGACACCTATTCCAGAGGATGAGAACGAGGACGAGTCTAAAGAATAGGAAGAGGATCCCGAAGAGGAATTCCCACCTCACTCTACTAGTGCTGAGATGTACAAGGCAGTCTACGATAGCAATGTGGAACTTCATGGACGAATAGGAGATCTCGAGGAGACTATTCAGCAGCGTGATGAGACTATCGAAGAGATGGATAGTGCACTAGGAGATGCACAATGGAACCTGATACATATGGAGGTCGAAAGAGATGCTGCTCATTTTGAATTGGCAAAGTTGAAGCAAGACATCCAGGAGGAGTCGAGGAAGCGTGCCAGAGCTGAGGAGTCAAGCTTGAGGGCTAATCAACGAGCCGATCGAGCTGAAGGTGAAGCTGAAGCCAAGAGAGCCAAGCTGAGGGAAACAAAATATGCTTTTCATACAGCAATATAGAGAGCTCAGGACCGTATTTTCTACTACCCAGCTCAGTTCTAAGGTTTACCGTGGTATGTGGTGGACCGAAGAACGGCATTTCGGGTGATGGAAGAGGAACGTTGAGAGGCTATACGACGTATTAATATGCCTAGGCAGTAGCAGCAGTAGCAGTAATAGTAGTAGTAGCAGTAGTAGTAGTAGTAGAGCTTTTATTTATGTATTGCTTTTTGTATTAAATAATGTAAATTCTATAATTTGAGATAAGAATGGGATGAGTTAATAATATAATCCTGCAACTTTTTCAGTTCAGGAAGGATGATGTAAATGGCAGAAATACTATCTGATTGATGTTTTTAAACTACGACTAATGAATAAAAGAAGTCTATTGACGTGCTTGGTGTTCTATATGAACTGAATTGTCTAGAACGTTCAAGTATGAACTGGAGTACTTAATAATTGAATAAAGGGCCTAATAATAATATTTTCTTAACAGAAAATGCCTCCTAGAAGAAGAGTAACACGTTAAAATCCCGAGGGTTCGACGAACAACAACAATAACGTGGGAACGAATCCCAATTCGGTTCAGCAGTTGGTGAATCTATTGACAGGAGCTCTTGCGAATCAGCCGCAGGTGTAGGGTACTACTTTCAAAGAATTCAAGGCAGTAGGACCGCCTGAGTTCAAAGGATCGACTAACCCTATCGAAGCTCAGACATGGGTTATGGAAATGGAGAAGGTATTTGACGTGGCTAGGGTAGGAGAAGACCAAAAGACAATGTTCGCGACTTTCATGTTGAAGTCGGATGCTAGCTTTTGGTGGCAGGCTAACAAGACTCGAGAGGGAGAGGGAGTCATCACGTGGGAACGTTTCAAGGAAATGTTCTACGAGATGTATTTTTCAATGAGTTCGCAGGACCAGATGGAGGTCCAGTTCCTAGAACTTAAGCAAGGAGGGATGACGGTGTCTGAGTATGCCGCTAAGTTTAACGAGTTGGCCAGGTTCGCTACATACCAGGTCAGCACTGACGCTAGGAAAGCGAGATGGTTTGAGCGTGAACTAAAGCCCTGGCTCTACAGTAAGGTATCTATGTTCCATTTGAATACCTTTGCAGCGGTGCTGGAGAAGGCCATACTTGCTGAGGGAGGAAGCGAAGCGGTGACGAAGTTCAACCAAGATAAGAAGAAGAAGAATGAGGTAGAAACCAAGTCTGGGGTTAGCAGCACTTGGAACCAGAAGAGGAAGTGGTTTGATAATACCTCTGTTGGGAGTCAGCAAGGAAGCCAGCAGAAGAGGAAGTTCGAAGCATGTGCTACATGCGGTAAGAATCACACTGGCGTGTGCATGAAGGGGAAGCGGGTGTGCTTCAACTGTGGTCAGGAAGGCCACATCGCGCCTAATTGCCCAAAACTGAAGAAGGGAGCTTGCTTTACATGTGGATCAAAAGATCACATGGCTCGCAACTGCCCAAAGAAGCTGACGGCAGGGTCAACAGGGAGCGGAGGGAATGGAAGCGGCAGTACCGTTACTATCGCTGCACCATTGCAAGCTGTTCGACCCACTGCACGGACATTCAATATGACGGTGCAGGATGCTGTGCAATCAAAAGATATGGTGTTAGGTATTATTCCGGTCAATAGTATAAATGCATATGTATTATTTGATTCGGGTGCTACTTGCTCATTCATATCTGATGATTTTGCTAGAACCCTAGACTTACCTGTAGAGGAGTTAATTTTCCCTTTGAACATAGAGATTGCGAATAGGGAGGTTATTCCTGTTAGGAGCATTTATAAGAACTGTAGATTGGACATTAAGGGTTAGGAGCTTAGAGTAGATTTGATTCAGATAAAACTTGGGGAATTCGACTTCATACTAGGTATGGATTGGTTGTTCAACCATGGGGAGGTAATCGACTGTCACAAGAAGTCGGTAAACCTTACGACTCCGTTGAAGTTGGTGTTCTATGGTAACAAATCGCCTAGGCAAGCGAGTTGTCTGACCGTTATGCAAGCCAAGAAACTTCTGATGCAAAGACTGTGTAGGATATCTAGCCTACACAGTAGATTCGCGTAAGGAAAGCCCGAAGGTGGAGGAGATATTGGTAGTTAAGGAGTTTGTGGACGTTTTTCCAAGCGATTTGCCAGGACTTCCGCCAGATAGGGAGACAGAGTTCGTGATCGATCTAGCACCGGGAACTGCTCCAATTTAGAAGGCTCCGTACCGAATGGCTCCAGTCGAGATGAAGGAACTGATGGTTCAACTGCAAGAACTGCTAGACAAGAAGTATATTCAATCGAGAGTTTCGCCGTGGGGAGCGCCTGTCTTATTCGTGAAGAAAAAGGATGGGTCGATACGTCTTTGCATTGATTATAGAGAGTTGAATAAAGTTACGATCAAGAATAGGTATCCTTTACCTAGGATCGATGACTTGTTTGATCAACTGAAGGGTGCGAAATACTTCTCGAAAATCAATTTGAGAAGCGGGTATCATCAATTGAAGGTGAGGAAGGAAGATACACCGAAAATAGCTTTTAGAACTCGGTATGGTCATTACGAGTTCTTGGTGATGTCATTTGGTCTCACGAATGCCCCAGCTGCATTTATGGACCTAATGAACAGGGTGTTCAAGCCATTTCTGGACAAGTCCGTGGTAGTGTTCATAGATGACATCCTGGTTTATTCCAAAACCGGGGAGGAGCATGCTGAACACTTACGACTAACCTTAGAAGCACTGAGATGAGAGAAGCTTTATGCTAAATTCTCAAAATGCAAATTTTGGTTGGAACGTGTGCAATTCC
Organism: Panax stipuleanatus; assembly: GCA_020205555.1. Taxonomy (NCBI): domain Eukaryota; kingdom Viridiplantae; phylum Streptophyta; class Magnoliopsida; order Apiales; family Araliaceae; genus Panax; species Panax stipuleanatus. Next base: position 20,339,058 of record CM035115.1, read on the forward strand.
TTGGCCACGTGATCGACAAGGATGGTATTTTGGTAGATCCGTCGAAAGTTGAGGCCGTAATTAGTTGGGAACAGCCGAAGACGCCGTCTGAAGTGAGAAGTTTCTTAGGATTGGCTGGTTATTACCAAAGATTTATTCAAGACTTTTCTAGAATCACAACTCCGTTGACGAATTTGACTCGTAAAATAGTTAAATTTGTTTGGACGGAGAAGTGTGAGGAGAGTTTTCAAGAGCTGAAGAAGAGGTTGAGTACTGCGCCTGTATTGTCTTTACCGGATAGTTCGGGGAATTTCGTAGTATATAGCGATGCCTCACATAAAGGATTAGGCTGTGTATTGATGCAGAGCGGCAAAGTCATTGCCTATGCGTCACGTCAGCTGAAGGATTGCGAGAAGGGGTATCCGACCCATGACCTAGAATTGGCGGCAGTAGTGTTTGCCCTAAAGATTTGAAGGCACTACTTATATGGAGAAAAGTGTGAAATATACACAGATCACAAGAGTCTGAAGTATATATTTACCAAGAAGGATTTGAACATGCGCCAAAGAAGGTGGTTGGAACTGATTAAAGACTACGATTGCGAGATACTTTACCATCCGGGTAAAGCTAACGTTGTTGCCGACGCATTGAGCAGAAAAGGTCGGGAGAAGCTGAACGTATTAACTGATCAGGATCGGTTAATAGAACAGATGGCTAGATTGGAGTTGGAAGTGAAGTTTCCGAAAGAATCGGATGAGATGTTGTTTCAAGTAACCACTGGTTTTACTTTAATAGACAAAGTGAAAGAAGCACAACTTCATGATGAAGAATGTGAAAAGATTCGGACGAGGTAAACTGATGGCGAAGAGTTCAAGTTCAAGGTCGATAATGAAGGACTATTACGATTTGAAGGTAGAATCTGGGTACCGCCAGTACCAGAGGTCAAAGAGGAGATTTTGAGCGAAGCTCATAGTTCTAGATATTCTATTCACCCTAGGAGTACGAAGATGTACCAGGATCTTAGGCATCATTTCTGGTGGCCGAATATGAAGAGGGACGTGGCTGAATGCGTTGCAAAATGCTTAACGTGTCAGAAAGTCAAAGCAGAACACCAGAGACCAAGTGGTTTGCTGCAACCGTTAGAAATTCCAGAGTGGAAGTGGGAGCACATCACGATGGATTTTGTGGTAGGACTTCCAACGACTCAGAAGGGATATGATGCGATAAGGGTTATAGTGAATCTACTGACAAAGTCAGCCCACTTTTTGCCGATCAGGGTCAAGTACAACCTGGATAAACTAACGAAGCTCTATGTGAAGGAAATTATTTCTCGACATGGTGTTCCGGTGTCGATTGTTTCCGATAGAGATCCACGTTTCACGTCTAATTTCTGGAAGCGATTGCAAGAATGTATGGGAACGTAATTGCGAATGAGTACAGCGTATCATCCTCAAACTGATGGACAGAGCGAGAGAACGATTCAGACGCTTGAGGATATGCTGAGAGCTTGTGTGATGGACTTCAAAGGAAGCTGGGAGGATCATCTACCATTGGTGGAGTTCGGCTACAATAATAGTCATCATGCGAGTATTGGCATGCTGCCTTACGAAGCATTATACGGCAGAAAATGCAGAACTCCTTTGTGCTGGGATGAAGTCGGTGAACGTCAATTGTTGGGACCAGAATTGGTACAACAAACCGCTAAAATTGTGAAGCTGATCAAAACGAGATTAGTTGCTGCTCAAGACAGACAGAAGAAGTATGCCGATTTACATCGACAGAACCGAGAATTCTTACCAGGAAGTTTCGTTTTTCTGAAGGTATCTCCTTGGAAAGGGAAAATTAGATTCGGTAAGAAGGGGAAGCTGAGTCCCAGATTTATTGGACCTTTTGAGGTATTACGAAAGGTGGGCGAGGTAGCTTACGAGATTGCATTACCTCCGGAGCTCGATAATATACAAAATGTCTTTCATATTTCTGTATTAAGACCTTACAAGCACGATTATAAACATGTAATAGAATATGAACCTTTGCTATTTGATAAAGACTTATCATATGAAGAAGTGCATGTTCAAATAGTTGATAGAAAGGAACAAGTACTTAGGAATAAAGTGATACCTTCTGTTAAGGTAATCTGGAGGAACCACAGTGCTGAAGAAGCTACGTGGGAACTCTAAGATGTTATGATAAAATCTTATCCGCATTTATTTGTTTAGTTATGTGTAACCCTTATATACTGATTCTGGGGACAGAATCCTTTTAAGGGGGGAAGAATGTAATAGACGAGTTTTTTTTTTTTTTTTTTTTTTGTGATTCTGGGGACAGAATCCTTTTAAGAAGGGAAGATTGTAACGATTGAGATTTTATATTTAATTTTAAATATTTATTGAATTAAATAAATATTTTATGTGATTTATTTATTGAGTTAAATAAATAAATTATGTGATTTATGGAGTTATTTAATTAAGGGTATATATTAATTAAATGAATGTGCAATATTTAATTTAATTAATGTATATTAATTTTTATTTTTAGTTCTAATTTAATTGAGAGAATTAAATTAGATGTGATGAAGTGTTACATGAATTATAATTAGCGAGTAATTATAATTATGTGGCAAATTTTATGTGATTAATTGATATTAGATTTTAATTGATTAAATTAGTTGATTAATATTTAATTGATTAAATTAGTTGATTAATATTTAATTGATTAAAATATGACATTAAAGTATGTGTTAAATGATTTGTTAAAATAAAAAGAAAAAGAATTTTAAATGATTTTTACCAAACAAGGCCCTTGCTTTTGTTTTAAAAATTGTTGCCAAACAGGGCCCTTACACTAGCTTAAACTTAATTTACCTAAACCATGCCTAAGTAAGTAAAACTAGTTTCTAATTTTCTTGTAGCCAAACAAGCCAAGTTGGCTTTTGAATTTTATAACTTACATAATAAATGTATTTATTATATATATTAAGTAATTAGCAGTTATATATATATCATTAGTATACGTATATTATATCAGTTATAATATATCTAAACTACGTTAATTTTTCCTAAGTCTAAACTAAGAACTAAGAAGAAAAGAGAGCAGAGAAAAGGAAGAGCAGAAAAGAGAAAAGAGGAAGAAGAATTGTTAGAATTGAACTCACATCGCTTTCTCTTTCAATCTATTAACAAAAGGTATTATCTATAATCTCTAATTATTGTAAAACTCAATTCATATGTTTCATGTATTTTATTCTCTGTCAAAAGTTGAGTTTTCATGAAGTTGTATAATTGTGACTATGTATATATGATGTTCATAGGTTTTCATATGTAATTGTGTGCCATGGAAAGATTTTCAAAATACAATTGTTGTAAAAATCAGTTTTAAAGTTATGATCCTTATATTTTCATTCTCTGTAAAATATGTTGTGGAAGTTGTATAGCATGATGGATATATATATATATATATATATATATAATTGTGTTCATATCATGTCTATATGTGATGATATGCTTAATTAGTTGTTTAATTCATGAATATATATATGATATAATTGAGAATATATGTTTTTCAAAAGTCACAGTAAAGTGTGTGGGAAAAATAAAGTTTCTCATAGAAATCATAATATATGTTGATTGTTGATTTTTGTATAAATTAATTGTGGAATATGTTATTATGTTTAGAAATTAGTTGATTGGGATTAGAATTGTGAGAATTGGTTTTAAAACAAATTCGCAGTGTTCAATTTCATCTAGAATACTGACATTGATATTTTTTAAATTTTTGTAAAAATTAAGCGTTGTAATTTTGCTAATTGATATATTAGTGTGTTCAAAACATGTTAGAAGCTTTGCACTTTGTTTCTGTAAAGTTTTATATGAAAATTGTTGGCTGAATTGAGATTTCATTGTAGAGAATTAAGCCAAATTGGCTTTTCTCTGCAGTATTCGCGAAGCTGCTCTATTTCTGTCCGCTGCCGGCGCAGCTGCGCAGGCAGTAAGGGTAGAAGCGGCGCAGCTGCGCCGCTGGATTTTCGCAGGTTTGGCCCCTGCGCAGCTGCGCCGGTGTCAAGGCTAAAGGTGGCGCAGCTGCGCCGTGTCCCAGGCAGTGGCAGTGACTTTAGTTTTGTGCAGTGTTAATTCTAAGCTTAGTTTAATTATTCTATGACAAGGAGCATGTATCTAGCTGCTATAACATGTGTTATAATTTGAGAAAAAGGAAGTGTAGAAATACTAATATGGTATTTAAATTATAAACTATAATTGTTTAATGGTACAATAAGTTAATTATAATTTTATTAATTATAATTAAGAGTAAATGTTTAATTTAAATTATAATTTTTGTGAAATTATAATGTATAGAAGTTGATTTATTTTAATCAATTAGATGTTAAATAAAATTATAATTTATGCATGTTTAATTATGGATTATAAATTGATAATTTCATGATTAATTATAATTTGTGTAATTAAATGCATGATGTGGTTTAATTGATTATAATTATTTATAATTTAAATGGTAATTATAATTTAAGTAATTATAATTTGATTAAGTGTTTGAATTATAATTGTTTAATTATAATTTAGTTAAATACATAATTGATTTAATTAACTATGTGATAGTTGATTATTATTATTAGAGTGAGTTAACCATGAGGGTTAACCACTTATGTGAATTAGTTACGTGTTAACTAATTTAGGTTATTGTGATTGAATATATATGTGTAGGAAGTATTAAATTACGTGAATTGTGTTAAGTAGCTTGCGCTTGAGGCAAGTCTTCTAAACCCTAAACTCGTTAATTTTATACAAGTCTTCTAAACCCTAAACTCGTTACTTTTATGCAAGTCTTCTAAACCTTAAACTCGTTAATTTTATGCAAGTTTTCTAAACCCTAATCTTGTATAATTTCTTGAGTTCATATATTCTTGTTAAGAATGTCCTTTTCATTTCTGTATTGGATAATTGTTTATTTAATTGAAATGATCTTAGCTTATTGTTCAAGTAAGATCCAGTTATTATTTTAATTGCTTTAAATTTACTTCTAAATCATATGTTAATTCATAATTCTTTTATTTATGAATTATTGAAAGTCGATTCAACTAATCCTTAGTTGATGAACGTGAATTCTAAATTACCCTTGTAAGCTTATCCAAACCAAACTTTCTTTGGTGCGGACTCGAATTCAAATTACTGAGTTGAACAACCCTATTTACTAGGGGAGGCTACTATGCATAGCGTTAAGATGTTTGTGCACAATACATGGTACAAAGGGCTGATCCCCCTATGTACGAGTTAAAGTCCATAGTCTTGTTGACTGTTAAAGGTTTAAATAGAAATATTTATAACCTAGGATAAGAGTTCAAAGGTCTTATGACCCTCAGTTAAATTCTATATTCGAATTTTAATGTTGATAAAGAATTATTATTCAATTCTTTATTATTGAAGCAAGCTAAGTTGTTCAGATTCTTTTAAATATATCCTTTCATGTCTATGTTATTGTTAAACTCCAGTGAGCTGTGGTTTGCTCACTCTTGCATTAAATAACAATTTCAGTTAAGATTGATAACGCTGATGCTCCGTCTACAAGTAAGGGCAAGGAAAAGCAAAGCAAGTAAAGACTTGTTTTTATTATATTGAGAATGATTGTAATAAGACTTGAATGTTATGTTATTGTTTCCGCACTTTATTATATTCATGTCAGGGTTAGAGTAAACCGGGATTATCTTGAAATGTTGTAACCCTTATTTTAAGGGAGATTTATCTATTCTAATTTAAGTTGTAGTTTATTTTACATTATTCATTGGGTAGATGTATGTTATATTAGAAAGTGAACACCAAATTATGTGGAAACGAAGTACCCGGATTTGGGGGTGTCACAGGACTATTCGGCGAATTGTTTGCCAACAGATTCAGAAATGAATTCTGACTTAATGGGATCGTAGAACATAAGATAAGTGAACTAATGGTTTTGGAACGAGCCAATTCCGAGTTTAACGATCATTTTACGAGCTCGTAAAATTCAATATTTTTTTTTCCTGAACCTTGTGTTCTAGCGCTGCAGCACCGAGACATGGGAAATTCATTGCGAGACAACGCCGCACTGCTGCCTTTAAGCCTAAGTCTTAACTAAAAAATTTCTAACATGAAGGTTTGTTAACCTAACTTGTTGCATGGTAATTATGGGGCAAGTATATGGTTAATATTCATGAAGAGAAATCACTTAAACAACATATTTAAGAATGGTTTTAAGAATTAAACGTTGAATAAACGTATTTAAATTTAAAACTCGAAATCCAAAAATATAAATCGTAGTCGGGTTTAAAGTGTGTCTTAAGGTTATATAACATGTAATAGAGGTGCAAAGTATAAGAATGGTATGAAATGAAGTTTAAACTTACACAAAATCTATATGGAGTCCGAGAACAGAAATTCGATGGAAATATGTTTAACTTAGCGAACCGATTAGGGTTTCGTCGATCGTTGTGCATAACGATGATCGACGAGAGTCGGCTTATGATATATGAATGTTAATATGCCGTAACAAATGATAAATAACTTAAACGGATGTTATTAGTTTAACTATTCGGATAAGTTATACAAGAAGGAGAAGATAGTTACACAATGTATATCAGTTGTGATAACCTAATTGGTATGCTATGTGTTTATATCTTGTAAAAATTGTAAAGACCGAGTAAAGTAGACCTAGCGGATTAAAGACTCAAAGGCAAGCTTTCTTCGCTGTGGTTGTCTACACGTTTTGTTGGACAAGTTGTCAATATGCATTGTTGCCTATGCATGAACTAATATTGAATAGTCGATGCCATTTGATTCGGCTAGACTGAGACCTAAATTATTTTGGTTGGTTTTCATAAATCTTTCCAAATATTCTTGATGTTGCTATCCTATGCCAATTGCTTTGGTACGGATTCAAAGGTAAGCCTGAGTATGAATACACAAAGATTTTAACGTCGTTAAATCGACGGGCACTTGAAGTTGCCAAAAAGCTTAAACGTAAATAAGTTTAAGAAATGAGTGTTGATCAACATAGAGTACTACAAGCTGATCACCTGGATGTGCTCGTAAGATATATCGAACTTACTGCCTTAGTGTCGGGTTGTTCTTTTATGAATGGAAATGGAAAAGAATGTTCATGGTCTTTGTGACAACCCGAAAATTTACAAGATCTTAAATGATTAAAATAAAGGTTAAAGGATAAAACCTAGATGTGAATTTGAGAAATAATTTATAAATTTTAAAGAAGAACCTAAATGGTTTATTATTTGATTGAGAATAGAGGAATTATGGGTTATAAATTTCTAAACCCTAGAGATGAATTTATATGTGTTTGATGGAATATTAAGAATAAGGTACTACGATACCTATAAAGTTCGGTGACTTAATATATAAATTAGGTATGGAAATTTAAATAACCTAAGGGTTATAATAAGTAAGGATGTTAGTATTTAAAAATTTTACTAACCTAAGAGATTAAGTTTATTATCTCAATTTATTAATTTTAGTAAAGCAAGTCTAATTGGGTTAAGAAATTAAATATATTTGAGTAAGGAATTAAATTACAAATGTGGTGAATAGAAATCCTAATTAAATGATTATGGTGTGATAGAATTAAAAATTAGTGGGCTATGATAATTTACATAGCCCAATTATTTTATTAGCAAGCCCAAAATAATTAATTTGAGGCCCAAGACTTTAGCCCAATTGTTAAGGAATTTTTGTGGGATATTTGTTAAGTGGATAAAGTATTAAAAATTAAACCAAATAGATCAAGATGGCCAAGAAATTAGGCTAAGTAAACAAGGAATAAGAGGGGAGATGCATCTAATGATTTCATTTACTAACTCCTAACAACTCTTCACGTGTGTCACTTTGTTAATGGAGCCACTCACTTTAACCAAGTCTACAAGTAAGGTAAAGTGTGCAAGAAACTCCATAATGATTAAGGAAGAGATGAGAAGAATGGAGTGTTGGGCATTAATATATGCATACATATTTTTATATCTAAATAACTCTCCCAAACAAAACTAAACTCTTTTTCTCTTTCATCTCATTTAGCTTAGCAAACAAAATGAAATCAAGAGAGAGAGGGAGAGGAGAGGGACAATGGGAATAAGGAAAAGAAAGGAAGGGGCTTTGACCTTCCTTTTACCCAAAATCATCATCCCCTTTGATAGATCAAGGAAAAATATCCACAAAGCAAAGGTATAAACACTTTTTATCAAAATTATTTTTAGTTATTTGGATAAAAAACTTGGATCTATGGTTCAAAACTCCAAAACCATGGATCTATATGTATATAAGTGTTATATGTGTAGATCTATCACTTTTGATGATCAAAAGTTAGATCAAAAGCAAGAAAAAGAAAACTAGGTTTTAGAAGTTAGAAAACCCTATTTTTTCTTAGTATTGATTATGTTTTGTTTGTGTTGGTGGGTTTTGATGTAATAAATCATGGATCATGGTAGATCCATGAGTTTATGATGTAGGGGTATGTATTATGATGGTTTATGATGGCCAAAATTAGATTAATTAAGAGATCATGAAAGTTTTCTTAGAAAAAACAAAAGTTTTAAAATCAGATTTTTGAGGAAACGTAACATGAAATTCAAACGACCATATCTCCTAGTGTATTTCAAATTTTTGAGTGTGGTTAATTTCTAGAGTTAGATCTAGAAGTCTTCTAACAGATCCAAGAGGAATCACTAAAAAATTCCATGTAAATTGAAAGGACTATTTCAGCCACTTAACTTGTGAAATAAAATCAAGACTTTTGGGACCTGAAAATATATGGAATGAAGTAGCTTGTGTCCCGAAAGTAAGCTCATTCCGACTTAAATTTAGCAAGTTATGACTATTTCAATATTTGTATTTTTCCGACAAAAATTGCTATAACCGGAGTTCTATAACTCCGATGGCCACAAAATTTTAACTGGAGGCTCATGATAACATGTATAAGATCCCGCCAAGAGTTGGGTATTTTTGGAGTTAAGCGTGAGGTAGTTATTTTCTTAAGGAATTAACTACAAACGGATTTTTAAAAAATACTAAAGGAAATTGAAAAATTCATGAAAAATTATTTTTGTGTATGGAATTTATGTATTTATGTGTGGACAAAAGATAAAAAAAATAATAAGATGATTAGGTTAAACAAGGGGAATCCAGGTTGCTGGATTGAAATCCAGTTTGCTGGATTGCAATCTAGTTTGCTGGATTGGCCACCAGGATGCTAGATTGGTATGTTTGGATAATCCAGGTTGCTGGAGTGGTGGTCAGTTAAATCCAGGCCTTGCTGGATTGGATGTCAGTTTGAATCCAGACTTACTGGATTGGAGGTCAGTTGAATCCAGTCTGCTAGATTGGAAAGTAGTTTATTAAATTAAAATTTAGTCTGAATCCAGGTTGCTAGATTAGGTATTTGACTTACTAAGTTATAAAGGACTTATAAAATGAAAAGACTAAGTGTTAATTCACAAGTTATCTGATACAGTAGCGCTAAGTCTAAGGTAGTATAATCGTACTCTTTAATGGTTGATGTATAGTAGCTGGGTTAAACGACTCTTTCATATGGGGGAGGGATCTACGAATTAGTAACCGATCTAACTCACTGTGAAAATAGTGTAGACTAGACGAAAACAAATTTGTTAGTTATTTGTGGAAAACCACTCAGTATGCTATATTGAATATTATTAAAGACTCGATGTGTGCTAGGTTTAGACTTATGTATATGTATGGTATTGAGGATATCTAATATTTGACTATGTGTTTAAATGTTAGATGGTATAGTAATAGAATTATGGAATAAGATATGTTATGCTAATTGAAAGATATATCTTATAGCTGATAGGTCTTTTCAATAAAGCGATTAAATTAGACTGCGTAACGGTAATCGACGATACAGGCAAGTTTTCTTTAACTCAACTTGAGTTATATTATCAAAGCATGTTCGTGAATAATGATTATTGATTATTCACATCTATACTAATTATTGATTCGCACTTAGTGCATGTTGCATATGTTCATCAGGTATGAAAGGCTGATCACCTACATTACCCTAAGGTTCAGATAAATTTGTTCATGTTCATTGTTGGCCATTCATCATTATTGATTCGGTCATTCAGTTATGAAAATTAATTCATGTTCTTGCACCAATATTATATTGTTGAAAGTTTGTCAGCTTATTATTCTTTTTAATCATGATATATCTTAATTTGTATTTAAACTTGCTGAGAAAACTTGTTTCTCACCCTTGCTATATCATGATAAACATTTCAGATTTAGACGAAACTTCGAATACAGGCAAAGACTAAGACAAACTCCAGAATTGTATTTGGATGCAGGTTAAACTGGTAATTGTATAGGATATAAATGACATTGTATGTCGTGTAGAATATTGAATGCAGGTATGAAGTTAAGGTTATAGACCTTCGGAATTATGTTGTAAAAGTTATTGTATAAACAATTTATGTTTATATCTTCCGCAATAGTTATAGAAATGATGTATCGTAACGTACCAGGTCCGAGGTTCTGGGGACCCGAATTTGGGGGCGCTACAGTTGGTATCAGAGCTGTAGGTTATAAACCTTAGTTAGGGGTACCTTAGGCTATAACCACAGGGATGAAGATAAGGAATAGGAATAAACTCAAATAGAGTTTAAATTCTAAGCGATGAATTTGGGCAAGGTATTAATAAGTCAATGAGATTCAAAGAAGAATCTTGACAAGTAATAAAGATTCAGAGTTACCTAACTCTGATGATAAAGATGAACAGTAGTAATGATTAGATAGAGTCTAAAAGACTAAAAGTATAAAGGGAAAGAAGATCATAAAACAAAATGATCACAAGATAGAAATGGATCGTAATATAATACAATGTGATCACCCCGTGATCTGATAAGATCATAGCAGGGAGGAGTATCAATCAAGTGATTGAAAATTTTACGGCAAAATTGCTATGAGTCTGTTGTGCTATAAATTGGTACGATGCCATCTCAAAAAAAGGGTTAGGGTTGATGCAATACGAATTGAACACAATTCGTATGGAGAAAGAATGGGGCTAGGATATTAAGTGGGGATTTCAATTGAGGACTCATGTCAGCAGCTGAGTTGTATGATTCCTTGTATGGGCAGGGAATTTGTACTTGGTTTTAGAACCGCTTAGCTTCCTGATCGATATAGTGGATAAGTTGAACAATTCTTTGTATGGGCAGGGAATTTGTCCTTGGTTTTAAAACCGCTTAGCTTCCTATATTAATTAGAGGCCGAGTTGACCAATTCTTTGTATGGGCAGGGGATTGTGTTTGGTTTGACGACCACTTAGTTTCTGATAGTGATAATCATTGAAATGTTTGTGTTGCGCTATTTGCCATATATATGTTGAGAAGGTGATTCTTTTCTAATGTATATAATAGATAGATAGAGTATAGGTAGAGGATATAAGGTTAAGTTGCGAGTTCTTAAAACTCATACTTATGGTAAGTTCGTGACTCATAGTTATATGAAATGTTTTGAACCCCTCAGTGAATGGACGCCAATGGTCTGTCTAGGACAAGTTCTTAAACTCATATGATTGTGGAAAGTTCTTGAACTCATAACGTGTGGTAAGTTTGACGAACTGGGTATAATTAAGTGTGAATGGAGTATTAAGGATAATAGGAATAGATAGACTGATTAAGCAATGGATCATTAGTGAAAGCGTAGGTATTCTAAATCTTCTAGCTATGCTAGACTACGAAATTTTTGACATCAAGCTAAATACGCACTATGTGCCTTTTAAAAATGAATTTTTATTCTCAACTCCTGGTGACTAGTGTGTATGTGTGGACTTTGGGACACTGACACATCGTTACCAGTTGAGATGATAAAATTGATTTATAATGATTTTTGAATCGTTTAAAGAATAGTCTATGCTAATTATTTCGGCTAGACAACAATGATTTGAAATATCAAAATGTGTTTTATTTATCATTGATGTATCATGTAACCTGGTGCAGAGATGATAAAAAGTTTATGAAGTTGTAAAAATAGGAATACTTAGTGTTGAATTCGATCTAACAATCGTTGTTCCACTATTGTATGATGTGTTATAACAAAGTCACACAATGATGGAATCCTCAAACGGACTATAAATACAGTACGGTATCATGACGTCATTTTCAAAATATTTTTTTTATAATTAATTGCCAATGGGGTTTGGCTATACATAAATATTTCGATTGAAATTGAATTATTGGTATGAGTCTAAGCTATTTGATTCAGCTAGACAAACGTTTATGAAAATTTTGAGCGTTCTTTGGAAATTTTTTCGAACCAAATTATTTTGGTGCAGAATCCGATAAGACTGAGGTAAGCATCCCAAAATTTGGAAAAATTTTGTGCGCCTAAGGCGGAGAAGAGAAACGGGAAAAAATTGTTCCGACAAGCAATACTTAATAAGTACAGGACATAACGGGCTAATTACCATCTAGGTCCGTAAGTCATGACGGTTATCGGATGAATTTCTGTAACCTTTTTGAAAATGAATGTTCGTAGTCTACATGACTCCTCAGCAGGATTTGAAAATTTTATCTCTGCTGAGTGATGTTTTGGGTAGCATGTGATGATGAGTATGAAAGGTGTAAGGTGTAAGGTGTAAGGTGAATTTCGGGGATGAAATTCTTAGAAGAAGGGGTGAATGTGACAACCCGAAAATTTACAAGATCTTAAATGATTAAAATAAAGGTTAAAGGATAAAACCTAGATGTGAATTTGAGGAAAATTTTAAAAATTTTAAAGAAGAACCTAAATGGTTTATTATTTGATTGAGAATAGAGGAATTATGGGTTACAAATTTCTAAACCCTAGAGATGAATTTATATGTGTTTGATGGAATATTAAGAATAAGGTACTACGATACCTATAAAGTTCGGTGACCTAATATATAAATTATGTATGAAAATTTAAATAACCTAAGGATTATAATAAGTAAGGATGTTGGTATTTAAAATTTTTACTAACCTATGAGATTAAGTTTATTATCTCAATTTATTAATTTTATTAAAGCAAGTCTAATTGGGTTAAGCAATTAAATATATTTGAGTAAGGAATTAAATTACAAAATTGGCGAATAGAAATCCTAATTAAATGATTAGAGTGTGATAGAATTAAAAATTAGTGGACTATGTTAATTTACATAGCCTAATTAATTTATTACCAAGCCCAAAATAATTAATTTGAGGCCCAAGACTCTAGCCCAATTGTTAAGGAATTTTTGTGGGATATTTGTTAAGTGGATAAAGTATTAGAAATTAATCCAACTGGAGCAAGAAGGACAAGAAATTCGGCCAAGTAAACAAGGAATAAGAGGGGAGGTGCATCTAATGATTTCATTTACTAACTCCTAACAACTCTTCACATGTGTCACTTTGTTAATGGAGCCACTCACTTTAACCAAGTCTACAAGTAAGGTAAAATGTGCAAGAAAATCCATAATGATTAAGGAAGAGATGAGAAGAGTGGAGTGTTGGGCATTAATATATGCATACATATTTTAATATCTAAATAACTCTTCCAAACAAAACCAAACTCTTTTTCTCTTTCATCTCATTTAGCTTAGCAAACAAAATTAAATCAAGAGAGAGAGAGAGAGAGAGAGAGAGGAGAGGGACGGTGGGAATAAGGGGAAGAAAGGAAGGGGCTTTGATCTTCCTTTTACCCAAAATCATCATCCCCTTTGATAGATCAAGGAAAAATATCCACAAAGCAAAGGTATAAACACTTTTTATCAAAATTATTTTTAGTTATTTGGATAAAAAACTTGGATCTATGATTCAAAACTCCAAAACCATGGATCTATATGTATATAAGTGTTATATGTGTAGATCTATCACTTTTGATGATCAAAAGTAAGAAAAATAAAACTAGGTTTTAAAAGTTTGAAAACCCTATTTTTTCTTAGTATTGATTATGTTTTGTTTGTGTTGGTGGGTTTTGATGTAATAAATCATGGATCATGGTAGATACATGAGTTTATGATGTGGGACTATGTATTATGATGGTTTATGATCGCCAAAATTAGATTAATCAAGAGATCATGAAAGTTTTCTTAGAAAATACAAAAGTTTTAAAATTAGATTTTTGAGAGAACGTAACATGACGTTCAAACGACCATATCTCCTAGTGTATTTTGAATTTTTGAGTGTGGTTTATTTCTAGAGTTAGATCTAGAAGTCTTCTAACAGATCCAAGTGGAATCACTGAAAAATTCCATGTACATTTCCGTGTGGACTATTTTTAGCAAAGGACGCCAAAACTGAAACTGAGAAAAAGTAGGCTGTCCGGAAAGTGAAAGGACTATTTTGGCCACTTAAATTTTGAAATAAAATCAAGCCTTTTGGAACATGAAAATAAATGGAATAAAGTAGCTTGCGTTCGAAAATGAGCTCATTCCGACTTAAATTAAGCATGTTATAACTATTTCAATATTTACTTTTTTTGACGAAAATCACTAGAACCGGAGTTCTATAACTCCGATGGCCACGAAATTTAAACTGGAGGCTCACGATAACATGTATAAGATCCCTCCAAGAGTTGGAAATTTTTGGAGTTAAGCGTGAGGTAGTTATTTTCTTAAGGAATTAACTATAAACGGATTTTTAAAAAATACTAAAGGAAATTGAAAAATTCCTGAAAAATTATTTTTGTGTATGGAATATATGTATTTATGTGTGAACAAAAGATAAAAAATAATAATAAGATGATTAGGTTAAAAAAGGGAAATCTAGGTTACTAGATTTGAATCCAGTTTGCTGGATTGCAATCTGGTTTGCTGGATTGGCCACCAGGATGCTGGATTGGTGCTCAGTTGAATCCAGGCTTGCTGGATTAGATGTCAGTTTGAATCTAGGCTTGCTGGATTGGAGGTCAGTTAAATCCAGTCTGCTGGATTGGAAAGTAGTTTATTAAATTAAAATTCAGTCTAAATCCAGGTTGCTGGATTAGGTATTTGACTTACTAAGTTAAAAAAGACTTATAAAATGAAAAGACTAAGTGTTAATTCACAAGTTATATGATACAGTAGTGTTAAGTCTAAAGTAGTACAATCGTACTCTTTAATTGTGACGCCCCCAGAATAGGTCCAGTCAACCCAACCCATTCTGAGTCGCCAAATACATGGTACAGAATTCAAATACAAACTTTATATCACACGGTCGAGCAAAATACAACCACACAAATGTGAGTGTCAATACAAATATATACAAAATATTAACATTCAAACTAAGTCCTCATTACAATTATTATAACACTATTTATCAGAAATAGTGAGGATTACTACTGCTCTAACTCGGACCATCACTCTGTCCCCCGACTACTTCCCGCAACATTCTCATTTCCTGAAGAGGTCAATAGATGAAAAGGGTGAGCTCAACTAGCCCAGTAAAGAATATTATGACTAAGATAATGGAAAATAAATTATCGTTAGTCTTCAACAATTCAGATAAAATATTACGGACAACAAGTTTTAGATCAATATTCGCAGCGAAAATAACCGTTCATTAGAAGAGTTAAGTATAGAATGAAGTCTACTATCTTCTATGATTTAAAAGTCCATCATCAATATTTTATCCATGTAACATCAATCAATATACATCTCGAATCAAATATTCATCTTTGCACTACGGCCAAAGATATTCATTTGTATCACCAGTGGTCATGTTCATCTCAACACCTGTCATCTTTGCACTACGGCCAAAGATATTCATCAGGTAATCATTCATCTTTGCACTACAGGCCAAAGATATTAGTTATATCACCATTTAGGACTGAGGCTGATGAAAAGCAATATAAACAACGAATCCAATGAGATAAAGGACAAAGATTAAGGATTCGTATTTCAGTTTATCAAAGTTCAAGAATATTCCATAATAATACTTTGTGGAGCAAAATTCAAGAATAAAGCTCAAAACTTAGATCCAATCAAAGATAGTAACCATAACAGACAATTTGGACAAATAGAAGAAAATTTAATTTTTTTGTGAATAGTGCCGTATACGTGAATAGTAACCCCGACGGAAAAAGTAAGAATTTCATAATAAAATCCATGCCAATATTTTGGTATAATGATATTAAAAAGAATAACATCATTTACGAAAGAAAATAACATCCCTTACCTCAAAAGAATAGTACTTCTGGCTGAAATATCGGATATAATACCGAAGGTTATTTCTGTCGCTTTCTATATCCGACAGTTATTCTGCTGTGGGGCCCACAAATAGCTACGCCCACAAATAGCTACGCCATCATACGAATATTCCCCGACAACAAGAATATTCTACGACCAAACGAATATTCCCCGACAACAATGAATATTTTATAACCACTTGCTCATTTTGAAATATTTGCACATTTCACCCATAATTTTTCACATTTATCAAATATACACCTTAATATTTCAAAATAATATATAAAGAAAATTTAATCTTTATTCATAAAAGTTGGGGTCTTACAACCTCCCCTCCTTATGAAATTTCATCCTCGAAATTGACGTACGTACCTGGTATGTCGAAAAGGTGAGGATACCTCACTTTCATTTTCGATTCCAACTCCCAGGTCATTTCCTCAATAGCATGGTTTCTCCACAAAACTTTTACTTGAGGTATAATTTTTGAGCGCAGGACATGCTCCTTCCTATCCAAGATCTTGACAGGTACCTCCTCATACGTTAAATCTTCAACTATCTCGTCCAGTTCTAACTCAATAATGTGGTTTGGGTTTGCGAAGTACGGATATGTGAAAAACATTATGAACACGAGACATGATTGGAGGTAAAGCGAGTCTATAGGCCACATTTCCTATTCGTTCAAGAATCTCAAATGGACCAATGAATCGTGGATTGAGTTTTCCTCTCTTGCCAAACCTCGTAACTCCCTTCCACGGAGCAACACGTAATAACACATGGTCCCCAACATTAAATTCGACGTCCTTTCGATGAAGATCCGCATAACTCTTTTGTCGATCTTGTGCGGTTTGTAGACGTTGCCGAATTATTTGAATCTTTTCTGTAGTCATACGTACCAACTCCGGTCCCAACAATGTTGCTTCACCCTCCTCATTCCAACATACTAGAGAATGACACTTTTGTCCATACAACGCTTCGAATGGAGCCACGCCTATACTTGCCTGATAACTGTTGTTGTAGAAGAATTACACCAATGGTAAGTACTTATCCCAACTCCCTTTGAAGTCTAGAACACAGAGTCTCAATAGAACTTCAAGAGTTTGAATAGTCCTTTCCGATTGTCCGTCTGTTTGAGGATGATAAGCCGAACTGAATCGTAACTCCGTGCCCATAGCTTTCTGCAAACTGATCCAAAATTGGGAAGTGAATCTTGGGTAACGATCCGAAACTATGGATACTGGCATGCCATGCAATCTCACAATCTTATTCACGTACATATGAGTAAGACGTTCAAGGGAATAAGTCTCTCGTATCGGCAAGAAATGAGCAGACTTGGTTAATCTATCAACAATAACCCAAATCGCATCTATGCCTTGAGAAACCTTGGAAAGACCCGTAACGAAATCCATCGTAATGTGTTCCCATTTCCATTTTGGAATCTCCAGTGGTTGCAATGGACCCTTCGGCACATGATGCTCCGCCTTTACACTTTGACAAGTTAAACATCTCAAAATAAACTCCGCGATCTCTCTTTTCATATTGCTCCACCAAAATGTATGTCGAAGATCACAATACATTTTAGTACTATCAGGATGGATTGCAAACGGTGTGTTGTCTGCCTCCATCATGATTCTATGATGCAAGTCGGAATCGTTAGGAACACAAAGTCTGGCGTTGACTCGAAGTATTCCCTCTTCTCGATTCTTGCTTCTGGAATGGCACCTTCTTGCACCTTCTTCTTCATCTTCATCAGCTCCGGATCCGTAGCTGGAGCAACTTTAACTTTATCAATCAAAGCTGGTTCTACGCGTATACTTGACATCATCGCACTCGTTCCCACATATGATCTTCTACTCAACGCGTCAGCTACTACGTTGGCTTTTCCAGGATGGTATTGGATGGTATGATCGTATTCTTTCAACAACTCAAGCCAACGTTGTTGCCGCATGTTGAGTTCCTTTTGAGTGAAGAAATATTTAAGGCTCTTATGATCCGTATAAATTTCCACTTTCTCTCCGTACAGGTAATGTCTCCAGATCTTCAACGCGAAAATGACTGCTGCCAACTCTAGATCATGAGTAGGATAATTCCTCTCATATTCTTTGAGTTGTCGCGAGGCATATGCTATGACTTTCCCATGTTGTATGAGAACACATCCTAACCCTTTTCCCAAAGCATCGCTATAGATAACAAATCCATTCGAACCAGATGGTATTGTCAGAACAGGTGCCGAGATAGGTCTTCTCTTGAGCTCTTGGAAGCACTTCTCGCATTCCTCGCTCCAAATGAATTTTGTATCTTTTCGAGTCAACTGAGTTAATGGAGTAGCGATTCGAGAAAATCCCTCTACGAACCTCCGATAATAACCAGCTAAGCCCAAAAAGCTTCGTACTTCGGTCACCGACTTAGGTTTCTCCCAACTTTGTATTGCTTCAATCTTCGTCGGGTCTACAGATACTCCATATTTCGATACCACGTGCCCAAGGAATGCTACTTCTTCAAGCCAAAACTCGCATTTCTTCATCTTAGCATATAGTTTGTTCTCACGAAGCATTTGAAGTACCAACTTCAAGTGGTGCTCATGATCTTCACGGCTTTTAGAATAGATGAAGATGTCATCAATAAAGACAACAACGAACTGATCCGAATATTCCTTGAATACATGGTTCATCATGTCCATGAAAGCAGCAGGAGCATTAGTCAATCCAAAAGATAAGACTAAGAACTCATAATGCCCGTACCGAGTTCTGAAGGCAGTCTTCGGAATATCCTCAGTTTTAATCTTCAGCTGATGATATCCAGAACGAAGATCGATATTTGAAAAGAATTGTGCTCATTGCAACTGGTCGAACAGGTCATCAATACGAGGTAGCGGATACCTATTCTTGATGGTGACATGGTTCAACTCCCGATAGTCAATACAGAGTCGTATACTCCCGTCTTTCTTCTTTACGAATAAAATAGGAGCACCCCAAGGAGACGTACTAGGACGAATAAAATCGATGTCTAACAATTCCTGTAATTGGACCTTTAACTCCTGAAGTTCAATAGGAGCCATTCGATATGGGGTTTTAGAAATGGGTTTTTTACCGGGTTCAAGGTCAATAAAGAATTCAACTTCACGTTCTGGGGGTAGACCGGGAAGTTCTTCGG
This sequence comes from Panax stipuleanatus, assembly GCA_020205555.1. Taxonomy (NCBI): domain Eukaryota; kingdom Viridiplantae; phylum Streptophyta; class Magnoliopsida; order Apiales; family Araliaceae; genus Panax; species Panax stipuleanatus. The sequence continues at coordinate 20,358,351 of CM035115.1, forward strand.
GAAATACATCAGGAAACTCATTAACAATGGAAATATCATTCAAACCTAATGTATTCTGGTTTAGATCAGTGACATGTGCTAAGAAAGCTTGAAATCCATTTTTTAATAAACGAATAGCTTTGTGACTTGAAATGATATTGACTGATTTTAGTGGTTTCGTGGTTTGGATTCGCACAACAGGTTGATTAGGAATATGAAAACTAACAACCTTATGAAAATAATCAATTTTGGCATGGTAAGTGGTTAACCAATCAATTCCTAAAATCACGTCAAATGCAAGTATTTTCAAAGATATAAGATCGACAGGTAAGGTAAGGCTACAAATCTGAATCAAGCAAGATTTGTAAACTGTGGATGTAAAAAAGGTTTCTCCCAACGGAGTTTTAACAGATAAGTCAAAGTCTAATTTATCAGAAGTCAAGTTTAAATGTTGAGCACAAGCAGGTGAAATAAAGGAATGGGTAGCACCGGTATCTAACAAGGTGTAAACTTCGTAAGAGTTTATGATTAGCTTACCCGTAATCACCTGGTGTGGATTCCTCGCATTTTGGGCTGTCACGACAAACGCCCTTCTAGGAATCATCGACTTTGACTTGTCTGAAACTGCCTTTGGAATCACCACCCCCGTTGGACTTGGTTTTGGTACAGGACAATCTCGAGATATATGTCCTTCTTTTCCGCTGTTATAGCATGCTTTGAATTGTTGTGGGCAGTTTGGGCTGATGTGTCCCTCTTTCCCGCATTTATAGCATACGACCGGTGGTCGTTCTCCTCCACTAGAAACAGTTGATGCTGGTGCTGATGTCGACGTCTTTACGTTCTCATTGTTGTACCTTCTCTTCTTGAAATCTCCCCCCAATTCGCTTTTTCTACTATCATGGCCACGATTACCACCGGAGTGGTTACCGCTTCTGTCATACTTTCCTCCCCGCTGGTTGTCATTGTTCCGATGACTGCTGCCACCGGTACGACCTTGGTTGTTGTCCCTTAGTTGAATATAATCACTATCTCGTTCTAATAACTGGGCCCTGTTCACTACATCCGAATATAGAGAAAATTTGTGAAAAATGATGTATTGACGTATTTCGGGTTTCAAACCTCTCAGAAACATCCGCGTCATACGATTCTCATTTTCCACCAAATGAGGTGCAAACCTGGACAACTCGGCGAACTTAGCCTCGTACTGGGACACCGTCATGTTTTTTTGTTCTAGTCTGATAAACTCTACATCCTTCATATGACGAATACTTTTAGGAAAGTACTTGTCATTGAACAGTTTCTAGAACGCTTCCCAAGGCATCTTGAGTGCGGCAGGCTGGGTACGCTTCACGGATTCGCACCAGTAATCTGCCTCTCCACAGAACATAAACGTGGTGAATGGAACCTTCTGTTCCTCCATGCATCCTAAGATATCAAATATCTTGGTAATTTGCTTAACCCATGTCTCCGCCTTGATCGGATCTGGCTTCCCTAAAAACTCTGGTGGTCCAAATTCTTTGAATTGCTTGGCAGTGACAATTCGCGAGTTGTTATTATCTCCACCTATATTTTACACACGAGTCTCCCTCGTCTGGTTTTGCATGAACTGCAAAAAACTTCTAAACATCTCATTGTTTATCGTCTGATCAGCGTTGATTTCAGGATGAACATTGCATTCCTGTTGCACGTTCTCCTGGTTGGTGATTAAAGGTGTCTCCACGGTCTTATTCACTTCATTGTTAATATTCTCAGCTGCCATTCTCAACTACTGACATAAAACAAGGGTTAATTAAATAAATTAACATATCACCTATTAACCCTATGCTCTGACTGACCAATTAAATACTACATAAGCTTAGGTAGGACATATTAGTGAAGGATTTACTCGTCTCTCCCCTCCTAGTTCTATTCCCCGATCTCCGCCAGAGATCATATCCCTAAGCTCTGATACCAACTGTGACGCCCCCAGAATAGGTCCAGTCAACCCAACCTATTCTGAGTCGCCAAATACGTGGTACAGAATTCAAATACAAACTTCATATCACACGGTCGTGCAAAATACGACCACACAACTGTGAGTGTCAATACAAATTTATACAAAATATTAACATTCAAACTAAGTCCTCATTACAATTATTATTACACTATTTATCAGAAATAGTGAGGACTATTACTGCTCTAACTCGGACCATCACTCTGTCCCCCGACTAGTTCCCGCAACATTCTCATTTCCTGAAGAGGACAATAGATGAAAAAGGTGAGCTCAACTAGCCCAATAAAGAATAGTATGACTAAGATAATGGAAAATAAATTATCGTTAGTCTTCAACAATTCAGATAAAATATTACAGACAACAAGTTTTAGATCAATATTCGCAGTGAAAATAACCGTTCATTAGAAGAGTTAAGTAGAGAATGAAGTCTACTATCTTCTATGATTTAAAAGTCCATCATCAATATTTTATCCATGTAACATCAATCAATATACATCTCGAATCAAATATTCATCTTTGCACTATGGCCAAAGATATTTATTTGTATCACCAGTGGTCATGTTCATCTCAACACCTGTCATCTTTGCACTACGGCCAAAGATATTCTTCAGGTAATCATTCATCTTTGCTCTACAGGCCAAAGATATTAGTTATATCACCATTTAGGATGAGGATGATGAAAAGCAATATAAACAACGAATCCAATGAGATAAAGGACAAAGATTAAGGATTTGTATTTTAGTTTATCCAAGTTTAAGAATATTCCATAATAATACTTTGTGGAGCAAAATTCAAGAATAAAGCTCAAAATTTAGATCCAATCAAAGATAGTAACCATAACAGACAATTTGGACAAATAGAAGAAAATTTAATTTTTTTCGTGAATAGTGCCGTATACGTGAATAGTGCTGTATACATAAATAGTAACCCCGACGAAAAAAGTCAGAATTTTATAATAAAATACATGCCAATATTTTGGTATAATGATATTGAAAAGAATAACATCATTTACGAAAAAAAATAACATCCCTTACCTCAAAAGAATAGTACTTCTGGCTGGAATATCGGATATAATACCGAAGGAAACTTGCACTGAATAGTAATACTCAAAGTATCTAAATACTCACAAAAATACGCTCGATATTATAGAGAGAGAAAACTTCTGATTCTGGTGTGATTTTAAATTCTAACCTAAGCACCCTATTTATAAGAAAAGCTTCGGATGCCAAAGTAGACTAAATTAATAAAATATTAATATTATTTTAAAAAAATTCCAGCCGCCTGTCAAAAGCCATCAGTCACTAGCCACCGGTGGGGCCCACCTCCCATTAAAAAAATATTTATTTTCTGAAACTTCAATAATTCATAATAAATAGTCCTTTTGTCAGAAAAATACAAATTCTATGTGCTTTCCATAGGAAATTTAATTCTTTACAACTTTTTAGAAGGAAGTTTTTCCAAATTTCAAACATAAATTATCCGAAATCCATAAACGGATGATTTTTCACACCAAAATACTGATAAAAACACATCAACACTAATTCCTTCTTTTATATCCACAAAATAAATATTTTCTTATCATATAAATTAATAATTAATTATTCACAAATAATATTGCAGAACTACAATATTGACAACTAGGTCGTTCCCAGGAAAGAGGGGGTCTTCCGATAAGGATTTCTCCTTACTAGCGCGCAATTAAATAACTCCTCCTAGACAGAACTTCCTTAGACATTGTCAATAATGCTATCTAATAATATTATTCAAATAATATGAATTATTGAGTTGATAATGTGAAATACTTTGCAGTGACAATTATTGAATCAATAATACAAAATATCAACGGTAGCAATTATTGAATCAATCATATAAAATAGCAACGTCGCAATTATTGATATAAAATATCAACGTAGTAATTATTGAATCAATAAAATATTATGCAATTATTGAATCAATAATATAAAATATTGAACAGTAATTATTGTAACAATAATTGAGTAAGTGTCTTCTTATGAAAGAATCAATAATTCAAAATATTGTGCAATACCGTGTGCTACTGTGCAACACCGCGTATTACTGTATTTTAACCACCGGGTATTTTAACAGTACTAACGGTAACAACTACGCCGTTATTTTATAAAAAAAGGTTATTTATGTCACTTTCTATAACCGACAGTTATTCCGTTGTGGGGCCCACAAATAGCTGTGCCGTCGTACGAATATTTCCCGGCAACAAGAATATTCCACGACCAAACGAATATTCTCCGACAACAATGAATATTTTATAACTACTTGCTCATTTTAAAATATTTGCACATTTCACCCATAATTTTTTACATTTATCAAATATACACCTTACTATTTCAAAATAATATATAAAGAAAATTAAATCTTTATTCATAAAAGTTGGGGTCTTACATTAATGGTTGATGTATAGTAGCTGGGCTAAACGACTCCTTCATATGGGGAAGGGATCTACGAATTACTAACCGATCTAACTCACTGTGAAAATAGTGTAGACTAAACGGAAACTAATTTGTTAGTTGTTTGTGGAAAACCACTCAGTATACTATAATGAATATTATTAAAGACTCGATGTGTGCTAGGTTTAGACTTGTGCATATGTATGGTATTGAGGATATCTAATATTTGATTATGTGTTTAAATGTTAGATAGTATACTAATAGAATTATGGAATAAGATATGTTATGCTAATTGAAAGATATATCTTATAACTGATAGGTCTTTTCAATAAAGCGATTAAATTAGATTGCGTAACGTTAATCGACGATACAGGCAAGTTTTCTTTAACTCAACTTGAGTTATATTATCAAAGCATGTTCGTGAATAATGATTGTTGATTATTCACATCTATACTGATTATTGATTTGCACTTAGTGCATGTTGCATATGTTCATCAGGTATTAAAGGATGATCACCTTCATTACCCTAAGGTTCAGATAAATTTGTTCATGTTCATTCTTGGCCATTCATCATTATTGATTTGGTCATTCAGTTATGAAAATTGATTTATGTTCTTTCACCAATATTATATTGTTGAAAGTTTGTCAGCTTATTATTCTTTTCAATCATGATATATCTTCATTTGTATTTAAACTTTGCTGGGCAAACTTGTTGCTCACCCTTGCTATATCATGATAAACATTTCAGATTTAGACAAAACTTCGAATACAGGCAAAGACAAAGACAAACTCCAGAATTGGATTTGGATGCAGGTTAAACTGGTAATAGTATAGGATACAAATGACATTGTATGTCGTGTAGAATATTGAATGCAGGTATTAAGTTAAGGTTACAGACCTTGGGAATTATGTTGTAAAAGTTATTGTATAAACAATTTATGTTTATATCTTCCGCAATAGTTATAAAAATGATATATCGTAACGTACCAGGTCCAAGGATATGGGGACCCGGATTTGGGGGCGCTACAGTCTTTAACAAGCTCATATTCTTAAGTGACTATAAGTCATTGAGAACGATTTTTAAAGGAATTCAAAATGCTATTTTGATTATTCCTATTACTTCATAACTATTGTACATTTATTGAAGACGAAGTCATATGATTCCTTATTTTGTGGTTGCAGAATAAAATGTTAAACTTGCTAAGCTAGTTATGCTCATTCTTGCTTAAAATTATATGATTTCAGCTAAGAGCCAACGGACCGAAGGATCCGATAAGGACAAGGGCAAGTCCAAGATGGATAACTAGTTATCCTTGTAATAGCATAGTATTATTGTTGTAATGAATTCTATTATGACTCCGAACGAATGTAAAGGTTATAAAGAACTTGGGAAGGGATTATTATAATATAATATTTAGTAAACTTATGCATGTTATTGAAGTATTCAATTGAATGTATAAGTAGACAGTAGCACCTTGTAGCACCATATCCAGGGTTTGAAGGTACCTATATTTAGGGGCGTCACAGGTTGGTATCAAAGCTGTAGGTTATAAAACTTAAGGGGGGGAAACCTTAGGCTATAACCTTGAGAAAAGAAGTAGAAGTTAGAAATAAATAAACTCGGGTAGAGTTTGAAAGAAGAATGTAACCTTAAATATATTAAATGTGATATGTGTTTATAATATTTTGATTGTATACTAATCAAGTTATTGTGTCTTATTGTAGATATCAGGAGATATTGATATAAATAGTGAAGTGCAGGAAATAAGTGAAGAATCTATCAACCTCATAGAGATAGCACCGATGCCAGTAACAGAGGTATATATAGTGGATATAGAAGAGACTGATCCATAAAAGGAGGATTCGTCTGAGGTTGCTGATAACTTTGACTATACCACCTTATTTGATGGTATGTTCGAGAGGAGGAAGTGGAGGTGGTATCCTTTGACCTGGTACTACTTACTGAAGAGGAGGAGATGACGCCGACAGAGTCTATGAAGGCTTTGTTCATGGCAGTGTTGGACAGGAATGTCTAACTAAGTAAGGAGGTTCGTGACCTGAAGCAGGAGGTTCACGACTTCTTGGAGGATAAGGAGGACATGGAGGTCTTCTGGGAGGTCGAGCACGATGAGAGAGTTTTGGCTAAAGATAAGGTTCGGGATCTAAAATTAGAGGTCCAAGAACTGAAGGCAGAGCTTCTGAACAAGAAGTAGAAGATAAGTCGAATGTCCTATACGTCGACGTCGGAAAAAATCTTTAGACAGATCTTTCTTTCCCTAATTGATGTTTTTTACCCTTGTTTATCTTATATGTTTGATTAAGGGTGAATTTTTAGGAATATGTCGACAATTTGAAAGGTTTATAGAGTCGCCAGTTTGTATATTTTGAAATGGTTGTACCAACTCAACTGAGTTTTGTTTGAAAAGTTTGCAATTAGACCCAATTACTGGACGCTGTCAAAACTTGACCTTGGAAACCGAGATTCATAAAGTTCGGGGGCTTAGTTAAGCGGGGGGGGGGGGGGGGGGGAAGGTGTTAAGCACCCCCCCGACTTCCGTGAAATACGATTCTCGCATCTTTTTAATTTTCCCTTTTTTATTTTTAATGTGTGTGTGTGTGTGTTTGAAGTAATTGAGCCTACGTGCTTGATTTGAAAGTAGTGTCGTGCTTCGTTGGACCTATATACGAAGGGTTTGATTTGATGAAAAGTCCATTTTTAGACAAGCTATGAAAGTGAAGTTTTGAAAGATGGTTTTCAAACCCTTTTGCTCACATAGGAATTGAAGCCTTTTGATACTTCCATTTTATTCTGCCTTTGGTTGATTTTGATTTTATTATCGGGATGCGAAGCATCCTCGACCAAAGAATGTATATACAAGTGTCCAGCTTCTTATGGGCATGAAAGCCATCAAAGTGACCCGAGCACTACAAACCATATTTTTTTACTATGTTGAGACCTTAAATCCGGATAACCGTTTTAAAGTCCCTCTGATTTACATTTACAAGAAAAAAAACTGGCAGGATGTATTTACAATGCAAAGTTGTCCATCGTGGGAATCAGATTTAGACCCGTGTGGTTGATCTTAGATCCCATGATTCCTAGGCTCACATAATAATATCAAAAAGCCTGCACAACAAAGATATTGACATAAAATGCAAATTTACATCTAGACGTCGCAAGACAAAGGATTCATCTGTTAAATCCTTGCATGCGCGTAGCCGAAGCTTCCCGTTCCTTCTAGATATGGATCTAGGGTCGTGCAGTTGCTTTAATATTTAAAACACTAGAACGAAAGCTAGATTTAAATAAATCTTAGCCATTCTAGCTACCCGATTACGGTTTAACCGCTTTTGAACCGATTAAATTTTAGAAATGGTTAGATTTAGATGAATCTAATCCACAAAATCTACATTAGAACAGATTCATATCAAATGAACAATTAAAACATATATTTAATCACATTAAATAAAGAATATATACATATATATATATATATATATATATATATATATATATATATATATATGAAAGCTGTATAGGGCCACGTGTCGACATTGGGAAAAAATGCGGGTCGAGTTGGACCTGAATCTTTCTCTCCTCCTAAATTTTGTCGCTTTCTACCCTTATTGCCTTGTCTATTTTATGAAGGGTAAAGGTTTTTTAGGAAACTGCCAACACGTATCATGTCGACGATTTGAACGTTTTAAAGAGTCGCCAGTTGGTAGATTTGAAATGGTTGTACTAACTCAACCGAGTATTATTTGAAAGTAGGCCCAATTGCTGGACACTGTCGAAACTTGATCTTTGAAACTGAACTTCTAAGTTCGGGGGCTTAGTTAAGTGTGGAGAAGGTGTTAGGCACCCCAAAACTTCCGTGAAAACATGGTACAACATCTTTTCAATATTTCCTTTTTTATTTGCAATGTGTGTGTGAATGCTGGAAGAAATTGGGCCTACGTTTGTTTATTTTTTTTGAAAGTATGGATGTGCTTAGTTGAGCCTGTATACGAAGGGTTTGATTTGATTTGCAAAAGTCCATTTTTTAGACAAGATATTAAAATGATGTTTTGAAAGCAGGTTTTCAAACCCTTACGTTCATGTAGGAATTGAAGCTAGTTGATACTACCATTTTTTATCATTTCAGCCTTTGGGCTCAATTAAAATGGTGATTGTCGGGCTGCGAAGCATCCTCGACCACAAAATATAGATAAGTGTCGGTCTTCTCATGGGCATGACAGCCATCGGAATGACTCTAGCAAGATAAACCATTATTTCATTATATTCGAGATCTTAAACCTGGATAACCGTTTTAAGGTCGTTCTAATGTACATTTTTACATAAAAACTGGCAGGGTACATTTGTAATGTGGAGTTTGTCCATCATGGAAATCAGAATCTGATCAGTTTGATCATGAGTCCCACGATTCATAGGCTCACAGAGGGAAGCCTAGAAAACCTGCACAGCTCAAATATGCACAAAAATGTATATATACATCTATACGTTGCCAAAACCAAGGATTTATCAGTCAAATCCTGGCATGCGCGTAGCAAAAGCTTCTCGTTCCCACTAGATAGCGATCTAAAGGTCGCGAGGTTGCTTTAAAATTAATAAAACTAGAAAGAAAGCTAAATTTAAATAAATCTTAGCCATTCTAGCTTCCCGGTTCCGGTTGGACCTATTTTGAACCGTTTCAAAGGTAGAAAGGGCTAGATTTAAAGAAATCTAACTTGCTCAAAATGATATCAGTGCATATTCATATCAAATGAATATTTACAGCAGATATTTAATAACAATGAATAAAGAATATATAATTATATATATACGAAAGCTGTAAAGGGCAATGGGTTTTCACTCCTATGTCCGGACTGAAATATAAATATATATATATATATATATATATATATATATATATATATATTTATAAAAGCTATAAAAAGCCACGGAGTAATCCAGGCGGGACAGAATGTAAATATATATATATAAGCTGTAAAGGGTGACAGATTTCAAATCCTATGCCCGGACTAGAATGGAATTGAAATATCTACATAAAAAAATTATAAAGGAGCCATGAATTATTCCAGGCTCAACTGAATGTCAATATATATATATATATATATGAAAGCTGTAAATGAGCAACAAAATTGTCTAGGCTCGACAGAATGTATATATATATATATATATATATATATATTTATAAAAAGCGGTAAAAAGGCCACGAAATGATCCAGACCAAACTGAAAAATAAATGTTAATATATACAATTAATATATATATATATATATATATATATATATTAAAGCAATAAAAAGGCCATGAAGTCAAAATCTAGACCAAATGAAGTCAGAAAAATTTATAAATATACAATTATATATATAAAAGCAGTAGCTACCACGGATTTGTCATCCGGGCTTGACATAATTGAAAAGTTAGTATATATACATAATAAAGCTAAAAAGGACACGAGTTAAAAACCCAGTCCAAATAAACGGGTTCATAACCGGGTTTTCGATTCTTCGTAGTTTGTCCGTCGAGCTGTCTTGCGCTGTTTTCACTCTAGATCACTGTTATGGTTCTTTCTGAATTTGATGGCATCAATTCGGCTTGATTTTATCGGATTGGCTTCAAGTTGCTAAAATGAAAATTTTGCCCCTTCAGGGGTTGTCTCTTGTACTGGCACGATATTCGATTATTTTCTCAGGGCTGTCTCCGAGGTTTTGATCCTAGTCGACTCTGTTTGTACTCAAGGTTGTCTTCGAGGCTGACTTAGTTTCCCAGGGTTGTCTCTGGGGATGATGCGATGCTTCAGGGTTGTCTCTAAAGTTTATTTGGCCTCATGGGTTATGACCGGGGCTTGACCTAACCTTTTGAATTATGACTATGGTTGATCTTGACATCCCAGGGTTGTCGTCGTCCCGGTATTGAGACCGGGTCTGAGTTGACATCCCGGTATTGAGACCGGGGTTGAGTTGGCATCTCGGTATTGATACCGGGGTATTGAAACCGGGGTTGAGTTGACATCCCGGTATTGAGACCAGGGCCGAGTTGGCATCCTAGTATTGAGACCGGGTTTGAGTTGGCATCTCAGTATTGAAACTGGGGTTGAGTTGGCATCCCAGTATTGAGACTGGGGCTGATTTGGCATCCCGGTATTGAGACCGGGGCTGAGTTAACATCCCGGTATTGAGACCAAAGCTGAGTTGGCATCCCGATATTGAGATCGGGGCTGAGTTGACATCCTGGTAATGAGAACGGGGTTGAGTTGACATCCCGATATTGAGATCGGGGCTAAGTTGGCATCCCGGTATTGAGACCGGGGCTGAGTTGGCATCCCGATATTGAGATCGGGGCTGAGTTAACATCCCGGTATTGAGATCAGGGTTGAGTTGGCTTCTCGATATTGAGATCGGGGCTGAGTTGGCATTCCGATATTGAGACAGGGGCTGACTTGGCATCCCAGTATTGAGACCGGGTATGAGTTGACATCCTGGTATTGAGACCGGGGCTGAGTTGGCATCTCGATATTGAGACTGGGGATGAGTTGGCATCCGGTATTGAGACCGGGCCTGAGTTGACATCTCGGTATTGAGACTGGGACTGATTTTACATCTCTGTATTGAGACCAGGGCTAAGTTGACATCCTGGGGATGTCACCGGGAGGCAAAAGATGGTTATACCCTCTTGTAGGGTTAGTAATAGGAATGCAAAATTTTGGGTGTCTATAGATGCCCCTCTTTATAATGTTTATGAAGTGTAATGGAATGAACAAGATAAAGATTGCTAGACACTGGAAATATGATAGATGCAAATATAATGCAATGCATGGCATGATATGTTATGAATGTTAGATACCTCTGAGGGAGTAGGGTTATCACTAGTTAATTACGTTATTTTCTGCTGGGGATAATGTTATCCGTGATAACCCTTGGTGTCAAGCTATCATTGTCTGTTTATGCCATTTTTCATTGGGGATGACGTCATTCAGGATAGCCTTTGGTGAATTCTATTAACGCCTACTCGAACGGTCATCTTGCAAAGTATCGATCACCACCGAATATTTCTCGATACTCCCTATAGGGATATGTACAATAGATTCCATCATCTGTCCTTTGTGGGGTTAAACTAATATATTATTTTCACCACCGGCTTATTCCCGATGGTTCGTTGGAGGTGTCGCCAAAGGCTGAACTGTCAGAACCTTTGCCCTTCGCTGAAGTAGCCTTCAATGACTGATATCACCGGACCATTCCCGATGCTTTGTTGGGGTTATTACCAATAGCTGATAGTGTCAGGCAGTCTGACCTTCGCTGGAGTGGCCTTCAACGGCTGATATCATCGGACAGTTCCCGATGCTTCACTGGGGTTGTCGCCAGCGGTTGAAATGTCAGGTAATCTGACCTTCGCTAAAGTAGTCTTCAACGGCTGATGTCACCGGACCGTTCCCGATGCTTCGTGGGGTTGTCACCAGCGGCTAATAGTGTCAGGCAGCCTGACCTTCGCTTAAATAGCCTTCAACAGCTGATATCACCGGACCGTTCCCGATGCTTCTCTGGGGTTGTCGCTAGCGGTTGAGATGTCAGACAGTCTGACCTTCGCTGAAGTGACCTTCAATGACTGATGTCACCAGACCGTTCCAATTGCTTCGCTGGGGTTGTCTCCAGCGACTGATAGTGTCAAGAGACAGTCTGACCTTCGCTGAAGTGGACTTCAACAGCTGATATCACCTAACCGTTCCCGATGCTTCACTGGGGTTGTCGCTAGTGGTTGAGATGCCAGTCAGTCTGACCTTAGCTGAAGTGGCCTTCAACGGCTGATGTCACCGAACCGTTCCCGATACTTCACTGGGGTTGTCGCCAGCGGTTGAGATGTCAGGTAATCTGACTAATCTAGACATAGGGTTACTCTTTCTGATAAAACACACCCTTGGATCAGTTTAGATGCCTTGATATAATCAGAACATGTCGTTCATATCGTTAGACCTTCCCGATGCTTTAACAGTGGCAGTTTTTGGCAATTTCTCATAATTTTTTAGCAGTTCTCATCATTGATCGCCAGATAATGCTTTGGGATGATAACCAATGGTTTTCATGATGTTCTTATCTTTGTCAGGCCCTTGCCACTTAAAGGCACAATTTCAGGCCAATTCGCTCAATCGCGTAGCAGTGTTTTTTTGGATTTGACAATTTATCTCTTGTAAACTTCATTTTCACTCGAACTAGACCGAGCTGGAGGGGGTGGGGCCCACCTTAGGGAGCCACATGTAGAGGTGTAGCAGTCGTAGGTGGGCCCGCTCCCTCCTGCGAGTTTAAGATTGGCAGCAACAGCCTCTCAGATTCATTTTTAGTTTTTAATCTTAAAGGAAATCCGATTTTCTTTTTCAGATCTATGGAGTTCAGGCAGCTTTTTCAGATTTCGTTAGTGCACACACGTTCTGTACATCTCAGGTAACGTTTACATTCTTTCTTTTCCAGTTTTAACTATTAGAATGCTATAAACCATGTAGGGTGCTTTTGAACGCAATGTACCAAAAATGTATGCTTATATGACTTAATAAAAAATTTCAAAATTTATAAGTATGCATATTTACTATGATGCACGTTTTGATGTAAGAAAATTTGAATTCTGAGACAGTCAAAAGATGCCCTTTTTGATTAGTTTACTCATCCTTTTAAGGCTTAGTGAGCCTAGATTTTCAACTAAAAAATATACATGGTAATTTAGCTGCTATGGGGAGTTTACTTTTGATTTTTTTTCATAAATATGAACTGTTTCTATTTTTGGGTAGGTGTGTTACTGAATGGCCACCTAGTCATGCCTATATGCATGCGGACAGTTCATTTTACAAATGAGACTTTGACAAAAAAATTCAAAAGCCTGAGTATTTAATAAACATGCAATTTTAACTTTACTGGAGATTTTGACTGACCCATGCATGTTTTAGGACTTAAAAATGCATAAAATAATGCTTTAATTTAATAAGTCACATGTTTAGGGTTACCTCACCCTTTCTGAGGTGATTTAAAGACTTTATCCATGTTATGAAGCCAGATAGACGCGGTAGTGCTAGCAGGGTCATTCCAGGAGTTAGACGGAGGAAAGTCTCTGATGTTCCTCAGCCACGGCCAGCCCTGCCGCCTCGCAGATTGACTGAGTTAGTGATTCGTTCGGTCCGGGCTGAGCCGCCGGTTGATATAGACGATGAGGAGGCTCCATTTGTTGATCCTACCCTGGATCAGGCTCCACTTACGGAGCTTCCAGGCATTGTGGTGCCACTTTAGGAGCTGCTGGGAGATTTGAGGAGCCATCCATTGAGATTCATTCACGCCAACGAGGTAACTGAAGTCTTCCTTATGGATTCTCTTTCTTTCTTTCTTTTGCCATTTTAGGTTACAGGTTTGATATGGGTGAGCTTTTTGATGCAGGTTTTTGGCTTTACGCAGCGCAGGGGGAACTGATTTAATGTGTATTCTTTGTACCACACTCTGCACCCCCGGAGTACAGGGCCATTGTTGACACCTACGAGTTTCGGGCATTCTTTTCTATCCCTCCCCGCCGTTGTCCCTGGGCTATCTGAGGGCTTTATAAGAGCGTTGGTTCCACCAAATTCAGTCTCTACATTTGTTGGATTGCGAGGTGATGATGACACCTATGGACTGGAGGTTCATCACCGGGTTAGAGTTCGCAGGTGAGCCAGTTCTGGTTGTGGCTGACATTTCGCCTACCGCCATTCGGTCTCTCTTCGGAGTTCCTGTGACAGCTATCAAGGGTCGGACCGGTCTGTTCTAGTACTTTGAGCGTAGATGCCCAGAGTGGGGCTTTGACTGAGGCTTTGCCTGATGATCAGAGGGTTAGAGATCGCATCCTGAGGCGACTATTTTTAGTGATCATCAGTGTTTTCTTGCTGATAACTCTTCGACGGTGTCCTTTGCCCTGGTCAGTGCCGCTCGACATATGGAGTGCCTCAGTGATTTTGATTGGGGTACCTATACATTTGCCTATTTCCTTTGAGGGATACGCATGTGCTCGGAGGATGTGATGAAGGCTTGGTTAGGCTTTTACCCATTCTTGCTGGTGAGTACATCTCTCTTGAACCTTTTTGATTTCCTCATTTATATATGCCAGTCTTGATCATTGAGGACTTTTGATATTTGTATGGCCAGTTTTGGGCATATGAGAGGCTTCCTTGCCTACGTCTTGCCACTACTATGGGCTTGGAGACCTATCTTTGTGGATGGTGCTGGCATCACTCCACATTGACGGAGGTCCCTGTAGGTGAGGGATTCACCCACTCTCGCCTGGAACTTGAGCTATTAACGACCGGATCGATCTCATGGGTCCCGTACACCTTAACCTTTTTGACAGTCGAGTTTGAGTGCGAGAGTTTGCATTATCCACCCACAGAGTCCCATTTTTGATAGAGGGAGGTTGGGAGCTCTATTTAGGAGAGCGTGATATTTGGAGTACCACGAGAGAGATCCACATTCCCTTTGTTCCTCCAGCTTGGCATCATTGACCATTACCTCGGCCACTCACAGATATTCCTATGGTGGGCGTAGATGGCTTCACCCTGTCAGAGGGTCGTTATAGCCAGGAAGCATTTCACATCTGGTGGAGTCCTCGTACCATTGGGG
This sequence comes from Panax stipuleanatus, assembly GCA_020205555.1. NCBI lineage: Eukaryota > Viridiplantae > Streptophyta > Magnoliopsida > Apiales > Araliaceae > Panax > Panax stipuleanatus. The sequence goes on from CM035115.1 coordinate 20,373,375, forward strand.
CTCAGACTCGTGCTACTCAGTTCATGGCAGACATGGTGTCGGGGTCTGTGATGATGACAGATTGGATAGCTTGCTTGCGGGATCCGACTCATCTAGATAAGATCACATGATTGACCCATTAGTTGGAGAGGGCACATTTGTTTATCAGACACCTTGGCCGAGAGTCATCTAAGGTAAATTATTTTGCTCCTTCTGGCTCTGGAGCGGGCCCATCATCAGGTCCATTTTCCAGTAGTTTTACAGGTGCTGATCCTCTTTTATATCGACCAGACATTCCCATTGGCCGAGACTTTATGACTCAGGAGGAGCTGGAGGAAGTTAATAGCCTGGATACAGATATTCTTGATCTCTTTGGATAGCTTTTTTTGCTTAATTTTTTGATAGCCCTCTGTTTAGTTATTGGGCATCTGTGCCCATTTCTCGCTATATCTTTTGATAGGTCTGTGTTAGTAGTTGGGCGGTTGTGCCCCATCTCCCTGTACTTTTTATTTTGGATTGTATGATTAGACAGAGATGATGCTTGCAGTAGATAGCTTATTCTAGATATGCATGATATTTCCTATCTATTGCATTATGTTTATCAGTGTCCTTATGCATATATTATGTCATGAATATGCACTTAGACAGGTGAGTTTAGATTTAACCTCTGGATGGTCTTGTGATACGGTGATACGGATGTTGTCATCTACAGTCAGCCGCATTAAGCATTCACCACCATCCTTGGTAGCATCCTCATTGAGGTCGTGGTACAATAGTTTGTCCCATTCAGCCAGAGGGACAGTAGATCAGATGCTAGGGCATTCCTTGGCCCTTCTAGATTTCCAAGTTCCATACGGATTTATAGACGGCATTCTATCCTGCTGGTCACCTAAGCTGCAGGTTTTTTGCTTTGGACTGCACTAGTTGACCCCGACCCTAGAGGAATATGAGCGACTTATAGGTTTAGCACTGGACCTGCCTTGCGCTTGCACAGCTATCAGCGATATGAGGAGACCATTCATGTGTACGTTGGGTCTGAGACCTAGAATAGTCACTGATGAGATCATTTTGGGACATATAATCTCTATCGACTCTCTGATCGATCGCTTCGGCCGGCTTGATACCTACGATCAACACTCTGGGGATTTTATCATTTTGGCAGATGAGTGGCATTTGGCTCAGATAAACGTCTTGTTGATGTGCGTCACGACCTACATATATATGCCACTATATTTGGACCATTTGGCTATTAATTTAATGGTCGTGGTCCATGCCCTTAGACAGGGTAGTACTATTCTGCCTATGATACTGGCTGAGACCTTGAGGTCAGCTACCTTTTGCAGCACCCATCCATAGGGGTTTTTTTTAGAGGTAGCTCCATCCTTCTGTATGTATAGCTTATGACACATTCGCGTCTAATTGGCACCTTTAGACACCATGGGTACTGCTTTACCCATGAGAAAGCCATGTCCTACTCCTTCCAGTGAACGGAGTGTTTGGATGCAGCGACATGGTAGGCCTTTTTGTTAGATATTGAGCATCCCTTTTCAATTTTTCCATGCACAGGGCTTGTCTCCCCTTACAGTTTCATCACCCATGCATTTAGCATGGACTATCTGCCCTTAGAGGGATTAAGAGGGGTGACCACTTACCATTCATTGACAGTTATGGGTTAGTTTGATTAGTTTCAGGGCCTACACCAGTTTGAGGGGGCTATTGATCAGCGGATATCAGCTTCATCTCTATTGTCAGCTAACCTGATCAGGATTTATGAGTGGTGGTCTCATAGGGAGAGGGCTGATTTCTCTACTAGCCATCCGAATCAATCCCTAGAGTATTCAGCTTAGTTAGAGTCCGATATAGCAGCAGCTGCGGTTATCCAGTTAGCTCCGATCATAGATTCAGATCAGGAGGAGCCTATGGAGGATCCTGATTCTCCCACAGAGGATAATTTGTTTATGGGTCTGATAGCAGCGGTAGTTAGTGATCCATCGACTGTTCCTGTCGGCACAGATCCAACTACTACTAATTCACTAGCTCGGATGACTTTCGAGAGAGATTAGGCTAAGGCGTTGATGTTGGCTGCTTTGTCTGGCAGAGATACAACTTTCACTGCCAGAGACGAGGCTCGAGCTACTCGGGATGCGGCAGTGATTAAGAGAGACGAGGCTCGATCTTCTCGAGATGCGGCTTTCACTGAGATTTAGGCGACTTTGATTGCCAGGGATGCTACTTTTGTGGAGAGGGACGAGGCCATAGCTACCTAGGATATTCATATTGCTGATAGTACTTCCCTCCGATCTTATACACATGGCCTAGTTGCAGGCATGAGTGCTTACATAGATGGTCACAACGCCACTATGCAGATGGCTATGGATGTTCTTGCTCGTATGGAGGCTGAGGGTATTGCACTTGAAGCTGCTCCTCCATCATCTAAGAGAGATGCCATGTTGGCACTGCTATCCCGCTTGTCCATGGGTCCATAGATTAGCTTTGTTTTCCCTGCACATACTAGATCAGCCATTTTTGTCATGTACAGGACACTATGTATATATCAAATAGTATTATATATCAAAGAAATATATTTTGTTTCACTTCCCTATTGGATATGTATTGTCGTTGCTGAGTGATTACCACTTCTTTTATGACTGGCTGTTGTCGATGTATCACGAGCTTCACTTTCATGGACTGACATTGAGATGTCGGGGAATATCTCAAATGGGCCTGTTAACCAGGGAGACTTGATACTATTTGGGTTTTATAGGATTTTGGTGTCTTGGGACTAGTTTGTATTGGTGTTTTGATTTTCTTTGAAGGTCATACTGCACCGTGAATGGCTGCTTACGTACTCCCGGGTGGAGGGAGATCAGGTCATTCGTAGTTCGATTTTTGTGTGAAATGTGTGAGAAGTGTCTCTTTAGAGCTCAGTTTGGTGAGTTTTTGAGTTTTTGTTTGGTTTGACCACACCATAAATGGCTACCTACGTACTCTAGGGCTGAGGGAGATCAGGTCATTCGTAGTTCGATCTTCTAATGAAAATCAAAACTGATTTGATCGATTTGCAGGACCAGGATTATGGTTGGCATGTCTTTTAGACATAATACCTTTTTATGGTTTCTGAGTTGATAAGTTGGGGAAATTCGCGCCCATCCATTTCTTACAATCTGATAGCTCTTCCTGTCAGCACCTATTTGACAATGAAAGGGCCTTCCCAATTTGGGGCGAACTTTCCTTTAACTTCCTCTTGATTGGCCAAAACTTTCTTCAGCATTAGGTCATTTTCTTTGAATTGCCAGATTCGGACTTTCTTGTTGTATGATCAAGCAATCCTTTGCTGATATAACTGCCCATGGAAAATGGTTGTAGCCCTCTTTTCATCTATCAGGGACAGCTGGTGGTACCGCTCTTGCAACCACTAATCTTCTTCCATCTGAGCGTCTATTAACACTCGCAAGGACTCCATTTCTACTTATATGGGAAGTACTACTTCCATGCCATAGACCAATAAATAGGGGGTAGCCCCAGTAGAGTTACGCATTGATGTCCTATATGCTAACAGAGTCAGAGGCAACAGGTCAGGCCATCCTTTGTGATTGGCGGACATTTTCTGCATGATCTTCTTGATGTTCTTATTGGTCGCTTCGACAGCACCATTCATCTTGGGTCGGTAGATGACGGAACTAAGATGCTTGATATGAAACTTGCTGTATAAATCTCTCATCATCTGATTATTCAGGTTCTTGGCGTTGTCTGATATGATCATCTCCGGTTGTCCATATCGACATACAGCATTGTTTCTGATGAAACCAATGATTACCTCCTGGGTGACTTTGGGAAAAGAAGCAACTTCAACCCACTTGGTAAAGTAATCAATCATGGTGAACTTAAATCGATGTCCGTTACTGGATTTGGGTTCTACTGGCCCGATCACATCCATTCCCCACATGGAAAAAGGCCATGGAGAACTCATATTGTGCAGCTCATTTGCAGGAGCGTGGATGGCATTTCCATGGACTTGGCATTGATAGCATCTTCTGACGTGATCATCACAGTCATCTTTAAGACAGATCCAGTAATACCCTGTTCCCAATATTTTCTTGGCCAGCAAATGACCGCTCATATGTTGATCGCAGACTCCACTGTGGACTTCATCCATTAATCTCTGGGCTTGCTTTTTATTGAGTCATCTAAAGAGGACTATTTCAGCATCCCTTTTGTAGAGTGTGTCTCCACTCAAATAGAACTTCATAGCCATCTTATAAATCTGCTTTCGCTCGGCTTGGCTTGCCCAAGCGGGTGTAGATCCATCTCGGAGATATTCCTTGATGTCTTGATACCAAGGTTGATTTATAGGAGGTATTTCATTTGATACTTCTCCAATGTAATTTCCGTATGTCGGAGCCTTTTGATTTGTGAATTTGATGTCGGGAATTTCCATCCTACCTGATACGTTGATCAGGGAAGCCAATGTTGCCAATGCGTCCTCAAAGTCGTTCCTTCCTCGAGGGATATGGATAAAGGTTATCTCTTCAAATTCCATGGATATGTTGGTGACCTGCTGGTGATAGGGCAGCAATTGCAATTCTTTGGTATGATATGCCCCAGTGGTTTGTCTAATGACCAACTCAGAATCTTCAAAGACTAATAAACGTTGGATACCCATGGACCGGGCTAGTTTTAACCCCAGTATGCAGCCTTCATACTCAGCAATGTTGTTAGTGTTGACAAACTGCAACTTTGGTAGCCACAGGATATTGCTCTCCTATACCAGAGATGAGGACTGCCCCGGCTCCGACACCTTCCATGTTCACCGCTCCATCGAAATACATTCTCCATGATTGGATTGTATTCTCTTATCGGATTTGTTGAATTATCATGATCCCATTATCCAGGAAATAAGTCTCCAAAGGTTCAAACCCTCCTGATGGTGCCTCGACTAGTTGATCTGCAATGCCTCGCCCTTTGATAGACTTCTAAGTCACGTAGACAATGTCGAACTGTTGGAGGATCAACTACCATTTGGACAATCGACAATTTAATATTGACTTGTTGAATACGTATTTTAGTGGATCCATACGGGATATGAGATATGTCGTCTGCCCATACAGATAAGGTTGCAACCTCATGGCGGCCCATGCTAATGCACAACATGTCTTCTCGATCAGGGTGTACTTATGTTCACCACTACTGAATCTTTTGCTAATGTAGTAGATAGCTCTCTCCTTGCTACTATCATCTTTCTGCCCCAGCATACAGCCCATTGCGTTGGCATTGATGGACATGTACATAAATGATAAGGATGAAATATGTTATATTTTATTCCCTTAATATCTAATCTTTTATATTTATTTTGTACCTAAATATATTCATTTTGCTTATATTTATTTTTTTAGGTACAATTGAATCAAGGAAGCGAAATGGGCTCAAAAGGTACAAAGTGGGCCACGGTTTATATCATGGAAGAAGCAACACAAGGAATTTCAAAGTGGGCCATGCACGTGCATTAGAGCAGCTCACAAAATTGAAGCAGCTTGCATAGGATTGAATCATAGGCTCACGGTTTTAGAAAGCTTTCAAAGGAATTAACAAGTGGCGAAATAAACAAAATGCAAGGAAGGTATCCAACTATTAATCATGGGGCCCACGAATTGGTTAGCCGGCTTGTGAAGTGTCATGCAACCCATGGTTCAGCAAGTGGGCCAAGTTAATATGCCTTACATTCAAATGGCTAGCCTTGTAATTACATATTCCATGCAAATCATTAGCAATCACATGGGCCATGTTATTTAGCAGCTTGCTTGCAAAGGGAATAAGACTTCCTAGCAATATCACGGTTCAGCAGCTTGATTGGAATTAAAACATTGGGCCAACGATTTAGTCAATAAGCAGCTCACGTTATTATAAGCTTGCAAAGGAAAGGTGAAGTAGCTCACGTGATAAGCAGTTGGGTAGGAAATTAGAGATGCCACGCGAAATAATTAATTGGTGAGAAGTCCGGGCAGTGTACACAACCGCCCCAGCGGGGCATTACATGTGAACCTCCCGCCCCAGCGGGGAGGCGGAAATCAATTGCGCATCTCCTTTTGCGAAGTAGAATTGGAAGCAAGCTAGGGCATAATTAGGGTTGCTATTTTACAATATAAAAAGGGACTGAAGCAAACATATAGGGACATCTAATATCTCATTTATTCAATAAAAAACTCGTCTCTATAATTCTTTGGTGATTTCAATAGTCATGTGCGGCTAACTCTTGTTCTTGAATTAAGGAGACGGAAGCCTTGGATTAAATACACTGTGAGATCTATTTAATTATAATTGTCAATTAATATTATGAATATTGATTATTCTTCTGTGCTTGAATTACATGATTGATTTGTTTAATTGCTAGGATACATACTAGTTTATTATTCATTGAAATCTACTGCTAAATTAGATATCGAATCCGTAATTGTTTGGTCACTCTAATTTGCAAAGCAACTAAGATTAATAATTGACTGCAGATCACGAGATTATTATATCTTAGGAAGAATATTCAACTAAATTAAATGCAACTACTTGTGCTTATGTTGTTTAGCTTCATCGATTTTTCTAAATCTTAAAGCTTCTACTAGATTAAACTTTTAGCATTTGTCCGAAGTTGTTTAGTAGTTAGGGTTATTCAGATCGCTTGTTTCTATCTAACTAAAATTAAGGAAAGACATGGAAGTGATTCTAACGATGAATATTCAAAGTATTAATTGTGTATGCTTGAATCAATGATCAGTGTATGTTTCTAAGGTGGAAGTTAACTCAACCCAAGGTTTGTTCTCCTGATTTAATTCGTTACAGTATTTTAATCATTAGTTTATTTTAATTAATAACATTCAAAAATCCCCCTCTTTTGGAATACAAAGTATATAAAAATAGATTAATCAGTCTTTGTGGGATCGACTCTTACTTGCACTACTACATTATTATTGTTCGCAGTAAGGTTTATTTTTGGTTGTCTGCGACAGCACACCAAATTTTGGTGCCATTGCCGGGGACTGATTTTAGTCTATATTTATATTTTTGTAATCCTTATTTTATTTTTTTTTGTTTTTATTCTTTTTAGTAATTTGAATTCTCTTTATTGTTTATGCCCGAAACCCGATTTACTAATCAAGGTGATTTAAAGTGTGATCCAGAGATAGAAAGAACTAGTCGCAGGTTAGGGAAGGAAGCTCGGGAAAAGCATACAAAAAAGGAAGCCATGGCAACAAATTAAACCCTGAAAGAGCTTTCGGCTCCTGATTTGAACCAACAAACTTTATGCATAACTTTCCCTAATCTTAATACTAACACTCATTTTGAATTAAAATCTAGAATGATACACCTTCTACCTTCTTTTCATGGTTTGGCAGGTGAAGATCCCCACAAACACTTGAATGAATTTCATGTGGTATGTACGAGTATAAAACCTACCTGAGTAACAGAAGAACAGATCAAGCTAAGAGCCTTTCCATTTTCTCTAAAAGATTCAGCTAAGGATTGGCTTTACTATCTACCCTCCGGAAGTATCATCACAAGGGAAGAGATTAAAAGACTCTTCTTAGAGAAATATTTCACAGCTTCAAGGGCGGCCAATATTAGGAAGTCAATTTGTGGTGTGAGGCAGAACAACGGAGAATTCCTACATGAGTATTGGGAACGCTTCAAGAGAATGTGTGCCAGTTGCCCTCATCACCAAATCAGTGATCAGCTACTCATCCAATACTTTTATGAAGGTCTCAGTTGTACCAACAGAAGCATGATTGATGCTGCTAGTGGCGGGGCGTTGGTGGATAAGACTCCAGAGGCTGCAATAAACCTGATTGCGAATATGGCAGCCAACTCTCAATAATTTGGCACTAGACTTGATTTTGCACCGAGGAATACTAGTGAGGTACAAATTTCTTCTATTGAACAACAAATTGCAAGTTTGACTTCTCTTGTTCGTCAACTGGGTACAGGTAACACACAGCAGGTAAAAGCTTGCGGAATTTGTGCGGTAGTAGGACATCCGACAGATGCATACCCAACTCTTCGAGTGGAATCCGTTGAACATGCAAATGCTGCAAAAGGATTTCCTGGGCAACCACAAAGGAAATATGATCCCTATTCAAATATATATAATCCTGGATAGAGGGATCATCCCAACTTTAGCTACGGGAATCCACAAGCAAGTCAACCCGCACCTCAAACTTTTCCAAATCAGCAGCATTACCAATCGTCGTATCCCAATAGACAACAACATGGCCAATCTTCTCACCCTAGTATGTCTTTAGAAGATGTTGTTAAAATACTTGCCATTAACACTTTAAATTTTCAACAGGAAACGAGGGAAAGTATTCAGAATTTGGGTACACAAGTGGGACAAATAGCAACTACAATCAGTCGATTGGAAGCGCAAAGCTCTGGAAAATTACCCTCTCAAACAGTGGTGAACCCAAAAGAAAATGTAAGTGCAATCACTTTGAGGAATGGTAAAGAGATAGCAATTCCAGAAAAGACAGTGCCTACACCATAAGATCAAGACAATGCAGATGAGGGAAAGAAAGAAATAGACAACAGTGTTCTGAATGACAAGGATGAACCTAAGAGTAAATTTCCTCCTCTCTCTGAATATAAACCGATACCTCCTTTCCCTCTTGCTTTGACAGAAAATAGAAAATACGAGAAAAATTCAGATTTGTATGAAACTTTTCGTAAATGCGAGGTAAATATTCCATTGTTAGATGCTATTAAACAAGTACCTCGTTATACTAAATTTCTTAAAGAATTGTGTACACATAAGAGGAAACAGGAAATAAAAAAATATGAAAAGGTGAGGGTAGGAGAAAATGTTTCCGCAGTCATTCAAAGAAAGCTACCTACTAAATGCCCAGATCCGGGTACGTTCACTATTTCGTGCACGATAGGTAGCACTAAAATTGAAAAAGCCATATTAGACTTAGGAGCCTCGATAAATGTCATTCCTTATTCTATATATTCTAATCTATGACTTGAACCTTTGAATAAAACTGGTATTGTAATACAGCTGGCTGACAGATCTAATGTTTCTCCCAGAGGTGTAGTTGAGGATGTCCTTGTGCAAGTCAATAATTTGATTTTTATGTGTTTGATATGGAAAACGGTGACCAAAATGCTCTTATTTTGTTAGAAAGACCATTTTTAAAGACATCAAAAACTAAAATAGATGTTCATAGTGGTACACTTTCAATGGAATTTGATGGCGAAAGTGTTAAATTTAATATTTATGATGCCATGCAATACCCCACTGATGATAAATCTGTTTATTCAATTGAAGTGATTGACTCTTTAGCATAGGAAATCGTTAAACTTGATGGTAAGGATAAATTGGAAAGTGCACTTAGTAAGAACATTGACGAAGCAAGTGCGAATTTGACATTGAGAACCGAGTTTCAAGCAACTGAAACAGCTTTACCTGACGATCCAAAATCAGGTAACAGATTTTATGCTAAAGTGCCGATTTCTAACGAGAAGTCCTTATCCTCGGTTTTGCAGGCACCACTTTCTAGTTTGAAGCCTCTTCCTAGTCGACTACATATCTCTATGAGGGTTTTTGCGAGAAAATATGGAGAATATGGACCTTGAAGGATTCGGTCTACATGAATTCACTCAAAGGAAATGTTGGGTCGAGCCAACGACCATAAAGAAAGGCTCTGCATGGGAGGCAACCCATAGGGGAGTATCTCTCTACTTTTCTTTGCATTTTAGTTTACATTGGGGACAATGTAAGCTTTAAGTGTGGGGGGAAGCATTTAGATATTTTTCAAATTTTTTATTTTTTTATTTTTTGTTTATTTTAAATTTTGTGGGTATATTCACTACAAACCCTCACGAGACAAAACTCGTCCACTAGGGGTAACCTTGGGGTTTAAGGGCTTGTTGCACATGCTAAGTGCAATCGTGTTTCCTACGAAAATGGGTAGTTTTAGGATGTCTCACTTGAGCAATAAGTTAATGTGGACTTTGATTTTTGACCAATGATAAAATTTTGATTTCTTTGTGATAACTTCTTGGAAGACTGATAGACGTTGGGTAATCTAAATTCAAGTTTTCTTTATTGATCATTACTTTATTTAAGACCCTTCACTATTGAGCACATATCCATTCAAACTAGTCTTGACTTGGAAGGAATTTATCGGATTAAATGTCTAGGGAAGAAACTTTGAACTCTATCAGTTGTTTGATCACCACTTGAAGTTGATATGAGGTATTATTTAAGAAAAGGAAAATGATTTAGGCAAAGTTTGCAAGATTGAAAGGAAAAAAAATTAAAAGAGAAAAGAAATGATTCATGTGGTGGGCTGAGATGGAGCGTAAAACGCACTCACTCATAAACAAGTGACATGCGAGATGAAGTGTAAAACGCACTCGCTGATAAGATGGAGCATAAAATGCACTTACCAAAAAAAAGACAAAAAATAAGACAGAAAGAAAAGCTTTTTGATCCTTTGATGTTATCTGCTAGTGTTAACTAAGATTTGTGGGAGAACAAGTGGTTGAGTTTATCTTTCTCCTTTAAGGCTTCGATTTCATAAATTTTTCTATAGTCTAATTGGTTTGATAAAGGTGGATTCACACATGCACAAGGGGTTGAGAATAAAGTAAGATTGATTAGTTAAGTGGGGTTCGGATGATACATTGTTTTGAAGTTCCCCAGAGTTATTATTTTGAATCTGTGAGGTCAAGGTTGAAGTTCGTATTGACTCGTGGATCGAGTTTGTAAAAATTTATTTAGTAGAATTTTTGTGTTATAGTTTTTTTTTGCTTTGCCCGAGGACGAGAAAAAGATAAGTGTGGGGAATTTGATAAGGATGAAATATGTTATATTTTATTCCCTTAATACTTAATCTTGTATATTTATTTTGTACCTAAATATATTCATTTTGCTTATATTTGTTATTTTAGGTACAATTGAATCAAGGAAGCGAAATGGGCTCAAAAGGTACAAAGTGGGCCATTGTTTATATCATGGAAGAAGCAACACAAGGAATTTCAAAGTGGGCCACGCACGTGCATTAGAGAAGCTCACAAAATTGAAGCAGCTTGCATAGGATTGAATCATAGGCTCACGGTTTTAGCAAGCTTTCAAAGGAATTAACAAGTGGCGAAATAAACAAAATGCAAGAAATATGACGCCCCCAGAATAGGTCAAGTCAACCCAACCCATTCTGAGTCGCCAAATACATGGTACAGAATTCAAATACAAACTTTATATCACACGGTCGTGCAAAATACGACCACACAACTGTGAGTGTCAATACAAATATATAAAAAATATTAACATTCAAACTAAGTCCTCATTACAATTATTATCACACTATTTATCAGAAATAGTGAGGACTACTATTACTCTAACTCGGACCATCACTCTGTCCCCCGACTAGTTCCCGCAACATTCTCATTTCCTGAAGAGGACAATAGATGAAAAAGGTGAGCTCAACTAGCCCAGTAAAGAATATTATGACTAAAATAATAGAAAATAAATTATCGTTAGTCTTCAACAATTCAAATAAAATATTACGGACAACAAGTTTTAGATCAATATTCGCAGCGAAAATAACCGTTCATTAAAAGAGTTAAGTAGAGAATGAAGTCTACTATCTTCTATGATTTAAAAGCCCATCATCAATATTTTATCCCTGTAACACCAATCAATATACATCTCGAATCAAATATTCATCTTTGCACTACGGCCAAAGATATTCATTTGTATTACCAGTGGTCATTTTCATCTCAACACATGTCATCTTTGCACTACGGCCAAAGATATTCATCAGGTAATCATTTATCTTTGCTCTACAGGCCAAAGATATTAGTTATATCACCATTTAGGACTGAGGATGATGAAAAGCAATATAAACAACGAATCCAATGAGATAAACGACAAAGATTAAGGATTCGTATTTTAGTTTATCCAAGTTCAAGAATATTTCATAATAATACTTTGTGGAGCAAAATTCAAGAATAAAGCTCAAAACATAGATCCAATCAAAGATAGTAACCATAACAGACAATTTGGACAAATAGAAGAAAATTTAATTTTTTTTCGTGAATAGTGCCATATACGTGAATAGTGCCGTATATGTGAATAGTAACACCGACGAAAAAAATAAGAATTTTATAATAAAATCCATGCCAATATTTTGGTATAATGATATTGAAAAGAATAACATTATTTATGAAAGAAAATAACATCCCTTACCTCAAAAGAATAGTACTTCTGGCTGGAATATCGGATATAATACCGAAGGAAATTTGCACTGAATAGTAATACTCAAAGTATCTAAATACTCACAAAAATACGCTCGATATTATAGAGAGAGAAAACTTCTGATTCTGGTGTGATTTTCAATTCTAACCTAAGCACCCTATTTATAGAAAAAGCTTAGGATGTCAAAGTAGACTAAATTAATAAAATATTAATATTCTTTTAAAAAAATTCAGTCGCCTGTCAAAAGCCATCAGCCACCAGCCACCGGTGTGGCCCACCTCCCATTAAAAAAATATTTATTTTCCGAAACTCCAATAATTCATAATAAATAGCCCTTTTGTCTAAAAAATACAAATTCTACATCATTTTCATAAGAAATTTAATTCTCTACAACTTTGTAGAAGGAAGTTTTTCCAAATTTCAAATATAAATTAACCAAAATCCATAAACGGATGATTTTTCACACCAAAATACTAATAAAAACACATCAACACTAATTCCTTCTTTTATGTCCACAAAATAAATATTTTCTTATAATATAAATCAATAATTAATTATTCACAAATAATATTACAGAACTACAATATTGACAACCATGTCATTCCTAGGAAAGAGGGGGCCTTCCGATAAGGATTTCTCGTTACTGGCGCGCAATTAAATAACCCCTCCTAGACAGAACTTCCTTAGACATTGTCAATAATGCTATCTAATAATATTATTCAAATAATATGAGTTATTGAGTTGATAATGTGAAATACTGTGCAGTGATAATTATTGAATCAATAATACAAAATATCAACGGTAGCAATTATTGAATCAATCATATAAAATAGCAACGTAGCAATTATTGATATAAAATATCAACGTAGCAATTATTGAATCAATAAAATATCATGCAATTATTGAATCAATAATATAAAATATTGAACAGTAATTACTGTAACAATAATTGAGTAAGTGCCTTCTTATGTAAGAATCAATAATTCAAAATACTATGCAATACCGTGTGCTATTGTGCAACACCGCGTATTACTGTATTTTAACCACTGGGTATTTTAACATTACTAACTGTAACAACTACGCCGTTATTTTATTAAAAAAGGTTATTTCTGTCGCTTTCTATATCCGACAGTTATTTTGTTATAGGGCCCACAAATAGCTGCACCGTCGTACGAATATTCCCCGACAACAAGAATATTCCACGACCAAACGAATATTCCCCGACAACAATGAATATTTTATAACCACTTGCTCATTTTGAAATATTTGCACATTTCACCCATAACTTTTCACATTTATCAAATATACACCTTACTATTTCAAAATCATATATAAAGAAAATTAAATCTTTATTCATAAAAGTTGGGGTCTTACAACCTCCCCTCCTTATGAAATTTTGTCCTCGAAATTGACGTACATACCTGGTATATCGAAAAGGTGAGGATACCTCGCTTTCATTTCCGATTCCAACTCCCAGGTCATTTCCTCAATAGCATGGTTTCTCCACAAAACTTTAACTTGAGGTATAATTTTTGAGCGTAGGACATGCTCCTTCCTATCCAAGATCTTGACAGGTACCTCCTTATACATTAAATCATCAGCTATCTCGCCTGGTTCTAACTCAATAATGTGGTTTGGGTGTTTCACATATTTGCGAAGTACGGATATGTGAAAAACATTATGAACACGAGACATGCTTGGAGGTAAAGCGAGTCTATAGGCCACATTTCCTATTCGGTCAAGAATCTCAAATGGACCAACGAATCGTAAATTGAGCTTTCCTCTCTTGCCAAACCTCGTAACTCCCTTCCACGGAGCAACACGTAATAACACATGGTCCCCAACATTAAATTCCACTTCCTTTCGATGAAGATCCGCATAACTCTTTTGTCGATCTTGTGCAGTTTGTATACGTTGCCGGATTATTTGAATCTTTTCTGTAGTCATACGTACCAACTCCGGTCCCAACAATGTTGCTTCACCCACCTCATTCCAGCATACTGGAGAGCGACACTTTCGTCCATACAACGCTTCGAATGGAGCCACGCCTATACTTGCCTGATAACTGTTGTTGTAGGAGAATTCCACCAATGGTAAGTACTTATCCCAACTCCCTTTGAAGTCTAGAACACAGAGTCTCAATAGATCTTCAAGAGTTTGAATATTCCTTTTCGATTGTCCGTCTGTTTGAGGATGATAAGCCGAACTGAATCGTAACTCCGTGCCCATAGCTTTCTGCAAACTGATCCAAAATCGTGAAGTGAATCTTGGGTCACGATCCGAAACTATGGATACTGGCATGCCATGCAATCTCACAATCTCATTCACGTACATATGAGCAAGACGTTCAAGGGAATAAGTCTCTCGTATCGGCAAGAAATGAGCAGACTTGGTTAATCTATCAACAATAACCCAAATCGCATCTATGCCTTGAGAAACCTTAGGAAGACCCGTAACGAAATCCATCGTAATGTGTTCCCACTTTCATTTTGGAATCTCTAGTGGTTGCAATGGACCCTTCGGCACTTGATGCTCCGCCTTTACACGTTGACAAGTTAAACATCTCGAAATAAACTCCGCGATCTCTTTTTTCATATTGCTCCACCAAAATGTATGTCGAAGATCACAATACATTTTAGTACTCCCAGGATGGATTGCAAACGGTGTGTTGTGTGCCTCCATCATGATTCTATGCTTCAAGTCAGAATCGTTAGGAACACAAAGTCTGGAGTTGACTCGAAGTATTCCCTCTTCATCGATTCTTGCTTCTAGAATGGCACCTTCTTGCACCTTGTTCTTCATCTTCATCAGCTCTGGATCCGTAGCTTGAGCAGCTTTAACTTTATCAATCAAAGCTGGTTCTACGCGTATACTTGACATCATCGCACTCGTTCCCACATATGATCTTCTACTCAACGCGTCAACTACCACGTTCGCTTTTCCAGGATGGTATTGGATGGTATGATCGTAATCTTTCAACAGCTCAAGCCAACGTCGTTGTCGCATGTTGAGTTCCTTTTGAGTGAAGAAATATTTAAGGCTCTTATGATCCGTATAAATTTCTACTTTCTCTCCGTACAGGTAATGTCTCCAGATCTTCAACGCGAAAACGACTGCTGCCAACTCTAGATCATGAGTAGGATAATTCCTCTCATATTCTTTGAGTTGTCGCGAGGCATAGGCTATGACTTTCCCATATTGCATGAGAACACATCATAACCCTTTGCCCAAAGCATCGCTGTAGATAACAAATCCATCCGAACCAGATGGTATTGTCAGAACAGGTGCCGAGATAAGTCTTCTCTTGAGCTCTTGGAAGCTCTTCTCGCATTCCTCGCTCCAAACAAATTTTATATCTTTCCGAGTCAACTGAGTTAATGGAGTAGCGATTCAAGAAAATCCCTCTACGAACCTCCGATAATAACCAGCTTAGCCCAAAAAGCTTCGTACTTCGGTCACCGACTTAGGTTGCTCCCAACTTTGTATTGCTTCAATCTTCGTCGGGTCAACAGATACTCCACGTTTAGATACCACGTGCCCAAGGAATGCTACTTCCTCAAGCCAAAACTCGCATTTCTTCATCTTGGCATATAGCTTGTTCTCACGAAGCTTTTGAAGTACCAACTTCAAGTGGTGCTCATGATCTTCACGGCTTTTAGAATAGATGAGGATGTCATCAATAAAGACAACAACGAATTGATCCAAATATTCCTTGAATACACAATTCATCATATCCATGAAAGCAGCAGGAGCATTAGTCAATCCAAAAGACATGACTAAGAACTCATAATGCCCGTACCGAGTTCTAAAGGCAGTCTTCGGAATATCCTCAGTTTTAATCTTCAGCTGATGATATCCAGAACGAAGATCGATCTTTGAAAAGAATTATGCTCCTTGCAACTGGTAGAACAGGTCATCAATACGAGGTAGCGGATACCTATTCTTGATGGTGACATGGTTCAACTCCCGATAGTCAATACAAAGTCGCATACTCCTGTCTTTCTTCTTTACGAATAAAACAGGAGCACCCCAAGGAGACGTACTAGGACGAATAAAATCGATGTCTAATAATTCCTGTAATTGGACCTTTAACTCCTGAAGTTCAATAGGAGCCATTCGATATGGGGTTTTAGAAATGGGTTTTTTACCGGGTTCAAGGTCAATAAAGAATTCAACTTCACGTTCTGGGGGTAGACCGGGAAGTTCTTCAGGAAATACATCAGGAAACTCATTAACAACGGAAATATCATTCAAACCTAATGTATTCTGGTTTAGATCAGTGACTTGTGCTAATAAAGCTTGACATCCATTTTTCAATAAACGAATAACTTTGTGACTTGAAATGATATTGACTGATTTTAGTGGTTTGGTGGTTTGGATTCGCACAACAGGTTGATTAGAAATATGAAAACTAACAACCTTACGAAAATAATCAATTTTGGCATGGTAAGTGGTTAACTAATCAATTCCTAAAATCACGTCAAATGCAAATATTTTCAAAGATATAAGCTCGACATGTAAGGTAAGGGTACCAATCTGAATCAAGCAAGATTTGTAAACTGTGGATGTAACAAAGGTTTCTCCCAACGGAGTTTCAACAGATAAGTCAAAGTCTAATTTATTAGAAGTCAAGTTCAAACGTTGAGCACAAGCAGGTGAAATAAAGGAATGGGTAGCACCGGTATCTAACAAGGTGTAAACTTCGCAAGAGTTTATGATTAGCTTACCCGTAATCACCTCGTGTGGATTCCTCGCATTTTGGGCTGTCACGACAAACGCTCTTTCAGGAATCATCGACTTTGACTTGTCTAAAACCGCCTTTGGAATCACCACCCCCGCTGGACTTGGTTTCGGTACATGACAATCTAGAGCTATATGTCCTTCTTTTCCGCAGTTATAGCATGCTTTGAATTGTTGTGGGCAGTTTGGGCTGATGTGTCCCTCTTTCCCGCATTTATAGCATACGCCGGTGGTCGTTCTCTTCTCCTAGAAACATTTGATGCTGGTGCTGATGTCGACGTCTTCACGTTCTCATTGTTGTACCTTCTCTTCTTGAAATCTCCCCCCGATTCACTTTTTCTACTATCATGGCCACGATTACCACCGGAGTGGTTACCGCTTCTGTCATACTTTCCTCCCTGCTGGTTGTTATTGTTCCGATGACTGCTGCCACCAGTACGACCTTGGTTGTTGTCCCTTGGTTGAATATAATCACTATCTCGTTCTAACAACTGGGCCCTGCTCACTACATCCGAATATAGAGAAAATTTGTGAAAAATGATGTATTAACGTATTTCGGGTTTCAAACCTCTCAGAAACATCCGCGTTATTCGTTCCTCATTTTCCACCAAATGAGGTGCAAACCTGGACAACTATGCGAACTTAGCCTCGTACTGGGACACCGTCATGTTGTTTTGTTGTAGTCTGATAAACTCTACCTCCTTCATATGATGAATACTTTCAGGAAAGTACTTGTCATTGAACAGTTTTTGGAAACGCTTCCCAAGACATCTTGAGTGCGGCAGGCTGGGTACGCTTCACGGATTCGCACCAGTAATCTGCCTCTCCACGGAACATAAACGTGGCGAATGGAACCTTTTGTTCCTCCGTGCATCCCAAGACATCAAATATCTTGATAATTTGCTTAACCCACGTCTCCGCCTTGATCGGATCCAGCTTTCCCAAAAACTCTGGTGGTCCCAATTCTTTAAACTGCTTGGCAGTGACAATTTGCGAGTTGTTATTATCTCCACCTGTATTTTGCACACGAGTCTCCCTCGTCTGGTTTTGCATGAACTACAAAAAACTTCTAAACATCTCATTATTTATCGTTTGATTAGCGTTGATTTCAGGATGAACATTGCCTTCATGTTGCACGTTCTCCTGGTTGGTGATTAAAGTTGTCTCCACGGTCTCATTCACTTCATTGTTAACATTCTCAGCTGCCATTCTCAAATACTGCCATAAAACAAGGGTTAATTAAATAAATTAACATATCACATATTAACCCTATGCTCCGACTGACCAATTAAATACCACATAAGCTTAGGTAGGACATACTAGTGAAGGATTTACTCGTCTCTCCCCTCCTAGTTCTATTCCCCGATCTCCGCCAGAGATCATATCCCTAAGCTCTGATACCAACTGTGACACCCTCAGAATAGGTCCGGTCAACCCAACTCATTCTAAGTCGCCAAATACATGGTACAGAATTCAAATACAAATTTTATATCACACGGTCGTGCAAAATACGACCACACAACTGTGAGTGTCAATACAAATATATACAAAATATTAACATTCAAACTAAGTCCTCATTACAATTATTATCACACTATTTATCAGAAATAGTGAGGACTACTACTGCTTTAACTCGGACCATCACTCTGTCCCCCGACTAGTTCCCGCAACATTCTCATTTCCTGAAGAGGACAATAGATGAAAAGGGTGAGCTCAACTAGCCAAGTAAAGAATATTATGACTAAGATAATGGAAAATAAATTATCGTTAGTCTTCAATAATTCAGATAAAATATTACGGACAACAAGTTTTAGATCAATACTCGCAGCGGAAATAACCGTTCATTAGAAGAGTTAAGTTGAGAATGAAGTCTACTATCTTCTATGATTTAAAAATCCATCATCAATATTTTATCCCTGTAACACCAATCAATACACATCTCGAATCAAATATTCATCTTTGCACTACGGCCAAAGATATTCATTTGTATCACCAGTGGTCATGTTCATCTCAACACCTGT
The DNA here is from genome assembly GCA_020205555.1 of Panax stipuleanatus. Lineage (NCBI taxonomy): Eukaryota > Viridiplantae > Streptophyta > Magnoliopsida > Apiales > Araliaceae > Panax > Panax stipuleanatus. Next base: position 20,392,356 of record CM035115.1, read on the forward strand.
CATCTTTGCACTACGGACAAAGATATTCATTAGGTAATCATTCATCTTTGCTCTACAGGCCAAAGATATTAGTTATATCACCATTTAGGACTGAGGATGATGAAAAGTAATATAAACAACGAATCCAATGAGATAAAGGACAAAGATTAAGGATTAGTATTTTAGTTTATCCAAGTTCAAGAATATTTCATAATAATACTTTGTGGAGCAAAATTCAAGAATAAAGCTCAAAACTTAGATCCAATCAAAGATAGTAACCATAACAGACAATTTGGACAAACAGAAGAAAATTTAAATTTTTTCGTGAATAGTGCCGTATACGTGAATAGTAATCCCGACGGAAAAAGTAAGAATTTCGTAATAAAATCCATGCCAATATTTTGGTATAATGATATTGAAAAGAATAACATCATTTATGAACGAAAATAACATCCCTTACCTCAAAAGAATAGTACTTCTGGCTGGAATATCGGATATAATATCGAAGAAAACTTGCACTGAATAGTCATACTCAAAGTATCTAAATACTCACAAAAATACGCTCGATATTATAGAGAGAGAAAAACTTCTGATTCTGGTGTGATTTTCAATTCTAACCTAAGCACCCTATTTATAGGGAAAGCTTAGGATGCCAAAGTAGACTAAATTAATAAAATATTAATATTCTTTTAAAAAAATTCCAGCCGCCTTTCAAAAGCCATCAGCCACTAGCCACCGGTGGGGCCCACCTCCCATTAAAAAAATATTTATTTTATAAAACTTCAATAATTCATAATAAATAGCCATTTTGTCAGAAAAATATAAATTCTATATCCTTTTTATATGAAATTTAATTCTCTATAACTTTGTAGAAGGAAGTTTTCCCAAATTTCAAACATAAATTATCCGAAATCCATAAACGGATGATTTTCTACACCAAAATACTGATAAAAACACATCAATACTAATTCCTTCTTTTATATCCACAAAATAAATATTTTCTTATCACACAAATCAATAATTTAGTATTCACAAATAATATTACAGAACTACAATATTGACAACCAGATCGTTCCTAGGAAAGAGGGGGCCTTCCGATAAGGATTTCTCCTTACCGGCGCGAAATTAAATAACCCCTCCTAGACAGAACTTTCTTAGACATTGTCAATAATGCTATCTAATAATATTATTCAAATCATATGAATTATTGAGTTATTATTGAATCAGTAATACAAAATATCAACGGTAGCAATTATTGAATCAATCATATAAAATAGCAACGTAGCAATTATTGATATAAAATATCAACGTAGCAATTATTGAATCAATAAAATATCATGCAATTATTGAATCAATAATATAAAATATTGAACAGTAATTACTGTAACAATAATTGAGTAAGTGCCTTCTTATGTAAGAATCAATAATTCAAAATACTGTGCAATACCGTGTGCTACTGTGCAACACCGCGTATTACTGTATTTTAACCACCGGGTATTTTAACAATACTAATGGTAACAATTACGCCGTTATTTTATAAAAAAGGTTATTTCTGTCGCTTTCTATATCCAACAGTTATTCCGGTGTGGGGCCCACAAATAGCTGCGCCGTCGTACGAATATTCCCCGACAACAAGAATATTTCACGACCAAACGAATATTCCCCAACAACAATGAATATTTTATAACCACTTGCTCATTTTGAAATATTTGCACATTTCACCCATAACTTTTCACATTTATCAAATATACACCTTACTATTTCAAAATAATATATAAAGATAATTAAATCTTTATTCATAAAAGTTGGGGTCTTACAATGAAGGTATCCAACTATTAATCATGGGGCCCATAATTGGTTAGCCGGCTTGTGAAGTGTCATGCAGCCCATGGTTCAGCAAGTGGGCCAAGTTAATATGCCTTTCATTCAAACGGCTAGCCTTGTAATTACATATTCCATGCGAATCATTAGCAATCACATGGGCCACGTTATTTAGCAGCTTGCTTGCAAAGGGAATAAGACTTCCTAGCATTATCATGGTTCAGCAGCTTGATTGGAATTAAAACATTGGGCCAGCGATTTAGTCAATAAGCAGATCACGTTATTATAAGCTTGCAAAGGAAAGGTGAAGTAGCTCGCATGATAAGCAGTTGGGTAGGAAATTGGTGATGCCACGCGAAATAATTAATTGGTGAGAAGTCCAGACAGTGTACACAACCGCCCCAGCTAGGCATTACATGTGAACCTCCTGCCTTAGCGGGGAGGCAGAAATCAATTGCGCATCTCCTTTCGCGAAGTAGAATTGGAAGGAAGCTAGGGCATAATTATGGTTACTATTTTACACTATAAAAAAGGACTGAAGCAAACATATAAGGACATCTAATATCTCATCTATTCAATAAAAAAACTCGTCTCTATAATTCTTTGGTGATTTCAATAGCCATGTGCGGCTAACTCTTGTTCTTGGATTAAGGAGACGGAAGCCTTAGATTAAATACACTGTGAGATCTATTTAATTATAATTGTTAATTAATATTATGAGTATTAATTATTCTTCTGTGCTTGAATTACATGATTGATTTGTTTAATTGCTAGGATGCATACTAGTTTATTATTCATTGAAATCTACTGCTAAATTAGATATCGAATCCGTAATTGTTTGGTCACTCTAATTTGCGAAGCAACTAAGATTAATAATTGATTGCAAATCACGAGATTATTATATCTTAGGAAGAATATTCAACAAAATTTAATGCAACCGCTTGTGCTTGTGTTGTTTAGCTTCATCGGTTTTTCTAAATCTTAAAGGTTCTACTAGATTAAACTTTTAGCGCTTGTCTGAAGTTGTTTAGTAGTTAGGGTTATTCAGATCGCTTGTTTCTATCTAACTAAAATTAAGGAAAGATATGGAAGTGATTCTAACGATGAATATTCAAAGTATTAATTGTGTATGCTTGAATCAATGATCAGTGTATGTTTCTAAGGTGGAAGTTGACTCAACCCAAGGTTTGTTCTCCTAATTTAATTCGTTACAGTATTTTAATCATTAGTTTATTTTAATTAATAACATTCAAAAATCCCCCTCTTTTGGAATACAAAGTATATAAAAAGAGATTAATCAATCTCTGTGGGATCGACTCTTACTTGCACTACTACATTATTATCATTCGCAGTAAAGTTTATTTTTGGTTGTCTGCGACAGCACACCAATAAATAAGGGAACTTCATCCCTCGGGGGTACCAAGATATGAGCTTCGATCAGCTGCTTTTTAATGGCAAGGAAGGCTTTTTGGCAATCTTCATTCAATTTTGTGGTGGAATTCTTCCTTAGTAGCTTTAAGATGGGTTCACGAGATGCCGTGAGCTGGGAAATGAACCGGCTTATGAAATTGATTCTTCCCAAAAACCCGCATATCTCTTTCTCTGTTCGGGGTACTAGCATCTCTGTGATGGTTTTAATCTTGGCAGGATCCCTCTCAATGCCTCTATTGCTTACCAGAAATCCTAGCAACTTGTCTGATTTGACACCAAAAGCGCATTTGGCTAGATGCAACTTGAGGTTGTACTTACGCAACCTGTTGAATAGCTTCCTGAGATGGTTGATGTGATCGTCTTCCTTCCGGGATTTGACGATGATGTCGTCCACATAAACCTCTATCTCTTTGTGTATCATGTCATGAAACAGGGCCATCATGACTCACTGATACGTGGCACCGACATTAATGAGGCCGAAGGACAATCGCCTCTAACAGAAAGTTCCCCAGGGAATAATGAAAGTTATTTTCTCCCTGTCCTCTTCAGCGACCATGATTTATGGTAACCAGCAAAGTAATCCACGAAAAAATACATGTCATACTGTGTTGTGTTGTCTATCAGGATGTGGATGAAAGGTACCAAAAAATTATCCTTGAGACAAGCTTTGTTCAAATCCCTGTAATCCACGCATACTCGTACCTTCCCGCCGGGCTTAGGCATAAAAACTATGTTCGATAGCCACTCTGGGTATGTTGATACCATAATGATGCCGGCGTTGAATTGTTTTACAACTTCTTCTTTGACTTTCAGACTCCATTCAGGTTTCAAACGCCTGAGCTTCTGCTTGACTAGCTTGAATCCATCCTTGATGGGGAGTCGATGGATGATAATGTCAGTAGATAAGCCAATCATGTCTTCATGCGACCATGCAAACACATCCTAGAACTGTGTTAAGATTTCAATCAAGTCGACTTTTTGATCTTTAGTGAGGTCAAGGCCTATCTAGATTTCTTTGAGGTTTTCTGTGGTTTCGATATTGACAGTGGTGGTCTGATCAAGGTTTGGTTTGGGTTTATCTTCGGCCCATTCTTTGATCTCCTCGATCACCTCATAGCCATCTTCCTACTCTTGATCAATCTCCATCAAGTCGAAGTTCAATTCTACATAAAAGTTGTAATCACTGTGACAGGTTGGCATCTCATCAGCAGGAACAAACAAATCCAATCTTAGAGTCCTGAAAACAAAATGCTTTCGTTTTAATATATGCAACTGCTTAAATATACAAAGCATTTAGCAAAGCAGGACAAAAGTTACTGATATAGCTGTGCAATAAAATAAGCAGTAAATGAAACCATGTTACAGGGCAGATGGATTCTCTGCCATTTTACCCTTTTTGAATGAGGCAAGGGACGCTGCTCTAGTTGTCCAGGGTCAGATCCTCATGAATATGGAGGATATAAGATTTGTGGTTGTCTTCCTCATCTCTGATGATGACTAAGACATCCTTCAGATTAGAGACAGGGGTTTTCTTTGAACTGCCCCCTTTTCCTTTCTTGACGCGAGGAATTTGGATCTGATCCTCTTTGCCACTATTTGGGATATCATCATTCATACTTTCGTAGTGTATGAGAACACGCATGTTAGCAAATAGGTCTTGTCCTTCTTATAGGAACTTTTCTTTTGCATTTTTTCTATCCCCCTCAGGCTTTAAGGCTTTTCTCTCACTTACCGGTATGATTGGAGGAAACAACATGGCTGACACAACAGCAGGAATCTTCCTCATTGGCTTCATAAATCCGGCATCAGTGAGGTTTGGCAGTAGTATAGTGGAAGTATAAGCCTTTGGATGTTTGTGTGGATTTTGATGGTTTGACCCGGATGTATAGCCCAATCCGGCTTTCCCTGTCTGGATCGAGATTTTCACCAGACTTTTGATACCTTGCTATTTTTTTCCTAACCCTTCTCCAGGGTAAAAACCCAAAGATACCACCTCCTGGCCCACTGTCATTACTTCGGGGGAGACTTTTTGTTTCAAGACTGGTGCCCCAACAGGTAGGTACTAAGTATTTCTCACCTCCAAAGCTTGAAAACTTGCATGTTTAACCCCTTCATCCATACTAATCACCGGCATGTCTCCTTGTGTGCAGACAAGGTATTCTGGTTCGGTATTCACCATGATTAGGTTTCCATTGATAATGTACTTGAGCTGCTGATGGAAGGTGGATGGAACTGCTCCTGCCATGTGGATCTACGGCCTTCCCAGCAACAAGTTGTATCCAGTGGTGATGTTGAGTACCTGTAAGGATACATAAAAAGTGTGGGGACCAATCTCCAGCGGAAGCTCAATCTCTCCCACAACTTCTCGGTGAGACCCATCAAAAGCCCGGATAACCATATGACTGGTTCTGATCCGGTTTGGGTTGATCTTCATTCTCTCCAAGGTATCGTAGGGACAGATGTTCAGAGAAGATCCTCCGTCTATAAGCACACCTCCGATCACGTACCCTGATGACATCACTGCTATGTGGAGTGACTTGCGATGGCCTGTCCCTTCCGCGGGTATATCATAATCAGTGAAAGATATCACATTGATGTTGAAGATGTGTTCTATCACATGACAGAATTTCTCGACATCCACTATCCTTGGCAGATGGGCTACTTCAAGTACTTTCACCAGAATGTTGCGATGTTCCACTGAGGATAAAACCAGGTCTGGGATGGAAATTTGTTTGGGTTCATCCTTCAAGCTTTGCACCACCTTGGTCTTATTATGCCCCATGTTGCAGAGGAATTCTTTAATTTTCTCTTCAGCCACTCTCTTTTTAGCCTTTGTGACTGGATTGATCACCCGCTGGGGTAGGTACAATGGATTCTCCTTAGATACAATGGCAATGTCGTTTGAGGTGGAACCTTGATCATTCCCATAGTTCCATGGGACCCTCTTCGGGCTGATGACAGGATACTGCGATTTAAAAGGCAGTATTAAAGGTTCGGGCGCAGCTACCTTCATAAGATTCAGTGCTTTTTGAAACCTTTTTCCAGGCAGTACTATGGGTGTTCCGGCTAGCTCCTTCTCACAGGAAATAACAGCCACTGTTCCCTAATTCCATGCCATGGGAATAAAGAGTGTTTCCTCATCAGGGAGTCCATAGTCTTGATTCCCTCTTATCATCTCACCACTTTCAATCCTATTCTAAATCAGGTGCCGAAGTCCCCAGTAATCCTCGGTGTCATGACTGGGCGCATTGGAGTGATACTGACAGATCCTATCAGGATTTAATTTCTTGGATCTAGGGTTCACCGGTGGTAACAAATCTGTAACCATCCTCTTATTGATCAATATTTGGAGGATTTCCTTCATCAACTGGTTCAGATTAGTGAAATTCCTTTGAAAGGCAAACTCCCTATCTGCTTGGAACTTCTCTTCCTTTATCACCTTATCGGCTCAGGGTTCATGCTCATGAAACCGGTAATGGTCCCTCATAGCAATGGGACTAATTTCTGATGTAGGATGACTTTCTTTAACCTGGCTGGATTGGTTTATCAGTTGTCTGGTTACCTGATGCTGATACACAACCAAATCTGCTAGCTGTCCAATATGCTCCTTGATAGACTTGATCTCATGCTCTATCAGGAACCGCCTCTCTGAGAACTCCCAACTGTCTGGGGTATTGATGATAGATGGAGTTGACTCTCCGACATACCGGAGGTATTTGGATCCCTCTCCACTCTTCGTACTAATCATATTGACACTCTCCTCTTTGTGCTGTGGGAGGGGATTATCCTGCACATGAGGATGTTTTGGTTTGGTCACCACAATCTATCCGTTGTCTATTAAGTCTTGGATTTTGTGCATGAGAGCCCAACAGTCCTGTGTATCGTGGCCCGGAGATCCGAAATGGTATACACACTTCTTACTTGGGTCAAAATTCCTTCCCCTGTTACTGGTTGGTGGAAGGAGCTGAACAATTTTCTTCTGTGCTGTCAACAGTTTTAGCCAATTCTCAAGTAAATCCCCTAAAAGGGTGAACGCTCTCCGAAGTCTGGCCTCTAAATTCTTCTGAAATGGAGGGTTAGACAGTTGGGATGGAGCTTGAAAAAGGGAATAGTTCCTCCTTTGAATGAGCATACTACTCGACTTGCTTCTTTGATTCTGTCCTTGCAGTACTAAGGACACTTCTTCATCTTTCTTCTTGTGTACTCTCCGAGGATTACTCCCATAACTTCCAGATTGGATATGCTCGGCAACAGCTTCTAAGGCGGTCAGATCCTTTATCTTCCCAGATTTTAGCCACGTTTTAGCCATTTCTCTTTGCTTGATCATCTCCGAGAATGGTTTTCCTATGTCTGCTAGAACCCTTTCATAATACGGAGCTTCTTGGATGTCGATGAAGGTCATGACTATCTCAAACTCAGTCATAGGTGGGGTGACTTGTGCTGCCACCCGCCTCCATCATTGGGCATATTCTCTGAATGACTCAGCTTTTTGTTTCTTAATTTTGGTGATCTGGTATCTGTTTGGAGTCATTTGGGACTGAAAGTTGTACTGATTGTGGAAGGCATGTGCCAAATCTTCCCAGCTGTGAATTTTGGAGTTATCCAAACGAGCATACCAGGCTCTAGCCTCTCTAGTCAAACTCTTTTGGAACAATTGCATTCTGATCTTCTCGTCCTCTGCATAGGATCCGAGCTCTCTAATGAATACCTTCAAATGGGTGTAGGGGTCTCCTAATCCATCGTATTTCTACAAATCAGGGACTTGAAATTTTTCTGGATAACGATCCCCCGGGAATATGCATAAGTCTGAGTAATTTACACTCCCAAATGCCCCAATCTCTTTGATAGATCGAATGGTCTCTTCCATTTGTTGTACCTTCTTTTGAAAATCACTAGCTTCCTGTTCTTTGTTGAGGGTGGTGATTTAAAGGGTTTTGTTGGTAGGATTATGGTTCTATGATTCAGGAACTTGAGGGTCATTCTTTCCAGTCTCTTGACCGCCACCGAGTGTAACTAGTTCTGTATGACCCTGTGCTTGTTTCCCTTTAGGAGCTTTACTATGTTCTCTCAAGAAAATAGCCAATTCGACTATCTGGTTCTTTAATCCTTCAAACTCTTCCCTAAAGACGGGGGTGGATTCTGGTTGAGCACTTGAAGCCATGCCTGGAGACGGGCTTAGTGCTTTCTTAGATTTTGATCTGGTGACAGGACCAATTTTTACCTACAATAAACGTAAGCGTTAATTTACTGAATGGAAGTATTGGTTGGATGCATACCATGCAATGTGTTTATTTTTGAGGTTTTTTAATCTTATCATGTAAAAACAGAGGTCAGTTATTTTAATGACAGGATAGCATGACAGTATTTACATGACATGTGTATTAAAAGAGGAAGGCATAGAGAGGTTTTCCTTCGAATTTGGTTAAACAGAGGCTGACCTATCTTAGGCTACTCTCACGACTTTTTGACATGAAGGTCCCCAGATCATCGCAATCTACTAGAGGGAAAATGAATCCGATTTCTCAATTGGAGCGAATCTGAGTGGTGCGTTTCATGAGCCTTGCAAAATTAGTCTTCTTTGAGTCCAGTACTCGAACACCAACGAGTTTGCCTCCTGGTGGAGGAATCACACAACATACATTCACATACATCGCGTCTCACCGTATAAAATGATGACATTTGTGCGAAGCACTAATATAAAGCAGTAAAGCATTCATTCACATCCATTCAATGTACAGAAGCAGCATTTCACACACACGCAGATATAAAAGGAAGATTTGAAAATATTTGAACGCGGCCTATGTAATGAATGACAATTTTAATATATTAATTTTAATATTTATTGAATTAAATAAATATTTTAATTGATTTATTGATTTATTTATTGAGTTAAATAAATAAATTATGTGATTGTTGTGGAGTAATTTAATTAAGTGTAATATAGTGATTAAATAAATATTTAATATTTAATTTAATTGATGTATATTAATTTTATGGTATAGTCTAATTTAATTGAGATAATTAAATTAGATGAAATTTATGTGATAATTGTTACATGAAATTATAATTAACGAGTAATTATAATTGTTATGTGGCATTTTTATGTGGTTAATTGATGTTAGCTTTTAATTAATTAAGTTAGAATGTTAAAGATTTAATTAATGAAAGTGTAACATTAAAAATATGTGCTAAATAATTTATTAAAAGAATAAAAAGGGTTTTTAAATTAGTTTTACCAAACAAGGCCCTTAAAACTATTTTTATAGGGTTTTGCCAAACAAGGCCCTTGCACCTCTTTTAACTCTGTTTTACCAAACATGACCTTAACTACTAAAAAGCTAGTTTTAAAATAAAGTTATTTTGCCAAACAAGCCTTATAGCTTTTAAAATTCAAAAATTATAACTTATATATTAAATGACAATTATATGATATTAATATATGTATTAAGTTGTCAGTTATACATGTTATATAATTATATGTATAATATGTATATTATATTATATTAGTATAATATACGTTAGTAAGTTAGTCTGTTAGAAAAAAAGAGAAAGAACAGAGAACAGAAAAATTACAGAGAAAAAAGAAAAGAAGAAGAAAGAAGAAGGAGGAGGTTAATCAAACATACAATTATCACCATCTTCACCTTTCTCTACTAAATCAACAAAGGTATAATTTCTAAAACTTACAGTTTTAAAATTGTATTTCATGTTCTTCGTATTTTCATTCTCTGTAACATGAAATTTATGAAAAACTGTATGAACGTGAATTGTATATGCAATCTATGTTATAAACATGCTTATATATGAATTGTATGCATAATTAGATAGTTTAATTCATGTAAACATGATGAACATGAAGAATTCATGTTCATCAAAAGTTGCAGTAAAGTAGTTTTGATGATTGGCTCTTTCAAAATCAAAATTTATGCTCTATGGTATATTATTGTGGAAATTGATTGTAGTTTATGTTAATATGTCGAGAAACGAATTTAATGTGTTTAGAATCATGTGAATTGGTTTAAAAACAAATTCACAGTTAATGCTGAGCAAGTAACCAAATTAGAACCGAAACCGTACCAAAAACCGCACGAACCGCACCAATTAAAACCGCACCAACGGTTCCAGCGCATGTGGCGGTTTTAGGTAGGTTGAATAACCAAATTTACGGTTCCGGTTTGGTTACTAGTCAAAACCACACACACAAAACTAAAACCGCACCATGTGTGTGTATGTATGAAGAATCCTGAAATTATTGGTGTTGGGTTCCAATAAAAATAAACTAACTAGTAAGTGCCTGCTACTACTACTCCAAGTCTTAACTAGTATAAACTAACCGTGCATTATGTGTGCCTTCTATCATTCTATTCTATGAAAGAACCTCCTAACACAAATAACCGGTACACCTTATCAAGTTCCATACACATTCAACAGTGAACACTAAAGACCTATAAAAACATAAAACATCAGTATACTTGTAGGAGTAATCTCAATCTTTGATTAAGAAGACGCCACCACTCAAAATTTTAGTCAGCCTTCACAGAAAAATATTAATTTAACTAACAAGAAAGTAATACCTTCAGTAGAGATAAGTTTTTATCGTAACAGCGTAACCAATTTTAAAGAGTTAACAGGCATGACTGAATTTGATTGCCAAAGTAGAATACATCCATAAAAGAAGCGTGCGAATAAAATGACAATTAGCGAACTAGCTATCATTTGGGAGAGGTTTTGGAACGCCGGCTCTTAATAAACAGCACTAGCTTTAATTTCATAATAAATTCCAATTACATGATAAAGTTTGCAACAAAAAAATCTGAAAAAAACAAATAGATATAAAACATGCACCTAACCTATCTGAAAGGGAGAAATTTATGTAACAGCATAAAATATGTGGGCCACTTGGATAAGTGATAAGTGGCTTTTATGACCACTTATTCGGATAGTAACCAACTCATTCTGTTGCTTAAACTCAAGTATCATTGTGCCTTTTATGTGTTTTTGCTTTGTTTTGTGATTTTCTGGTTTAGAAACTCTCCAGGTGCAAATTGAGCGTAAAAGGGAAAAAGAACACTTAAATGGGACAAAGCACTGAAATGGGCTTAAAGCATGAAGATAGCATGGGTGAGGAAGCAATGAAGGTGATGCCACGAGTCTAGAGGCCAAAAGGAGCAAGAATGGCCTTTGAAGTAAAAATGGGAAGAAAGTGCAATCTGGACATCGTTTGGGTGGTTCACGCTCATTTCATGTTCTTGGATTGGAACTTGGTTCATATTGTAGAGCATCTTATAAGCTTTTCAGAACATCTTGAATCATACAAATCAGAGTTCAGAGGCGAGAGTTATGCCCCGTATACCAACGGACGTCAAACCTCATGGTTTTGAGTTTTCATGCACAGTTGTCACTTGGAGCTCAATTTCAGCCTTCATCCATCCATTATTTCTCAATGCGAAAAAAATGAAAGTTGTAGAGCTCTTCGATAGCTTCGATTTGACAGGTGGCAGGTCTTGTAACTCCTCCCGGATCAAAAGTTATGGTCGTTTTACCAGAGGACTCTGCAGCAAAAAATTCTTGGCGCGGATTTCTAGGCTATTTTGGGCGCGGCCGCGCCAGTCCCCAGCAGACAAAACTTTGACTTTTCAACTGAACGGGCTTGGCTAGAGATTGGGATATAAGGGGGCTCATTTGTGGCAAGAAAGGACATCATATATTGGCCCTAAGCCCTAGTTCCTCTCTTTTCTTCCTTTACATCTTGTTTAGTCTAGATTAGGAGTAGATTAGTGCTAGTTTAGTTAGTTAGTTAGATTCTAGGGTTAGATTAGAGAACAAGATTGAAGCAAGAGATTGACATTGAAGATCCACACTTGGAGAAAGAACAAAGATTTGCAATTTCTATCTTTTCACTCTCCTTGTATTCAATTTGTATTTGGATAATGTATAATCTACTTGTGGATAATATGTTCGAGTTGTCTATGACTTAAATCATATTTTGAGGTTTCAATGGAACCTAATGAGTAGTTTAAATTTGATATTCCTTCCATGATGGTCTTATTTGATTACTATGTGTTTGTCTATTGCGATGTATGCTTTCATTGCTCAATTGAGTCATGACCAATTACTGTGATAACCCACATGGGATTGAAAGACGAAGTATGGGTTTAGATCTAATCGTAGTAGCGGGCGATTGTACGTTCACATGGCGTTGGACGTATGATTTGTGCTTAGGATAGACATATACCGAAACGCCGCTCGTAGTCAATAGAGGACTTGACCTTAAACCCTATTTATTTGTAAACACCATAGACATATAGGGGTTTAGATATTGTGGGTGTTCATGTGCGTTCTATCATCTGTGGATTGCACGTGGAATGGATTAGGTGCATCGAAAGATGGCCTTCTCTTACCTTCGTGTTCTCGGCTAACAACTGTAATGATTAATTTGACCTAATTGGAAGTGTGTCGACTTAGATGAATCATTAGAGGAAATTGGAATCTCTTATCTTCATTATCTGATTTTACTCTAGGATTAATTAGTTTAAGTTTACTTCCTTGCCTAGTTTAAAGTAGTTTTAATTCCTTCTCTTTACCACCCGTTTAAATAAGACTGAAATGATTATGTGCTAGTGGTTTGGTGTCTTTTATCCATTAATTCTCTGTGGGACGATATCTGTACTTTCACTTTATTACTCGTTGGCCGCGTATACTTGCGCGTTTATATTGACCGATAAATCGGCCAACAAGTTTTTGGCGCCGTTACTGGGGAATTATTTGATAACTGTTTGCCAACATTAGTTTAATCAAATTAGTCTTAATTTAAAATTTCTTTTTATTTTGTTTAATCTCTTCTCATATTCTCTTTTCAAGTACAATGGGCTTAAATTTCTATCCATGGAACTGTACAAGACAAGAGCAACCAAGGGAAGCATACACTGATGGCGTCAACCCAATCGCAACACTCTCAGCACAGTTAGAGGAGCTCTCGAGGAAGTTGGATACTGTTTCAGCCCAACAAAGTCGAGAGCCAGTTATTTCTCATGAGTATGGTGCTGGGAGCTATATGAGCCATCAGGATCCTATCATTTATAGACAGGAGCAGTATGGGGGTGAGTACTCTTACAGTGAGCTATACACCAATTATCATCTAGAGTGGGGGTATCACCCAGACCCTTCAGCAAACCCTTCATCAGACTATTATCAAGACCAATACTGGGATCCAAATCCCGCGTACGCCCCAGAATGCACATTCCAGACTCCAGTTTATGAGCCTCAACACAATTTTGAGGGTGACGCAAAAAATGCAAGCTTGGAGGATGGAGTTAACATATCACTGAAGGACATCTTTATTGAGCAACAGAAGTCAGTCAAGAATATCCAGAACTGGGCAGAGCAAATTAGTAGGGCCTTGATGATAGAGAATGAGCAAAGGCAGACCTATATTGCGAGCTATCAAGATCAATACGAGCCAAGTCCAAATTTTGCACCCGAACCCACTTATCAATCCCCATGTTTGCAAGGAGAACAGTCAACAATAGACTTCATGTATATGAGCTTAGCTAATCAAGAGAAGGTGATTAGGAGCCAAAAAGAATCTAACCAAAACTTTCAGAATCAGATGGCCCTAATCCACAACACTCCTACCAATGAGCATCAGTACATGAAGCCCGAGGCTGAAACAGAAAAGGAAGGATTGGATAGTTTGTGGGGGAACTCATTAGCATCAACACAGGAGACCTTGATTGAGCAAGAGCAATCGATTGAGGATCTTCATATTTGGGTGGAGCAGATTAGCACGGCATTAAGGAAGGAGGAGGTATGTGAACAAGAGACAACAATGCCAGATTTTGTGCCTCCAGTGACTGAAGCCGTAAGTTATGATCCCCAAACTACTTGGTGCTATGACATTGGTGCAGAAACTGATAGAGAATCTAAAGTGCAATTGCAACTGGACGAGCCGAAGGCAATGGATATCGAGGAGCCAATTGGGCCTGTGGAGTATGAATGTGAACCAACAGTGACAATCCCCCAAGAGCCTCCTCCGCCAAAGTTTGAGACTCCAGTCAAGTTTGCACACCCTTCCCCCCTTGGTAGCCACATCACAGAGACGGGTGTTGATGACACGAGAGATTCCGCAGTCTTGACACCATGGTCATCAGAAGAGAAGAGAATAGAAGAAGAAACCGTTGTGTTGTGTGAACCTCAAAGCCCAACCCATTTCACCTACACAACGGAACCCTTGCCTAGCTCCCCAACCTTCAGGACGGGGAATTCTTTTACTTATCCAATGCTAGGTAGTTTAAATCTGCATCCGCTCCTACTGGGAAGCCTCCAAAGTCACACAGCTATTCTGATGGATGGAGGGGTTCTCTAGTATCGTCGGGGAGTTGGGTAGCAGTGAGCAGACACAGTCGAGCTAGAGGACTATAAATCAAGCGCTAGATGGGAGGCACCCCATCATTTCTCTCTCTCTTTGTTTAATTCTACATTACCTACTTCCCGTCATCCCTCTCTCTATCTCTATGTTTAATTCTCCATTTACATGCTTTCTATCACATTTCCCTCCCCCTCGTTAATTCTTATTAGTTAATATTTAGTTTAAATTTTTGCATACTGTAGGAATTAGGAGTTTATTGCCTACATTTTTGAACTTAGGCATGAATGCGTATATTTTTGGGATTACAAAGCTTATAGCATACTTTTGATGCACTTGCATTGCATATACGCCTTTAGAGAATTTTTGGGAATATAAATGCATATATCTTTCCATGTTCATTCTCTTGATGTAAATAGATTTTATATACTTTTGTTAGTCTAGGGGGGCTTAATAAGTATTGTCTGCGTATTTCAGGTCAAAGGCTGCTCAGAATGAATGAAAAGCAAAAGCCAACCTCAGTTCATGCCAAAAATCTGCAGCAACAAAATCTGAGGGTCCGCGCGGCCGCGCCCAATCCCAATCCAAGGCATTACCACGCGCGGCCGCGCCACATACAGACTAGGCCTGACTTGGGAAAATCTTGCAGATTTTGGGGGGGCACCAATTCATATCAATTATCACCAGCACCCAAGCCTCAACCCCTCTAATCCCAAACCCTCAAGTTCCTTCATGCAATCTCCCATCTCTTCCATTTCATGCAATTCCCCCCCCCCCCACTACAAGCCTTAGTTTTGAAAACCTCCTACCTCCTCAATCCAAAGTACCAATTCTCATCCACCTCATCCTCTCAACCTAATCAATTAAGATATTGAGTGTGGGATCTCTAGCAGAGCAAGATTGATTTGGAGTTGGGTTGGTTAGTTGAGTACAGTGCTGAGCGGGGTTTATTTTGCCAGAGCAGAAAGAGAGACGGGGGAAACTTCTGAGAGGGCGCCATTTTATTTCATGCAGCATCAGATGCCAAATAGGGGAGTTTCTTTTTACCTTTACCTTCAATGAGGACATTGAATAGTTTAAGTTTGGGGGTATTGGCTTTATTTTGCATATAGGGTAGTTGCATTCATATTGCATATTGTGTTTGTTTATTTAGTGCATGTAGGTTGTAAATAGTTAAAATTTGTGAAAATTTTAAAATTTTTCTTTTGTTTTTGCATTCTGTGTTAGAGCATACTACATGAATCCAGTTTTCAGTTGGTTAGTTATGTATGTTGCATGTGGAGAAACTAAAATCACTTGATTGTTGAACTGATTTAAGACTTAAGCCTGATTTCATGGTCATATATGTAAATCCTTATCTGTCAGATACTGTGTAATAAATGAGTACGATAGAGTAACCACCATGATATGCTAAGTTTAAATGTTTATATACTTGTCTTCTGGTGGAAAAACTATGTTTTAATAAAAGAGTTTCAGTTCGCATATAATAATAACTAGACTGTTAAAAGCTTAAGTTTGGGGGAAACAGGGGGCATGCATGATTTATGCGGGGAGATGGAGCGTAAGACGCACTCCCTTGCAGAAAAAGAAAAAGAAAAAGAAAACAAAAGAAAAGATTAAGAAAAAAAGAAAAAATAGAATAAACACTTCGGCTACGTCGAGTTCTGTGGCCTTTGATATTCGAGCAAGTAAGCCCTAGGGGTGTCTCTACACCCAGCGCCCTAAGGCCATCTGGTGTGGGAGTCGTTGGTCAAAAGCTCAGTACATGGATATCATTGAAGAGCCTAAGAGAACTAGGCATTGCACAGTCGATAGTGTACACGAAAAAGTGCGAATACGCCCTCGTGAGGTAATAAAAGCGTAATGAAAACCCCCTGTTGACTCTTAACTCTAGTAATACATGGTTTAGTTAGAACTTATATGATTTATTGTCTTTCTTAAGTTAAATCTTATTTTTCCCCGAAGAAGCATAGTATGTGAATTATTTGTCTGAATGCATATCTAATGGTTGCTAGGCACACAATGCACAATACATCAGTGCTGATAGTTTTGGATTTGCAGAATATGCCTTATGGTCTTATTTTGGGTAGCTTATCTGTTCTACTATCTCGTGGTTTTTTGAGGCATTGCTTTGAAAGTTCAATGCTGGCTGGGAACTTGGATTCGCATTCATGATAGCGTAGGTTGCATACATTGTAGATACTGCATTGCATCTTTGTTTAGTTTTGTTTTGGTTGCTTGAGGGCAAGCAATGTTTAAGTTTGGGGGTATTTGATAAGTGGCTTTTATGACCACTTATTCGGATAGTAACCAACTCATTCTGTTGCTTAAACTCAAGTATCATTGTGCCTTTTATGTGTTTTTGCTTTGTTTTGTGATTTTCTGGTTTAGAAACTCTCCGGGTGCAAATTAAAGGGCAAAAGAACGCTTAAATGGGACAAAGCACTAAAATGGGCTTAAGGCATGAAGATAGCATAGGTGAGAAAGCATTGAAGGTGATGCCACCAGTCTAGAGGCCAAAAGGAGCAAGAATGGCCTTTGAAGCAAAAATGGGAAGGAAGTGCAATCCGGATATCATTTGGGTGGTTAATGCTCATTTCATGTTCTTGGATTAGAACTTGGTTCATATTGTAGAGTATCTTATAAGCTTTTCGGAACATCTTGAATCATCCAAATCGGAGTTCAGAGGCGAGAGTTATGCTCCGTATACCAACGGACGTCAAACCTCACGGTTTTGAGTTTTCATGCACAGCTGTCACTTGGAGCTCAATTTCATCCTTCACCCATCCATTATTTCTCAATGCTCAAAAATTAAAAGTTGTATAGCTCTTCGATAGCTTCAATTTGACAGGTGGCAGGCCTCGTAACTCCTCCCGGATCAAAAGTTATGGCCGTTTTACCAGAGGACTCTGCAGTAGAAAATTCTTGGCGCGAGCGCGCGGATTTCTAGGCTATTTTGGGCGCGGCCGCGCCAGTCCCCAGCAGACAAAACTTTGACTTTTCAACTGAATGGGCTTGGCTAGAGATTGGGATATAAGGGGGCTCATTTGTGGCAAGAAAGGACATCATATATTGGCCCTAAGCCCTAGTTCCTCTCTTTTCTTCCTTTACATCTTGTTTAGTCTAGATTAGGAGTAGATTAGAGAGTAGATTAGTGCTAGTTTAGTTAGTTAGTTAGATTCTAGGGTTAGATTAGAGAACAAGATTGAAGCAAGAGATTGACATTGAAGATCCACACTTGGAGAAAGAACAAAGATTGGCAATTTCTATCTTTTCACTCTCCTTGTATTCAATTTGTATTTGGATAATGTATAATCTACTTGTGGATAATATATTCGAGTTGTCTATGACTTAAATCATATTTTGAGGTTTCAATAGAACCTAATGAGTAGTTTAAATTTGATATTCCTTCCATGATGGTCTTATTTGATTACTATATGTTTGTCTATTGCGATGTATGCTTTCATTGCTTAATTGAGTCATGACCAATTACTGTGATAACCCACATGGGATTGAAAGACGAAGTATAGGTTTAGATCTAATCGTAGTAGCGGGCGATTGTACGTTCACATGGCGTTGGACGTATGATTTGTGCTTAGGATAGACATATAACGAAATGCAGCTCGTAGTCAATAGAGGACTTGACCTTAAACCCTATTTATTTGTAACCACCATAGACATATAGGGGTTTAGATAATGTGGGTGTTCATGTGCGTTCTATCATCTGTGGATTGCACGTGGTATGGATTATGTGCATCGAAAGATGGCCTTCTCTTACCTTCGTGTTCTCGGCTAACAACTGTAATGATTAATTTGACCTAATTGGAAGTGTGTTGACTTAGACAAATCATTAGGGGAAATTGGAATCTCTTATCTTCATTATCTGATTTTACTCTAGGATTAATTAGTTTAAGTTTACTTCCTTGCCTAGTTTAAAGTAGTTTTAATTCCTTCTCTTTACCACCCGTTTAAATAAGACTGAAATGATTATGTGCTAGTGGTTTGGTGTCTTTTATCCATTAATTCTCTGTGGGACGATATCTGTACTTTCACTTTATTACTCGTTGGCCGTGTATACTTGCGCGTTTATATTGACCGATAAATCGGCCAACAATAAGTTCCTTTTTCTTCAGTCAAAGAATGTGTTCCTTGGTATAAATATCAAAAACATGTGGGTGATGACGAATCATCCAAAAGTTTTTTTCTCATGGTGGCTTTCTTACTGACCTCATAATACTTTTTTTGTTGTTTCAATTGGTTTTGGAACCGAAATCGCACCAATTGAAAATGTATCGCACAGTTTAAAACCGCACCGCACCAATCACAAGCGGTTTCGTGTGCGGTTTTGGATTTGTCAAACCGCACTTAAGCGATTTCGGGTGCGGTTTAGAATTCAAACTGTACCAAATTGCACCATGCTCACCCCTATTCACAGTGTTTAATTTCATCAAGAACACTGAAAATGGTAATTTCTCCAATTTTTACAAAATTTAGAGTTTTAAATTAGGTGTTTTGATGTCTATATGTGTTAGAACATGTTACAATCATGTACTGATATTTTTTATGTGAATTGGTTTGATTGACTTTGAAAATTGATGTGGAGAAATAAGCTAAATTGGCTTTTTCTCTGCAAAGTTCGCGAACTGTCAGACTGGTCTGCGCAGTGGCGCGGCCGTGTCGCTCCCAAGGCCATTTGGAACGCGGCCGTGCTGGTCCTGCAGTTTGTGCAGAAATCCAATTTTAAAATATAAAAAATATAAGATTTATTATGTAATAAATTATTAAGCATGTTGATAAAATTAAAATGCTAATTGGACAGTAATGAATTATATTAATAAAATATAATATGTAATTATAATTTGAATAATTATAATTAAGGAAGATGTGTAATATAAATTATAAATTGTTAATTATAATTTAATTAGTGCATAAATTGAAATTGATTATTTATAATCAAAGTAATTTTTTAATTTAAATTATAATTAAATTAATATAAAAGCATAAATTTAGTTTGATTTATTTTAATCAGAGTACATGTTTAAATTAAATTATAATTTATTTTATTATAATTTTATTTATGTAAGATGTAAAATAAATTGATAAATTAAAATTAAAGTGAATGAGTACTTTAAATTATAATTTGTTTAATTATAATTTAATTAATGCAAGATGTAATTATAATTTGATTTAATTATAATTAAAATGAATTGCTTAATTTAAATTATAATTTGTTTAAATTAAAATTTAATTAAAATGAGTACATAATTATTATTTGATTAATTATGTGAACATGTGATGTGATTAATTATGTGATAATTAATTATTAATTAAAGAGGAATGAGTTAACATAGATGGGTTAACTAATTATGTGAATTAGTTATGTGATAACTAATTTAGATTATTATGGTTAAATATATATGTGTAGGAAGTGTTAAAGAACGTGAGTTGTAACTGTAGCTTGCGTTTGAGGCAAATTTTTTAAACTCAAACTTGTTATTGTTATACAAGTGTTTTAAATTCAAATATTTATTGTATTTGAGATTGTCCTTTTATTTCTGCAATAGACAAATTCTTATTTAAAGTTCATGATTTAATTAAAGTGACCTTGACTTAATTGTTTAAGTAAGGTCTATCTTATTTTTCGTATGCTTTAATTTAAATTCTAAAGCATAAGTTATTTATAATTCGTTATTATTGAATTATTCTTCATTATTGTGAGTCGATTCAACTACTCTTTAGTTGATGATAGTTGAAACACCAAAAAAAAATTTAGCTATCCAAACCAAACTTTCTTTGGTGCGGACTTGTATTTAAATACTGAGATGAACAACACTATTAATTAGGGGGTTACTATGCGAAAGCGTTAAATGTTTGTGCACAATACATGGTACAAAGGGCTGATCCCCCTAAGTATTAGTTAAGAGTCTATAGTCTATATGGCTGTTAAAGATTTTAAATAGAAATGTTTTTGGCCTAGGACAAAAGTTCAAGGTCTTATGACCCTCAGATGATTTCAATATTCAAAATTCTAATCATTGATGAAAGAATTATTATTCAATTCTTTATTGTTGATGAAAGTAAAGTTATTCAAATCTTTTGAAGCTATCCAAGATATGTCTTTATTATTGTTATATTTCAGTGAGCTGTTGTTTGCTCACTCTTACAATTTAAATAACTATTGCAGCTAAAGTTGAAAGTGTTGACGCTCCGTTAACTAGTAAGGGCAAAGGCAAGCTGAACACGTGAAAACTTGTTTTAATTATTGACTGAATTGTAATAAGACTTTAAGTTATGTTTTTATTTTCCTCATTAAATGTTTATGTCAAGGTTAGATAACCCTGGAATTTATTTTGGACAAGGTTGTAATCCCTTTATAACGAAGATTTTTATTTAAG
Source organism: Panax stipuleanatus (assembly GCA_020205555.1). Taxonomy (NCBI): domain Eukaryota; kingdom Viridiplantae; phylum Streptophyta; class Magnoliopsida; order Apiales; family Araliaceae; genus Panax; species Panax stipuleanatus. The sequence goes on from CM035115.1 coordinate 20,413,347, forward strand.
TATTTATGAAGGTTGTAATTCATTTTGCAATTCTTTATTATTGGGCAATAGTTATATTTTATTTAGATAGTGAGCACCAAATCTTGTGGAAACGAAGTACCCGAATTTGGGGGTGTCACAGGTTGGTATCAAAGCAGTAGGTTATGAACCTTAGGTGGGAGAAAAACCTTAGGTAGTAGCCTTATAAGAAGATCGAAAAGATAGATGATAGCTAAAGATAATAAACTACCTTATGTGCTATGTGTTTACACTTTAGTATTCGAAGAGTGTCGATCAATATCACGTAATAATTAAACTTTAAAATTTTTTTGTTAGGATGACGAATGTTGGAGAGTCCAGTCAGGCTAGAGAGGAGTTACCTCAGGTGCCTAGAGAAGAGGAGCCCCGAGACATCCATGTTGTCTGGAAGTAGTTGGTTAGGAGAGAGCCATCTCAAGTTATCACCGTAGCTTATCGGGAGCATGAGCTGACACCTATTCCATAGGAAGAGGACGAGGATGAGTCAGAGGAGGAAGAGGATCCCGAAGAGGAATTCCCACCTCACTCTACTAGTGCTGAGATGTATGAGGTGATCTACGACCGTAAGGTGGAGCTTCAGAAGCTGATGGACGAGAGTCGGACTACCATCCAGCAGTGGGATGAGACTATCGAGGAGATGGATAGGGAGCTAGGAAACGTGCAGTGGAAGCTAATTCACTCGGAGAGTGATAGAGACGAGGCACGAGCCGAACTAGTGAAGCTGAAGCAAGACATCCAGGATAAGTCAACAATGTAAGACCCTAGCTTTTATGAATAAAGATTTAATTTTCTTTATACAATATTTTGAAATAGTAAGGTGTTGATTTGATAAATGTGATAAGCTATAGGTGGTATGTGCAAATTTTATAAAGTAAGTAAATGATCATAAAATATTCGTTGTGCCGGGGAATATTCTTTTGTCAAAGAATATTCGTAAGACGACGTAGTCATTGGTGGACCCCACAACGAAATAATTATCAGATATAGAAAGCGACAGAAATAACATTTTCACGGCAAAATTTTTACCGTTAAACTGTTAAAATACCAAGTGATAAAAATACAGTAATACGCGTTGTTGCATAGTAGTACACGGTATTACACAGTATTTTAAATTATTGGTTCTTACGTAAGAAGTCACTCAGTATTCAATTATTGCTACAGTAGTTGCTGCATAGTATCTCATATTATTGATTCAATTATTGTCACAGTATCATATGCACAATACTTTAAAGTATTAAATCAATAATTGACACAACACAGTTACTCATTATTATTATTAGCATTATTGACAATGTCTATAAAGTTTTGTCAAGGAAAGGGGTTAGGTTATTTAATTGCGCGCTAGTAAGGAGAAATTCTTATCGGAAAGCTCCCTCTTTTCTGGGAACGATCTTGTTGTCAATATTGTGAATTATAATGATAAATGGTTGATAAAAATATTTTTATTGTGTTGGGAATATTAATGTTAGTGGAAATAGACATTTATTTTGATAATAGTTGATTTCCGGATGTTAAATTGACCAAACGGGGAATTAATCGAATAAATGAGCGGTTAATGGGTGGTTAACATGTGGGACCCACTTATTGATGGATGATGAATGTGAGTGGTTGCAATTAATGCAATTGGTGGGTGGTTGTAGGGGTGGAGGTGCAAGATTGATAAACTTGAGGGACTAAATTAAAAATAGAGGTAAAGATAGAGGTACTAAAGAGTAAATAACCAACCTTTTTCTAGCTTATGAATAGCAAGCTAATTTCATTCATTTCTCACCATTCTTGGAGAGCAAAGTTATAATAGTAAAAGAAATTATAGAGAGAGAAAGAAGAAGAGTATTCTGCTACTACACTATTCCAATATCCAATCTTCTACTGAGGTAAGGGGTATTATTTCGTTTTTATTCATAAAGAATGCTATTTTCTTTCAATACTTGTAAGGGTTGTTACTCAATTCTTTATTGATCTGTGGTTAGTAACTGTCTAAGCGGACTACCGCATGCATGGTGAATAACCCTTCGTATTCATTCTTTATTGATCTGTGGGAATAACCTGTCTACGCGGACTACCGCATGCCTGGTGAAAATCTTTTGTATTAATTTTGTGACACCCCCAAATTCGGGTCCCTTTTTTTTACCTCGAATCTGGTACAGTCACGATACTATTAGTCAAATACTTACATCTTTTATTCATTACTTAAAGAATATAACTTCACTTTATTTCAAATTAGAATATAAATTCTTTTCATATCCAATATCTTGTGTAATGACCCCAAACTTTTATATGTTACAATCTTGGTCATTTACCATTCCTGTCTTATATCATGTTCGATATTATAAAAATGCGGAATAACTTAAAATTTTTCAATCTTCCTTGAATAAATTTTTTTATTGATTTCACAATCTTAAATCAATTACAAATCCTTGAATCACTATATATGATTCACTATATCCGAATTATTGTATAAACATTTACATCTCAATTCGATATCCTCTATGTATTAACTAATACATCTTTACGATACGACAAGTACTAAACATTGTAAACAACTATCAAGTACAGCTCCTAGAACCTAAACATGGTTCGAGAGCATATATATAAATAAACAGGAATCTTCAAACTCTATCACGTAGCACGTTACTCTTCTCGTGAGTCCTTAACCTGTAAAAGTGGTTATTTGCAAGAGTGAGCTCGACAGCTCAGTAATTCTAACAGTTTTCATACATCACATAGCATATAACATCATACTCAGTTCATGCATTTATAATCAATTTATATTTACTAAGTATATTACTTCTCACATACCAAGTATATCATCAAAGATCAACTTTCAATCTTATACATATCTTATATACAGTTCATATATAAGTTCACATCATCACAGCATAATATAATTCAACTAACAAGTATTGAATTCATGTATCAAATAGGAACTGAAAGACTTGCCTGATTTGTAGTTTAACAACTACGACTTAACAGCTTAAAGAAATCTGCACTTCGTGTATTCCTACCCAATCATACAATTATAGATTCATGCATATCATTTATGTGACACCCCCAAATTCGGGTCCTCTGACCTCGGTCCGGTCGTCACGATCTAACATACACATCCACCTCTAAACAATATACGATAACTAAAATGTGAAATATAATAAACGTACGTCGTTCATTCAAAAGGTGTTACTAGTCCCAAGATTCGATAACCTTAATACAACATACAAACATACCCTATAATAGTCAATAGGGTTCATATTACATAACAGTAAATTAATTAAACATAAAGATAAAGTCTGCTCCTTGCAAACTAATCCTATATTTTCCCTTTACCCTTGTCCCTCCTTGAAGTCTCGGGCTTAACTGCAATATAAGTCATGATATAGCAAGAATGAGCAACAAGTTTGCTTAGCAAGTTGAAATACAACAATAAAGGATATATCATGATGAATAGAAAATATCTGACAGTGAATTCAACAATATGAATATCGGAAGCAGAATAATAATTGCTTTTAGAATAACTGATAGTCGAGTAGACTTTTGAACTATACAACTCCAACGGAATCAATAGCTGATTGACCCTTTGGTTACTGGCAACAGAATAGTACTTGAGGGGATCAGCCTCGCGTACGCCATGTATATGCATAACATTCAACTCTGCGGTTTGTATCTTTATACTAGATACCTAGGGTACTCCCTATCATATAAGGGGTGTTCTTTCAGTCTAAGAATCCTTACCATCAATTGGTTTGGATAGCTTTTATAAAATTTTATATAATTGTCTGATCGAACAAGGGTTCAAACTCTATCTAATGCAGTTCAAGAATTATAGAACTTTAAATAATGTACAAGTCCAAGACTGTACGAACTCAAGTGCACCAAGTGCGAATAACAATAATATCGATGTGGAAAAATTTTAAAATAATTAAACCACCTAATAGGATGCTTGGAAATAGAGTTCAAGCTTTAAATAATTAACCGTCAATACGATAATAACCTGCTCAATACAATATGAGAAGGATAGGAACTTACACAATAAAGAGTGTAAGAGAACTTGCACAAATAAAGAGTGAAGTTCGGAGACTTGCTTAAACAATTCATTGAATAAGGTAGTGCAAGAATTTAGAATACTTACATTCAATATAACAATTAAATGAAGTTAGGAAACTTGCCTGATTGCTCAGCTACAAATAAGTTTTAGCTTTAATTAACTTGTGTCAAAACGACCTAACATTAATAAGTCGTCCTTTCAATTAGCATGTGTAAACTAATACGAGTCTACACTTACAAGAATGTAATCATCATATAATTCTAGCATATAGTTCACGTAAGTCCATCTACTCATGTCTTAGATTTAATAACTTTAGATTATCTAGTTACTATGCATCAATATAGTACTTTAAGTTATAAATCAACACATATGCTTATAAGTCTTATAAACTCGAGTTCGAAATTAGCATGCTTATCCTAATCTAATTCAAAGTCATGTTTTCATGCCGGTAATTCACATACTTTAAACAATACACGTTCATGCTTTAAAATCGGTTACTAAAATCATGTTATCACATAACAAGGCTAAACAATATTTAATATGCATGCTCGAGTATACTACACACATATACTTTAATCACGTAGTTTATGCTTCAGAAATTCATTTCTTATGAATACGTGCATATGCAAAATTCACGCTTTGACCAAACGAGGTCTATGTTAATATGCTTATAGGCATAACGAACTCTAATGTACATACTTGTATAATCAGTACGTAATCCACATGGTATTTGATGTCATTTTCCTTCACAATCTACGTTTTCATCAAAAGTTGCACCAAATCAACATGGGTAACATAATATAAGTAAAGCGTCCCATAGTCATGACTCACATGTATTAGAATGCATATCTAAACCACATGAAAGCTCTCATATGGTCAGAAATCACAAGGCAAAGTCCTTGGTCAAGTTTTCTTTTTAAAGTTCTTAAGTTTCTCTTTTGAAATTACTAGAATCTTGCAATCACATATGCTAGTGTGTGAACACACTTTAGACTCGCATTTCATGACAATATAAACCACATTATTGTGTTTACAAAATCAGAATGTTCACGTGATACGTCCATGACAAAGTTTACTTTAGAAATTTCTAAGTTCTTATTTGAAATTGTAAGTTTTCTTTTAAATCATATACTTTTCTTCCCTAATATATGTGCTAACATGGTCACATGCCTCATTCTACGCCAAACTACTCATATATGCACATGAATTTAGTTCACATACTTGCTCCAACAAAACATTACATGATAGTCTGAACAGAAATCAAAAAGACGCCAAAAGTCCTGCAGCAGACCCTGCGCAGTTGGCCAGTTCTAAACTGGCGCAGCTGCGCTGGTTGCAGTCCAGGCGCAGACGCAGGCTGCTTCGGCATCTTGCTAGCCCAATTTAGAAATTTTCATACGAAAATCAATCTAAACACATTACCATACATTTCTATCAGGCTAATAACACATAACAATCATTTCTCCAAATCAATTAACATCCAATTCAATTGAAATCAAGAATTCAAAATCTTAGAAAATTACAGAAACATGAAAAACAAGAATGGGAGTATACCTCTATAATTGGTTTACTTGAATTACAAATCTCCTTCACTGATATTTCACAATAACTCACTCTCTAGCAATATAATTCTCAGCAATTGAAAATGAGAAGAGGATGAGCTTATTTATAGGCAATTTGTATATCCGACTCTTGATTTTGCTCACCAAATCAAAACAATGGATTACATGACTGTGTATTGGTTAATGAATGATAGTTGAGAAACACTATGTTGCCCATTCCCCTTGAAATCATTGGCTATTTTTGCTGAAATTGAGAAGAGTTATAGGGTAGCTAGCTAGCTCTTCACGTGGGAAGAATGAGATGGGCACATATATGGGACAAGGAAAGAACTCAGCATTGTAAAATATAATACAACACTTGGTCTATATCATATATATATACATAATATACACTTTGGTTATATATATACATCTACACACATTATAAGTATACTTACGTTATATAATATACACACACACACTTCATTCCATGTATACATAGATTATACATTTAATTAGTGTTATAATGTCATTTCAATTGAGCAACTAATAATACAATGCATTGAGTACGTACATATATACCAATCATATAATCCATGCACATTATCTATTAACACCAAATATACTATAATTGTGTATTGCTCATTATTCATTACCATAACTGTTATTATTATAATCATAATAACTTAATGAAATCATTATCAATTGATAATGTTTATTGGTATTAATATAAGATAGTAGGGTGTTTATTAAAATTCTACCCACACATACCATGTTACATAAGTCATACTATTATGTCATTCACAAAATGAAATTACTCTTACCATATAGTCAATATATATAATATATAGTCATATTGATGTGTAACCCACCATATATTATAGGTTTACATATCACATGCTTGTATAAAATAATAAATCAATTAAATATAGTATTATTATATTTATTAATCTCTTACTCATTAATTATTATTTATTCATAATAATTACTAATCAACACGTTATCAATTAATTAATCATAATTGAAATTAATCAAACATGTTCGAATCTTGCCACTATATTCAAATAAGTTGAATATTTAATTATTAATAATCTTATCAATTCTCTGATATTAAAGTCTCAGGGCTAGTCCACTAAGTTAAATAACTCATTAGTGACTTCCTTTAATCATTTCACAAATTCTCACCACCACATAAGTTTTAAATAAACTCACAAAATTAACTCGTTAAAATTAAATCACATATTTAATAAATAAGGAGTTTAAAATTCATGGTCGTTACATCCCTCCCCCCTTATAAAAATTCCATCCTCGGAATTGTAAAAATAAGGTTACTCAAATAAAAATGGATAATTCGCTCTCATTTTCTCTTCTAGCTCCCATGTAGCCTCCTCGACTGCATGATTTCTCCAAATAATCTTAACGGAATGAATGATCTTATTCCTCAGCTTCTATTCCTTCCTATCTAGTATCTGGATAGGAACTTCCTCGTACGATAAGTCTCTCTCGACTTGGAGAGGTTCATAGGAGATAACGTGCTTGTAGTCTGGTTTATACGGCCACAACACTAACACATGAAACACGTTGTGAATGTGCTCAAGTTCAAGAGGTAACGCCAACTCGTACGCTACTTCACCAACTCGCCTCAGAATCTCGAACGGTTCTATGAACCTAGGGCTCAACTTGCCCTTCTTCCCAAAACGAATCTTCCCCTTCCAGGGAGATACTTTCAGAAAAGCATAACTTCCTAATTCAAATTCTTTCTTCTTGCGATGCAAATTCGCATACTTCTTCTGGCGATCTTGAGCCGCTACCAGCCGTGCTCTTATCTCCTTGATAATCTCTACAGTCTACTGTACCAATTCTGGTCCCAACAGTCGACGTTCTCCAACTTCGTCCCAACACAATGGTGTTTGACATTTTCTCCCATATAGTGCCTCATACGGTGGCATTCTGATACTAGCGTGAAAACTATTGTTGTATGCAAATTCTACTAATGGTAGGTGATCCTCCCAACTACCCTTGAAGTCCATCACACAAGCTCGAAGCATGTCTTCGAGTGTTTGAATTGTTCGTTTACTTTGCCCATCGGTCTGCGGATGATACGCGGTACTCATTCATAACTGTGTCCCCAATCTCTATTGAAGACTCTTCCAGAAATTCGACGTGAATCGCGGATCTCTATCTGATACAATAGATACCGGCACCCCATGTCTCGAGATAATTTCCTTGACATATAATCTGGCTAGTTGGTCTAAACTATACTTAATCTTAATCGGTAAAAAGTGAGCCGACTTCGTAAGACGATCTACAATTACCCATAATGCGTCGTGCCCTTTCTGCGTTGCCAGAAGTCCTACCACAAAGTCCATCGTGATGTGTTCCCATTTCCATTCTGGAATCTCTAACGGTTGTAATAACCCGCTTGGTCGTTGGTGCTCTACCTTGACTCTCTGACAAGTTAAACACCTACTTACGCATTCTGTAACCTCCCTCTTCATGTTTGTCCACCAAAAGTGATGACGCAAATCTTGGTACATCTTCGTGCTTCCTGGGTGTATCGAGTATCTCGTACTGTGCGCTTCTTGCAAAATTTCTTCTCTTAGTTCCGGTACTAACGGTACCCAAATTCGTCCTTCAAACCTTAGCAGTCCAGTGCTATCAATCTTGAATTTCAAATCATCACCTTCAACAATCCGCTTCTTGATAATATTACAATCTTCATCCTTCTCTAATAAAGTCGGGCTCGCTGTCACTGTAAATAATTTCTCGTTGGTCTCCATCGGATACTTAACCTCCAAATCTAGTCGTTCGAAATCTTTCACTAACTCTTCTTGAAAGGTTAACTTCAATAATTTCTCTCTGTCTTTTCTGCTCAAGGCATCTGCCACTACATTTGCTTTGCTTGGATGGTACATAATCTCATAATCATAATCTTTGATCAATTTTAGCCATCAACGCTGCCTCATGTTTAGCTCCTTCTGCGTGAAGATATACTTCAGACTCTTGTGATCCGTGTATATTTCACATTTCTCGCCATATAAATAATGCCTCCAAATCTTCAAGGCAAAAACTACTGCTGCTAATTCCAGGTCATGAGTCGGATAACCCTTCTCATAATCCTTTAACTGACGTGAAGTGTTGCATTAGTACACAGCCAAGACCCTTGTGTGACGCATCGCTATACACTACAAATCCTCCCATGTTATTCGGTAAAGCTAACACAGGTGCTTGACTAAGCCTCTTCTTAAATTCTAGGAAGCTCTCTTCACACTTCTCTGTCCAAACGAACTTAATTGTCTTTCTAGTAAGATTGGTCAATGGCGATGCTAATTTCAAAAAATCCTGAATGAATTTCCGATAGTATCCAGCTAATCCTAAGAAACTCCTGATTTCTAGTGGCGTCTTCGGCTGCTCCCAATTGATAACCGCTTCTACCTTTGCTGGATCCACCGAAACACCATTCTTGTCGATAACGTGCCCCAAAAACTGTACTCTCTGCAACCAAAACTCACACTTGGAGAATTTTGCATACAACTTCTCTCTCCTTAATGTCTCCAACACTATTCGAAGATGCTCAGCGTGCTCTTCCTCCATCTCCGAATACACCAGAATGTCATCGATGAATACAACAACAAACTTATCCAAATACTGTTTGAATAATCTGTTCATCAAGTTTATAAATGCTGCCGGCGCGTTCGTCAATCCGAATGATATTACCAAAAACTCAAAGTGTCCATACCGAGTTCTGAATGCCGTCTTTGGAATATCCTCCGGCCTCACCTTCAGTTGATGATAACCGGTCCTCAAGTTAATCTTTGAAAAATACTTCGCCCCCTTCAATTGATCAAACAAATCGTCGATCCTAGACACTGGGTACTTGTTCTTAATGGTGACCTTGTTCAACTCTCGGTAGTCGATACAAAGTCTGAGCGATCCATCTTTCTTTTTCACAAATAAGACTGGTGCTCCCCATGGTGATACGCTCGGTCGAATGTATCCCTTATCTAATAACTATTATAATTGAGCCATCAGTTCTTTCATCTCTACCAGTGCCATACGATACGACGTTTTGTATACCGGTGCTGTCCCTGGTGCCAAATCAATGACAAACTCAATTTCTCTATCCGGTGGCAATCCCGGAATCTCGTCTGGGAAGACATCAACGAAATCCCTTACAATAGGTATCTGACCCAGTTCACCCTCGACTCATCGAGTATCAACCACGTGTGCCAAATAACCTATACAACCCTTCCTAAGCAATCTCTGCGCTTGCATCATCGTAAGACAATGAGATTGTCTTGGCGATTTACTACCATAAAATACCACCTTCGACTTGTTTGGAGTCTTAAGGTGTACGCACTTCTTCTTACAGTCGATAACTACTCCGTGATTCGATAACCAATCCATTCCAAGAATTACATCAAACTCCCCCAAACGAATCGGTATCAAATCCACGTTGAGCTTAAATCCTCGCAATTCAGTATAACAGTTCCTATGAATGTATTCTACGAGGATAACTTCCTTGTTCGCTACTTCTACGTTCATAGGGTGTTTTAATCTTTCACGGGGTAAGTCTAACTGTTTAGCAAATTCTTCGAAAACAAAAGAGCAGGTAGCACCTGAATCAAATAACACATATGCATCTATATTGTTGATTGGGATGATACCTGACACCACATCCTTGGAGTCCACCGCATCCTGTACGGTCATGTTGAACATGCGTGCCATTGGTCTGTTGGCTTGACTGGCTGGCCCTCCGATGCTCAGTCCATTGTTGTTGTTGTTGTTGCGATTGCCGCTAGCTGCATCGCCCTTTCTCTTCGGGCAGTCCTTGATTTGGTGGTCTGGGGCTCCACACGAGAAACACCCTCCTTTCTGCTTATTCAGACACTAAGGAGCTATGTGCCCCGATTGTCCACAACGGTAACAAGCGTTCTTTCCCTTCATGCACTCCCCCGAGTGATTCTTCCCACAGTTGTTGCACCTTACACTTTTCTTGGCCTCTCCCCCGGACTTTTTGCCTCCAGAGGATTGGCTCTCCGTCCATTTTCGTTTGTTAGGGTTGCTACCTCCACTGCTTCCCCCTTTTTATCCTTCATGCCCAGTCTTTTTTTCTTGTTTAAATTGAGCAATAGCTTCATTGCCTCCTTTGGCAATGATAGCCCTTTCTAGTAGATTAGAGTAAGTCTTAATCTTCAATACTTCGACTGCTTTCTGTACCCATGGTTTTAGCCCTAATTCGAACCTTCTTGCCTTCCTGGCTTCCGTGTCCACTTGATGTGAAGCGAATCGGGCCAACTCGTTAAATCTTGCCGCGTACTCTGCGACAGACATACTACCTTGTTTCAGTTCCAGAAACTTAACTTCCATATCCTGTTGCGTATTCTCCGAGAAGTAATTCTCGAGAAATAGCTCCTTAAATTTATTCCAAGGAATAACTCCTTCGCCTGCCCGTCCCTTATTGGCCTTCCACCAATAATTAGCTTCGCCCTTCATCATAAAAGTGGCAAAACTCGTCTTCTGTGCTTCGGCCACTCGTGCGACCTCAAACACTTTCTCCATCTCTTCTATCCAGGTTTGGGCTTCGATTGGGTCCAAGGTTCCCAGGAACTCTGGTGGTCCTACCAATTTAAAATCTTTGAAACTAGCCAAGTGATGTCCTGGCTGCCCTGCTGCTGGCTGGGGTCTGTTCTGCATTGCCTTAGTTAACAAGTTAATGAAGTTTTGCATAGGGTCGATATTTTCCCCTCCGCCATTATTAACGGATCCTTCCTCCCTCTGGTTCCGCGGTAGTCTCCTAGGCGGCATGATCCTGAGGAAAGGAAGAAAACATTAGGCTTTACGTGATATGCTATTAATGTTAGCATTAAGAAGTTTAAGACGTCTATCAATCATATGTGATTCAAATAAACAACTTCAGTATCACCATAAAACCCGATGGATCTCCTCAACCCATCACTTACATACTATACTTGAGTTTCTACTAACGTTATAACCTAGGTTTTGCATTCCTAACGTTTATAACCTAAAGCTTTGATACCAACCTGTGACACTCCTAAATCCGGGTCCTCTGACCCCGGTCCGGTCGTCACGATCTAACATACACATCCACCTCTAAACAACATACGATAACTAAAATGCAGAATATAATAAACGTACGTCGTTCATTCAAAAGGTGTTACTAGTCCCAAGATTCGATAACCTTAATACAACATACAAACATACCCTATAATAGTCAATAGGGTTCATATTACATAACAGTAAATTAATTAAACATAAAGATAAAGTCTGCTCCTTGCAAACTAATCCTACATTTTCCCTTTACCCTTGAAGTCTCTGGCTTAACTGCAATATAAGTCATGATATAGCAAGAATGAGCAACAAGTTTGCTCAGCAAGTTAAAATACAACAATAAAGGATATATCATGATGAATAGAAAATATCTGACAATGAATTCAACAATATGAATATCGAAAGCAAAATAATAATTGCTTTTAGAATAACTGATAGTCGAGTAGACTTTTGAACTATACAACTCCAACGGAATCAATAGCTGATTGACCCTTTGGTTACTGGCAACAGAATAGTACTAGAGGGGATCAGCCTCGCGTACGCCATGTATATTCATAACATTTAACTCTGCGGTTTGTATCTTTATACTAGATACATGGGGTACTCCCCTATCATATAAGGGGTGTTCTTTCAGTCTAAGAATCCTTAACATCAATTAGTTTGGATAGCTTTTATAAAATTTTATACAATTGTCTGACCGAACAAGGGTTCAGACTCTATCTGACGCAGTTCAAGAATTATAGAACTTTAAATAATGTACAAGTCCAAGACTGTACGAACTCAAGTGCACCAAGTGCGAATAATAATAATATCGATGTGGAAAAATTTTAAAGTAATTAAACCACCTAATAGCATGCTTGGAAATAAAGTTCAAGCATTAAATAATTAACCGTCAATACGATAATAACCTGCTCAATATAATATGAGAAGGATAGGAACTTGCACAATAAAGAGTGTAAGAGAAATTGCACAACCAAAGAGTGAAGTTCGGAGACTTGCTTACACGATTCATTGAATAAGGTAGTGCAAGAATTTAGAATACTTGCATTCAATATAACATTTAAATGAAGTTAGAAAACTTGCCTGATTACTCAGCTACAAATAAGTTTTAGCTTTAATTAACTTGTGTCGAAACGACCTAACATTAATAAGTCGGCCTTTCAATTAGCAAATGTAAACTAATACGAGTCTACACTTACAAGAATGTAATCATCATATAATTCTAGCATATAGTTCACGTAAGTCCATCTACTCATGTCTTAGATTTAATAACTTTAGATTATCTAGTTACTATGCATCAATATAGTACTTTAAGTTATAAATCAACACACATGCTTATAAGTCTTATAAACTCGAGTTCGAAATTAACATGCTTATCCTAATCTAATTCAAAGTCATGTTTTCATGCTGGTAATTCACATACTTTAAACAATACACGTTCATGCTTCAAAATCGGTTACTAAAATCATGTTATCACATAACAAGGCTAAACAATATTTAATATGCATGCTCGAGTATACTACACACATATACTTTAATCACGTAGTTCATGCTTCAGAAATTCATTTCGTATGAATACGTGCATATGCAAAATTCACGCTTTGACCAAACGAGGTCTATGTTAATATGCTTATAGGCATAACGAACTCTAATGTACATGGTTGTATAATCAGTACGTAATCCACATGGTATTTGATATCATTATCCTTCACATTCTACTTTTTCATCAAAAGTTGCACCAAATCAACATGGGTAACATAATATAAGTAAAGCGTCCCATAGTCATGACTCACATGTATTAGAATGCATATCTAAACCACATGAAAGCTCTCATATGGTCAGAAATCACAAGGCAAAGTCCTTGGTCAAGTTTTCTTTTTAAAGTTCTTAAGTTTCTCTTTTGAAATTACTAGAATCTTGCAAGCACGTATGCTAGTGTGTGAACGCACTTTAGACTCACATTTCATGACACTATAAACCACACTATTGTATTTACAAAATCAGAATGTTCACGTGATACGTCCATGACAAGGTCTACTTTAGAAATTTCTAAGTTCTTATTTGAAATTGTAAGTTTTCCATTAAATCATATATTTTTCTTCCCTAATATATGTGCTAACATGGTCACATGCCTCATGCTACGCCAAACTACTCATATATGCACACGAATTTAGTTCACATACTTGCTCCAACAAAATATTACATGATAGTCTGAACAGAAATCAAAAAGAAGCCAAAAGCCCTGCAGCTGGCCAGTTCTAAACTGGCACAGCTGCGCCGGTTGCAGTCCAGGCGCAGACGCAGGCTGCTTCGGCAGCTTGCTAGCCCAATTAAGAAATTTTCATACGAAAATCAATCTAAACATATTACAATACATTTCTATCAGGCTTATAACACATAACAATCATTTCTCCAAATCAATTAACATCCAATTCAATTGAAATCAAGAATTCAAAATCTTAGAAAATTACAGAAACATGAAAAACAAGAATGGGAGTATACCTCTATAATTGGTTTGCTTGAATTACAAATCTCCCTCACTGATATTTCACAATAACTCACTCTCTAGCAATATAATTCTCAGCAATTGAAAATGAGAAGAGGATGAGCTTATTTATAGGCAATTTGTATATCCGGCTCTTGATTTTTCTCACCAAATCAAAACAATGGATTACATGATTGTGTATTGGTTAATGAATGGTAGTTGAGAAACACTGTGTTCCCCATTCCCCTTGAAATCATTGGCTATTTTTGCTGAAATTGAGAAGAGTTATAAGGTAGCTAGCTAGCTCTTCACGTGGGAAGAATGAGATGGGCACATATATGGGACAAGGAAAGAACTCAGCATTGTAAAATATAATACAACACTTGGTCTATATCATATATATATACATAATATACACTTTGGTTATATATATACATCTACACACATTATAAGTATACTTACGTTATATAATATACACACACACACTTCATTCCATGTATACATAGATTATACATTTAATTAGTGTTATAATGTCATTTCAATTGAGCAACTAATAATACAATGCATTGAGTACGTACATATATACCAATCATATAATCCATGCACATTATCTATTAACACCAAATATACTATAATTGTGTATTGCTCATTATTCATTACCATAACTGTTATTATTATAATCATAATAACTTAATGAAATCATTATCAATTGATAATGTTTATTGGTATTAATATAAGATAGTAGGGTGTTTATTAAAATTCTACCCACACATACCATGTTACATAAGTCATACTATTATGTCATTCACAAAATGAAATTACTCTTACCATATAGTCAATATATATAATATATAGTCATATTGATGTGTAACCCACCATACATTATAGGTTTACATATCACATGCTTGTATAAAATAATAAATCAATTAAATATAGTATTATTATATTTATTAATCTCTTACTCATTAATTATTATTTATTCATAATAATTACTAATCAACACGTTATCAATTAATTAATCATAATTGAAATTAATCAAACATGTTCGAATCTTGCCACTATATTCAAATAAGTTGAATATTTAATTATTAATAATCTTATCAATTCTCTGATATTAAAGTCTCAGGGCTAGTCCCCTAAGTTAAATAACTCATTAGTGACTTCCTTTAATCATTTCACAAATTCTCACCACCACATAAGTTTTGAATAAACTCACAAAATTAACTCGTTAAAATTAAATTACATATTTAATAAATAAGGAGTTTAAAATTCATGGTCGTTACAATTTATACGCATCCATACATTCTTAATATAATAACAATTGATTATATTGTTGTCACACTTGGTTCTTAGAACCTTCATTTTACTTTCTCATCGTATTCTTAGAATAACTATGTACGTATAGGTATACCTTAACCATACATACTTACTATCATCCTTCATATACATGTATCACACACTTAACTAAAGGTGTTCGACATATATTTAAAACTCATAGATACATGATCTATAATACTCTTACATTCCTCAAACCTAATTATAATTCCCGGGTTTATATAACCATTACGTTTAAACTTTCTAAGTTTACCTTTCAAAAAAAATCCTTGTCACACTTAAACTAGTTATGCAAGGCTACTATGTGAATCATGTATACATGTGCGGAGTCAAAATAATGTTAAGACACATGCTCACAAATACTTTTATCATATACGCATAACTAGCATTGTTAATTGCTTTAAACAAGCTTAACTCATACCTCGTTCAAGCGTACTAGCTTTCATGATTTCTGACATAGTATGAATACATGTAGTCCAACAAAGGAATGCTAAAGACATTATCATATATGTCTAGAATTATCAGAATGTTATCCTACCATGTTCATGCACTTTAGTTTTCCAAAACGTCTAAGTATGGCCTTTGAATTAGTTTAAATGTAAACCATGTTTTCTAGTGTATGCTCAATACTTTAGACTCACATTACATGCATATCTAAACCATACAATCATGCTCAAAAGTCAGCATATACACGTCATACGTATATGTTAAAGTTCAAATCCAAAACTATAAGTTTTATTTCAACCCATAAGTTTTTCGTCAATCGTGTGTACTATCATCGTTATACATACTCATATTACATGAATGTACTCATATATGTGTGTTAACCTAGTTCACATGCTTGCTCTAATAAGGTACCGTATATAAGTACATCACAGCAGCTGAACAGAAAACAAAAGTTAGAAACTGGTACCGGAGCAGCTGCGCTGCTGGCCAGTACAAAATTGGGGCAGTTGTGCAGGGCTCCGGCCAGAAACAAACACAGGTTGCTTCGGCAGTTTAACAACCCAACTCAGAAATTTTATACGATAATCAGTCTAAACATGATATAATATATTTTTATCATGCTTATAATCTTATATAACACTTAACAACCATTTCTCCAATCAATTAACATCCAATTCAAATGAAATCAAGAATCAAGAAGTTAGAAATTTTACAGAAACATGAAGAACGCAAATATAAGTGATTATACCTCGGCAATTGAAGGATTTGCACTTGCTGCTATCCTAGCTCCTTTTTAACTCAAGAATGTTTATCATAGATAAATGTATTTGCTCTCAACTCTAACTTAAGGCAAAATCTCAGCAATGTAATATAGAAGGAAGAGAGCTCCTTATATAGGCAATTCAATAACCAGGCATTTCAATTCTCCATTAGGTCAAACTAAAGGATTTCAAGATTAAACAATGGTTAAGGAATGGTAGGTGAATAGTTGGTGAATTCATCATGAATTCCACACCTCTTGAAATCATTAGCTAGCTTTGTTGAAATTGAGGAAGATATAGAGTAGTGTAGGCATGTGGGAGTTCACGTGTGGAAGAAGTTGGGAATGGGCACTCAAATTGGGACAACAATTCTCAGCAACTTGCTTGCAATTACAACATACTAATGTTATATATATAGTCTACCACTTACTTTGGCTATATCATACTTCATTTCATAAACACGTAGGTTATAAATGAATTACAATTGAAATTTCTCATTACAATGTAGGGTACATAGATATTAACATATATTCCATGTACATTTCCTTAATACCGAATATGAAGCAATTGGGTATTACTCATTATATAATGGTTATTATTTCAATTATAATAACTATTAAAATCATTATCAAATAACAATTGTTTATAGATATTACTATATGGTAATAGGGTATATCTCAAGGTCTACCCACACATATCCAGTCACATAAGCAATATTATTATGTAACTCTCTTAATGCAATCGATCTTACTATATAGTCTATATATATATATAATATATAGCTATATTAATGCATCACATTGCATTATATAATATAGTTTTATATAATTGTATGGTCACACTTATGTGTTGCACTACACTTTATATAACACATGGGTCATTATTATATGTCATACTTTTTAATTATCACATCCTTTGCACATATCAACTAGTTGAGCAAATATAGTCTACTCATGTATACATTATTATTCTCAATGATAATTAATTAATGACTTATCTTATCAATTAATTAATAATATTATTAATTAATCTGTTCCTCATCAATCACTGTAATATTAACCTCCGTAACAATTAACAGTTATATGATTAATTATCACATTAAATAAATATAGATCTTATTATATTTATAAATCATTTACTCATTAATTAACATATTATCAAATAATTACTTGATAATAGTATATTGCCCATAATAATAATTAATATTATAAGACAATTTATCTCATTCCTCATCAATTTAATAAATACAATTTCGATAATATTTATAACCAATTTTCTTATTATTATACTATCACTGGCCATAATAGTAAATCAACATACTATTATAATAACAATTAACAATTAATATAGATTAATTATTTAATTAATAATTCCTCCATCCTTGAATTAATTAATTCATCATCGAATCTATTATCGTGCCACACAAGGCATTTTTCAGAAGCTCAATCTTAAGCTTACTATCACTTCCACCACACTTAATATTCTTTTAATATAATATTTGTGTGACTCAAGTATTTTAATGATAAGCTACCTCAATTAATTATACACTTATAATTTGTATAACCTTTATACTTAGAATAATTAAGATTTACTTTATTAATTATTTAAATAATAATATCGACGATAAAATAATAACTTAAGTTATTTAATTAAAATAACTTAATTTTGTTTCATTAATTAACTCTCTTGAAAATACATTAAAAATTATGTATTTTGCCATAACATAAATTATTATGTTTTCTCCAAATAAAGACATTCATTATTAGAAAATAATTTACTTATTGTCTCAAGATATTATTCTTAATATAATATCTATTAAAAGTAATTATCTGTACGGCACATGTACATATATTATATATAGAAAATAGATAATAAGTTTATTTTCTATTATAATAAACTGTTTCTATCAATTTATTTACATATAGCAAAGATGTATTAATATATTTATCATATTAATTAATCATATCTATTACCTCATACAAAAACATATAAGATAATATTATTATTCAAGAATAACATTTCCTCCTCTTATTAAAATAATTCAATATTAAAAATTATTTTAATATCCTTTATTAGAAATATATAATAACTATTTCTATTTCCTTTCTATAAATTGCTCCAACCCAACTTCTTTAATCTATACATTTAATCATATCTCAAATATTAGTTAATTCTTTAATCAATATTCATTTAAAGATATATTGATTACCATCTCTCTTTAATAACGTATATATATTTATTAACGTTATTCGCACATTAGACTTTTTCACATATTACCATTCTAAGTAATATATATAAAAAGTACCAACTATAATTACATATTCAACACATATATTAATTCACCATTTACTTAAGTAAATTAAACCCTGTACTATATTATCATAGTTAATTATATTATTTCATAATATAACTTTCAACTGAAATTAACCAATATTTATTCTTATTTGTTAATTCCCTTAACTAACTCATGCTTCACTATCCAAATCCATCCGTGGATAGCTTAAGTACTAACAATAACCTATATTGCATCATACTAGTCACTAGTACATATATTATTCAAGAAAAGGTGATTATTTATTAAAAATATTTAATATCACCAACTTACTATGATAAAATAATTCTATAAATTATTTAATATTGATAAAAAAAATTATCCACCTCCTTCACCTTAATTAAATTGTCTTTACGATAAATAACAAATATATATATATATATATATATATATATACATATATATAATATTTATTAATCACAAAATCACATATTACATAATTCATATTACCCTATGTAACATAATACTACATACCTCGTATCCCAAATATATATTCTTATTTGAACTCATCTCATGCTTTAAGAATTTTATTTATTAAATTCTTATTATAATAATTTTTGAAAATTCGGGTTCTCACACATTCTATTCCTTATTAATCTATGGAAATAGCCTGTCTACGCGGACTACCACATGCGTTGTGAATCACCCTTCGTATTCATTTATAGTAAATTATGGAAATGATCTGTCTACGCGGATTACCGCATGACGGGCGAAAATCTAATTACAGTTCTGTATATTCATTCATACTCGTACAAAATATTATTTCACTAGAATATTGGTCTGAACTTTTTATAAAATTTTCATCTTTTCATGACAAGTTACTATTCACGAGTTACTATTCACGGTAAAAAAATATTTTTTTTTCTCTTTGATTGGATCCAAGTTGTGAACTTCATTCTTGAATTTTTCTCCATAATTGATTATTACGGAGTATTCTTGAACTTGGATAAACTAAATTACGAATCCCTAATCTATGTCCTTTATCTCACTAGATTCGTTTTTATATTATTTTTCATCATCCTCAGTCTTAAATGATGATACAAATGAATATCTTTGGCATGTAGTTGAAAGATGAATGATTATTTGATGAATATCTTTGGCCTGTAGTGTAAAGATGATTACCTGATGAATATCTTTGGCCCGTAGTGCAAAGATGGACAGGTGTTGAGATGAACATGACCATTGGTGATACAAATGAATATCTTTGGCCCGTAGTGCAAAGATGAATATTTGATCCAAGATATATATTGATTGATTTTACAAGGATAAAATATTGATGATGGACTTTTAAATCATAGAAGATAGTAGACATCATTCTTTACTTAACTCTTCTAATGAATTATTATTTTCGCTGCAGTTGTTGATCTAAAACTTGTTGTCCATAATATTTTATCTGATTTGTTGAAGACTAACGATAATTTATTCTTCATTATCTTAGTCATAATATTATTTACTGGGTTAGTTGAGCTCACGCTATTCTTCCATTATTCTCTTTAGGAAATGAGAATATCGCGGGTACTAGTCGGGGAATGGAGTGATGGTCCGAATTAGAGCTGTAGAAGTCCTCACTATTTTTTTGTAAAATAGTGTGATAATAAATGTAATGAGGACTTAGTTTGAGTGCTTATATTTTTTACATGTCTGTATTGACACTCACAGGTGTGTGGTCGTATTTTACACGACCGTTTGATATAAAAGATTGTATTTGAATTCTGTACCATATATTTGGCGACTCTAAATGGTTTGAGTATTGGACCAATTCTGGGGGCGTCACAGTTGGTATCAGAGCTTAAGGATATGATCTCTGGCGGAGATCTGGGAATAGAACTAGGAGGGGAGAGACGAGTAAATCCTTCGTTAGTGTGTCCTACCTAAGCCTATTTGTTAGTTAATTGGTCGGTCGGAACATAGGGTTAATATGTGATATGTCAATTTGTTTAATTAACCCTTGTTTTATTGCAGTATTTGAAAATGGCAGCTGAAAATCTAAACAATGGAGCATATGAGACCACTGAGACACCTTTAATCACCAACCAGGATAATGTGCAAGAAGAAGGCAACAATTCTCCTATGAACAACACCACCGATCAGACGATGAACGATGGGATGTTTAGAAGCTTTTTGCAGTTCATGCAAAACCAGACGAGGGAGACTCGTGTTCATAATATAGGTGGAAATAATAACAACTCGTGGCTTGTCACTGCCAATCAGTTCAAAGAGTTGGGACCACCGGAGTTTCAGGAAAAGCTAGATCCAATCAAGGCAGAGACGTGGGTTAAGCAAATTACCAAGATATTTGATATTTTGGGATGCACGGAGGAACAGAAGGTTCCATTCGCCATGTTTATGTTCCGTGGAGAGGTAGATTACTGGTGGGAATCTATGAAGTGTACCCAGCCTGCCACACTCAAGATGTCTTGGAAGGAGTTCCAAAAACTGTTCAATGACAAGTACTTTCCATAAAGTATTCGTCATATGAAGGAGGTAGAGTTTATTAAATTGGAACAAAACAACATGACTGTGTCCCAGTACGAGGCTAAGTTCGCCGAGTTATCCCGGTTTGCATCTCATCTAGTGGATAATGAGGAACATATGACCCGGATGTTTCTGAGAGGTTTAAGACCTGAAATTCGTCAGTACCTCATTTCTCACAAACTTTGTTTATATTCAGATGTGGTGAACAGGGCCCAGTTATTAGAACGAGATAATGAGTATGTTCAACCAAGGGACAATAACCAAGGTCGTATCGGTGGCAGCAATCATCGGAACAATGATAACCAGCGGGGAGGAAAGTATCATGACAGCGATAACCACTCTGGTGGTAATCGTGGCCATAATAATAAAAGAAGTGAGTCAAGAGGAGATTTCAAGAAGAGAAGGTACAACAATGAGAACGTGAAGACGTCAATAGCAGCACTAGCATCAACTGTTTCTAGGGGAGGAGAACGACCACAGGTCGTATGCTGTAAATGCTGATAAGAGGGACACATCAGTCCCAACTGCACACAGCAATCCAAGGTATGCTATAACTGTGGAAAAGAGGGTCACATAGCTCGAGTGTGTCCTATAGCAAAACCAAGTCTAGTAGGGATGGTGACTCCAAAGATTGTTCCGGACTGGAAGAGCTTTTGTCGTAACTGCCCAAAAAATGAAAACCCGAATGAGGTTATAACGGGTAAGCTAATCATAAAATCTTGCGAAGTCTATACCTTATTAGATACCGGTTCTACCCATTCTTTTATTTCACCTCCTTGTGCTCAACGGTTGAACTTAACCTTTGACAAATTAGACTTTGACTTATCTGTTGAAACTCCGTTAGGGGAAACCTTCGTTACATCTACGGTTTACAAATCTTGCTTGATTCAAAATGGCACCCTCACCCTACCTGTTGATCTTATATCTTTGAAAATACTTGCATTTGATGTGATTTTAGGAATTGACTGGTTAACCACTTATCATGCCAAAATTAATTATTTTCATAAGGTTGTTAGTTTTTATATTCCTAACCAACCTGTTGTGCGAATTCAAACAACCAAACCACTAAAATCAATCAATGTCATTTTAAGTTATAAGGCTATTCGTTCATTGAAAAATAGATGTCAAGCTTTCTTAGCCCATGTCACTGATTTAAATCAAAATACGTTAAATTTGAATGATATTTCTGTGGTTAATGAGTTTTTTGATGTATTTCCCGAAGAACTTCCCGGTCTACCCCCAGAACGTGAAGTTGATTTTTTTATTGACCTTGAACCCGGTACAAAACCCATTTCTAAAACCCCATATCAAATGGCTCCTATTGAACTTCAGAGTTAAAAGGTCCAACTACAGGAGTTATTAGACATCGGTTTTATACATCCTAGTACAACTCCTTGGGGTGCTCCTGTTTTATTCGTAAAGAAGAAAGACGGGAGTATGCGACTTTGTATTGACTATCGGGAGTTGAACCATGTCACCATCAAGAATAGGTATCCGCTACCTCGCATTGATGACCTGTTCAACCAGTTGCAAGGTGCGTAATTCTTCTCAAAGATCGATCTTCGTTCTGGATATCATCAGTTAAAGATTAAAACGGATGACATTCCAAAGACTGCCTTCAGAACTCGATACGGGCATTATGAATTCTTAGTCATGTCTTTTGGATTGACTAATGCTCCTGCGGCATTCATGGATATGATGAACCGGATATTTAAGGAATATTTGGATCATTTTGTGGTTGTCTTTATTGATGGCATCCTCATTTACTCTAAAAGTCGTGAAGATCATGAGCACCACTTGAAGCTGATACTTTAAAAGCTTCGTGAAAACAAATTATATGCTAAGTTGAAGAAATGCGAGTTTTGGCTTGAAGAAGTAGCATTCATTGGGCACGTTGTATCGAGACATAGAATATCAGTTTACCTGGCAAACATTGAAGCAATACAAAGTTGGGAGCAACCTAAGTCGATAACCAAAGTACATAGCTTTCTGGGCTTAGCTGGTTATTATCGGAGATTCGTGGAAGGATTTTCTTGAATCGCTACTCCATTAACTCAGCTGACTCGGAAGGATACAAAATTCGTATGGAATGAGGAATGCGAGAAGTGCTTCCAAGAGCTCAAGAAGAGACTCATTTCGGCACTTGTTCTGACAATACCATCTGGTTTGGATGGATTTGTCATATACAGCGATGCTTCAGGCAAAAGGTTAGGATGTGTTCTCATGCAACATGGGAAAGTCATAGCCTATGCCTCACGATAACTCAAAGAATATGAGAGGAATTATCCTACTCATGATCTATGAGACGCCCCCAGAATAGGTCCAGTCAACCCAACCCATTCTGAGTCGCCAAACACATGGTACAGAATCCAAATACAATCTTTTATAACACAAAGTCGTGAAAAATACGAGCAGACGCTATGAGTGTCAATACAAATATCTAAAAAATATAAACATTCAACTAAGTCCTCATTATAATTATTATCACACTATATAAAAATAGTGAGGACTACTACTGCTCTAACTCGGACCATCACTCTGTCCCCCGACTCGTCCCTGCGACATTCTCATTTCCTGAAGAGGATAATAGATGAAAAGGTGAGCTCAATTAGCCCAGTAAAAAATATTATGACTAAGATAATAAAGAACAATTTATCGTTAGTCTTCAATAAATCAGATAAAATATTATTGACAACAAGTTTTAGATCAATATTCGCAGCGGAAATAGCAATTTATTAGAAGAGTTAAATAGAGAATGAAATCTACTATCTTCTATGATTTAAAAGTCCATCATCAATATTTTATCCCTGTAACATCAATCAATAAATATCTTGAATCAAATATTCTTCTTTGCACTACGGGCCAAAGATATTCATCAGGTAATCATTTATCTTTGCACTACAGGCCAAAGATATTCATCAAATAATCATCCATCTTTGCACTACAGGCCAAAGATATTCTTTTGTATCACCATTTAAGACTGAAGATGATGAAAAATATTTTTAAAAAAACGAATCTGGTGAGAAAAAGGACAAAATTAGGGATTCGTAATTTAGTTTATCCAAGTTCAAGAATACTCCATAATAATTAATTGTGGAGCAAAATTCAAGAATGAAGATCAAAACTTGGATCCAATCAAAAATAGGAACCTTAACAAGCAACTTAGACAAATAAAAGAAAATTTAATTTTTTTTCGTCAATAGCGCCATATACGTGAATAGTAACTCTGACAAAAAAGTAAGAATTTCATAATAAAATCCATGACAATATTTTGGTATAATGATATTAAAAAGAATAATATCGTTTACGAAAGAAAATAACATCCCTTACCTCAAAAGAACAATACTTTGAACTGGAATATCGGATATAATACTGAAGAAAACTTGCACTGAATAGTAATACTCAAAGTATCTAAATACTCACAAAAATACGCTCGATATTATAGAGAGAGAAAACTTCTGATTCTGGTGTGATTTTCAATTCTAACCTAAGCACCCTATTTATAGGAAAATGCCAGAACACCAAAGTTGACTTACCTGCTACCGGTGGCTTCAACCCTCTAAAATTCCAATGCACACCAGCTTAGAATTCAAAAATTTTTCACCAAAAACAAAAGTGGGGCCCACCCATGTTTTTAATAAATAAAACATTTATTTTCGCAACTTCAATAATTCATAATAAATAGTCCTTTTATCAGAAAAATACGAATTCTATGTCCTTTTCATAGAAAATTTAATTCTCTACAACTTTGTAGAAGAAATTTTTTCCAAATTCCAAACGAAAAGTGACTGAAATCCATATACGGATGATTTTCACACCAAAATACTGATAAAACATCAACATTAATTTCTCCACATAAAATAAATATTTCCTTATCATATAAATCAATAATTAATTATTCACAAATAATATTACAGAACTGCAATATTGACAACCAAGTCGTTCCCAAGAAAGAGATGGCCTTCCGATAAGGATTTTTCCTTACTGGCGCGCAATTAAATAACCCCTCCTAGACATAACTTTCTTAGACATTGCCAATAATGCTATCTAATAATATTATTCAAATAATATGATTTATTGATTTGATAATGGGAAATACTGTGTAGTGACAATTATTGAAATAATAATATAAAATATGAACGTAGCAATTATTGATATAAAATATCAACATATCAATTATTGAATCAATAAAATATTATGCAATTGTAGCAATTATTGAATCAATAAAATATTATGCAGTTGTAGCAATTATTGAATCAATAATATAAAATATTGAACAGTAATTACTGTAACAATTATTGAGTAAATGCCTTCTTACTAAGAATCAATAATTAAAATTACTGTGCAATACCGTGTGCTACTGTGTAATACTGTGTATTACTGTATTTTAACCACCGGGTATTTCAACAGTTTAACCGTAATAGTTTTACCATTATTTATAAAAAGATTATTTCTATCGCTTTCTATATCTGACAGTTATTCCGTTGTGGGGCCCACAAATGGTTGCGCCGTCGTACGAATATTCCCCAATAACAAGAATATTCCACGACCAAACGAATATTCTCCGATAACAATGAATATTTTATAACCACATGCTTATTTAAAATATTTACGCATTTTACCCATAATATTTCACAATATCAAAGTAACCCCTAACTATTTCAAATAATATATAGAGGAAATTTAATTTTTTTATTCATAAAAGTTGAGGTCTTACAACCTCCCCTCCTTATAAAATTTCGTCCTCGAAATTGACGTGCGTACCTGGTGTTTCGAAAAGGTGAGGATACCTCGCTTTCATTTTCGATTCCAACTCTCAGGTTATTTCCTCAATAGCATAGTTTCTCCACAAAACTTTGACTTGTGGTATAACCTTTGTGCGTAGGACATGCTCCTTCCTATCCAAAATCTTGACAGGTACCTCCTCGTACGTTAAATCTTCGGCTATCTCGTCTGGTTCTAACTTAATAATGTGGCTCGGGTCTTTCACATATTTACGTAACACAAATATGTGAAACACGTTATGAACACGAGACATGCTTTGAGGTAATGCGAGTCTATAGGCCACATTTCCTACTCGGTCAAGACTCTCAAATGGACCAATGAATCGTGGATTGAGCTTTTCTCTCTTCCCAAACCTCATAACTCCTTTCCACGGAGCAACACGTAATAATACATGGTCCCCAACATTAAATTCCACGTCCTTTCGATGAAGATCCGCATAACTCTTTTGTCGATTCTGTGCCGTTTGTATACGTTGTCGGATCATTTGGATCTTTTCCGTAGTCATACGTACTAACTCCGGTCCCAATAATGTTGCTTCACCCACCTCATCCCAACATACTGGAGAACGACACTTTCTCCCATACAACGCCTCGAATGGAGCCACACCTATACTTGCTTGATAACTGTTATTATAGGAGAATTTCACCAATGGTAGGTACTTATCCCAACACCCTTTGAAGTCTAGAACACAGAGTCTTAATAGATCTTTAAGAGTTTGAATAGTCCTTTCCGATTTCCCGTCCATTTGAGGATGATATGCTGAACTGAATCGTAAGTTCGTGCCTATGACTTTCTGCAAGCTAACCCAAAATCGTGAAGTAAATCTTGGGTCACGATCCGAAACTATGGCTACTGGCATGCCATGCAACCTCACAATCTCACTCACGTACAAAAGAGCAAGTCATTCAAGGGAATAGGTCTCCCGTATCGGCAAGAAATGAGCAGACTTGGTTAATCTATCAATAATAACCCAAATCGCATCTATGCCCTGAGAAACCTTGAGAAGAGCCATAACAAAATCCATGGTAATGTGTTCCCACTTCCATTTCAGAATCTCCAGTGGTTGCAATGGACCCTTCGGTACTTGATGCTCCGCCTTTACACATTGACAAGTTAAACATCTCGAAATACACTCCGCGATCTCTCATTTCATATTGCTCCACCAAAATGTATGTCGAAGATCACGATACATTTTAGTACTCCCAAGATGGATTGCAAACTGTGTGTTGTGTACCTCCATCATGATTCTATACTTCAAATCAGAATCGTTAGGAACATAAAGTCTGGAGTTGACTCGGAGTATTCCTTCTTCATCGATTCTTCCTTCTAGAATCGCACCTTCTTGCACCTTCTTCTTCATCTTCATCAGCTCCGGATCTGTAGCTTGAGCAGCTTTAACTTTATCAATCAAAGCTAGTTCTACACGTATACTTGACATCATCGCACTCGTTCCGGCATATGATCTTCTACTCAACGCGTCAGCTACCACGTTCGCTTTTCTCGGATGGTATTGGATGGTATGATCGTAATCTTTCAACAGCTCAAGCCAACGTCATTACCTCATGTTGAGTTCCTTCTGAGTGAAAAAATATTTAAGGCTCTTATGATCCTTATAAATCTCCACTTTCTCCCCGTACAAGTAGTGTCTCCAAATCTTCAACGCGAAAACGACTACTGCCAACTCTAGATCATGAGTAGGATAATTCCTCTCATACTCCTTGAGTTGTCGCGAGGCATAGGCTATGATTTTCCCATGTTGCATGAGAACACATCCTAACCCTTTGCCCGAAGCATCGCTGTAGATAACAAATCTATCCGAACCAGATGGTATTGTCAGAACAGGTGCCGAGATAAGTCTCATCTTGAGCTCTTGGAAGCTCTTCTCGCATTCCTCTCTCCAAACGAATTTTGTATCTTTCCGAGTCAACTGAGTTAATGGAGTAGCGATTCGAGAAAATTCCTTTACGAACCTCTGATAATAACTAGCTAAGCTCAGAAAGCTACGCACTTCATTCACCGACTTTGGTTGCTCCCAACTTTGTATTGCTTCAATCTTCGTCGGGTCAACAGATACTCTATGTTTCGATACCACATGCCCAAGGAATGCTACTACCTCAAGCTAGAACTCGTATTTCTTCAACTTAGCATATAACTTATTTTCACGAAGTCTTTGAAGTACCAGCTTCAAGTGGTGCTCATGATCTTCACGGCTTTTGGAATAGATGAGGATGTCATCAATAAAGACAACCACAAACTGATCCAAATATTCCTTGAATACACGGTTCATCATATCCATCAAAGCAGCAGGAGCATTAGTCAATCCAAAAGATATGACTAAGAACTCATAATGCCCGTACCGAGTTCTGAAGGCAGTCTTCGGAATATCCTTAATTTTAATCTTCAGCTGATGATATCCAGAACGAAGATCGATCTTTGAAAAGAATTATGCTCCTTGTAACTGGTCGAACAGGTCATCAATACGAGGTATCGGATACCTATTCTTAACGGTGACATAGTTCAACTCCCGATAGTTAATACAAAGTCGCATACTCCCGTCTTTCTTCTTTACGAATAAAACAGGAGCACCCCAAGGAGACGTACTAGGACGAATGAAATCGATGTCTAACAACTCCTGTAGTTGGACCTTTAACTACTGAAGTTCAATAGGAGCCATTCGATATAGAGTTTTAGAAATGGGTTTTGTACCGGGCTCAAGGTCAATAAAGAATTCAACTTCACGTTCTGGGGGTAGACCGGGAAGTTCTTCGGGAAATATATCAGGAAACTCATTAACAACAGAAATATTATTCAAATCTGACGTATTTTGGTTTAGATCAGTGACATGAGCTAAGAAAGCTTGACATCCATTTTTCAATAAACGAATAGCTTTGTGACTTGAAATGACATTGACTGATTTTAGTGGTTTGGTTGTTTGGATTCGCACAACAGGTTGGTTAGGAATATAAAAACAAACAATCTTACGAAAACAATCAATTTTGGCATGTTAAGTGGTTAACCAGTCAATTCCTAAAATCATGTCAAATGCAAGTATTTTTAAATATATAAGATCAACAGGTAAGGTAAGGGTACCAATCTGAATCAAGCAAGATTTATAAACTGTAGATGTAACGAAGGTTTCTCCTAACGGAGTTTCAATAGATAAGTCAAAGTCTAACTTCTCATGTGTCAAATTTAATCGTTGAGCACAAGCAGGTGAAATAAAAGAATGGGTAGCACCGGTATCTAACAAGGTGTAAGCAAGAGTTTATGATTAGCTTACCCGTAATCACCTCGTATGGGTTCCTCGCGTTTTGGGCTGTCACGACAAACGCTCTTCTAGGAACCATCGACTTTGACTTGTCTGAAACCGCCTTTGGAATCACCACCCTCGCTGGACTTAGTTTCGCTACAGGACAATCTCGAGCTATATGTCCTTCTTTTCTACAGTTATAGCATGCTTTGAATTATTGTGGGCAGTTTGGGCTGATGTGTCCCTCTTTTTCGCATTTATAGCATACGACTGGTGGTCGTTCTCCTCCCCTAGAAACAGTTGATGCTGGTGCTGATGTCGACGTCTTTATGTTCTCATTGTTGTACCTTCTCTTCTTGAAATCTCCCCCAGATTCGCTTTTTCTACTATCATGGCCATGATTACCGTCGGAGTGGTTACCACTTCTATCATGATACTTTCCTCCCTGCTGGTTGTCATTGTTCCGATGACTGCTGCCACCGGTACGACCTTGATTGTTGTCCCTCGATTGAACATAATTATTATCTCGTTCTAATAACTGGGCCCTGTTCACAACATCTGAATATAAAGAAAATTTGTGAGAAATGAGGTATTGACGTATTTCGTGTTTCAAACCTCTCAGAAACATCCGCGTCATACGTTCCTCATTCTCCACCAAATGAGGTGCAAACCTAGATAACTCTGCGAACTTAGCCTCGTACTAGGACACAGTCATGTTATTTTGTTCTAGTCTAATAAACTCTACCTCCTTCATATGACGAATACTTTTAGGAAAGTACTTGTCATTGAAAAGTTTCTGGAACGCTTCCTAAGACATCTTGAGTGCGGCAGGCTGGGTACGCTTCACAGACTCCCACCAGTAATCTGTCTCTCCACGAAACATAAAGGTGGCGAATGTAACCTTCTGTTCCTCCGTGCATCCCAAGACATCAAATATCTTGGTAATTTGCTTAACCCATGTCTCTGCCATGATCGGATCCGGCTTTCTCAAAAACTTTGGTGGTCCCAACTCTTTGAACTGCTTGGCAGTGACAATCCGCGTGTTGTTATTATTTCCACCTGTATTATGCACACGAGTCTCCCTCGTCTGGTTTTGCATGAACTGCAAAAACCTTCTAAACATTTCCTCGTTCATCGTCTGGTTGTTAGGGTAGTTTACAGGAGGAATATTGCCTTCCTGTTGCACGTTTTCCTAGTTGGTGATTAAAGGTGTCTCCACAGTCTCATTCACTCCATTGTTAACATTCTCAGCTGCCATTCTCAAATACTCCCATAAAATAAGGTTAATTAAACAAATTAACATATCAACCCTTTACTCCGACTGACCAATTAAACATTAGATAAGCTTAGGTAGGACACACTAGCGAAGGATTTACTCGTCTCTCCCCTCCTAGTTCTATTACCCGATCTCTGCCGGAGACCATATCCCTAAGCTCTGATACCAACTGAGACACCCCCAGAATAGGTCCAGTCAACCCAACCCATTTTGAGTCGCCAAACACATGGTACAAAATCCAAATACAATCTTTTACAACACAAGGTTGTGAAAAATACGACCAGACACTGCGAGTGTCAATACAAACATCTAGAAAATATAAACATTCAACTAAGTCCTCATTATAATTATTATCACACTATATAAAAATAGTGAGGACTAATACTGCTCTAACTCGGACCATCACTCTGTCCCCCGACTCGTCTCTGTGACATTCTCATTTCCTGAAGAGGACAATAGATGCAAAGGGTGAGCTCAACTAGCCCAGTAAATAATATTATGACTAAGATAATAAAGAACAATTTATCGTTAGTCTTTAATAAATCAGATAAAATATTATTGACAACAAGTTTTAGATCAATATTCGCAACGAAAATAGCAATTCATTAGAAGAGTTAAATAGAGAATGAAATCTACTATCTTCTATGATTTAAAAGTCCATCATCAATATTTTATCCCTGTAACATCAATCAATAGAATCAAATATTCATCTTTGCACTATGGGCCAAAGATATTAATCAGGTAATTATTTATCTTTGCACTACAGGCCAAAGATATTCATCAAATAATCATCCATCTTTGCACTACAGGCCAAAGATATTCTTTTGTATCACCATTTAAGACTAAAGATGATGAAAAATATTTTTAAAAAAATGAATCCGGTGAGATAAATGACAAAATTAGGGATTCGTAATTTAGTTTATCCAAGTTCAAGAAAACTCCATAATAATTAATTGTGGGGCAAAATTCAAGAATGAAGATCAAAACTTGGATCCAATCAAAGATAGGAACCTTAACAAGCAACTTGGACAAATAGAAGAAAATTTAATTTTTTCGTGAATAGTGACGTATACGTGAATAGTGCCGTATACGTGAATAGTAATTCTGACGAAAAAAGTAAGAATTTCATAATAAAATCCATGACAATATTTTGGTATAATGATATTGAAAAGAATAACATCGTTTACGAAAGAAAATAACATCCCTTACCTCAAAAGAACAGTACTTCGAACTGGAATATCGGATATAATACTGAAGGAAACTTGCACTGAATAGTAATACTCAAAGTATCTAAATACTCACAAAAATACGCTCGATATTATAGAGAGAGAACTTCTGATTCTGGTATGACTTTCAATTCTAATCTAAGCACCCTATTTATAGGAAAATGTGAGAACACCAAAGCTGACTTACTTGCTACCGATGGCTTCAACCCTCTGAAATTCCAACGCACACCAGCTTAGAATTCAGAATTTTTCCACCAAAAACAAATGTGGGGCCCACCCATGTGTTTAATAAATAAAATATTTATTTTTGCAACTTTAATAATTTATAATAAATAGTTCTTTTATCAGAAAAATACGAATTATATGTCCTATTTATAGGAAATTTAATTCTCTACAACTTTGTAGAAGAAAGTTTTTCCAAATTCCAAACGAAAAGTGACCGAAATCCACATACGGATGATTTTCACACCAAAGTACTGATAAAACATCAACATTAATTTCTCCACATAAAATAAATATTTTCTTATCATATAAATCAATAATTAATTATTCACAAATAATATTACAGAACTGCAATATTGACAACCAGGTCGTTCCTAGGAAAGAGGGGGCATTCCGATAAGGATTTCTCCTTACTGGCGAGCAATTAAATAACCCCTTCTATACAGAACTTTCTTAGACATTGCCAATAATGATATCTAATAATATTATTCAAATAATATGATTTATTGATTTGATAATGAAAAATACTGTACAGTGACAATTATTAAAATAATAATATAAAATATCAAAGTAGCAATTATTGATATAAAATATCAACATATCAATTATTGAATCAATAAAATATTATGCAGTTGTAGCAATTATTGAATCAATAATATAATATATTGAACAGTAATTACTGTAACAATTATTGAGTAAATGCCTTCTTACTAAGAATCAATAATTAAAATTACTGTGCAATACCGTGTGCTACTGTGCAACACTGCGTATTACTGTATTTTAACCACTGGGTATTTCAACAGTTTAACCGTAACAGTTTTACCATTATTTATAAAAAGGTTATTTCTGTCGCTTTCTATATCAGACTGTTATTCCGTTGTGGGGCCCACAAATGGCTGCGCCGTCGTACGAATATTTCCCTACAATAAGAATATTCCACGACCAAACGAATATTCTCCGACAACAATGAATATTTTATAACCACTTCCTTATTTAAAATATTTGCGCATTTTACCCATAACATTTCATATTATCAAATTAACACCTGACTATTTCAAAATAATATATAGAGGAAATTCAATTTTTTTTATTCATAAAAGTTGGGGTCTTACAATCTAGAGTTGGCAGCAGTCGTTTTTGCGTTGAAGATCTGGAGACACTACCTGTATGGGGGAGAAAGTGGAGATTTATACGGATCATAAGAGCCTTAAATATTTTTTTGCTCAAAAGGAACTTAACATGCGGCAACGACGTTGGCTTGAGCTGTTGAAAGATTACGACCATACCATTCAATACCATCCTGAAAAAGCAAACGTGGTAGCTGACACGTTGAGTAGAAGATCATGTGCGGGAACGAGTGCGATGTTGTCAACACAAAGGCCCATTTTGTGTGACTTACAAAGAGTGGAGATAGAGTTCAAGACTCCGGGGACCCACGTAATGATGTCAAGTATACGTGTAAAACTAGCTTTAATTGATAAAGTTAAAGTTGTTCAAGCTACAGACCTGGAGCTGATGAAGATGAAGAAGAAAGTGCAAGAAAGTGCTATTCCAGAAGCAAGAATAGATGAAGAAGGAATACTTCGAGTCAACTCCAGACTTTGTGTTCCTAACGATTCTGATTTGAAGTATAGAATCATGATGGAGGCACACAATACACCGTTTGCAATCCATCCTGGGAGTACCAAAATGTATCGTGATCGTCGACATACATTTTGGTGGAGCAATATGAAAAGAGAGATCACGGAGTTTATCTCAAGGTGTTTAACGTGTCAACGTGTCAAGGCGGAGCATCAAGTGCCAAAGGGTCCATTGCAACCACTTGAGATTCCAAAATGGAAGTGGGAACACATTACCAAGGATTTCATTACGGGTCTGCCTAAGGTTTCTCAAGGCATAGATGCGATTTGGGTTATTATTGATAGATTAACCAAGTCTGCTCATTTCTTGCCAATACGAGAAACTTATTCACTGGAAAGTGTGACAACCCCAAATCCGGGTCCTCTGACCCCGGTCCGGTCGTCACGATCTAACATAAACATCTACCTCTAAACAACATACGATAACTAAAATGCGGAATATAATAAACGTACGTCGTTTATTCAAAAGGTGCTACTAGTCCCAAGATTCGATAACCTTAAATACAAAACATACAAACATACCCTAGAATAGTTAATAGGGTTCATATTACATAACAGTAAATTAATTAAACATAAAGATAAAGTCTGCTCCTTGCAAACTAATCCTACATCTTCCCTTTACCCTTGTCCTTTCCTGAAGTCTCGGGCTTAACTGCAATATAAGTCATGATATAGCAAGAATGAGCAACAAGTTTGCTCAGCAAGTTGAAATACAACAATAAAGGATATATCATGATGAAAGGAATATATCTGATAATGAATTCAACAATATGAATATCGGAAGCAAGAATAATAAGTGCTTTTAGAATAACTGATAGTCAAGTAGACTTTTGAACTATAAAACTCCAACGAAATCAATAGCTGATTGACCCTTTGGTTACTAGCTACAGAATAAGTACTTGAGGGGATCAGCCTCGCGTACGCTATGTATATGCATAACATTCAACTCTGCTGTTTGTATCTTTATACTAGATACCTGGGGTACTCCCCTATATATACAAGGGGTGTTCTTTCAGTCTAAGAATCCTTACCATCAATTGGTTTGGATAGCTTTTATAAAATTTTTATACAATTGTCTGACCGAACAAGGGTTCAGACTCTATCTGACATAGTTCAAGAATTGTAGAACTTTAAATAATGTACAAGTCCAAGACTGTACGAAATCAAGTGCGAATAACAATAATATCGATGTGGAATAATTGTAAAGTAATTAAACCACCTAATAGCATGCTTGGAAATAAAGTTCAAGCTTTAAATAATTAACTGTCAATACGATAATAACCTGCTCAATACAATATGAGAAGGATAGGAACTTGTACAAATAAGAATTAAAGAACTTGCACAACCAAATAGTGAAGTTCGGAGACTTGCCTGATTGCTCAACTACAATTAAGTTCTAGCTTTAATTAAATCTCGCTGAAATAACCTAACATTAATAAGTCGGTATTCCAATTAGCATTTGTAAACTAATACGAGTCTACACTTACAAGAATCTGCTTATCATATCAATCTATCCATAATTCACGTAAGTCAATCTAATCATGTCATAGATTTAATAACTTTAGATTATTTAGTTTCTATGCATCAATATAGACTTGAACACATAATACATCAAGTTACTTATATTTAATCAACATACATGTTTTATGATTATAATTTTTGAAAACCTAGCATGCTCAACGTAATCCTAGTTTAAAGTCATATGCTCTCATGTCGGTAATTTGTATACTTTACATAATACAAGTTCATGCTTCATGTTATCACATAACAAGGTTAAACATAACATACATGCTCATGCGTATACTATACATGTATACTTTAATCCACCTATTTCATGCCTTAGAAATTCATTTTCTATGAATACGTGCATATGTGAAATCTATACGTTAACTCAACGAGGTCCATGTTAATATGCTTATAGGCATAACGAACTCTAATGTACATGCTTGTATGATCAATACGTAATCCACATGGTGATCGATGATATAATCTTTCACGTTCTAAGTTTTTCGTTAAAAAATCACACTAAGCCAATAAGGTATCATAATACATGTTAAGTGCCTTGTGCTCATAACTCATATGTCTTAGGACTCATATATACACCATATATATGCTCTCAAATAGTCAGAATCTAAAAGACATTAACCTTAGCCAAGTTCACTTTGAAAGTTCTTAAGTTTCTTATTTCAAAATCGCTAGAATCTTGCTATCACGTATGCTAGTGTGTGAACACCCTTTAGACTCGCATTTCATGACAATATAAACCACACTATTGTGTTTACAAAATTAGAATGTTCACGTGATACGTCCATGACAAGGTTTACTTTTGAATTACAAGTTTCCCTTTTTTAAAATATATGGTCATGGCATATACGCTTAGCATCAACGAATACATACTTATATCATGTTATTGTACTAATATCTACATTTAAATGATGTTCACAAGCTTGTTTCAATGGTATATCACATGTTAGTATATCACAGCAGCTTAACAGAAGCAGAAAACAAAAACTGGCCACAGGAACCTGCGCAGCTGCGCAGGTTCCAGGTATAAACCCGGCGCAGCTGCGCCGGTGTCCGGCCAATCCAAGAGCAGGTTGTGGCGCAGCTGCGCCGCTGGCCAGTATAATACTGGCGCAGCTGCGCAGGCTGTCGGCCAGACCAGAAGCTAAACTGCTTCGGCAGTTCTGCAAACCCAACTCAGAAATTTTCCTATCAAAATTGTTTCTATCACACCATTTAGCAATTCTAACATGTTTAACATCTTGTATAACACTTAACCAACATATTTCAATCCAATTATCAATAATTACATGCTTAATTCCAAGAATCAAATATTAAGAATTCTACAGAAATCAAAAATGGATTTATACCTCTGTAAATGAACTTGCTGCTAAACAGATTCTGTAATGCTACTATTAGACTTGCAATGTTGCTATAATACTCTTCCTAACTCAAATGAAATCCTCAGCAAATGAAATGAGAAGAAGAGGGGCTCTATTTATAGCCAAATCTTTACATGGTCCATGTTTTTGCTCTCCATTTCAAAATAATAGGAATAAGAAGTGTATGAGGGATAATTGGGAGTAGTTAGAACCCATCATAATGCCCACTTCCCCCATAATTATTGGCTATAATTGATGAATTTGAGAGAAGGAGTAGGCTAGAGTAGCATGTGGGAGTTCACGTGTATGAGAGGAAATTGAGGAGGGCCTCTCATTATGGGACACAATTCTCAGCAACTTGCATATATTAAGTGTAGTATGTACAAACTCTTAAGTTATAAAATGCATGTACACATTATGTATACATATAAGTCCCAATGTACTTTTAATTAGTTAACCCACAATACAATGTATCAATTTGGGTTATACATATGATAACATATAATCCATGTACATTTTCTATTAACACCAAATATAATATAATTGTGTATTGCTCATTATTTCTTACCATAACTGTTATTATTATAATAACTGTTACTATAATAATTATACTAACTTATTGAAATTATTTATCAATTAATAATGTTATTGATATTAATATAAGGTAATGGGGTTATATATTAATGTCTATCATGTTACATAAGCAATAATATGTAACTCACATAATGTAATTAATCATACTATATAGTCTATATATATAATATGTAGACGTATTAATACGTCACCTTGTACTATATATAGTATATAGTTAACTACCATATTTTGTAAGGTTTACTTATCACATGCTTGTATGAAATAATTAATCAAGTAAATATATTATTATTATATTTATTAATCTCTCATTCATTAATTATTATTTATTCATAATAATTGTTAAATCAACACATTATCAAATATTTACTCATAATTGCAATTTATCAATATGATCAACTCTTGACACTATATCCAAATAATTAGAATATTTAATTATTAATAATCCTATCAATTTTTTGATATTAAAGTCTCAGGGCTAGTCCACTAATTTAAATAAACTATTAGTGACTCCCCTTAACCATTTCACCAATTCACATAACCACATAAGGTTTAAATAAACTCACAAAACTAACTCGTTAAAATTAAATCATATATTTAATAAATAAGGAGTTTAAAATTCATGGTCGTTACAGAAAGTCTTGCTCGTATGTACATAAATGAGATTATGAGATTGCATGGCATGCCAGTATCTATAGTTTCAGATCGTGACCCAAGATTCACTTCATGATTTTGGGTTAGTTTGTAGAAAGCTATGGGCACGGATTTACAATTCAGTTTGGCTTACCATCCTCAAACGGACGGCCAATCGGAAAGGAATATTCAAACTCTTGAAGATCTATTGAGACTCTGTGTTCTAGACTTCAAAGGAAGTTGGGATAAGTATTTATCATTGGTGGAATTCTTCTACAACAACAGTTATCAGGCAAGTATAGGCATGACTCCATTCGAGGCATTATATGAACAAAAATGTCGATCTCCAGTATGCTGGGATGAGGTGGGTGAAGCAACATTGTTAGGACCAGAGTTAGTACGTATGACTACGAAAAATATTCAAATGATCCGGCAACATATACAAATGGCACAAGATCGACAAAAGAGTTATGCGGATCTTCATCGACGAGATGTAGAATTTAATGTCAGAGATTATGTATTGTTACGTGTTGCTCCATGGAAAGGAGTTACGAGATTCGGGAAGAGAGGAAAGCTCAATCCATGATTTATTGGTCCATTTAAAATCCTTGACCGAGTAGGAAATGTGGCCTATAGACTCGCCTTACCTCCAAGCATGTCTCGTGTTCATAACGTTTTTCACATATCCATGCTTCGTAAATATGTGAAAGACCTAAACAACATTATTGAGTTAGAACCAGACGAGATAGCCGAAGATTTAAAGTACGAGGAGGTACTTGTCAAGATCTTGGATAAGAAGGAACATATTCTACGCTCAAAGATTATACCTCAAGTTAAAGTTTTGTGGAGGAACTATAATATCGCGGAAATGACCTGGGAGTTAGAATCGAAAATGAAAGCGAGGTATCCTCACCTTTTCGACATACCAGGTATGTACGTCAATTTCGAGGACAAAATTTCACAAGAAGGGGAGGTTGTAAGACCGCAACTTTTATGAATAAAGATTTAATTTTCTTTATACATTATTTTGAAATAGTAAGGTGTTGATTTGATAAATGTGGTAAGTTATGGGTGGTATGTGCAAATTTTACAAAGTAAGCAAATGGTCATAAAATATTCGTTGTGCCGGGGAATATTCTTTTGTCGATGAATATTTGTACGACGGCGCAGTCATTGGTGGACCCCACAATGGAATAATTGTCGAATATAAAAAGCGACAGAAATAACATTTTCACGGCAAAACTTTTACCATTAAACTGTTAAAATACCCGGTGATAAAAATACAGTAATACGCGTTGTTGCATAGTAGTACACGGTATTACACAGTATTTTAAATTATTGGTTCTTACGTAAGAAGTCACTCAGTATTCAATAATTGCTACATAGTTGCTGCATAGTATCTCATATTATTGATTCAATTATTGTCACAGTATCATATGCACAATACTTTAAAGTATCAAATCAATTATTAACACAACATAGTTACTCATATTATTATTATTAGTATTATTGACAATGTCTAGAAAGTTATGTCAATGAAAGGGGTTAGATTATTTAATTGCGCGCTAGTAAGGAGAAATCCTTATCGAAAAGCCCCCTCTTTCTTGGGAACGATCTGGTTGTCAATATTGTGAATTATAATGATGAATGGTTGATAAAAATATTTTCATTGTGTTGGGAATATTAATGTTAGTGGAAATAGACATTTATTTCGATAATAGTTAATTTTCAGATGTTAAATTGACCAAACGAGGAATTAATCGGATAAATGAGCGATTAATGGGTGGTTAACATATGGGACCCACTTATTGATGGATGATAAATGTGAGTGGTTGCAATTAATGCAATTGGTGGGTGGTTGCAGGGGTCAAGATTGATAAACTTGAGGGACTAAATTAAAAATAGAGGTAAAGATGGAGGTACTAAAGTTTAATTAACCAACCTTTTTCTAGCCTATAAATAGCAAGCTAATTTCATTCATTTCTCACCATTCTTGGAGAACAAAGTTATACTAGTTAGAGAAATTATAGAGAGAGAAAGAAGAAGAGTATTCTGCTACTACACTATTTCAATATCCAATTTTCTACTGAGGTAAGTGATAAGTAGGTTTTATACCTACTTATTGGATATCAACTTGCTATGATTATGGCTTAAACTCAAGCATTTTATTGTCTTTTAATGAGTTTTATCTTTGTTTTGCATATCTTAGGCAGGAAACTCAAAAGAGCAGGAAATGGCATGATAATGGGCAAAATGGCATGGACTTGGCAAAAAGGCAGGTGGGATGGCATCAGATAGCTTGGCATGAAGATGGTTTGAGGTGAGGGGCATGTGATGATGGCCTCAAAGTAGCATTGTGAAGGAGCAAGAAGCAGTAAAAGAAAGAGCAAAGGATTGCACAAGAAAGCAGCCACAACCAGATTGCACCAGCAGCAAAAAAGTGCTCGTGCGGCCGCGCCAAGAAAGCAAGGAAAGTCCGCGCGCCCACGCCGAGTTCTAGAACCAGAGGACTGCTCGCGCGCGGCCGTGCCACCAATAAGTCTAGAGCCTGCGCACCCGCGCCGGTCAAAGATGCTGAACTTTAGTTTATTTTACTAAGTGTAATCGTTTATAAGGCTTGTGGGTTGCATTTGAACGGATACTTATCACTTCTCAGACTTAACATTCTATTACTAAGTTCCTATTTCTAGGGTTTAGAGAGCTTGAGGGTTTTGGAAGCTTCATTTCTTTTTCCTTCTTGCTCTAGTATCATTTACATTTTCTAGGGTTCTCTTTGGTTTGGTTTGTGGTCTGAACTTGAGCATTGAAGGCTCCTACTAGAAAAAGAGAACCACCAAGATTTGCATTTCCATTCTCTCTACTCTCTTTCTTTCATAGTTGTTTAAATGCTTGGTTTAAATCCCATAATGGTTTGTGGTTCAGAGATGAACAAACTACCATTATGGGATTCTAATGGATTTTATTGCTTAGTCTAGGGTTTTATGCCTCTTTGAAATGTATGGATGAAAATGTATGGTTTCCCTAGCATGGTTGCTTTGTATGTTTAGATGCTTGATCAACATCTATTGGAATTGTTTATATGGACTTGAAAAATGAAGTGTAAACTTAGAATTTGCCATGCTAGCATATGTTCATGAAACTTGCACTCGATAAGTTTTGTGATTCGTAATCCAGATAAAAATAAACTATATTGCCAAATGTAGTCTATTGGGGGACTGATATAGCTTGTAAATCACATAGACATATAGTGGTTTAGGTTTTATTGCTATTCATGTGATTTCTATCTCTTTTG
Source organism: Panax stipuleanatus (assembly GCA_020205555.1). Classification (NCBI taxonomy): domain Eukaryota; kingdom Viridiplantae; phylum Streptophyta; class Magnoliopsida; order Apiales; family Araliaceae; genus Panax; species Panax stipuleanatus. Next base: position 20,454,652 of record CM035115.1, read on the forward strand.
TGGATATTATATGATATGGACTGGGTTTATTGAAAAATAGCCCTGTCTCACATTCGTGCTCCCGGCTAGCATTCCTATGTGATTATTTATACTTAACTTGAGGTGTTGTTAATCTAGATGATGCAATAGAGGAAGTTAAGATCCCATATTTCTCTAATTTGAACCCCTCGTCTGTTAATTAGTTAAGTTCATTTTAAAACCAGTCTAGTTATTTAAAGAATACTTTGATACACGTTTGAGTAGACAAAAATAACCATAGGACTGTTTCATGATAATTTAAGCCTGACTCCTTTCTCCGTTGGAACGATCTCGACTTATCGAATTTATTACTTGTCGACCGTGTATACTTGCACGTGTTTTGTGCCCATTTTTGTGAACACCAAAACGGCGCAACAAGTTTTTGGCGCCGTTACTTGGGATAGTTGTTAGTTTATTACTATTGACATCATTTTTTGCTAGATTTGACTGACTTGAACAAATCTCTTCTTATCTCATTTTTAACTTTATCTTTAATTGTGTTTCAGGTACTTGTGGGTAGTTTTTGCAAACACGATCAACCAATCCTGAGTTAGTGCCTCTGTAATAGAACATTAATGGCAGAGGTTGGAGAGCAAACACTAGAAACACCAACCCACAAGGAGAACCTGAACGACCCGAGCAAATGGTCGAAGAACAGAGGGCCGATAATAGAGCCTTAAGGAACTACTCCATACCCAAAATTACTGATCTGCAATCCAGCATAGTGCGGCCAGCTATAGCTACAAATGTGACATCCCGAATTTTTAAGAATTAATAAATGAGAATTTAATAAATAAAATTCTTATTTTAAGATGTTTAAGTACGAGTATGTGTGTATGTGTTATATATTGTAAAATATGTGATTTGGTGTGAAGAGAATTTATATATTTATTAAATTAAATAAATATATTAATTGAATTATTTATTGAGTTAAATAAATGATTATGTGATTATTATAGAGTAATTTAATTAAGTGTTATATGTTAATTAAATGAATATTTGGTATTTAATTTAATTGACATAATGATTTTATGTTATAGTTCTAATTTAATTGGGATAATTAAATTAGATGAGTTATGTGGTGAGAGTAACATGAAATTATAATTAGTGAGTAATTATAATTATGTGATAATTTTATGTGATTAATTGATGTTAAACTTTTAATTAATTAAATTAATGTTGAGTTTTAATTAGTTAAAGGATAACATTAAAAAGTAAGTGTTAAAATGATTTATTAAAAGAGTTTTCAAAACTATTTTCCAAAACAAGGCCCTAGCACCGTTTTTAAATTCGTTTTGCCAAACAGGGCCTTAACTATTAAAACCTGTTTTTAAAATGATGAGTTTTACCAAACAAGGCCTTTGTACTTGTTTAATCTTATTTCTTCCAAACAATGCCTTAAACTCAAGAAGTTAGTTTTTAAAAAATAATGTGGTTTTGCCAAACATGGCCTTGGGCTTTTCAAATTTTGTAACCTATGTAATAAGTGGTAGTTAGTATAGCAATTAGTATATTATTTATTAGCTATATTAATAATATAAGTTACATATATTGTATATGTATATTGTATATTGTATAATATATGCTAAGTTAAAAGATACGTTAGTTTTCTAAAAGCCTAAGTCTAAACAAAACAAAGAAAGAAGAAGAAGAGGGTTAGAGAGAATAGTCAGAGAAGAAGAAGAGAGAAGAGGAAGAAAAGCTTGAGAAGGCAAGAGAGGATCATTATTTTCATCATCTCTCTCTTAAGTCAAAACTAGTAAGGTTATAATTTTAACCCTAGAATTAATTCATATGTGTTGTGTTTTTTTCTTTATCAAATTAGGTTTTTACAATCATAAAATTATGTATATATGGTGTTCATATGTTTTTTATATGTAATTGTATGCCATGAAAGGGTTTTCAAAATCAATTGTTGTAAAAACATATTTTCAAAGCATATTCTTCTATGTTTTCATGGTTTTAGAATTCTATGTGGAAGTCTCTTTGTGAAACTTCATAATTTTGTTATGAGAATGGGATATGTATGTATATATATATATATATATATATATATATATTACATGAGAGTTTCATAGTTGTTTAAGAATTTCAATTCACAAGTATATGATGAACACCATGAAATTCATGTTCATAGTGTTAGATTATGGAATTATGTTGAAAATTCTTTAAATCCTTGATGTGAGAATGAATTATGTGTAATATGTGATATAACATGATTATATATGAGTTATATGGTTGTTCTAGCAATTCAATCCATGAATTTTTGATAAACAATAGGAAGTGTGTTCATAGTGATTCTCGGTGAAGTAATTTCTGAAAAATAACTTTTGAAACTATCAAAATTGATGTTGATTATGAGTTATTGTTAAAATTGATTAAGTATTATGTTAGTATGTTAAGAATAGAAGTGATTACAGTTGGAATCACTTGAATTGATTGAAAAACGAGTTCGTAGTAGCAATTTCCGTCAAGAACGCTTAAAATTGTGTTTTTCTTCGAATTCCATGAAATCTTGGTTGTGATTATGTGTTTATATGAAATTTTTATGTTATGAGCATGTTAATAAGCTTAAAATATTGTTTGTCACATGTTTCATGTTTATCATGTTGGGAAAATTCGAATTCGGTGTGACGGAATAAGCCAAATTGGCATATTTCTCCACCAGTTCGCGACCCAGCACCTCCACCAGCCCCTGGACCCGCCCCAGCGGGTGTTTATGCCTTGGGGGACCCGCCCCAGTGGGTATACTTGCTGCCCGGGGTAGTTTAGTTGTCATAATGCAAAACTGTTTTGACCTCTGTTACTAAAACGGCCATAACTTTTTCATACGAACTCCGATTGAGGCGATTCAAGATGATTCGGAACGAGCACGAGTAGACCTACAACTTTTGTGTTTTTGACTTTTTGATTTGAGGTCGTTATCTAGGGTCAAAATGGTCATGTTTGGGACTGATGCGTATTCTGAGGCAATCGGAGGGCGTCGGTCATGCGCATACACAAGTATAGTGCTGTCGACGATATTAGATGTTGTTATAAGTTATAAAACATGAATGTTAGTAAAAATATAATTATGTTTAACTTGAAATGTAATTTGATTGACGTAAGATGTAATTATAATTGGTTAATTATGTGAAATGTAATATGATTATGTGAGGTGATTAAATTACGTGGTGATTAATTATTAACTTATTAGTTAATGAAGAATGAGTTGATCTTAATTGGTTAACTAACAATGAAGATTAGATATGTAATAATTATACATATGATTTGACAGCGAGTGTCAAACGAGTGAATGGAAGAGAGTTACGAAGTGTAAATTAGAAAGTGTAAATTAGAATTTACTTAGATGTTTGATAAGCGTTGCTAAGTGACTAATAATTGATGCATATGGTGATACGTTATGTAGGATCATGAAGCAGATTATATTAAGCAGATTTTCGGTAATTGGTAATCCACGAACAAGGCAAGTCTTTCGGTTCCTACTTGTCTACGTGAATTTGATGAACTGTTTTAAATTGCAAGCGAGCATGGTATGTTATACATGTTGTAATCATGAAATGTCAAAGTCAATTTATGACTACACTATTTGGTTAAATAATGTTGATTGAGTATGGAACTCAATCTTTATATTTGTTATGTGAATTAAAGCATGTATGCCATGTTACTTTAATTATTATGAGATTTATGTTGAGCATGTTTATTATGTGATACGTGATGCATGAAAACTGTTAGAACTTGCTGAGCTGTCGAGCTCACTCTTGCAAATAACCATTTTGCAGGTCAAGGATGCAAGGTAAAGATACGTGTTAAGTGATTTATAGAGATCAATGTTCAAGAATATTAGTTATGTTCAATTTCAAATTGTAGTTAATGTTTTGAATGAAATATGTCGCTGAGCTATAAGTAGAGTTATCCAATGTAAATGGATATTGTTTTATTATGTAAGAGTTTATATAGTCATTTTGTTGTAACGATTCATGATATAGATTTGAATCGAAGAGATGTAATATAAAGGTTGCGATTCAGGGCAATATAGAAAGAAAGTTTATAAAAGTTTTAAATATTTCGCATTTTTAGTGATTTTTAATATCGAATAATGATGTAATGAGAGATTAAAGTTGTATTATTAACGATCGAGAAGGAGAATATTATTGTATGAATTTTGGGGTAACAAATACTTTCGAGATTAAACCAGGAACACTGCAGATGGTTCAAAACACTGTCCAGTTTGGGGGTGCTGCTTCAGAAGACCCAAATGAGCATATCTTGAGCTTCATAGAGATATGAGACACATTTAAATTCAACAATGTTTCGGATGATGCAGTGAAACTTCGATTATTCCCATTCACCTTGAGGGATAAGACGAAGAGTTGGTTGCACTCATTACCCTCAGGATCAATCACCACGTGGGAAGACTTAGCCCATAAATTTCTAACCAAATTCTTCCCCATGGCTAAGAATGCTTCCATGAGGAGTGCTTTGAGTCAGTTTGCACAGTAGCAAGGGGAATCGTTGTATAAAGCATGGGAACGCTATAAAAAAATGCTCAGGAAATGCCCGCACCATGGAATGCCTGACTGGATGGTGATAAATTCGTTCTACAATGGTTTGGGGTGGCAGTCAAGGCCTATCATTGATTTCGCATCAGGAGGAGCCCTTTGGGCCAAGGACTATCCGCAAGCTTATGAGCTAATTGAAACTATGGCGGCCAACGAATATCAGAATCCAACAGCAAGAATGGTTCAACCTAAGGTGGCCAGAGTATTGAATTTTGATGCAATCACAACATTGTCAGTACAAATGGCAACAATGATCAAGAAGATAGATTCTATGGCTGAGAGTAGAGTTCAGCAAGTTGCATTTGTATGTGAGTTGTGTGCCAGAGCACACCCGACTGAGTAGTGTGCCATCACTACCGAGTCGGTCCAGTTTGTCAGCAACTACCAACAACCATAGAATCAGTTCCCAAACTCCTACCATCCAAATAATCGAAACCATCCTTACTTCAATTGGAGCAACAACCAAAATGCCCAACAGCCTCAAACATCTCAACAAACTCCATACCATACACCACAACAACAAAATCAATACCAACCTCCTCCTCAACAACAACAACAACAAACATACCAAAATGCCTATCATTCCCAATATCAACCCTACCAACCAAAGTCTCAGCCACAGCAGTCCCAACAGCAGTCCCAATAGCAGTATGCACCGAGACAATCACACCCACCTAGATTTCATCAACCTCAACAACAACAACAATATCACTCAGATCCCGCACCTCAGCAAGAGAAGAGATCTGAAGTGGAAGAATTGATGCTGAAGCATATGGCTACTACTGAGATGATAATGAAGAGCCAAGCGGTGGCAATTAAGAATTTGGAAACCCAGATGGGCCAAATGGCCAATTCGATCAACAACAGACCACAAGGCACTCATCCAAGCAGTACAGAAACGAATTCAGGGAGACGAGATGGCAAAGAACAATGCCAAGCCATTTCACTAAGGCTTGGGAAGCAGCTTGAAAATCTGGGGACTGGCGCGATCGCGCCTGTGACACCCCCAAATCCGGATACTTCGTTTCCACATGATTTGGTGTTCACTGTCTATCTATAACATACCTTTACCCAATATATCTCAAAATGAATTACAACCTTAATTCAAAATAATAAAATCTCCCTTAAAACAAGGATTACAACGTTCTCAAAACTCAATCACAGGGTTAATCTAACCTTGACATAAACAATAAAGTGCGAAATACAAACATGACCTAAAATTATTACAATCATTTTAAAATAATTAAATAAATCTTCACTTGTTCATCTTTCCCTTGCCTTTACTCGTAGACGGGGCATCAACGTTATCAACTTTAACTGCAATTGTTATTTAATGCAAGAGTGAGCAAACAACAGCTCACTGGAGTTTAACAATAATAAATACATGAAAGAAGATCTTTACAAAGATCTGAATAACTTAGCTTGCTTCAACAATAAAGAATTCAATAATAATTCTCTATCAATATCAAAATTCGAATATAGAATTTATCTGAGAGTCATAAAACCTTTGAACTCTTAAACTTAAACTTAAACTTAAAGCATTTAAAATAATAAACTGGATCTTACTTGAACAATAAGTCAAGATCTCTTCGATTAAGTAAATAATTGTTCAGTACATAAATGAAAAGGACATTCTCAACAATGAAAATATGAACATCAAAGAACTTGCATAGAAATAGCGAGTTTAGGGTTTAGAAGACTTGCCTTAAGCGCAAGCTACTTAACACAATTCACGTACTTTAATACTTCTTACACATATATATTAAGTCACAAAAACTTAAATTAGTTAACACATAACTAATTCACATAAGTGGTTAACCCTCATGGTTAACTCACTCTAATTAAATAAATAATCAACTATCACATAATTAATTACATCATACACATACTCACATAATTAAATTAATTATGTATTTAAGCTAAATTATAATTAAACAATTATAATTTAAACACTTAATCTAATTATAATTACTCAATTATAATAACCTCTTAAATTATCTAAATTTCATAATTAATAGTTAATTAAACTATATCATGCATTATAATTACACAATTTATAATTAATCATGTATTTATCAATTATAATTTATAATAATCATGCATTTATTAAATTATAATTACATAAATTATAATTTAAACTAACATCTAATTGATTAAAATAAATCAACTTCTATACATTATAATTTCACAAAATTATAATTTAAATTAAACATTTACTCTTAATTATAATTAATCAAATTATAATTAAGTAACTTATTTTATAATTAAACAATTATATCTTATAATTTAAATACTATATTAAGTTTTCAAAACTTTCTTTTTCACGAATTATGAAATTATCAACTTCATGTTAATACCTATTATAGCAGCTAGATACATGCTCATTATCTTAGCAAAAATGTAATAGAAACATAACAACACACTGCACACTTGACTAAAACTCACTGCCACTGCACTGTGCACGGCGCAGCTGCGCAGCCAGCAGCCTTGGTACCGGCGCAGCTGCGTAGGGGTCAAAATTGGGAAAATCAAGCGGCGCAGCTGCGCAGCAACTCGGCCAGATGCAGACAGCCACACTTCTCTGCTTTACCGAACATCCCATACAAGCCAACAAATGAAAAATTACAGTAACGTAGCCATTGTAACTCCATACATAAGCAATAATACATAACAATACATGTTTCTACAACATAATAACCATCTAAATAATGATAATCACAAGTTTTAAAATCCAATTTGGCCATTTTCATGAAAACTCATTTTTTCTCAAAAATAATCTACTCTCCATCAATTCGAACTTATATATATGCATTATATACGAAGTTGAAGATAGCATCAAGTAATTACTTAATAAGCATATTAACACATACCAATTGCATGAATTTCTCAATTAAAATTAACCACACTCATGAAATTCCATATGAACTCATATAAATATAAATTTTCTGTTAAAATATATTTCTACTATAATTTGATTTCTAAAAATCCCTGATAACGACATACAATTCATATAATAACCATTATAAACACAATTTATATATGTACATCATATTTGTATAACTTTCATGCTAAATCATATACGCAGAGAACTCATATTCATGAATATTATAAAGAAAACACATAGAAATATAAAAAAATTGAAATAATACCCTTTTTGCTTAATGATTGAAGAAGAAGATGATAGTGATTCCCTTCAAGCTTCTCAAGCTTTATCTTTTCTTTCTCTTCCTCTTCTCTCTATCTTCTTCTCTGTTATTTTTCCTGCTCTTTCTCTCTTTCTTTTCTTAGTTTCTCTAACTGACTAACTCTAAACTAACGTAACTTAGTGTATATACAATATACATATAATTATAGAATATATAACTCCTAATATAATTACATCTACTAATTACTAATTAATACATAGGTTACAAAAATTTTGAATTTAAATATCCACAAGCCTTGTTTGGCCAAAACAGAATTATTTTTAAAAATATTTTATTAGCTAAGGCCTTGTTTGGAAAATATATTTACAATTCTTTTTCTTTATTTTAACAAATCATTTCAACTCATACCTTAATGTCATATTTTAATCAATTAAATATTAATCAACTAATTTAATCAATTAAAATCTAACATCAATTAATCACATAAAATTGTCAGATAATTATAATTACTCGCTTATTATAATTCATGTAACACTTCATCACATAATTCATCTAATTCAATTTTCTCAATTAAATTAGAACTATAATATAAAATTAATATACATTAATTAAATAAATATTACACATTCATTTAATTAATATATAACACTTAATTAAATCACTCCATAAATCACATAATTTATTTATTTAACTCAATAAATAAATCACATAAAATATTTATTTAAATCAATTAATATTTAAAATTATTATATAAAATCACAATCGTTACAATCTTCCCTCCTTAAAAGGATTCTGTCTCCAGAATCACACATAAAAATTTCCCGTCTATTACATTCTTCCCTCCTTAAAAAGATTCTGTCCCTAGAATCAGTATATAAGGGGTTACACACAACTAAGCAAATAAATACAGATAAGATTTCATCATAACATCTTCAAGTTCCCACGTAGCTTCTTCAGCACTGTGGTTCCTTTAGATTACCTTAACATAAGGTATCACTTTATTCCTAAGTACTTGTTCCTTTCTATCAACTATTTGAACAGGCACTTCTTCATATGTTAAGTCCTTATCAAATTGCAAAGGTTCATACTCTATCATATGTTTATAATCGTGCTTGTAAGGTCTTAACACATAAATATGACAGACGTTATGTATATTTTCGAGCTCCGGAGGTAATGCAATCTCGTAAGTCACCTCGCCCACCTTTCGTAATACCTCAAAAGGTCCAATAAATCTGGGACTCAGCTTTCCCTTCTTACCAAATCTAATCTTTCCCTTCGAGGGAGAAACTTTCAGGAACACGAAACTTCCTAATAAGAATTCTCGTTTTTGTCGATGAAGATCGGCATACTTCTTTTGTCTGTCTTTAGCAGCAATTAATCTCGTTCTGATCAGCTTCACAATTTTAGCGATTTGTTGTACCAATTCTGGTCCCAACAATTGACGTTCACCGACTTCATCCCAGCACAAAGGAGTTCTGCATTTTTTACCGTATAATGTTTCGTAAGGCGGCATGTCAATACTCGCATGATAACTATTGTTGTAGGCGAACTCCACCAATGGTAGATGATCCTCCCAGCTTCCTTTGAAGTCCATCACACAAGCTCTCAGCATATCCTCTAGCGTCTGAATCGTTCTCTCGCTCTGTCCATCAGTCTGAGGATGATACGCTGTACTCATTCGCAATTGCGTTCCCAGACATTCTTGCAAATGCTTCCAGAAATTTGACGTAAAACGTGGATCTCTATCGGACACAATCGACACCGGAACACCATGTCGAGAAATAATTTCCTTCACGTATAGCTTCGCTAGCTTATCCAGGTTGTACTTAACCCTGATCGACAGAAAGTGGGCTGACTTCGTCAGTCGATCCACTATAACCCATATCACATCAAATCCCTTCTGAGTCGTTAGAAGACCTACCACGAAATCCATCGTGATGTGCTCCCACTTCCACTCTGGAATTTCTAACGGTTGTAGCAAACCACTAGGTCTCTGGTGTTTTGTTTTAACTTTCTGACACGTTAAGCATTTCGCAACACATTAAGCCACATCTCTCTTCATATTCGGCCACCAGAAATGATGCCTGAGATCTTGTTACATCTTCGTACTCCCGGGGTGAATAGAATATCTAGAACTATGAGCTTCGCTCAGAATCTCCTCTTTAACCCCAGGTACTGTTGGTACCCAGATTCTACCTTCAAACCGTAACAGACTTTCATTATCGATCTTGAACTTAAACTCTTCGCCATCGGTTATCCTTTTCAGAATCTTCTCACATTCTTCATCGTGAAGTTGTGCTTCTTTCACTTTGTCTACTAGAGTAGAACCAGTGGTTACTTGAAACAACATGTCATCCGATTCCTTCGGAAACTTTACCTCCAACTCCAATCTAGCCATATGTTCTATTAACCGATCCTAATCAGTTAACACGTTCAGCTTCTCCCGACCTTTTTTGCTCAAAGCGTCGGCAACAACGTTAGCTTTACCCGGATGGTAAAGTATCTCGCAACCGTAGTCTTTAATCAGTTCCAACCATCTTCTTTGGCGCATATTCAAATCCTTCTGGGTAAATATATACTTTAGACTCTTGTGATCTATGTATATTTCACACTTTTCTCCATATAAGTAGTGCCTCCAAATCTTTAGGGCAAACACTACTGCCGCCAATTCTAGATCATGGGTCGGATACCCCTTCTCGTAGTCCTTCAGCTGACGTGACGCATAGGCAATGACTTTGCCGCTCTGCATCAACACACAACCTAATCCTTTATGTGAGGCATCGCTATATATTACGAAATTCCCCGAACTATCCGGTAAGGACAATACAGGCGCAGTACTCAGCCTCTTCTTCAGCTCTTGAAAACTTTCCTCACATTTCTCCGTCCAAACAAATTTAACCATTTTACGAGTTAAATTTATCAACGGAGTTGCGATTCTAGAAAAGTCTTGGATAAATCTACGGTAATAACCTGCCAATCCCAAGAAACTCCTCACTTCAGATGGCGTCTTCGGCTGTTCCCAGTTCATAACAGCTTCAACCTTCGACGGATCTACCGGAATACCATCCTTGTCAATCACGTGACCAAGAAATTGCACACGTTCCAACCAAAATTCGCACTTCAAGAATTTAGCGTAAAGCTTCTCTCGTCTCAGGGCTTTTAAGGTTAGTCGTAAGTGTTCAGCATGCTCCTCCTCGGTCTTAGAATAAACCAGGATGTCATCTATGAATACTACCACGAACTTGTCCAGAAATGGCTTGAACACCTTGTTCATTAGGTCTATAAATGCAGCTGGGGCATTCGTGAGACCAAATGACATCACCAAGAACTCGTAATGACCATATAAAGTCCTAAACGCCGTTTTCGGTATATCTTCCTTCCTCACCTTCAATTGATGATATCCGCTTCTCAAATTAATTTTTGAGAAGTACTTCGCACCCTTCAGTTAATCAAACAAGTCATCGATCCTAGGTAAAGGATACCTATTCTTGATCGTAACTTTATTCAACTCCCTATAATCAATGCAAAGATGCATCGATCCATCTTTCTTCTTAACAAACAAAACAGGCGCTCCCTACGGTGAAACGCTGGGTTGGATATACTTCTTGTCTAGCAATTCTTGCAGTTGAACCATCAGTTCCTTCATCTCGACTGGAGCCATTCTGTACGGAGCCTTTGAAATAAGAGCAGTTCCCTGCTCTAAATTGATCACGAACTCTGTCTCCCTATCTTGCGGAAGTCCTGGCAATTCGCTCGGAAAAACGTCCACAAACTCCTTAACTACCGATATCTCCTCCACCTTCGGGCTTTCCTTACGCGTATCTACTATGTAGGCTAGTTATCCCACACAGCCCTGCGTCAGAAGTTTCTTGGCTTGCATAATCGTCAGACAACTCGCTTGTCTAGGCGATTTGCTACCATAGAACACTAACTTCGACGGAGTCGTAAGGTTTACCGACTTCTTCTGACAGTCGATTATCGCCCCATGGTTGAACAACCAATCCATACCCAGTATGACGTCAAATTCCCCAAGTTTAATCGGAATCAAATCTACTCTAAGCTCCTGACCCTTATTGTCCAGTCTACAGCTCTTATAAACACACCTAACAGGAATAACTTCCCTATTCACAATCTCTATATTCAAGGGGTAAACTAACTCTTCTACAGGTAAGTCTAAGGTTTTAGCAAAATCATCAGCTATGAATGAACAAGTAGCACCTGAATCAAATAATACATATGCATTTATACTATTGACCTGAATAATACCTGACACCATGTCTTTTGATTGCATAGCATCCTGCACCGTCATATTGAATGTCCGTGCAGTGGGTCGAACAGCTTGTAATGGTGCAGCGATAGTCACGGAACTGCCGCTTCCATTCCCTCCACTCCCTGTTGACCCTGCTGCCAGCTTTGCCAGTTCAAATTAAGCAGCATCTCTATCAACCTCCATATGTATCAGGTTCCACTGTGCATCTCCTAGGTCACTTGCCATTTCCTCGATCGTCTCGTCCCGCTGCTGGATGGTTTCTTCGAGATCTCCTACTCGTCCATGAAGCTCCATATTGCTATCGTAGACTGCCTCGTACATCTCAGCACTAGTAGAGTGAGGTGAGAATTCCTCTTCGGGATCCTCTTCCTCCTCTTCAGACTCGTCCTCGTTCTCTTCTTCTGGAATAGGTGTCAGCTCACGCTCCTGACCAGCTATGGTGATCACTGGAGATGGCTCTCTCCTAACCAGCTGCTCCCAGACAACATGTATGTCACGGGGCTCCTCCTCTCTAGGCACCTGAAGCACATCCTCTCTAACCAAACTAGGTTCTCCACGTTCGACATCCTGACAAAAGAATTTTTAAAGTTCATTATTACGTGACATCGAATCGACACTCTTCGAATAATATAATGTAAACATATAGCACATAAGGTAGTTTATTATCATTTACCTATCACACCTATCTTTTCGATCTTATCATAAGGCTACTACCTAAGGTTTTTCCCCACCTAAGGTTTCATAACCTACGGTTTTGATACCAACCTGTGACACCCCCAAATTCGGGTACTTCGTTTCCACATGATTTGGTGTTCACTTTCTATCTATAACATACCTTTACCCAATATATCTCAAAATGAATTACAACCTTAATTCAAAATAATAAAATCTCCCTTAAAACAAGGGTTACAACCTTCTCAAAACTCAATCCCAGGCTTACTCTAACCTTGACATAAATAATAAAGTGCGGAATAAAAATATGACCTAAAATTATTACAATCATTTCAAAATAATTAAACAAATCTTCACTTTTTCATCTTTCCCTTGCCTTTACTCGTAGACGGGGCATCAACGTTATCAACTTTAACTGCAATTGTTATTTAATGCAAGAGTGAGCAAACAACAGCTCACTGGAGTTTAACAATAATAAATACATGAAAGAAGATCTTTACAAAGATCTGAATAACTTAGCTTGCTTCAACAATAAAGAATTCAATAATAATTCTCTATCAATATCAAAATTCGAATATAGAATTTATCTGAGAGTCATAAAACCTTTGAACTCTTCTTGTCCTAAGTTATAAATATTTCTATTTAAACCTTTAACAGTCAATAAGACTATGGACCTCAACTCGTACATAGGGGGATCAGCCCTTTGTACCATGTATTGTGCACAAACATCTTAACGCTATGCATACTAACCTCCTCTAATAATTAGGGTTGTTCAACTCAGTAATTTGAATTCAAGTCCGCACCAAAGAAAGTTTGGTTTAGATAAGTTTACAATGGTAATTTAGAATTTACGTTCATCAACTAAGGATTAGTTGAATCGACTTTCAATAATTCATAAATAAAAGAATTATGAATTAACATATGCTTTAGAAGTAAACTTAAAGCATTTAAAATAATAAACTGGATCTTACTTGAACAATAAGTCAAGATCTCTTCGATTAAGTAAATAATTGTTCAGTATAGAAATGAAAAGGACATTCTCAACAATGAAAATATGAACATCAAAGAACTTGCGTAGAAATAGCGAGTTTAGGGTTTAGAAGACTTGCCTTAAGCGCAAGCTACTTAACACAATTCACGTACTTTAATACTTCCTACACATATATATTAAGTCACAAAAACTTAAATTAGTTAACACATAACTAATTCACATAAGTGGTTAACCCTCATGGTTAACTCACTCTAATTAAATAAATAATCAACTATCACATAATTAATTACATCATACACATACTCACATAATTAAATTAATTATGTATTTTAGCTAAATTATAATTAAACAATTATAATTTAAACATTTAATCTAATTATAATTACTCAATTATAATTACCTCTTAAATTATCAAAATTTCATAATTAATAGTTAATTAAACTATATCATGCATTATAATTACACAATTTACAATTAATCATTTATTTATCAATTATAATTTATAATAATCATGCATTTATTAAATTATAATTACATAAATTATAATTTAAATTAACATCTAATTGATTAAAATAAATCAACTTCTATACATTATAATTTCACAGAATTATAATTTAAATTAAACATTTACTTTTAATTATAATTAAGCAAATTATAATTAAGTAACTTATTTTACAATTAAACAATTATATCTTATAATTTAAATACTATATTAAGTTTTCAAAACTTTCTTTTTCTCGAATTATGAAATTATCAACTTCATGTTAACACATGTTATAGCAGCTAGATACATGCTTATTATCTTAGCAATAATGTAATGGAAACATAACAACACACTGCACACTTGACTAAAACTCACTGCCACTGCACTGTGCACGGCGCAGCTGCGTAGCCAGCAGCCTTGGTACCGGCGCAGCTGCGCATGGGTCAAAATTGTGAAAATCAAGCGCGCAGCTGCGCTGCTCCTGGCCTTGTTGCCGGCGTAGCTGCGCAGCAACTCGGCCAGACGCAGACAGCCACACTTCTCTGCTTTACCGAACATCCCATACAAGCCAACAAATGGAAAATTACAGTAACGTAGCCACTGTAACTCCAAACATAAGCAATAATACATAACACAACATGTTTCTACAACATAATAACCATCTAAATAATGATAATCACAAGTTTTAAAATCCAATTTGGCCATTTTCATGAAAACTCATTTTTTCTCAAAAATAATCTACTCTCCATCAATTCGAACTTATATATATGCATTATATACGAAGTTGAAGATAGCATCAAGTAATTACTTAATAAGCATATTAACACATACCAATTGCATGAATTTCTCAATTAAAATGAACCACACTCATGAAATTCCATATGAACTCATGTAAATATAAATTTTCTGTTAAAATATATTTCTACAGTAATTTGATTTCTAAAAATCCTTGATCATGACATACAATTCATATAATAACCATTATAAACACAATTTCTATATGTACATCATATTTGTATAACTTTCATGCTAAATCATATACGCAGAGAACTCATATTCATGAATATTATAAAGAAAACACATAGAAATATAAAGAAATTGAAATAATACCCTTTTTGCTTAGATGATTGAAGAAGAAGATGATAGTGATTCCCTTCAAGCTTCTCAAGCTTTATCTTTTCTTTCTCTTCCTCTTCTCTCTATCTTCTTCTCTGTTATTTTCTCTGCTCTTTCTCTCTTTCTTTTCTTAGTTTCTCTAACTGACTAACTCTAAACTAACGTAACTTAGTGTATATACAATATACATATAATTATAGAATATGTAACTCCTAATATAATTACATATACTAATTACTAATTAATACATAGGTTACAAAAAAATTGAATTTAAATATCCACAAGCCTTGTTTGGCCAAAACAGAATTTATTTTTAAAAATATTTTATTAGCTAAGGCCTTGTTTGAAAAATATATTTAAAATCCTTTTTCTTTATTTTAATAAATCATTTTAACACATACCTTAATGTCATATTTTAATCAATTAAATATTAATCAACTAATTTAATCAATTAAAATCTAACATCAATTAATCACATAAAATTATCACATAATTATAATTACTCGCTAATTATAATTCATGTAATACTTCATCACATAATTCATCTAATTCAATTTTCTCAATTAAACTAGAACTATAATATAAAATTAATATACATTAATTAAATAAATATTACACATTCATTTAATTAATATATAACACTTAATTAAATTACTCCATAAATCGCATAATTTATTTATTTAACTTAGTAAATAAATCACATAAAATATTTATTTAACTCAATAAATATTTAAAATTTTTATATAAAATCACAATCGTTCCAGCGCCCCAGTAAGAAGGAAACCCGGCACTAGCGTGCCCAAGTACAGAAATTTCTGATACAGTTTTGTAAGATGGGAAAGATGTGGGACATGCAATTGAGCCAGAAAAAGAAGTCACCAATGAGAAAACCAATGTTCCACCACAAGTAATCTACCCTCCTGTACCATACCCACAACGAATACAAAAGCAGAAACTGGATAAGCAATTTGCCAAGTTTTTGGATGTTTTCAAGAAACTACAAATCAATATTGCCTTTTGTCGAAGTGTTGGAGCAAATGCCAAGCTACGCAAAGTTTATGAAGGGGATACTATCAAGGAAGAAGAGGTTAGAAGACTATAAAACAGTGGCCTTGACAGAGGAGTGCAGTGCCGTCTTATAAAGGAAACTACCTCCAAAGCTTAAGGATCCAGGGAGCTTCACAATTCCTGTTCTATTGGGGAGTTGTCCTTCAACAAGTGTCTATGCGACTTGGGGGAAAGCATTAATTTGATGCCACTATCGGTGTTCACTCAATTGGGTTTGTCGGCTCCTAAATCGACAAACATATCTTTGCAGCTGGCCGATAGATCCATCACCTACCCCAGAGGCATTATTAAAGACGTGTTGGTGAAAGTAGACAAGTTCATATTTCCTGCAAAATTTATAATTCTGGATTTTGAGGAAGACAAGAACATTCCAATTATTCCAGGGAGACCGTTTCTAGCCACCTGGAGAACGCTCATAGATGTACAAAAGGGAGAATTGACTATGAGGGTTCAAGCCCAAGAGGTGACGTTCAATGTCTTTAAGGCTATGAAGTTTCCCACAGATGAGGAAGACTGTTTCAGAATTGATACCGTCGACAGGATACTGCAGAAGGATACCAAACACTTGCTGAGTGTGGATCCATTGGAGAGTGCTCTACTGGGAGACTCAGACATAGAGGAAACTGATATGGCGGAGTGCATACAACTTCTGAATACTGTGCCTCAGATGCGAAAGTTTAAAATTTCCATCGAACCACTTGGACAGACTGGCGAGTCATCAGAGCGACTAAAACCTTCTCTAGAGGTGGCTCCCACACTTGAATTGAAACGTCTTTCGGACCATTTGAGGTATGCATATTTGGGAGAATCTTCTACATTATCGGTTATTATTGCCTCTGCTCTATCATCTGATCAAGAGAGCAAATTACTACGGGTCCTAAGGGAATTTAAATTAGCTATTGGGTGGACCATAGCTGACATCAAAGGTATCAGCCCTTCCTACTGTATGCATAAGATACTCTTAGAGGATGACAGCAAGCCATCAATAGAGCAACAACGAAGATTGAACCCGATCATGAAAGAGGTTGTCAAAAAGAAGATCCTCAAGTGGTTAGATGCGGGAATAATTTATCCAATATTAGATAGCTCTTGGGTGAGCCCGGTATAGTGCGTCTCGAAGAAGGGGGGTATGACAGTCGTGACTAACGAAAAGAATGAGCTTATTTCTAGCAGGACAGTTATGGGATGGAGAGTCTTCATGGACTATCGCAAACTAAATAAAGCTACAAGGAAAGATCATTTCCCTCTCCCATTTATTGATCAGATGCTGGATAGGCTTGCAGGCCACGACTATTATTGCCTCCTGGACGGTTACTCGGGGTATAATCAAATTGTCATAGCCCCAGAGGACCAAGAAAAGACCACCTTCACATGCCCATATGACACTTTTACTTTTCGAAGGATGTCTTTCGGGCTATGCAATGCGCCGACCACTTTCCAGAGATGCATGATGGCTATTTTTTTGGACATGGTCGAAGACAACCTAAAAGTCTTCATGGATGATTTCTCTGTCTTTGGGGACTCCTTCGACATCTGTTTGGAAAATCTGGTATTGGTGTTAAAATGATGTGTTGAGACCAACCTGGTTCTGAATTGGGAAAAATGCCATTTTATGGTAAATGAGGGTATCATTTTGGGCCACAAAGTTTCTGAGAAAGGTCTAGAGGTGGATAGAGCTAAACTGGAGACCATATAAAGTCTACAACCACTATCCTCTGTAAAAGGAGTTCGTAGTTTTCTCAACGATGCAGGCTTTTACCGGCGCTTCGTCAAAGACTTCTCGAAGATTACTAAGCCTTTGTGCAGTTTACTCGAGAAGGATGTCCAGTTTAAATTCGATGAGGAATGCCTGGTAGCCTTTGAACATTTAAATAAGAAATTAACTACAGCTCCCGTCATTAAAGCCCCAGACTGGTCTCTCCCCTTCGAACTGATGTGTGATGTAAGCGACTTCGCCGTGGGGGTAGTATTGGGACAGCACAGGGATAAGATCTTTCATGTGATTTATTATGCAAGTAAAACCCTGATAGATGCCCAATTAAACTACACCACCACTGAGAAGGAGCTTCTTGCAGTGGTCTATGCTTTTGACAAATTCAGGTCATATTTAATTGGCACAAAGGTAATTGTATATACAGATTATGCTGCGATCAGATACCTGATTAGTAAGAAAGATGCCAAACCTCGCCTTATTCGGTGGATACTTCTTCTTCAAGAATTTGACTTAGAAATTATGGACAGAAAAAGGACCGAGAACCAAGTGGCTGACCACTTATCTCGGCTGGAAAATTCGGGGATGGACAGGAACGACAAAGTATTAATTAATGAGTCCTTCCCGGACGAGCAGTTGTTTGTGGTGCAAGGCGAAATGCCCTGGTTCGCGAATGTTGCAAACTTTTTAGTGAGCAATATTATCTCGTCTGACTTCAATAGAGCACAAAAGAAGAAATTTCTGCACGATGTTAGATGGTACAATTGGGATGAGCCGTACTTGTTTCGGTAGTGCGCTGATAGGGTGATCAGGAGGTACATCCCAGAGAGCGATATGGAAAGCATATTGCGAGATTGTCACTCATCTGTGTATGGAGGCCATTATAGTGGCGAGAGGACAGCCGCCAAAGTGCTGCAGGCCAGTTTTTATTGGCCAACACTATTTAAGGATAAGCATAACTTTGCCTAGAGCTGTGACCGTTGTCAGCGCGTGGGAAACATATCCAAGAGAAATGAGATGCCTCTGAACATGATCCATGAGGTTAAAATCTTCTATGTATGGGGAATTAATTTCATGGGGCCTTTTGTATCTTCTTGTGGAAATTTATACATTTTGCTGGCGATCGATTATGTGTCCAAATGGGTAGAGGTAGCAGCTTTACCAACCAATGATGCTCGGGTGGTCCTACATTTTCTACAGAGAAGCATATTCACACGTTTCGGGACGCCTAGAGCCATCATCAGTGATGAGGGTACAAACTTTTGCAATCGTTAATTTTTTTCACTCCTGGCCAAATACGGGGTGAATCATCGTATTGCTACTGCTTACCACCCCCAGAAAAATGGCAAGGCTGAGGTATCTAATCATGAGGTAAAGAAGATACTAGAAAAAATTGTGAATCCCACACGAAAAGATTGGTTCATAAAATTAGATGATGCGGTGTGGGACTATAGGACTGCTTACAAAACGTCATTGGCGATGTCCCCATACCAGCTTGTTTACGGGAAGGCCTACCACCTCCCCATGGAGCTTGAGCATAAGGCCTACTGGGCCATAAAGAAGCTTCATTTTGATTTACAGGCTGCGGGGGAGAAAAAACTTCTCCAGCTTAATAAGCTTGACGAGTTCAGATTGCAAGCTTATGAGAACTCAAAGCTATATAGGAGAAGGTCAAAAGGTGGCATGACGAAAGATTATGGAGAGAGTATTTGAGCCGGGGCAGGCAGTGTTACTATATAATTCTCATCTCAGACTCTTTTCGGGGAAGCTAAAATTAAGGTGGTCGGGCCCCTTTACGGTGAAAACCGTATTCCCACATGGCGCTGTAGAAATCTATGATCAATACCCGGACAAACCCTTTAAGGTGAACGGACAAAGATTAAAGCATTACTATGGTGGCGAGGTGAATCGAGAGAAGGTTGCCTCGATCCTCTCCACCACTTGACCAAACTCAGACAAAGTCTAGCTTATCGACTGTAAACAAGCGCTAGATGGGAGGCACCCCATCATCTCTATCTTCTCCCTCATATTTCATTCTTACATCACATTTCTCTATATATCTATCTCATATTTAATTCTCGTTACTAATCTCTACATTTCCCTTCCCCCGTTTAATTCTAAGCATTTGAAAATTGGTGACTATTTTTGAACATTGTGGTGTTAGGATGCTCGTTGCCTACATTTTTGAAATTTAGGCATGTTACATAATTCTTGGGAGTTAGAAACTTATTGTATATATTCTTTGGATTTGAACGATCATTGCCTATAATTTTGGACATTAGGTATAGTTGGACATATTTTTGGTGTTGGAAGCTCATTGAACATATATTTGACATGTTAGCATATTGCATATAAGCCTATAGCAAATTTTTTGGGAATTCACATAGATATGATTCATTTATATAGCATTTCTAAGGAATTGACAGTACATACATCTTGTATATGCATTTTTTTGATGATGGAATCAAGCTATACATGATTTTTGGTTGCTATATGTGCAGGTAAGAAAAGTGTTATAGTTGCTTCTTGTGCCTTCACAGAGTTGTTGCATAAAAGAAACAGAAAAAATTGACTAGGTTCAGGGCCGCGCGGCCGCGCCAAAAATAAAGTAACAGCCCGCGCGCCCGGGCCGTCTGCCATTTCAGAGAGTCAAGTTTAGACGCCCGCGCGGCCGCACTGCCAACAATGCCCAACTCGGCGCGCCCGCACCCGAACCCAGCACTTGACAGTTTTTAATTTTCAAAAATATGAGTCCATCCCTTATACCATATATCAATTGAAGCCGGCCCTTTCTCTTAAATATACACGAACCCTTATTCTACACCAGCCTAGACCCTTCTCCTTTGCAATCTCTCTATCTCACGATCCTACATCTATCTCAATCACGTACTCTTTCCCTCCCCCTTCTTATACACTATCCATCATTCTCATCAATTTGTATTCAAACCAATCCATCAGATCCTCCTCAAATCCTCAATCACAATCTAAGGTTCCATTCAACCAAAAGTCAGAAATTGGTTGGGGTTATTCGTCAGATTAAAGTTAGGGTTTGTTCAATTTGTGTGTGGAGATACAAGTTTGGGGGAAATTCTTAATCAACAGTGATCTAGGGTTTGAAAGGGTAGTTTTTTAAAAATCAACAATGGATCCAAAACGCTCATGATCTGCCGCTTCCGCATCTGTTTTGCCCACTCACAGTGCCTCGGACGATGACATCACCATCAATTTGACTAAATTCATTAGCATTGAGGCCCAAATCGAGTACTATCGGATCGCGGCCAAATCAATTTTGAAGGAACGGGGTTTGAAACAGACCAAAGAGGACTGGGAAACGCATGTAATGATTCGAGAGATGGGATGGCAAGCTGTTTTTGCAACGCAGTCGCTGGTGCCGTTGGCTATAGTCCGTGAATTCTATGCCAACGCTAAAATCACACAGAGCGGCCAGTCTTTTGTTCAGGGCCAAACCATTAATTACCGCCCGACTGCATCTCGTGAGATTTTAAATTTGCCATCAATGCCGGCCGGGCAGGTGAACTGGGTCGAGGCAGAGAGGTTTGGAACTGACCTGGATCAGGTGCTCCGTGATTTGTGTGCGCCAGGAATAGTTTGGAAGATAAAGAAAGATACCGTTAATGAGTATACCACGTTCCCTGCCTCCGGGCTGAACCGATACGCTAAGGCATGGAATCTGTTCCTCTGTGCCAACTTAATGCCATCTACGCACCAGCACGAGGTTACAGCCGAGAGAGCCATCATTCTGTGGGGGATCATTACGAGAAAATACATTGATGTCGTCCATCTGATTCACCAGAACATGCTGAGGTTTATGAGAGGTAGAACCACAGGCTCCATTCCACATGCATCCATAGTAGCCCATCTCGGTGCTGAGGCAGGACTCGAATGGCCCGATGAGTAGATCCAAATGCCGAGTGGGGATGTCAATCACAGCACTATAAAGAATTTTATGGATTGGGCTGGAGGTAAGGCAGACCCGAGGGGAAAAGGGTTCATTATATTAGCTCCTCCGCCAGTTCCACCACCGTAGCCACAGCCAGACGAGGCCTCAGCTCCTCCTCCAGCTGGTGACATACAGTAGGGTCGCCAATTTTGTCGTATAGAGTGGAGGATAGACACACTACATGAGAGCTTTGCCGTATTTGCTGATGGATTGACTCGTGCACTGTCTGAGGCCTTTGCACAGCAGGGCACGATGCTGGAGTGGACTATTTTCAGTTTTGACCTGCCATACCCGCCGCCAGATACACCACCCGAGGAGGGTGGCCATGCTGATCAGTAGGGGAGTTTCCTGACCCTTTACCTTCAATGAGGACATTGAATATTGCAAGTTTGGGGTTATTGGGTGTTAGTAGTAGTAATTGCATAAAGTGTTAAATTTTTGCATTTAGTTTTAATTGCATTTAGTTAGTTGCATTTACTTAATTGCAAATAGTTTTTATTGCATGTTAGGTTGTATATAGTAGTTGCATTGCATTATAGTTTGTGTTACTTAATTTTACATAAATTTTTTTAGTTTTATTTCATTTTGTTTATTTAGTTGTGTTTATTTGCATTGCATTGCATAATCCCTTGTGTCTAGCCTGTTGAATTCCAGTTTGGCCAATGATGACATTGAGATATGATAGATTATTGAACTCTGTTAGAAGCTTAAGCTTAGTTATATTTTTATACATGATGAATCTATACATGTTGCTTTGATGTCACCGGATAGCACAGTTTTGTCTTTACTTGCTTGTTGGCTAGAATATTGCATGCTTGTCTTCTGAGGGGGAATTTTTTTTTTAATTGCTAGAATTGTGTAATAAAAGCAATAATGAACTTAACAACACTAGAATACAAGTTTGAGGGAAATCTTTGGGTATGCATGCTAATAAAAAGAAAAAGAAAAAGCAAAAGAAAAGAAAATAAATTGAGAAAAAGAAAAAAATAAAAAATAAAAAAATAGAATAAATGCCTTGGCTAGCAAAGTCTTGTGGCCTTTAATACTCGAGCAAGTACGTCCTAGGGGATTGTCTCTACACCTAGAGCCCTAAGGCCTTTATGATTTGGGAGTCGTTGGTCGAAAGCTCGTTAAATGGGTATCATTGAAAAGCCTAAAAGGGCCTAGCATTGCACAGTCGGGTGTAACCGCGGGAAAAGTGCGAATATCGCCCCCGTATGTGAATAAAGGCATAATAAGCCCTTGTTGCACTTCAACTTGTATTTATGTGTTGATTTGGTCATTATTTTATATAAATGATAAAAACTCAATTTAAAACCTCAATTTTCCATCCTTAGAAGTATAGCATGTGGAATCTTTACCTCTGTCAAGCTTGTTTATGACATTGCACACACACTACATCTGAGTAATAGGTTGTGATTTACAGATTGTCTGTCTATATAACTGTAGCTTGAGCCGATACATTGTTCATTGTTCTTGTTATCTCTTTGAGGCACATCTTACTGGAGTTCACATCATTGCTGATATATTGGGATTCATTTTCATGTAGTTTAGTTGCATATCATGTAGTTTACATTCACGTTTGTTGCTTAAGAGCAAGCAATAGTTCAAGTTTGGGGGTATTTGATGAGTAGGTTTTATACCTACTTATTGGATATCAACTTGCTAGGATTATGGCTTAAACTCAAGCATTTTATTGTCTTTTAATTCGTTTTATCTTTATTTTTTATATCTTAGGCAGGAAACTCAAAAGAGCAGGAAATGGCATGATAATGGGCAAAATGGCATGGACTTGGCAACAAGGCAGGTGGGATGGCATCAGATAGCTTGGCATGAAGATGGTTTGACGTGAGGGGGATGTGATGATGGCCTCAAAGTAGCATTGTGAAGGAGCAAGAAGCAGCAAAAGAAAGAGCAAAGGATTGCACAAGAAAGCAGCCACAACCAGATTGCACCAGCAGCAGAAAAGTGCTCGTGCGGCCGCGCCAAGAAAGCAAAGGAAGTCCGCGCACCCGCGCCGAGTGCCAGAACCAGAGTACTGCTCTGGAGGAGCGCGCGGCCGCACCGCTAATAAGTCTAGAGCCCGCGCGCCCTCACAGGTTAAAGATGCTGAACTTTAGTTTATTTTGCTGAGTGTAATCGTTTATAAGGCTTGTGGGTTACATTTGAACGGATACTTATCACTTCTCAGACTTAACATTTTATTACTGGGTTCCTATTTCTAAGGTTTAGAGAGCTTGAGGGTTTTGGAAGCTTCAATTCTTCTTCCTTCTTGCTCTAGTAACATTTACATTTTCTAGGGTTCTCTTTGGTTGGATTTGTGGTTTGAACTTGAGCATTAAAGGCTCCTATTGGAAAGAGAACCACCAAGATTTGCATTTCCATTTTCTCTACTCTCTTTCTTTCATAGTTGTTTAAATGCTTGGTTTAAATCCCATAATGGTTTGTGGTTCAGAGATGAATTAACTACCATTATGGGATTCTAATGAATTTTATTGCTTAGTCTAGGGTTTTATGCCTCTTTGAAACGTATGGATGAAAATGTATGGTTTGCCTAGCATGGTTACTTTGTATGTTTAGATTCTTGATCAACATCTATTGGAATCATTTATATGGACTTGAAAAATGAAGTGTAAACTTAGATTTTGCCATGCTAGCATATGTTCGTGAAACTTGCACTCGATGAGTTTTGTGATTCGTAATCCGGATATAAATATACCGTATTGCCATATATAGTCTATTGGGGGCTTGCACTTAAACTGATATAGCTTGTAAATCACATAGACATATAGTGGTTTAGGTTTTATTGGTGTTCATGTGATTTCTATCTCTTTTGTGGATATTATATGATATGGACTGGGTTTATTGAAAAATAGCCATGTCTCACATTCGTGCTCCCGGCTAGCATTCCTATGTGATTATTTATACTTGACTTGAGGTGTTGTTAACCTAGATGATGCAATAGATGAAGTTAGGATCCCATATTTCTCTAATTTAATCGTCTATTAATTAGTTAAGTTTATTTTAAAACCAGCCTAGTTATTTAAAGAATACTTTGATACAAGTTTGAGCAAACAAAAATAACCATAGGACTGTTGCATGATAGTTTAAGCCTGACTCCTTGCTCCGTGGGAACGATCTCGACTTATCGAATTTATTACTTGTCGACCGTGTATACTTGCACGTGTTTTGTACACGTTTTTGTGAACACCGAAACGGCGCAACAGTAAGGGGTATTATTTCTTTTGTATTCACAAAGAATGCTATTTTCTTTCAATACTCGTAAGGTTTGTTACTCTATTCTTTATTGATCTGTGGGAGTAACCTGTCTAAGCGGACTACCGCATGCATGGTGAATAACCCTTCGTATTCATTCTTTATTGATCTGTGAGAATAACCTGTCGACGCAGACTACTGCATGCATGGTGAAAACCTTTTGTATTCATTCTATTCCTTATTAATCTGTGGGAATAACCTGTCTACGCGGACTACCGCATGCGTGGTGAATCACCCTTTGTATTCATTTCTATTAAATTGTGAAAATGATCTGTCTACGCGGATTACCGCATGACGAGTGAAATTCAATTACAGTTTTGTATATTCATTCATACTCGTATGAAATATTATTTCACTGGAATATTGGTCTAAACTTTTTATGAAATTTTCGTCTTTTCATAACAAGTTACTATTTACGAGTTACTATTCACTGTAAAAAAAATAATTTTTTTTTATCTCTTTGATTGGATCCAAGTTTTGAACTTCATTCTTGAATTTTGCTCCACAATTGATTATTACGGAATATTCTTGAACTTGGATAAACTAAATTACGAATTCCTAATCTTTGTCCTTTATCTCGCTGGATTCATTTTTATATTATTTTTCATCATCCTCAGTCTAAAATGATGATACAAATGAATATCTTTGGCTTGTAGTGCAAAGATGAATGATTATTTGATGAATAACTTTGGCCTGTAGTGCAAAGATGATTACCTGATGAATATCTTTGGTCCGTAGTGCAAAGATGGACAGATGTTGAGATGAACATGACCACTGGTGATACAAATGAATATCTTTGGCCCGTAGTGCAAAGATGAATATTTGATTTGAGATATATATTGATTGAAGTTACAGGGATAAAATATTGATGATGAACTTTTAAATCATAGTAGATAGTAGACATCATTCTTTACTTAACTCTTCTAATGAATTGTTATTTACGCTGCAGTTGTTGATCTAAAACTTGTTGTCCATAATATTTTATCTGATTTGTTGAAGACTAACGATAATTTATTCTTCATTATCTCAGTCATAATATTATTTACTAGCTAGTTGAGCTCACCCTTTTCTTCCATTGTTCTCTTCAGGAAATGAGAATATCGCGGGTACTAGTCGGGGAATAGAGTGATGGTCCGAGTTAGAGTTGTAGAAGTCCTCACTATTTTTTTGTAAAATAGTGTGATAATAAATGTAATGAGGACTTAGTTTGAGTGTTTATATTTTTTATATGTCCGTATTGACACTCATAGTTGTGTGGTTGTATTTTGCTTGACCGTTTGATATAAAAGATTGTATTTGGATTCTGTACCATGTATTTGGCGATTCAGAATGGGTTGAGTATTCGACCAATTCTGGGGGCATCACGAACAAAGCGTGCCAGAGCATAAGAAACAGGCTTGAGGGCTATTCAACGAGCCAACCGAGCTGAAGGTGAGGCTGAAGCCAAGACAGCCAAGCTGAGGGAAACAGAATATGCATTCCACATGGCTATAGATAGAGCACAAGATCGTGTCTTCTATTACGCAACTCAGTTCCAAGGTTTACCCTGGTACGTGGTGGACCGAAGAACGGTGTTTCGGGTGATGGAGGAAGAACGCAAAGAGGCTGTGTGACGTCATAACATGCCTAGATAGAAGTGTCTATATTTATGTGTTTCTTTATGTAATAAATAAATATAAATCCCATAATTGAGATAATAATGAGATAAGATAATGATGTAATCTTGTAACTTTTTCAGTTCAGGAAAGATGATGTAAATAGCAGAAATGCTATCTATTCTATGTTTTTAAACTATGAATGAATGAATAAAGAAGTTTATTGACGTGCTATGTGTTCAAGTGGGAATTATTGAAATATTTTAAATTGAGCTTCAATACTTAAGAATTAAGTAAAGGATCTAATAAGTATATTTCTTAACAGAAAATGCCTCTTCGAAGAAGACCTACATGTCAAAACCCTGAGGGCTTGACGAACAACAATAATGATGGGACGAATCCCAACTCAGTTCAACAGTTGGTGAACCTACTGACAGGAGCACTTGCTAATCAGCCGCAAGTGCAGGGCACAACTTTCAAAGAGTTTAAGGCAGTAGGACCACCGGAGTTCAAGGGATCGGTAAACCCGATAGATTCCCAGACTTGGGTAATGGAGATGGAGAAGGTCTTTGAAGTGGCTAGGGTTAGCGAAGACCAGAAGACGGTATTCGTGACTTTCATGTTAAAGTCGTATGCTAGTTTCTGGTGGCAAGCCAACAAGACCAGAGAGGGAGAAGGAGTGATACCGTGGGAACGTTTCCAAGAGATGTTCTTCGAAATGTACTTTCCCGTTAGTTCGCAGGACCAGATGGAGGTCCAATTTCTAGAGCTTAAGCAGGGAGGGATGACGGTGTTGGAGTATGCCGCAAAGTTTAACGAGCTGGCCAGGTTTTCTACATACCAGGTCAGTACTGACGCTAGGAAGGCGAGGAGGTTTGAGCGGGGACTGAAGCGCTGGCTATATAGAAAGGTCTCCATGTTCCAGCTGAACACGTTCACAGCTGTGCTGGAAAAGGCCATACTCACTGAGAGAGGAAGCAATGCGGTGACTAAAGTTAATCAAGATAAGAAAAAGAAGAACGAGACAGAAACCAAGGCTGGTTGTAGCGGGGCTATCAACCAGAAAAGGAAGTGGAACGACAGAACCTCTGCTCGAAGTCAACAGGGAAACTAGCAGAAGAAGAAGATTGAAGCATGTGCGACATGCGGGAAGAATCACACTAGAGTGTGCATGAAGGGGAGACAGGTGTGCTTCAACTGTGGTCAGGAAGGCCACATTGCGCCGAATTGCCCAAACCCGAAGAAGGGAGCTTGCTACACATGTGGATCCAAGGATCATATGGCCCGAAGTTGCCCTAAGAAGCCAGCTGGAGGGTCGGCAGCAAGGAGCAGGGGAAATGGGAGTGGCAGCACTTTGGCTATTGCTGCACCACTACAGGCCGTTCGACCCACTGCCCGGACATTCAACATGACGGTGCAGGATGCTGTACAGTCAAAGGATGTGGTGTCAGGTATTATTTCGATCAATAGTATAAATGCATATATATTAATTGATTTGGGTGCTACTTGTTCATTCATATCTGATGATTTTGCTAAGACCCTAGACTTACCTAAGGAAGAATTAGTTTATCCCTTGAACATAGAGATTGCAAATAGGGAAGTTATTCCTGTTTGGTTTGTTTACAAGAACTATAGATTGGACATTAAGGGTCAAGAGTTGAGAGTAGATTTGATTTTGATAAAACTTGGGGAATTTGATGTCATACTGGGTATGGACTGGTTGTTCAACCATGGGGCGGAAATCGACTGTCAGAAGAAGTCGGTAAACCTTACGACTCCGTCGAAGTTGGTGTTCTATGGTAGCAAAATGCCTAGACAAGCGAGTTGTCTGACGGTTATGCAAGCCAATAAACTTTTGACGCAAGGCTGTGTAGGATATCTAGCCTACATAGTAGATACGCGTAAGGAGAGCTCAAAGATCGAAGCGATATCAGTGGTTAGGGAGTTTGTGGACGTGTTTCCAGACTATTTGCCAGGACTTCCGCCAGATAGGGAGATAGAGTTTGTGATCGACTTAGCGCCAGGAACTGCTCCGATTTCAAAAGGTCCGTACCAAATGGCTCCAGTCGAGATGAAGGAACTGATGGTTCAACTACAAGAATTGCTGGACAAGAAGTATATTCAGCCGAGCATATCACCGTGGGGAGCACCAGTATTATTCGTGAAGAAGAAGGATGGATCAATGCGGCTATGCATTGATTATAGGGAATTGAACAAAGTTACGATCAAGAATAGGTATCCTTTACCTAGGATCGATGACTTGTTCGATCAACTGAAGGGTGCTAGATACTTGTTAAAAATCAATTTGAGAAGTGGGTATCATCAGTTGAAGGTGAGGAGAGAAGATATACCGAAGACAGCTTTTAGAACTCGGTATGGACATTACGAGTTCTTGGTGATGTCATTTGGTCTAACGAATGCCCCAGCTGAATTTATTGATATAATGAATAGGGTGTTTAAGCCATTCCTAGACAAATTCATAGTAGTGTTCATTGATGACATCCTGGTTTATTCCAAGACTGAGGAAGAACACACTGAACGCTTAAAGCTGACCTTATAATTGTTGAGACGAGAGAAGCTTTACGCGAAATTCTCGAAGTGCAAATTCTAGTTATAACGTGTGCAATTTCTTGGCGACGTGATTGACAAGGATGGGATTTTGGTAGATCCATCGAAGGTTGAGGCTGTAATAAATTGGGATCAACCGAAGACGCCGTCTGAAGTGAGGAGTTTCTTGGGATTGGCGAGTTATTACAGGAGATTTATTCAAGACTATTCCAAGATCGCAACTCCGTTGACGAATTTGACTCGTAAAACAGTTAAATTTGTTTGGACAGAAAAGTGTGAGGAAAGTTTTCAAGAATTGAAGAAGAGGTTGAGTACTGCGCTTGTGTTGTCTTTGTCGGATAGTAAGGGAAATTCCGTAGTATACAGCGATGCCTCACATAAGGGATTAGGCTGCGTGCTGATGCAGAGCGGCAAGGTTATTGCCTACGCATCACGTCAGCTGAAGGATTATGAGAAAGGGTATCCGACCCATGATTTAGAACTGGCGACAGTAGTGTTTGCCTTAAAGACTTGGAGACACTACCCTATATGGAGAAAAGTGTGAGATATATACAGATCATAAGAGTCTGAAGTATATCTTTACACAAAAGGATTTAAACATGCGCCAAAGGAGATGGTTGAAACTGATCAAGGACTACGACTGCGAGATACTTTACCATCCGGGTAAAGCTAACGTCGTCGCCGACGCTTTGAGCAGAAAGGGTCGGGAGAATCTAAACATGTTAACTAATCAGGATCGGTTGATAGGAAAAATGGCTAGATTGGAACTGGAAGTGAAGTATCCGAAGAAATCGGATGAGATGCTGTTTCAAGTAACTACTGGTCTACTCTAGTAGACAAAGTGAAAGAAGCACAACTTCACGACGAAGAATGCGAGAAGATCCGGAAGAGGGTACTCGACAGTGAAGAAATCAAGTTCAAAATCGATAATGAAGGACTGTTACGATTTGAAGGAAGAATCTAGGTACCGCCAGTACCAGAACTCAAGGAGGAAATTTTGGGCGAATCTCACAGTTCAAGATATTCGATTCACCCTAGGAGTACGAAAATGTACTAGGATTTTAGGCATCATTTCTGGTGGTCGAATATAAAGAGGGACGTTGCTGAATGCGTTGCGAAATGCTTAACGTGCCAGAAAGTCAAAGCAAAACACCAGAGACCTAGTGAATTGCAAAAACCGTTAGAAATTCTAGAATGGAAATGGGAGCATATCACGATGGATTTCGTAGTTGGACTTCCAGCAACTCAGAAGGGTTTCGATGCGATATGGGTTATAGTGGATCGACTAATGGAGTCAGCCCACTTTTTACCGATTAAGATTAAGTTCAACTTGGATTAGTTAGCGAAGCTGTACGTTAAGGAAATTATTCCTCGACAGGGTGTGCCGGTGTCGATTGTGTCCGACAGAGATCCGCATTTCACGTCGAACTTCTGGAAACGGTTGCAAGAATGTCAGGGAACGCAATTGCGAATGAGTACGGCGTACCATCCTCAGACCGATGGCCAGAGCGAAAGAACGATTCAGATGCTAGAGGATATGCTGAGAGCTTGCGTTATGGACTTCAAAAGAAGCTGGGATGATCATCTACCGTTGGTGGAGTTCACCTATAATAATAGTTACCATACAAGTATCTGCATGCCGCCTTTCGAAGCATTGTATGACAAAAAATGCAGAACTCCATTGTGCTGGGATAAGGTCGTTGAGCGACAGTTGTTGGGACCGGAACTGGTACAACAAACTTCTGAAATCGTGAAGCTGACCAGAACGAGATTGGTTGCTGCTCAAGACAGACAAAAGAAGTATGCCGATCAACATCGTCAGAATCGAGAATTTTTACCAGGAAGCTTCGTTTTCCTAAAGGTATCTCCCTAGAAAAAGAAGATTCGATTTGGAAAGAAGGTGAAGTTGAGTCCCCGATTTATTGGACCTTTTGAAATACTGCGAAAGGTGGGCGAAGTGGCTTACAAGATTGCGTTAACTCCGAAGCTAAATAATATACATAACGTATTCCATATTTCTGTGTTAAGACCGTACAAACACAACTACAAACATATAATAGAATACGAGCCATTACAGTTTGATAAAGACTTAACATATGAAGAAGTGCATGTTCAAATAGTTGATAGAAAGGAACAAGTACTTAGAAATAAAGTGATACCTTCTGTTAAGGTAATCTAGAGGAACCACAGTGCTGAAGAAGTCACGTGGGAACAAGAAGATGTAATGATAAAAATATATCCGCAATTATTTGCTTAACTATTTGTGTAACCCCTTATATACCGATTATGGGGACAGAATCTTTTTTAAGGGGGGAAGAATGTAACAGATGATTTTTTTTTTTTGTGTGATTCTGGGGACAGAATCCTTTTAAGGAGGGAAGATTGTAACGAATGAGAATTTTAATATTTATTTAATTAAATAAATATTTTAATTGATTTATTGATTTATTTATTGAGTTAAATAAATAAATTATGTGATTATTGTGGAGTAATTTAATTAAGTGTAATATAGTGATTAAATGAATATTTAATATTTAATTTAATTGATGTATATTAATTTTATGGTATAGTCTAATTTAATTAAAATAATTAAATTAGATGAAGTTTATGTGATAATTGTTACATGAAATTATAATTAACGAGTAATTATAATTATTATGTGGCATTTTTATATGGTTAATTGATGTTAGCTTATAATTAATTAAGTTAGAATGTTAACGATTTAATTAATTAAAGTGTAACATTAAAAATATGTGCTAAATAATTTATGAAAAGAATAAAAAGGGTTTTTAAATTAGTTTTACCAAACAAGGCCCTTAAAACTATTTTTAAAGGGTTTTGCCAAATAAGGCCCTTGCACCTCTTTGAACTCTGTTTTACCAAACATGGCCTTAACTACTAAAAAGCTAGTTTTAAAATAAAATTATTTTGCCAAACAAGCCTTATGGCTTTTAAAATTTAAAAATTATAACTTATATATTAAATGATATTAATATATGTATAAAGTTGTCAGTTATACATGTTATATAATTATATGTATAATATGTATATTATATTATATCAGTATAATATACGTTAGTAAGTTAGTCTGTTAGAAAAAAAGAGAAAATTACATAGAAAAGAGAGAAGAAGAAGAAAGGAGGAAATTGTTAATCAAACATACAATCATCACCATCTTCACCTTTCTCTACTAAATCAACAAAGGTATAATTTCTAAAACTTTAAGTTTTAAAATTGTATTTCATGTTCTTCGTATTTTCAATCTCTGTAAACATGAAATTTATGAAAAATTGTATGAACGTGAATTGTATATGCAATCTATGTTATAAACATGCTTATATATGAATTGTATGCATAATTAGATAGTTTAATTCATGTAAACATGATGAACATGAAGAATTCATGTTCATCAAAAGTTGCAGTAGAGTAGTTTTGATGATTGGCTCTTTCAAAATCAAAATTTATGTTCTATGGAATATTGTTGTGGAAATTGATTGTAGTTTATGTTAATATGTAAAGAAACGAATTTAATGTGTTTAGAATCATGTGTATTGGTTTAAAACCAAATTCACAGTGTTCAATTTCATCAATAACACTGAAAATGGTATTTTCTCCAATTTTTATAAAATTAAGAGTTTTAAATTAGGTGTTTTGATGTCTATATGTGTTAAAACATGTTAGAATCATGTACTGTTATTGTTTATGTGAATTGGTTTGACTGACTTCGAAAATTAATGTGGAGAAATAAGCCAGTGGCGCGGTCTCGCTGCTCCCAAGGCCATTTGAACCGCGGCGGCACTGCTTCTGCAGTTTGTGCAGAAAGTCAATTTTAAAATATAAAAATTATAAGATTTATTATGTAATAAATTATTAAGCATGTTGATAAAATTAAAATGTTAATTAGACAGTAATGAATTATATTAATAAAATATAATATGTAATTATAATTTGAATAATTATAATTAAGAAAAATGTGTAATGTAAATTATAAATTGTTAATTATAATTTAATTAGTGCATGAATTAAAATTGATTATTTATAATCAAAGTAATTGTTTAATTTAAATTATAATTAAATTAATATAAATGCATAAATTTAGTTTGATTTATTTTAATCAAAGTACATGTTTAAATTAAATTATAATTTGTTTAATTATAATTTTATTTATGTAAGATGTAAAATAATTTGATAAATTAAAATTAAAGTGAATGAGTAATTTAAATTATAATTTGTTTAATTATAATTTAATTAATGTAAGATATAATTATAATTTGATTTAATTATAATTAAAATGAATTGCTTAATTTAAATTATAATTTGTTTAAATTATAATTTAATTAAAATGAGTACATAATTATTATTTGATTAATTATGTGAACATGTGATGTGATTAATTATTTGATAATTAATTATTAATTAAAGAGGAATGAGTTAACCTAGATGGGTTAACTAATTATGTGAATTAGTTATGTGATAACTAATTTAGATTATTATGGTTAAATATATATGTGTAGGAAGTGTTAAAGAACGTGAGTTGTAACTGTAGCTTGCGCTTGAGACAAGTTTTCTAACTCAAACTTGTTATTGTTATATAAGTGTTTTAAATTCAAATATTTATTATATTTGAGATTGTCCTTTTATTTCTGTAATGGACAAATTCTTATTTAAAGTTCATGATTTAATTAAAGTGACCTTGACTTAATTGTTCAAGTAAGGTCTATCTTATTTTTCGTATGCTTTAATTTAAATTCTAAAGCATAAGTTATTCATAATTTGTTATTATTGAATTATTCTTGATTATTGTGAGTTGATTCAACTACTCCTTAGTTGATGATAGTTAAAACTCTAAATTTTCTTTTAGCTATCCAAACCAAACTTTCTTTGGTGCGGACTTGTATTCAAATAATGAGATGAACAACCCTATTAATTAGGGGGTTACTATGCGAAAACGTTAAATATTTATGCACAATACATGGTACGAAGGGCTGATCCCTCTAAGTACGAGTTAAGAGTCCATAGTCTATATGACTGTTAAAGGTTTTAAATAAAAATATTTATAACCTAAGACAAAAGTTCAAGGTCTTATGACCCTCAGATGATTTCAATATTCGAAATTCTAATTATTAATGAAAGAATTATTATTCTATTTTTTATTGTTGATGAAAGTAAAGTTATTCAAATCCTTTAAAGCTATCCAAGATATATCTTTATTATTGTTATATTTCAGTGAGTTGTTGTTTGCTCACTCTTCCAATTTAAATAACCATTGCAGCTAAAGTTGAAAGTGTTGACGCCCCGTCAACTAGTAAGGGCAAAGGCAAGCTAAACAAGTGAAGACTTGTTTTAATTGTTGACTAAATTATAATAAGACTTTAAGTTATATTTTTATTTTCCGTATTAAATGTTTATGTCAAGGTTAGATAACCCTGGGATTTATTTTGGACAAGGTTGTAATCCTTTTATAAGGAAGATTTTTATTTAAGTATTTATGAAGGTTGTAATTCATTTTGCAATTCTTTATTATTGAGCAATAGTTGTATTTTATTTAAATAGTGAGCACCAAATCTTGTGAAAACGAAGTACCTGGATTTAGGGGTGTCACAGCCTAAGCCCTCTACTGTCCCCAGCAGAGTCGCCAGCTATCAACGTCGAGAAAAAAATGCGGGTCGAGTTGGACCCGAATCTTTCTCTCTTCCTAAATTTTGTCGTTTTCTACCCTTATTGCCTTGTTTATTTTTTGAAGGGTAAAGGTTTTTTAGGAAAATGCCAACATGTATCATGTCGACGATTTGAACGTTTTACAAAGTCGCCAGTTGGTAGATTTGAAATGGTTGTACCAACTCAACCGAGTTTTGTTTGAAAGTAGACCCAATTACTGGACACTATCGAAACTTGATCTTTGAAACCGAAATTCTAAGTTCGGGTCCTTGGTTAAATGTGGGGAAGGTGTTAGTGTGATAACCTGAATTTTCAAAAATTATTAGAATAAAAATTTAGTAAATAGAATTCTTATTACAAGATATATTAGATTTGAATAAGAATATATATGTGTTATATATCTTAAATTATGTGGTTTGGTGGAAAGAAATTAGATATATATATATATGAGATTGTATAGTTGATTAATTACTAAAGAAAATAGAGTTTGAACTTGGAGTTTAATCTCTAAATCATTCAAGAACGTAGTAATTGATGTTGGTTAACTGGTATAATAAGTTAGCAATTAAAAAACATGTTCAACGTATTTAGAAATTTGATTCTGGTTCTGCTGTAGTAGAACTTGTCTGCGTCTGAACTTGAGGTGGCGCAACCGCACCACTTCCAAGCCTAAAACCAGCACAGCTGCGCCGGTCTGCAGATGAGTCTACATGAGTTAGTGTAATCTGAAGTTTAAGGTGTGTATATTAATAGCTAATATGTGTAAGAAGAGTCATAAAGTATGATCAAGCTATCCATGAATGGATTGCGATAGCAAAAAATGAATTGAATGAGAATTAATAATGGGAATTAATTAACTTAGAATAAATATTGGTTAATCAAGTTATATTATGGAATATTATAAAGCCTTGTGTGGCAGTGGTGTGATAGTAAATGGAATGAAAAAGAGTTAATGCACTTATATAAGATGGTGAATTAATATGTGTTTAGCATAAGAGGATGAAAGGAATATGATATTTTTTAATATATTGCATAGTCTTGTAATATATAAAAGGATTAATATTTGAAAGATAAGTGATTAATAAAAGAAGAGAACCAATATAATTATAAATAAATATTGGGTAGAGATGGAGGTATTATATTTGCATTTAAGATATGGCTAAATGTAGAGATTGAAGAAGTTGTCTTGGGACAATCGAATAATTATACGTATAATTGTATAATTTAAATGATTAATAGAGTAGATATTAATTATTCCAAGGATTGTGGTTATTTTAAATAAAGATATTATAAGTGTAAGTTCATGAAGCCTAGTGTAATAGTTATACATATTATAAGTGTATAATTATTTAAGGTTGCTAAATAATTTAATATTAAAGTAAAGTGCATGTGTCACACAAACTTTATATTAAATGAAGTGGAATTGGGGAAAAACCAAACATGGCCTAGACTCCTGATATTTTACTGCTGAGATTATATTATAAGCTTGAGTTATATAACTCTAGTAAGCTTGGATAAATGAGCCTTGTGTGGCATAAATATTAAAGTTAAACCAAACTGAAGGTTTAACACAAATTATTAAAAGAGAATTAATGGTAAGGAAATAAATGATTGACATTACTTAGTCATGGTGGTATTTCTGTGTGATTAGAATAGTAAGTGTTATAGAGATATTGTTGAGAGTACCCAACTGAATTATATTTAGCCCAATTAAAATATTATTTGGACTAATTTAGTATACATGAGGTACATGAATATATGTATTGATGTATATTTAAAGTATGAGTATAATTGTTTATATGTGGGTGTACATGAATTATTATGTGTATATGTGCCCATAACTTATCACAAGGTAATAATATTAACTCATTAAAATTTCACTTGAAAACCCAAAAAGGAATTACTGTTAGTATAAGAGACCCATTTTGCTTGTAAATAAAAAGGGCAATAGATTTGTCCCAATTTCATAGTCCCATTTCATTATCAGACGTAATAGGCCAAAGGCTTAGCCTACCACCCATTTCTCAAACTCAGAGAAATCAAATGATGGTGATGATGGAGGGGGGAGTGGTATGAATAGGAAAGCAGTACAAGCTTTTCACCTAATCCTTATTAACCATCATCTTCTTCCTTCTCATATTAGTTTAATTCATTGTGCAAATTCCACAATTGGGAAATAGCTTCTCTATAAATGGAGACTCCTTCTCAATTCAACTTGTTGAAATTATCTGATAAGTGCTATAGAGAGTGAATGTTGTGGGATTGAAGTGTAATTAGAAGTTTGAGGAGCAATAGTTAGCCATTCAAGCATTCAAGAGGTAATACTTATATATACGTATTCTTCATTTCAAGATTTTGAGTTCTTAGAAGTTTCATGAACTACTTGCTTTTGAGTCAAAAATTGATGGCTAAAGGTTGTTGTAATTTGTAAATTGTTATGAGAAATTATTAATATGGTTAAATACAAAAACAACAAAAGTTAAATGGAGCAATTTGGTCCAGAAACGAATGCGTAGTGAATGAATTCGCAAAAAATGTTAAAACATAAAAATTTAGTATGAACATGAGTTTTAGGTTTATATTTGGGTTAGTTAATGTTTCTGTAAATTGTTGATTCTTTGGTATGTTATAGTTTTATGAATTACGAATCCATAGAATCAAAAACGGACTAATTTGGATGTACATAACTCGAGTTACGAAGATCAAAAGGAGAGAAATGGTCTGAAAATCACGAAGAACAAAATCTAGGAAACACATTCTGCATCATGGGCGCAATTGCGCTGCCCCCAAGGCCATTTTGGGCGTAGCTGTGATGCACCCAAATTTGGACCGTCACAGTCCTGAATTCGGTTCGCCACGTTCTAACTATCTAGTATAATAATATGACTAAATATGATATCGCACAGCGGAATAACACATAATACGGATTGATTACATTTATTTAATATAACCATTCATGTCCCAAGGTTTCGTAACTTAAACATCTCTCATATCTTAAACATAGCTTAAGCATATATAATCTTGACTTAATACATAATAGACTAGAGTCTTATTACAATTATCATAAAAGTTATACATAATTAAGAAGCTACTCCGTAGCCTTGCCCTTGACCTTATCAGTGCCCAAAGGTCCGCCTTGCTCTGTCTTAACTGAAATGTTTTTAGAGAAAAGCAAGAATGAGCAACAAGTTTGCTCAGCAAGTAATGTAGCAATAAGGGAGCAATATAGTTTTCAATACCCAAGGGTATGACAATAAAGGATAGTTCTAGAATAACCAGAAGTATCAATAATTTTCAATAACAATCGCTATGGATAGATAGATATCAATAAGATTTAAGGTTTAACCTTTTCACAGTTCAAGAATAATGAATACTGAGCAGTCACTAAGGACTATGAACTTCTACTAGAATTAACAGAAATTATACTGATAATCTAATAAAACAAGTACAACAGGTGATCAGCCTAAAGTACCCTACGTTATGCATATCGTTCAATCGTACTCAAGTGCGCACGTCGGTCTCCTGACAATATATAATTTCCCTTTCAAGAGGGTTGTTCATCTCAGTCAATATAAGATTCCGCACCAATCAATTGGTTGGGATCACTTTTCAAATTCATAATATAGGTCTAGCTGAATCAAATGGCATAGACCACTCTTTCAATGTATATTAGAACAGTCATAAGTTCAAAATTCAAGATTTTAAAGTTTGAAGAATATAAATCGACTTTATTTTAGGCACGAAGTATTTAAGTCTTAAATCATGAATTGTAATTTCAATAGCTTACTTGTACGACAATAATAGCACAAGTTCAATAAATGCTCAATAAGAGTAGAGTTCGAGAACTTGGTTACAATATCCGTCGAATAAAGTAAATGCAAGGGTTTATGATACTTGCACAACAAAAAAGTGTAAGTCAGGGAACTTGCCTTAAGCGTAGGTTACCACTTATAGCTTATCAACACTTTGAATTCCTATCGTAATATATTTACATGTATAGGATATCTATTAGTCACACAGTTTAACAACATACATTATCTCGTACATATCATCAACACATACTCAAGTCTTTAACCTTGCTACACAGTTATACCTGTAATACCCGAGAATTTTCGAATATTATTAAATGAATATATTAATGGAAATAAATATTTATGTGTTATGAGATGAGTTAATTCAAATGATTTCGAATTGAAATTATAATAATTGAGAAGAATGTGGAGTTTATGATAAGCTCGTTGAAATGCCTTGTGTGACACGAGAATAGAAATGATGATGAGATAATTAATTCAAAGATGAAGGAATTATAAATTAAACAATTAATCTATATTAATTGTTAAATTGCTATTACGAGAAATATAATAATAGTATGTTGATTTATTATTATTGCAACTAATAGTATAATAATAAGTAAATTGTTTATAAATATAATAAAATTTATATTTATTGTTGAGGAATGTAACAATTTATCGTATAATAATGCTAATAACTGTTAATAATCAGTTAATAGAGTAAATGGATAATTAATATAATGATTACTCAATTAATTATTTTGTGCAAGTATGCGATAATTAAACATATAAAGTGTATGGGTTACAACTATATTATATAGTGTAATGTGGCACTGAATGTGACGATACTATATATATAGAAACTATATGATATGACTAAGTATATGAATACATCATAAGACTATGTGACAATATGAGTGTGTGGACATTAATTGAGTACCGCTTGAATATATTATAAACAATTGCTAATTGATGATTATTTTAATATTTAATTGAATAATAAATGAGATAATGTAATATAATAATATCCGATTAAATTATACTGGTATAATAAAATATACATGGATTATATATGTGCAAATTAAATTTACTACATGGTAGTATTATTTACTTATTGAGATTATATTGTAACTCTAATTGTAATCTAAATATATAATATGTGATAGCCCAAGTGTTGACTTATGTCAAACTCTATCCCAAATGTTTTGATGATGACCATATTATATGTCTAATCATGCTCTATGAAATTTCAGGAAAAGAAATGATATTACAGGAACTTCAAGGAGGAACATATAAAGACTTGAAGACTTTAAAGGATGAAAGACATTGTGTCCTAGGGGATAAATGTAAGATCTTAGCATTAATTACTTTTCAATTTAAGGCTTTTGGGCATATGCATTACATATAAGTATTACTCTAAAATATTAATCCGGAGTAAAAATTTTAGAGTAACAAATTAAATAGTGTTACCATAATTCGTGAGATAGTTTTTTACAAGATCTTGGAGTAAATGGTTGGTTAAAGTAATTACCATATATCATGCTTCATAATCTAAGGAAAACTATGAGTTACTCCCACCGACCCATTTATTGTTAAATCACATATGGTAATAAGTTAGTGGATGTTTTTGAATCCTGCATGATATGGAAAGGTAATCAATATATTATTGGATTTCTAGAAATTATGCTGCTGATATATATAGTTATATATTTCCAGCGAATCTACCTATTTTCTTATAACAATACGGGATATAAAATGGGAGTTATAAGAGATATGCTTTCACCACGTGATGGGCACTCAATCAGGCCTAAACCTTTCATCAATCACAACGATATATATCATGCTTTTAGCGAAATATCTCAAATTACTCATAATAGTTTTCTACAATAGCCATATAACTGGAAAGAGATTTGATCATATTGTTATTGGCACATAATCTGGATATTATACTAATTGTTCATCAAAATGCATGATTTGTGCAATTTGTCTCAAACGGTCACTTACAGAATATGCGATCATGCAACGGTAACATACTAATATTAGCCTATAAAAGAACAAGGCCTATTGATAAGAAAAATAAGAAAAACATAATGCTTTTGATATACATAGATAATAGTAACGTGTTTTTCTTTTACATCTTCTTCCTACTGCTAATTGCGATCTCATTGAAGAAGTTTCTGAGATTAATTTCTAAAGTGGTCTTATAGTATATAAACTGGTAATATCTTTCTTATTTATCATTGCATACTAGAGCCTTGCATTGTTAAGTGATTATATGCCTTGATCAATAGACCTCTATTTGTATTTTCATTTTCATATAATTGATTATATCTAAATCTGTATAGTAATCCGGTTTTGGATTACGGTGTTGTTGCAATCAAGTTTAAGGAAGCATAGGTGCTTAACAGTGCATAGGTGCACAAGGAGCAAGGTTGCACAAGGAGCAAGGGTGCTCAAGGGTTTGAAACTTGTATTGTACTTGAAGTTAATTAATAAAAGTGAGTCTCCAATACTAGTTGGTATTGGACGTAGATTAGGCTACTATTATAGAGGGTAGTAGTTGAACCACGTAAAAATCCTTGTCTTCATGTGATTGCTTATTGTGTTGATTTCTCTCTTCATTGAACTAATTATCAATCCAGCAGCCTGCATTTAGAATCTGTCTAGCAAAGTAATCCAGCAACCTGCATTCATATAAGTGTCATATTTAGCATTTTGCGAACTTACAAAATCAATTTAACACTATACTTTAATAGATTGGTATACAAGGATTTTTAATCCAGCACCTTGCAGAGAATAAACAAAAGAATTTTTTTATTTGTTCAAAAGTTAGACATTGCCTGTTCCCACACTTATTCAACCCCCCTTCTAAGTGTGCCTACTTAAATTTCATTTGGTATCAAAGCTTGGCTCTACCTATCTTGGTCTTAAAGGTGACTTGTAGGGATAGATTCTGACATAGCACAAATTGGGAACACTCATCAAGAAGGACAATCAACAAATTGACCTCCATTGCTCTATGGAACGGAGAACTATAACTTCTGGAAATTCCGAATGAGGATCTACTTAAAATGAGATCCATGGGAATGGTTGGTGGTAGAGAATGGACCGGTCACTCCAAGGAAAGATGATGGTACTCCAAAAGCTCTACCAGAAATAGACTCAACAGAAATCTACATGGTTTCATATGATTCAAAGGCTATGAACACACTCCTTAGCATCATGGTACAATCCAAAATAGATAAAGTCTCATCATGCAACACAGCAAAGGAGATGTGGGATACTCTAGTTGTAAGTCATGAAGGTACATCTAAAGTACGAGAAGTCAAGCTAAGCATGTTCATGCATGACTATGAGATGTTTAAACTAGAGAAAGATGAAACGATCAAAATGGCTCAGGCACGATTCCTAGTGCTTATAAACTCCTTAAAGCTGCTTGAGAAATCAATTCCATAAAGTGAAATCAACCGTAAGTTACTTCGGGCTATGCCCAAAAGGTTTGCATCCAAAATCACAACTCTTCAAGATTCTATTAATATTTCATCTATGGATACCTTAATCTTGTTTGGAGAATTG
Source organism: Panax stipuleanatus (assembly GCA_020205555.1). Classification (NCBI taxonomy): domain Eukaryota; kingdom Viridiplantae; phylum Streptophyta; class Magnoliopsida; order Apiales; family Araliaceae; genus Panax; species Panax stipuleanatus. The sequence goes on from CM035115.1 coordinate 20,497,115, forward strand.
GAAGAATACAAACATCAATTGAAAAGATATGATGACGAGGAGGAAGCTCCTCGAAGGAAAGTGCTAGCCCTTAATACAAGAATTGAAGAGGAACTTGAAAACAATTCAGACGATGAAATAGCTATGATCTCAAGAAGACTCAAAGGATTACTTCAAAGAAAGAATCAAAGGAAGAATGCATTCAATTCAAACAAATTTAAAAACAAGCAAACTGAAGAGACATGTTTTGAATGTGGACGACCAGGTCATTTCAAAAAGGACTGCTTCCAGCTTAAAAACAAGGGAAAGCTAGGTACTAAAGAGTTCAAAAAGAACAAAGCTTTCTTAACGTGGAGTGATGATGAAGAATCTGAAGTGGAGATTGATGCAAACGATGAACTATCTCAAGTATGCTTTGTGGGACTCGAAGGTGAATCCAGTGAGGTATCTCTTTATGATTTCTGTATTTTAAAGCGTGAAAATGAAAAGCTAAAAGAAAAGAATGCATACTTAAAAGATTTAGTAAACACGCTAATGGGTGAAGTAGAATCACTAATAGATGAAAAGAAGGAAATGGAAAAGGTAACACGCACAAATGAAGAAAAAGTATTAGCTGCGAAAAATGATTATTTGAATAACTTCAACAAAATACTTTTTAACAAGGTGAAACAGTTAAATGATGAAGTCAAAAAACTAACAAAAGAAATAAAAATGAGAGATGTATGCATTGGCGCGTTTTGTGATGAATCTCATTGTAAAACACCTCCAACTAATGAGCTTCGAAAAAAAATAGAGTCACTAAAACTCTCTCTAGCTAAATTTGTACACGGTGATGAAAACTTGAATGCCATGCTAGGTAAAGAAAGATCGAGTTATGAAAAACAAGGAATTGGGTATAATCTAATATATAAAAAGGAAGTAACAATGCTTAAGTTTAAATCATCATTTAGATTGAATTACTGTTCACCATTCACTACATGCAAAAATTATGGCACTAAAGGTCATCTAGAAATAAACTGTTCAAAGAAGAAAAAGATTAAAACACTATGGATAAAGAAACATGATTTGATCTCAACTAACACAAATGGACCCAAAAAGATATGGGTACCAAAAAGATGAATTGTACATTTCTTTAACAGGTATGTTTTAAGGCAAGGGTATTTCTCAAAAGTGGATTCTCGATAGCGGGTGCTCTCGACATATAACAGGTGACAAATCAAAGTTTGTGGAGCTAAATCTCAAGAAGAAACATGGAATTGTCACTTTTGGAGACAATCAATCATGTGAAATAGTCGGGAAAGGTAAAATTGGTAACGGTAAGGTTAATATTAATAATGTCCACCTTGTTAATGGTCTAGAATTTAATCTTATAAGCGTGAGCCAATTAATGGACAATGGACATCAAGTAAAATTTGAAAAAGATAAATGTACAATTTCTCATGGTACTAACAATACTATGCTAGTTGCAAAAAAAGAAGGGAATATATATACTCTTGATTTCAAGCAACAGAAGGAAGAACTATGTCTTGCCACAATTCATGCTGAAGCAAGACTATGGCATAGAAGGATGGGACATGTTCATATGGATTTGATCAAAAAGTTATCTTCAGAGAATCTAGTGAGAGGACTACCCAAGATAAATTTTAAAAAGAAAGGTATATGTGATCCTTGTTAACTCGAAAAACAAGTAAGGACATCATTCACAGCAAAGAACATGGTATCAACTTCATCTTGATTTATTTGGACCAGAAAGGCATGCTAGTCTAAATGGTAAATTCTATGCATTTGTGATAGTAGATGATTTTTCGAGATACACATGGGTATTGTTTCTTAGAACTAAAGATGAAACATTAAAGCATTTGAAAAACTAATAAGAAACTTGGAAACAAAATATAGCCTTAAACTTATAAAGAACAGAAGTGATCATGGTACTGAATTTTAAAAAGACTTTGTTATATTTTGTGATCAAAAGGGAATAAGTCACGAGTTCTCAGCACCAAAGACTCCTCAACAAAACGGAGTGGTAGAAAGGAAGAATCAAACCTTACAAGAGACAGCTAGAACTCTAATACATGAAAGTATACTTCCAAAGAAATTCTGGGCCGAAGCAGTTAACACATCATGTTACGTACTAAATAGAGTACTTACTCGTCCAATTATTTTGAAAACACCTTATGAACTATTAAATAATAGAATTCCAAATATAAGTTATTTCAAAGTTTTTGGATCCAAATGTTTTATTCTTAACACCAGTGATAACTTGGTAAATTTGATGCTAGATCATATAAGGGAATCTTCATTGGTTATTCTTTAAGTAGTAAAGCATATCGCAGATATAATGTTCAAAAGATGTGTATTAAAGAATCTATACATATTAAATTCAATGAGTCTAACAATGATCTTCCAAAAGATAGAGAAGAGGATGCAGGTAATCTAGAGAAGGCTGCAAATCCAACCTATCATATAGAGCAAAACAGCAAGTCGAAGGATCCTATCCAGCAAGCTAAATAAGACGAACAGCCGGACCATGAATCAGAAACTACTTCAAACAAGAAAGAACAAATTCAGGATAATGATCTTCAACAAGAAGAAGTGATTCATGACGTTCAATTGCCAAAATCAGCAAGGTACATCAAAAGTCATCCTCCAGAGAATATTATCGCCAATATAAATGAAGGAGTTACCACAAGAAGAAGAGCACAAAATCTATGTGCGTTTTCAACATTTTTATCTCAAATTGAACCCAAGAATGCCAAAGAAGCCATTCTTGACGAAAACTGGTTACTAGCAATGCAAGAAGAATTGTAACAATTCAAAAGATGTCAAGTTTGGGAGTTAATGCCTCCTCCAAAAGATGTATCTATTATTGGAACTAAATGGGTGTTCAAAAACAAACTGGATGAGTATGGATCAATTACAAGAAACAAAGCTAGACTAGTGGCTCAAGGATACAACCAACAAGAAGGAATAGACTATGAAGAAACATTTTCCCCTGTGGCTCGGTTGGAATCTATCCGGATACTATTGGTCTTTGCCTGTTTCAAAAAGTTCAAACTACACCAAATGGATGTAAAAAGCGCCTTCCTCAATGGATATATAAATAAAGAAGTATACGTAAAACAGCCTCCTGGATTCGAGCATGAAAAGTTTCCACATTATGTATACAAGCTAAAGAAGGCACTCTATGGCCTAAAACAAGCTCCAAGAGCTTGGTATGAAAGATTGAGTAAGTACCTTCTATCAAGTGGATTCATAAGAGGTAAAATTGATTCTACATTATTTATTAAACGTCAAAATAAAGATATCATTCTTGTACAAATATATGTAGATGATATCATATTTGGTGCTACTAATAATTTTCTTTGTGAGTGGTTCTCAAAATGCACGCACAAGGAGTTTGGTATGAGCTTAATGGGAGAACTCAATTACTTTCTGGGCCTTCAAATTAAGAAAAATCAAGAAGGTATCTACATTCATCAAACCAAATATACAAGAGAACTACTCAAGAGATTCGGATTTGATAACACAAAGTCAAAAGCCACACCAATGAGCACAACGGTAAAACTCACAGCAGATGATAAAGGTACGGATGTAGAAATAACGAAATATAGAGGGATGATCGGATCATTATTATATTTAACTGCATCTCGACTAGATATAATGTACAGTGTATGTTTATGTGCTCGTTTTCAAGCAAAACCCAAAGAATCACATCTACAAGATGTTAAACGAATATTTAAATATTTAAGTTGCACTACAAATTTAGGGTTATTTTATCCAAAGTGCAATAATTTTGATCTAATGGGCTACTCAGACGCTGACTATACAGGATGTCAAATTGATAGGAAAAGTACAATCAGTGCTTGTACATTTCTGGGGCAAAGTCTTGTTTAATGGCATAGTAAGAAGCAAACATCAGTTACTTTATCCACCACTGAGGGTGAATATTTAGCAGCAGGAAGTTGTTGTTCTCAAATTCTCTGGATGCGTCAAACACTATGTGACTTTGATATTGTGTGTGAAAATGTACCTATATATTGTGATAATACAAGCACCATTGATATCTCCAAAAATTCAATATTACACTCACACACAAAACACATAGAAGCCCGACACCATTTTCTTAGAGACAATGTGTCCAAAGGTATAATAAAATTGATCTTTATCCTAACTGAGCACCAACTAGCAGATATATTCACAAAACCCCTGGGTGAAGAAAGATTCTGTACTCTAAGAAGAGAACTTGGTATGTGTCTGGTATAAATATATGGTCTGCATGTTTTAAGGAAATTAGACACGCAAAATATCTCATTATATGATTTGCTGCGTTGATTAAAAGATCTATTTAGATCCTTCTCACCGAACACGACTTCACGCCCTCCTAAACGTCGGTAACACGCATAAGCTTTAAATATCAGACCTTATCTCTTCAACTCATCCGTCTCTTCACCTGTCCGTTTCTTTTCTAACTATTTCAGAAACCCTCCCCTTTTCCCGTCTCACAAACCCTTTATGTCACAATGAGAACCAGGCTGGCTAAGCGTCTGAAAGAAGAATCAGATGACGATCTCCCCTCTAAGAATCTCGTTCGTCCGTCACGCAGAATTATACAAAAGCAACCACTAGTAACCACTATCTCCGGTGACTCCTCCTACTCTAAAGAATCCGAAGCAAATCCTCCTCCTCCTCCACCGGTTGGTACCTCCACTGTGCCAAAACGTCGTCAAATCAAAGAATCAACACCCGGATCTCCCTCTATGTCGGTAATACCCTTACCCCCCTCTCTACATGATGTTCCGGAAAATTTTTTTAGAGGACATAACTTCGAACTACGTTTTAAAACTTCTATCTGTCAAAAATCGTTCGTTTATGAGAAAACAATTGATATGTTCTATTATCAAAACTCTCCTATACAACATCTCTTTAAATCCTGTGGTTTAGCATCATTGATTTTTCCTCCATCTATGGCTTATCCAAAGTTGGTCCAACAATTTTATACAAATCTCGAGCATAATGGTGACTGTTATACTACCTATGTCAAAGGAAAGTCATTATTTTTTACTGCTATGGACTTGGGAAGTATTCTGTCTATCCCCTTTTCGGGTGATTGTTCTTTTACCCTTAAAGGACCGGTTTATTCTTCTTGCTCTCCTCTTAATCAACTTCAAACCGTAATGGACGACCCCACTCTGACCAACGTAACTCTTTCCAAAATTGTTGATGTGTCCCCCACTGCTATGGTCCTACACGAAATACTAAGATATAATTTATTACCTCGTATCGGAGGTGGGGTTGACTTTACATATCAGGATTTGGTTTTAATTGCTCTGCTTTTGAAAGGAAAACCTTTTAAATTTACTCTTATGATGTTGCATCACATGATAAACTGCATCAAACACTCTAAAATGTGTCTCCCCTATGGTTGTCTTCTCACAAAATTATTCACTCACTTTCAAATCTCTCTCGATAATGAAGTCTCACTCACCATAACTGACTCCATTGATTCTGTGAATCTCAAAAGTTCTCATCTCACTCTGGTCAATGGGAAATTCATTCGGAGTGTTCCTGATATTTCGACCGCTCCTCACTCCATCCCATCTGATCCCCAATCCCATTCAACTTAAATTTTAACCCTCCTCCATACCCTTGTTACAAATCAAGCCAATCTACATGTTGATGTGAAGGATATCCAACACAGACTCTCGGTGTTAGAACAAGGTCGTCTTCCAATTGGACCAGAACTGCAGACCTTCTACCGAATAATTGAAGATGAATTCATTGATCTGCAGGCAGGTTTCGAGTTACATACTCGTGCCGTGGTTGAAGCTATGCAAAGGAAAATGAACAGGAACGCGTGCCAGCTAAGTCATGAAATCAAGTTCGTCTGCAGCCACGTTGAGTACTTAGGTCGATTCACTGAACGACGCATGAATGACTTAAGCACTGAACTGCAGGCTGACATGGTTAACTCTCGCATTTCTGAGTGGCCCCAATGCAACTGGATGGCTGAATACCAAGGCAATTTTCTGGACCTTCCTCTGCCCCCACCCACTGTCATTCCTCGTCCTCCACGATTTGCTGATACTATGTCCTTGGAAGAAATTGAACATCGTCGGTTGCACCGTCCATACTTCACTGCACGGGAGCCCAACAATGTTCATATTATCGAGGAAGAAGACTAGATCTCTGCTGCTACAGTCTCCTTTTTTGATGGATGCCAAAGGGGGAGACCAATTATGATTTTTCAAAGACTGATTCCTTAAATTTCCTTATGCATGTTTTAAAGACTATGGTTTTAATTTTCTGCTGTCTGGATGATATATTCTCTGTTGGTTATTATTTTGGTTAAAAGTCTTAAAATGCCTCTACTGCAGTATGTAAGTTATATGGTTATTCTAATGGTTTACTGCAGGTACATTAAGACTACAATATGCAGAAAATATAAATCGAGTGATTTATTCTGAAATGTTAAGATATGCATGAATTTAGGGGGAGCCATAATTATTTTGTTGTCATCATCAAAAAGGGGGAGAATGTTGACTTATGCCATACTCTATCCCAAATGTTTTGATGATGACCATATTATATGTCTAATCATGCTCTATGAAATTTCAGGAAAAAAGAACTGGTATTACAGGAACTTCAAGAAGGAAAATATAAAGACTTGAAGACTTTGAAGGATGAAAGACTCTAAAATATTAATCCGGAGTAAAAATTTTAGAGTAACAAATTAAATAGTGCTACCATAATTCGTGAGGTAGTTTTTTACAAGATCTTGGAGTAAATGGTTGGTTAAAGTAATTACCATATATCATGCTTCATAATCTAAGGAAAACTATGAGTTACTCCCACCGACCCATTTATTGTTAAATCACATATTGTAATAAGTTGGTGGATGTTTTTGAATCCTGCATGATATGGAAAGGTAATCAATATATTATTGGATTTCCAGAAATTAAGCTGCTGATATATATAGTTATATAATTCCAGAAAATCTACCTATTTTCTTATAACAATACGGGATATAAAATGGGAGTTATAAGAGATATGCTTTCACCACGTGATGGGCACTCAATCAGGCCTAAACCTTTCATCAATCACACCAATATATATTATGATTTCAGCGAAATATCTCAAATTACTCATAACAGTTTTCAACAATAGCCATATAACTGGAAAGAGATTTGATCATATTGTGATTGGCACATAATCTGGATATTATACTAATTGTTCATCAAAATGGATGATTTGTGCAATTTGTCTCAAATGGTCACTTACAGAATATGTGATCATGCAACGGTAACATACTAATATTAGCCTATAAAAGAATAAGGCCTATTGATAAGAAAAATAAGAAAAACATACTGCATTTGATATACATAGATAATAGTAACGTGTTTTTCTTCTACATCTTCTTCCTACTGCTAATTGCGATCTCATTAAAGAAGTTTTTGAGATTAATTTCTGAAGTGGTCTTATAGCATATAAACTGGTAATATCTTTCTTATTTATCATTGCATACTAGAGCTTTGCATTGTTAAGTGATTATATGCCTTGATCAATAGACCTCTATTTGTATTTTCATTTTCATATAATTGATTATATCTAAATCAGTATAGTAATCCGGTTTTGGATTACGGTGTTGTTGCAATCAAGTTTAAGGAAGCATAGGTGCTTAAGAGTGCATAGGTGCACAAGGAGCAAGTGTGCTCAAAGGTTTGAAACTTGTATTTTACTTGAAGTTAATTAATAAAATAGAGTCTCCAATACTAGTTGGTATTAAACGTGGATTAGGCTACTATTATAGAGGGTAGTAGTTGAACCACGTAAAAATCCTTGTCTTCATGTGATTGCTTATTGTGTTGATTTCTCTCTTCATTTAACTAATTATCAATCCAGCAGCCTGCATTCAGACTCTGTCTAGCAAAGTAATCCAGCAACTTGCATTCATATAAATGTAACATTTAGCATTTTGCGAACTTACAAAATCAATTTAACACTCTGCTTGAATAGATTGGTATACAAGGATTTTTAATCCAGCACCCTGTATAGAATAAACAAAAGAATTTTTTTATTTGGTCAAAAGTTAGACATTGTCTGTTCCTACACTTATTCAACAACCCCCTTCTAAGTGTGCCTACATAATTTTCATTAAGTAAATAATACATATGTGTGGTAAGCTAAGTATATATATGCATGGTTGCTGAGCTTGTATTGGCTTGTCCCTCAATAAGAGTCACATTTCATTCCCTTCATGTGTATAGCTTGCAAGCCTGAGCCTACTCTTCTTCTCAAACTCAACATCATAGATGGAGATCATTGCAAGGGGAGTGGCCTCAATAGTGTAAATCAACCACCATCTACCAACTCTTCCTTAACCAACATACAAATCTTCAGTTCATTGGTTTGAGTTAATGGGAGAATGTATTGTCTGGGTAATATTATTTTTATAAATATAGCAAAATTCCTTCTTCATTCAATTTGCTGAGAGTTTTATTAAGTGAAGCCAAAGTAGTATACTGAGATATATATAGAGAGAGATAGTCAATTGAGAGAGGAATCAATTTACAGCAAGCTCTAATCAAAGGTATAATTAGCAGCAAGTTCATGCTCTTCATTTCTTCATTCTGTAAATTTCAAATTCTTGATCATGTTGAATTAGATTGTAATTGGATTATAGAATGCTTATTTAAGTGTTATATAAACTAATAAGCATGTTAATATACAATGTGGCGTAATTGCAATAAATTTTGGGGATTGGCTTGCATTCTGCCGAAGCAAGAAAAACTCTGATACAGACCAGGCACGACGCAGCTGCGTCGATTTATTACTGAGGCGCAGCGCTGCTGTGCTAGCCTCTGAAGTCAGTTTCATGATTCTGTTAGAAATCTGCTAAGTGTTAATTGATTACTATAACTTAGACAAGCATGCTAGCATGAGTAACCTGTATATATGAGTACGTAGAACTAAAATGAGCATGTTCTATTATGTTTGCATGAATGATTGCTGAGAAGTGAAATTTTCAAAAGGAACTTAGAACTTTAAAAAGGGAACTTTGACATGTGTGTATCATCTTGGTGTACTGATTTTGCGAGCATGTTAGTATGACCTAGAAAGGTATGAATAGCATGTCAATTGGTATATATATGTTTCATAATATAATGTGAACATACGGACCTCGCTAGTGAACATTTCTAACAAAAATGTAAGTTTTGAAGGTGAACCTTGGCATGTAGGTATCATATATGCATTCTAATTTTGCGAGCATGTTTATATGGCCTAGAAATGCATGACGGCCATGTTAACATATGTATATATATAACATAAACATGTTAGGCCTTATTAGTGAACGATACTAACGGAAGTATAAGTGTTGAACGCGAACCTTGACATGTTATATTGAGATTTAGATTCGGATATTTATGGACATGTTTGATAGGGCTCTTAACCTCACTAATGTATCATACATGTATGCCTACCATGTTAGATGTCGTGAAATCAAGTTAAGTATAAATGAAGAATGTTTTCAAACCGATAACGATGCTAGTTACAAGTATATAATATGGATGCTCATGAACATGCCTAACACGAGTTATATGAATACCTTATGTGTTTAAAAGGAGAGCATGTTAGACTTTGTGATTTCATGACCTTGAATGGCCTTAAGTTATTAAAGGTATTAACTTAGAAACTATATCATGCATGATTGAACTTGGAAGGGTTGTACAAGCATGGAAGGACCTTTAAAATGTTTATATGCTATGTTGTGTTGTATAATTACGTGTCGAATAGAAACTGTAAGGTAGCAGCCCAACCTTGGCTTGGCCAGGGGGCAGCGCAGCTGCGCCACCCCTAGGCTTAGCCATGGCGCAACTGCGCCAGTCTGGAAGCAAAATTGAATCAGTTTGCTAATTTGATTTTGGCAGTTACCTCATATCCATCCTATAGCTTGCTAAATAAAATGTGTTGGTACTGGTTGTGATCTTATGTGATAATGATGATATGTGAACTTTATTAACCCGAAAAGAGGAACGTTAAGGATAAAAGACTATGAGAGTTATGTTAATCAATATTGTAAATTAGTATGACAGTATAGTAAGTTAAAGACTTAACTTATATGTTGATTATATATATAAGATAAAGTATGATGTTAAACTATATAACTAATGGATATCATATATATACATAACTATATTACGATAAGGATTCGAAAGTATTGATTTATTTAACGTGGATAGACTACGCTTAAGGTATGTTCTCTAACTTACACTCTTTTACGGTGCATGTATCCTATCCTTGTATTTACTTTATTCAAGGAGTATTGCAAACAAGTTTTCTTACTTACTCGTTTAAATTGAGATAGTATGCTTATTGTATAACTCTTATTCCATTGAGCCTTATGAAAGCTATTATTCATGTTGAACTTGGTATTGTTCTTGAATATCATGAAAGTGTCTATACGATTTGATTCGGCTAGACTATATGCATGTTTAGAAAACTATCCAAACCAATTGATTGGTGCGAAAATCTTGAAAAACTGAGTTGAACAACCCTTATGGTAAGGGGAGTGTATATTGTTGGTAAGGGGAATGTATATTGTTGGAAGCCCCAACACACGCGTGAAAATTACTGTGGTGTTATGCATAACATAAAGTATTGTAGACTGATCATCTATCGTACTTATTTCTTTTGGGTTATCAGTTTAATATTGATGATTCTTGTAGATGTTCGATAGTTCTTAGTGACTACTTAGTATAAATTATTTTATCCAGTTGGATACGTTGATAGCCTTTGAGTTCATATATTTCTGTTGGTCTATCATGAACTATCGTTTCATATTCCAAGGATTTAATTTGAGAATTGTTGATATTCGTTAGTCATGATATTATTCTTTACACTCTGGATTATCATCGAGATTATACTTTGATATTTCAAACTCGTGTTATAAAACTCTTCACCCTTATTATATATTACTTGCTGGGCAATTTGTGCTCATTCTTGCTTTTCCCTAAAAATATTCCAGTTAAGGCAGAGCAAGGTGGACCTTCGGGCGTCGATAATGGCAAGGGCAAGGCTACCGACTAGCTTGTCCCTTTTATGTTTAAAATTTCTGGTGTTGTATTAAGACTATTTTAGAACTATGTTTAAGCTTAAGTTAGATTATGTAATAAGTCGTTATTGGATATTATTATGTAATTTATTAAGTACTGCACGTTGAGAGACTTGGGGGAATAATTATAATAAATCATTGTATATTATTCTAGATTAACCGCTGTGATTGTGTAATTCTAGTTATTATTGTATTATTATAGTGAGAACGTGACGAACCGAATTCGAGAGACCAGTGGCGGTCTGAATTTGGGGGTGAAACAATACCACGTATAACATCATATAAAATTATAGTACTTAATCGATTATATCTTTACTTTTCTATCGAATTCCTTTTTATAAGTTAAACATCATCATGTTACATTATCATCACATATAATACATATCAGTAGTGATCAGACTCTGATTAGCAGCTTAGGGTATCATTATAAACCAACTGACATAATTAGAAAACAAGCAGAATACTCAGACCTGAAAACAGCCTGGCGCAGCTGCGCTCTAGAAAGGCTTAGGGACGGCGCAGCAGTGCTGTCCCTTGGCCAGACTAGAGTTAGGCTTTTGCACTGCTGTTTCTGTCCCATTCATCCTAATATCACTATAACAGTTATTTAAGGATTCTTTCATGCTTCTAAGGTCCATCTAAGTTCAACTTTTCATGTCATAGCTCTAGATTAGTATCTCTAATGACTTAAAGCCATACAAGGTCATGAAGTTATAAAGGCTATTATGTTTGCCATGTATACATGTAAGGTGGTCATATAATCTATCAATAAGCATGCTCACATGTGTTCATATCATTTACGCATGGCTAGCATTGTTATTTGCTTGAAAACATACTTAAACTCATACTTGATTAACTTTCATTGTATCTAACAAGTATGTGCACGTGTAGGCCATCTAAGTGATGTTAAAAGCACTATCGTGTATGCTCAAAAATATCAGAACATAGATACACCATGTTCATGTAGCTTAGTTCGCAAAAAGTCTCAGTTTTGCTTTTAAAATCATTTTAGACTTAAACCATGTATGCTAGTGTATATTCAATACCTTAGACTCACATTTCATGCATATCTAGACCATATAAATATACTCAAAAAGTCAGAACATATCCCATGTGGTATTCATGGATATTAGTTTCAAATTTCCTTTGAGAACTCATTTAACTTAAAGCATAACAATTTGGACATGAACAAGGAACCCTATATCACAACTCATGCTTACTTATGTTCATAAATCAGTCTTGTATGTATATTATCATGCTCACATGGTCAGAATGCAAATATCTCAAGTTCATGTCAAGGTCCATTTTCAAACTATAAGTTTTCCTTCCATAATGTATACTAATGAAGTCAAACATGATCATGCTTTGTCAAGGTACACAACTACACATGTTAAACCTGTTATCATGCTTGTCTAAGTGATACCAATCAAGTTAACACTTATCAGATATAATAGAACTGAAAAATCAAAATTAGTGGTACAAAACGGGCGCAGCTGTGCCGCTTCTCGGCCATGAATTGGATAGCTTCTGCTACGGCAGATTGCAAACCCAACATCAAAATTCTTCACGAATTCTATTCTAAAACAACCACATTACAGTCCTAACATGCTTACTAGCTTAGATAACAACTAACAATCATTCTCCAATCAAATTAACATATAATTCATGTATTAATCAAGGAGTTAGAAATTTTCAGAATGAGGAACAAGGAATGAGAGTTATACCTCTACTAAAGCTTAACTGAGTTTGCTGCTTAATATGATTCCCTCAAATTCTCAGAATTCTTACCACTGATATATATACTTGCTCTCAATCCTTATACTTGTAGAAAATCTCAGCAAATGAAATGAAGAAATGGAGATCTCTTATTATAGATCATTCAATATACAAACAAAGCATTTCTCCACTAATTCAAACCATTGGAATGAAGAAGAATTTGATGGATAGTAGATAATTGGTGGAGTGGTTGAAGATCACTATTGGAGCCACTCCCCATCTCATGATCATTGCTAGTTTACTGAGTTTGAGAACAAGGAATAGGCTTAGGCTAAATGAGTGCACACGTGAAGAGAAGGAATGAGCCTCTCATTATGGGACATGGCAAATAACTCAGCATTAGCAATATGAATTCAATACAACACTTAGGCTATATACATATACATATAATATATACTTAGGTATTAAATTCATTAGTGTCACAATGTAGATTTAAATGAGGAAACAATATTACAATGTAGTAAGTTGGGGTATATATATATATATATATATATATATATATTAACATATAATTCATGTACATTTCATAATACCGAATATAATCTAATTGGGTAATACATTATAATAAACTATATTATTTCAATTATTTATAATTATTGAAATAATTATTATTTTCATCCCACATCAATATTAAGATAGATAACCATTTATTTATTTCCTCTCATATTATTGAATATACACTTAGTTTAATTTAATAATCCATATGGTACTCCTCTAATGTATCCAAACATACAAGTTGTCACATAATCATTACTTACTTAACTCACACATACATTTAATCATAATATATAGTTCTTATATATTATATGGCCATATTCAAGTGTCACACTATACTTTATATACTATAGTTGTAACTACTATATATTATATGTTTACTTATCACATACCTTGCACATAACAATTAATCGAGTAAATATAAATCTTATTATATTTATCAATCATTTACTCATTAATATTCAATTACTCACAATAACAATTAATTAACAATATAATATTAGTTAATTATTCTCTTATTAATTCCTTCACCCTTTAATTAAGTAAATCATCATCATTTCCATTCTCATGCCACACAAGGCATTCTACGAGTTTATTGTAATTCTCCATATTCTCTTAATTATCATAAATTCAATTTGAAATTAATTGAATTACTCATCTCATCACACATAAACATTTATATTCAAATAAATATTCATTATCTTATTAATATCATTATTAATATTTATGTATGAAATTCACAGTTCTTACAGCAGCTGCACTGCCCCCAAGGCCATTTGGGGCGCAGCTGCGCCGGAATAGTGTCAGGCAGAACTGTTTTGACCTTCTGTAGTAAACTAGGTATAACTTCTTCATACGAACTTCGATTGAGGCGATTCAGGATGATTCGAAAGGATAACGAGTAGACCTACAACTTTCATTCTTTATGTTTTACGATTTGAAGTCGTTAGAAGGGGTAAAAATGTCCATCTTTGTGACTGATGCGTATTCAAAGGCAATCGGAGGGCGTCGGACATGCACGTACGCAAGTGTAGTGCTCCTGACGATAAAATATGTTGTTCTAAGTTATAAAACATGAATATTATAAAATATAATGATGCTTAACATTTAATCAATGATGTTTTAGATAAGTTATATACGCATGTAAGGGTTATATAGAACCCGGATTTAATAAATTAATAAGGTTTGCAAAACGCAAGAACAATGTGGATCATGTATCTATGAGTTTTAAATATACATTGAACACATAGTTAGTGAAGTGTGTGATAAATGTATATGAATGTTGATGTCAAGTATGTGTGACTAAGGTATACCTATACATATATAGTTATCCTAAGAGTATGAAAGTAAAATGAAGGTTTTACAAACCTAGTTAGGAAACGATGTAATATTTATTATTATATTGAGAATGTATGGATGTATTGTTGGGTTTGTACGAAATCGTGACGCAATCAAATTGCAAAAATTAGCGGAAGCATGGTATATTAGAGTTTAAAAAAATTTCTACAAAACCATTACCCGGATCATCCTTTATGCAAATTATTAATTTAAAACGATAAATAAGAAGTTATGGAATCATACCCTTGTAAAACAAAGCTTCCACAGGTACTAGTTCAACTTCTTGTTCTTCATGATCTCCTTGAATTTTCGGGTTAGATTCTTTCCTTTGATCAACGTTAGCCACCCAAGTGTTTGACCTCTAGAGGTGATCCACCAAGGAAGAGGAATTATCAAGAAGGAGGGTGTTTGGCTAAACCTTAGTTTTCTATCCTCTATAGAAAATGAGTACTCTCCAACAATTGAAATTTCATCAAATTAATATTTATTATAAGACTCCTCTTATATAAATATTGGTCAACCCTTCTAATCCTATTAGGCATGGGATTTCTTTTAATTAATTAAACTCCTTTAATTAATTTAGGCTTCCCACCACATGGGAATAATTAATTAAATTCATTTAATTAATTTGTCTCCTAATCTTATTAGGAATAAATGAGAGTACTAATATTAAATTAATTACTAAACTCCTTTAGAAATTAAAATAATAATAATTGTAATACTATTAATAAGACTCCTCTTATTAATTTATATTTAATATTTCTAAAATATTAAATAATAAACATTAAGCTATGTAATTTATTCTATCACTATAGATTAAATTAATTATACTTAATGCATTATTACGATTATGCCATTACCTTCTTAAATAATTATTCTTCCTTTTATGGTGTGACCCTTTAGGTTCTCTATATTAAACCGGTTGTGAATAAATCAATTAGAACAATTCTAATCTTATTTAAATAAATAAATTAAACTAATAATCTATTTAAATAAATAATATTTATTCTACAATAGGGATAAGCCTCCCTAGTGATCAACGACTTTCCAGATAATATAGATTTCAACATTAATCATAAAAGAACCTGTGAGTAAATAGTTACCATACAATGTCCCAATTAAATATAAGACATGAATTTACTGTCAAGTCTTATTTTATTTAATTATATGTATTTCGATTAGAAAATGCACAACTCCGATTAATGCAAATTAGAAACCTCTTTCTAATTTCATTCCACCTTGGCCAAGGATTCCTGGGTTGTCATTTAACGAATCACATAGGACATATCTCCTCTTTTACTAGAGGTGGTAGATTCTTTATTGATCATTCATTATCTCCATATGTAACTCATTATACCCAAGCATACCCTATATATGCCTTAAAAGGTCTTAAGGAATAAGTCAAAGTATAATTTGTTACATACAAGATACTATGATGATCTCAAGTCCAAGGATCACTTGTACTACTTTTACATTAGGAATTCCTATTGACAGGCGAGTAAAACTCCATTAGGTATTCCATAGCGAGTCACGTTCAGTGAACTTATTCTCCAATAAGCACCTACATACTTGCTTTATTGTCTCCACACAAATAATCATGAGATCAATCATCCTCATCCAATGAGCAAGCAACATATGTACCAATCTATCCGGATTTACTAATCCCCTTTTTAGTAATCCCACGATTGGGAACTATTTTAGTTTTAAAGCTTTCTACGAATTTAGATCTCATTAGCATGATCAACATCATGATTCTAAAAGCATTTCTTAAAACTATGGGTTATTTACATATTATAAAAACAGCACCATGTAGATAATTAAATGCCTTTAATAAATGAATATTTTATTAATAAATAAATAAGATTGTTTACAAAGTATGTGCTTTATCATCATACATGATTGGCTTGTATGCACACTACTATTATGTATATGACTGATGAATATGAATTCATGATTATACAATTGTGTAAGAGTACATGAAGTGCAGATAACTATAAGTAGTTAAGTTATAGTTGATAATCTACAAGGCAGATAAGTCTTTCAGTTCCTATTTGCTATATGAATTTGATAACTGTTGGTTAAATTATATTATGCTATGAGGATGCTGATTTATATATGAAATGCATATGAGATATGTATGAAATTTAAAAGTTGATCTTTGATTATATGTTTATGAAGTTAATCTCTATACTTGTTATGTGAGAAGCAACATGCGTAGTAAATTTAAATGATTATGATTGCATGAACTGAGCATGATATTATATGCTATGTGATGTATGAAAACAGTTAGAATTGCTGAGCTGTCGAGCTCACTCTTTTAAATAACCATTTTTGCAGGTTAAAGACTCACGGTTAAAGTTACGTGCTACTTGATTGATAGAGTTCAATAGTATCGCAAGAAGATTGATTGATTTATTTAAAGTTATGATCTTCAACCATGTTTAGGTTTTAAATGATGTACATGATAGTAGTTTATGATGTTCAACTCATGTAGAGTAGTAAAGTTATAATATTTGATATATAAAGAATGTCAAATCAAGATGTAAAGTTTTATTATGTAAATTCGACGATTGGAATCATAGAATAAATTGATTCAAAGTTATGAAATTAATAAAAGTTGTTATTTAGATAACATAGAAAAGTTTAAATTATTATGTATTTTTATTAAGTATAACATCGGATATGACGTAAAGACAGGAATGGTAAATGACCAAGATTTAAAACTTATTAAGGTTTTGGGATCGACATGTAGAATCTAGAAATGGAGGGAATTTATATTCTAATTGGTAATAAAGTGAAAGTATATTCACTAAGTTATGAATAAAAGATATAAATAATTTGACGATAGTAGTATCGTGACACACCAGGTCTGAGGTTCAAGGGACCCGAATTTTGGGGCGTTACAGGTTTATATCAAAGATGTTGGTTATAAACCTTAGGCAAGAGTACCTTAGGCTATAACCTTAGAGAGGAAGAGTAAAGATAATGAAGAATAAACTAGGATAGAGTTTAAGTGATAAGAAATAAATTTTATAATTTTATAAAGAAGGGATTCAAATATATATGATTCAAAGAAGATTCTTGAAGTAACTAGAAGATGAGAATCAGGAGTCACCCGACTCCAGTAATGAAGTTGTTAAGTGTTAATGAATAGACGATGTCTATAAGATGAAAATAACGAATATAATGAGAATAAACTCAAAAGGAGTCTAGTTAATGAATTCAAAAAATTCATATGAAATAAGTTGAGATAAATAGGTTCAAAGACGAACCTGAAGAGCCAGAATGTCAAGGAACACCTGATTTGAATAATCAAAAGACTGTGATTAAAGAAAGAAGGTCGTAAAAGATTAATACGATCAAAAATGGGAAAGAATCATATGGTAAACCGATGTTAGAATAAGATTATGACGTGATCAAATGGTGTTATGAAATGATAAAAGGTCTGTAATGACTGAGTAGTTATAGCTTGATGCTATAAAGAGAATGTACCATAAAATGATATGGGATAAACTCATGAGGAGTTGTAAATAATGAGATACGAAAAATTTGTATCAAGCAAAGAACAAGTTTAAAGTAAGATAGAGCTAGGTGGAATTTCAATTGAGAATCCATGTGATGACCGAATTGTACAAATCTTTGTATGGGCAGAGGTTTATGCTTGCACTCAGTTTATCACACTGATAATCATTGAAATGCTGGAGTCGCACTATCAATATACATATGGAGGGAAGGTGATTCTTTTCTCATATTATATCTGATAGTTAGAAACTATTAAGATTAAGTTAGAGAATATTAAGATTAGGCGCAAGTTCTTAAAACTCCTGCTTATGGTACGTTTGTGACTCATAGTTGTATGTATGTTTTTGAGCCTCTGAGCGTATGGACAGTCCCTGATTGGTTCTTGGACTACGTATTGCAAGGACAAACTCTTAAACTTATATTTCGGTGGTAAGTTCCTGAACTTCCCAGGGTGTGGTAAGTTTGATGAACTATACTGGGAATAGATATATTATATATCAAGAATTAAGAGTTTTGGTAGAGCGAGCATTGATGGTATTGAAGATTGATAGAACGATGAAGCAATGGAGTAGAAGATTGAAGTTGATGGAGAAATATGGATTTTTCTAAATCTTCTAGCTATGTTAGATTTTTAAATTTTATTGACTTCTTGCTAATGTTTGCACTTCGATTTTCTTGAGAAATATTGGATCAGATGACTGAACTAATGAGTTTAAAAAAAATAATATCGTTATTCGTATGTCTATGCTATTTGTTTCGGCTAAGACAAAAATGATTTGAAAATTTTTCCAAATGTATTTTTGGCCATATGCATCATTTAATATGGTGTAGAAAATGGTTATTATTAACTAAAGGTAATTAATTAATAACTATTTAATTAATATTAAATAGTAATCAAATGAAGATGGGTTTAATAAATAAAGGAAATTTAAATAACTCCTTAATTAAAACAATTATTATAAATTATTTAAGGATCTAATAAGTGTTTAACATTTAAGAAAAGTATGATTAATTTATTAAATCATTAATCTAAGATTAATTAAATGTCTTATAGGATTAATGATAGTACATTATATATGTACTTTGTGATTGAATTATTTGCTAGATAATAACACAATTAAGCATATAGATGAACAATTATACGCAATACTAATTGATAGATCTACATTATCAATGTTTGGTCATTCAAAGAATTTTATTTAAAGCTAGTAAGCAGTAGCTCGTTGAAAAGGCAAGTTTCCTAACTCAATCTCGAGTTATTATTTTCAAAGAATGTTGGTGGATAATTATTGCTAATTATTTCACATCTTTAATGATTATTGATACTTGCACTTTGTGCAATTAAATTCCTGTTCTTTTATTATTGAGATGTGAATAGATTAAAGTTCTATTATTCAAGAACTGTTTATGAGATGGATCTATGCTAGTTGTATCAGCTAGATCAAGCATGTTTAAAATTTGTTAATTCAAATTCATTTTAAAACCTGTTCTTAATCAATTGATTTGATAAGAACTCTTGACTGAGGAAAGAATATTATTAAAGCATTAAAATTGGAAAACAATTGATGCTCGACAATTAAGTGTTTATGCATAATACCCAAGGTATGAAAGGCTGGTCCCCTTGACTACCAAATTTATTAAAAAGACTAGTTTAAATATTGACAACCTTAGTAGATGTTCATGGTCCTTCAAGACCACGCAGTATCTATTATTCAATTATTCAAATAATAACTTATTGAAATGTAATTCATTGTTCTCCTACAATTCAAATTCCATTGTTGAACATTGAACGATAAATCCTTTTCTAATCATGATTCATCTCCTTTATATTTAAACTTGCTAAAAAAATTAGTTGCTTACCCTTGCTATATCATTATGTTTATGTCACCTAAGCTGGGATCGTCAAAGAAGGATAATGGGAAAGGAAAGATGCAAGAATAGTTTGTTATGAATTAATTATATATTGAATGTAATTATTTAAGTAAACCTTTTGTAATTGTAAAGGTAGGTTTATGTGAAGGTTATGAGGCCTTGGGATTAAGTTTTAATGAACAATGTATGTTTATTATTCCGCTATTAGTTTATAGAATGCTTATGATAGTGATGTATCGTGAGCACCGAACAAGAGGTTAGAGAACCCGAATTTGGGGGCGTCACAGGTTGGTATCAAAGTTGTAGGTTATAAACTTTAGGAATGCGAAACCTAGGTTATAACCTTAGAAGAAAACTCGTATAGAGTATGTTAAGTGGTGGATTATGGAAATTCATCATAGTTTTGGTTGTACTTAACAAAATATCATTTTATTTTATCAATGCTTATATTTTATTGTGGTACTGATGTTGTTTATTGTTGTTTTGGATTATAGGATGGCAGAGGAGAGTCATGATAGTCGTACAGTAGATCAGCCAGTAGAGCACGAGGTTCCAGAGGATTCCACACCGAATATCCTTATTAGAGACCTACTGGGACAGAATGCAGGGCTAGAGGCTAGAGTACAAGAGCTGGAGGTGGAGAATTACACTTTCCAGAACACCGAACAACAGTATAAAGATGCCACTTATCAGTCAATTGCAGACTTGGATGTGATGAAAGCTAAAGTGAAGTTATTAGAGTTTCAGCTGGGTGAGAGGACATTAGAGAATCAGGTGATGAAGTTTGAGTTCGATCTGGAGATTGCAGATAAGATCAGAATTGAGCAGGCATGGATTTGAGCAGCAAATATGGTGGACCAGCTGGAGTTACTTTTGGAAGAGAAGGAGGTCCTACTAGAGTCTTTGGGACGGGCCTTGGGTGTGGCACATGTGGGCCCCAGGGTTGGTCAGGTGAGGTCGAGTTTCGAGATCGACGAGTCTATCCAGTCGGTGCGACGTCGTGTGATGGGAGATGCACTGTAGGAGCAGGAGCATGCCCAAGGGGCACCTGGCAGCCATTGAGTTGATGGTTCGTAATAGTGTATATAGATGCAATAGTACCCTTTTTGTTTAGCAGGGTTAGATTAAGTATGATGTAAACCTCTAGCTGTGAGAGGTTGTATGTAAATAAGATGTGCCCCCATCTTAGTTGTGTAGGGGAGTATACCTTTTGATAGATCCCATATCTAGATGTTTAGAATGGGATAGTTAGCATTTATAGAAATATGCCAGACTATGTATGACACTAAAAAAAATTGTATATGAATATAAATGCGCTATTATAACTAAAATGTTTTATTAAGTAAATAAATCTTGAGAATGAAGAAAGTAAGTTATCTCTATGATAATTGAAAGTTTTATTAAGCCAAAAAGGTAATTTCAGCAAACTGAAAAGAATAGTTCAGCAAACTGAAATGGATAGTTCAGCAAGCTGAACATGATGATAATGTGATTATTAAAGTTTAAATTACAAGTTGTATTTTAAATACTTATAACATATATTAAAACTCAAAGTGATAATGTAAGATTTTGTTTAAACCAGATAATGCCTCCAAGACGCCAAAATCGTAACCAAAGGGAGGAGCGATCTGTAAATAATGAAAGAGAGCAAGCTGACCCAATGCAGAACTTTGCAAATATGATAGCTCAAGCTATGCGAACTCGTGCACCTGCAGCAAGGAATCGAGTGAATAATAGATTAGCAAATTTTAAAGATTTTAAAGCTGTAGGACCCCCAGAATATAGCAGAACCACGGACCCCATAGAAGCTCAAACATGGGTGAAAGAGATGGAAAAGGCCTTTATCATTGCTAAGGTAACCGAAGAGCAAAAGACAGCTTTTGCTACCTACTTGATGAAAGGTGAGGCTAATTACTGGTGGGAGTCGAACCAAGCTAGATCAGGAACGGAAGTAGTCACATGGATAAGATTTAAGGAGTTGTTCTTAGAAAACTATTTCTTAGAGGCCATGCAAGCCAGAATGGAAGTGCAGTTTCTTGAATTGAAGAAAGAAAATATGACAGTTGCCGAATATGCAGCAAAATTCAATGAGCTAGCCAGATTCGCACCTCATTAGGTGGATACAGAACTACAAAAGGCGCGTAGGTTTGAAAATGGGCTATAGTCGTGGATACACAGCAAAGTCGCAGTGCTACAAATTGCTACGTTTTCAGCACTATTAGAAAAAACCATCATTGCAGAAGGTAGTAGTGAGGCTGTATCTAGATTTAACCGAGAGAAGAATAAGAAGAAGATTGAAGGTGGACATCAGGGTGCCAGCAGTGGGAGCAGTAACAGTAAGAAGTGCAAATGGAACAGTGGTAATGACTCGGGAACTCAACAAGGAAGTACACCACAGAAGAAGTCAGCATGCAGTAAGTGTGGAAAGAATCACTCTGGGGAGTGTATGAAGGGGAAGAATGTATGCTATAACTGCGGCTAGGAAGGACATATCTCACCAAATTGTCCTAAACAGAAGAAGGGAGGTTGCTTTTCTTGTGGGGGAACGGGACATCGGTTTAAGGATTGCTCATTTAAAAAGTATACTGACGGAGGAAGTGGAAACAGGAGCAGTCCCCCAAAGTTAACAATTGGAGGGCCAACACAGCACAGCAAGCCGACAGCCCGAACTTTCAACATTACTGTGCAAGACGCAGTTGCATCAAAGGAGGCGGTGTCAGGTATAATTCTGATCAATAATATAAATGCATATGTATTGTTTGATTCGAGAGCTACCTGTTCATTTTTGTCTGAGGAATTTGCTAGAAGATTAAACTTACCCTGTGAAAAGTTAAAGAACCCTATGAACATAGAAGTTTCAAACAAAGAAGTAATCCCTGTAGAGTTTATCCATAACAATTGTGGTGTGGAAATAAGGTGACATAAGTTAAGCGTGAATTTGATTCCGATACGCTTAGGGGAATTTGATGTTATCCTAGGGATGGATTGGTAGTTTAACCATGAGGCAGTTATAGATTGCCAGAAAAAGAGTATACGCCTTAAGACACCAAATAAGTCTAGGGTTGTATTTTATGGTAGCAAGTCGCCAAGACAAACGAGTTGTCTGACGATGATGCAGGCCAGGAGGATGTTACGAAAAGGATGTGAAGGTTATTTGGCTCATGTAGTGGATACACGGGTTGTGAATTCAGACATGGGGCAGATACCTATAGTTAATGAGTTTAGGGATGTCTTTTTAGAAGAAATTATGGGACTTTCACAAGATAGAGAGATAGAGTTTGTGATTGATTTAGTACCGGGGACAGGGCCGATATCAAAAGCACCATATCGAATGGCTCCGATAGAAATGAAAGAGTTCATGATCCAGCTATAAGAGTTGTTGGACAAGAGGTACATCCAACCTAGTGTATATCCGTGGGGAGCACCGGTGTTGTTTGTAAAGAAGAAAGATGGTTCGATGAGGCTATGTATGGACTATAGAGAATTGAATAAGGTGAAAATCAAGAACAAATATCTGTTACTAAAAATAGACAAGCTGTTTGATCAACTTAAAGGAGCGAGATGTTTTTCAAAGATTGACCTAAGGACTGGTTATCATCAGTTGAAAGTGAGGACGGAGGATGTACCAAAGATAGCATTTAGAACTCGTTATGGCCATTATGAGTTCCTAGTGATGTCGTTTGGACTGACGAACGCACCAGCTGCTTTTATGAACAAGATGAATATAGTATTTAAATCGTACTTAGAAAAGTTTATGGTTGTGTTCATTGACGATATTCTGGTGTATTCAAAGATTGAAGAGGAGCATGCCGAACATCTAAGGATAGTATTGGAGACGTTAAGAAAGGAGAAGCTATATATGAAACTTTCGAAGTGTGAATTCTGGTTGAAGAGATTTCAGTTTTTGGGGCATGTTATCGACAACGAGGGCATTTCTGTTGATCCAGCAAAAGTAGAAGCAGTGAAAAATTGGGGACAACAGAAGACACCGACAGAGATCAGAAGTATCTTGGGATTGGCAGGATATTACTGAAGGTTCATTCAAAAATTTTCGAAGATAGCAACGCTGTTAACGAATTTGACCAGAAAGACTGTGAAGTATGTATGGACAGACAAATGTGAGCAAAGTTTTCAAGAACTAAAGAAACGATTAAGTGAAGCACCTATATTATCATTGCCAGATTGTACTGGGGGTTTTACAGTATATAGTGATGCATCACACAAGGGACTAGGTGTAGACACTCGAAATTTTGCTTTTGTCGTACTAACCCTACAGGGGGGGTAAAATCATCATTTTACTTCGGAGACAACCCCGAAGTAGGGCCAAAGATCCCGGTCATCTCGGAGACAACCCCGAGAATGATGAAGAGGACCAATGAAGTTCGAATATACCGTGACCCGATCGAAGATCGACGAGCTGAGACAGTGATCATCGGAAACCACCTCAGCAAATCTCGAACGACTTGCCATTAAAAGATAAGCCTAGCAGTCTTAAAACTCAGATGCTTTTAATAAATTAACATCACTTAAACTCAAATGGAGATCGGGAAAGCAATTGAAATGGATAGGTCCATCATGCAAACTCGATTCCATAATACCAATAATGCTAGGAGCATAATTAAGGTATCTTGCATCTTTAAGACACAAAAAGATGTTTGAGTTAATTCCTTTAATAGTTAAAGGCTTGACTGCGACCTGAACTAAACCAATATGAATAAAATTATAACCTTTCTTTCTATGTTTGTTAATAACATCATAAGAAAGAAGATTATAATTTTCATATTCTTTGTTGATCGCATAGACACGTTTAACCGTTTCAACATTTTAATCTGTTTTAAAATTATCAATAAAGGTTGACTGATAAATCTCTTTAGGAGATACACTAGGTATGTTCCAATTACTTAAGGTTTGACTGATGTTTTCATAACTATGTTCTTCCTGGTTGACTATGTTTGGAACCGGAGGTAGGGTTGATCGATTACTAACTGAAGAACTAGACCTGAATAATCTACTCATTTTAAAAATTAAAATCTTTTAATAATTCTATGTTCTTCCATACATACCCTTCTTTCCATAAGCAGACGCATACCTATGTCCTAGGTCAAACACCCGACACTGCTCCACACTAAGTCTTACAAAGGGCAAAGAGACCGGGGCGAACACGGTGTTCTACAGAAAGAGCTTAGGTGATTTCTTGAACAAAGATATAAAAGAAGATTTTTGATTTTTCAAAAATGACTTTGATTAAGCAGATTAAGATACAACATTTAGCAAACAAACAAACATGGCTCTGATACCAAAAGGCGGAAGCATAAGAGAGAGATGAGATGAGAGAAGAGTGGCGCATACAAATCTGAATCACAACTATAGTAAAACTATAAGAAATGATAATAGCAGTTCATATGAATTAAAAATAGTTTAAATAAATAAACTTTTATTGAAAGGAAAAATATACAAACAGATCACTGAAGATAACTTACAAGTAGACTCGATTATAAAAGACCTAACATGATATAACTAAGAAGAAGGCAAGAGGGTTAAAGATTCGCCAGATAGGAATCTGAGTCTTTCTAAACTCTCTATTGGATTTCTAATCCTGCCTTATACAAATGACTACGCTTCTCTTATATAGGATAAGAAAAGGCAAACTGATTACTACTCAATAATTACAAAACATCTTTTACTATTTAAGAACAGTAATGCTTTTACAAAAGATATAAGCATTATTGAACCTTTTGACTAAATACAAACACATTAATACAACTCTTGAATAAAACGACCAGATGGCCGACAAAGAAAACATGACTCAGCTAAAATACAAACCTACTTTACTTTATCATTCGGCTACTTTTGAAAAAGGAGCACGCGTTGATGACTATTTTTGAAAGCAACAGTCTCTGTCTGCCGCTTGCAACTTTGTGTGACTGTAGGCATCCAAAGCAAAAGGATCCTGAGCATTATGGAGGCTTATGCTGCCGTATGGATCATCTGGACTAGATGCTTCTTGACTGGATTTTGACGAGGATGATGAGCAAATTGAGGGAATACTATCCTCACTGAGCTTATCAACTCGTTTTTGAATGAGCCAAGCTAACTGTTTTAACTCAGCATTAGAACAATGATCAATATCTGTAAAATCTAATTTTTTCTGATTAAGCAGTGTCGGGTGTTTGACCTAGGACATAGTTATGCGTCTGCTTATGGAAAGAAGGGTATGTATGGAAGAACATAGAATTATTAAAAGATTTTAATTTTTGAAATGAGTAGATTATTCAGGTCTAGTTCTTCAGTTAGTAATCGATCAACCCTACCTTCGGTTCCAGACATAGTCAACCAGGAAGAACATAGTTATGAAAACATCAGTCAAACCTTAAGTAATTGGAACATACCTAGTGTATCTCCTAAAGATATTTATCAGTAAACCTTTATTGATAATTTTAAAACTGATTATAATGTTAAAACGGTTGAACGTGTCTATGCGATCAACAAAGAATATGAAAATTATAATCTTCTTTCTTCTGATGTTATTAACAAACATAGAAAGAAATGTTATAATTTTATTCATATTGGTTTAGTTCAGGTCGCAGTCAAGCCTTTAACTATTAAAGGAATTAACTCAAGCATCTTTTTGTGTCTTAGAGATGCAAGATACCTTAATTATGCTCCTAGCATTATTGGTATCATAGAATCGAGTTTGCATTATGGACATATCCATTTCAATTGGTTTCCCGATCTCCCTTTGAGTTTAAGTGATGTTAATTTATTAAAGGCATTAACTTTGAATATTAAGACTACAGGTGAGATAACTCATATGATTGAGGGCTCACAACCTATAGCCTTAATTTATAAAATCTATTATAAAGTTATGAAAACCAATTTAAACATTCATGCTCTTAATAAAAGCCCAAAAGATCACACTATTTTAATTCAAAGCAGTACTCGTAATGCTAATATTCAAACTCCAAGGACTATTCTTTGGAAGGATATTACTTTGCCTAGTCAGTGGATTCTACCTCAAGAAATTCCACAAAAACCAGTTATTAATAATTTGTTGAATTTAGAAAATATTAAACAATTTTCTGATGGTACTGTCAGAGTTAGTTTTGAGCTTACCAGAAGACCTTTGATTATAGAATAATTTACTAATTCCTTAGTCCCTTCGGTTGTTTCTCGAAGAGATACTGAAGTTTTAAGTGATTTTTTTATTTCTGATATTAAAATGAAAGGAGTCTTGAATCAGGGGCAAACTAGTCATCCTTTTATACTCCTACTACTCAAGTAGAAGATGAGCAAGATGATATTTCTCCTATAGTTTCTATAGGACCGACCCCTTCAGACTTCGAGGCACCTATTAATCATCAGTTAAGAGTCATTACTAAAGCATTTAAATTAGATTGGAATAATCTGGTTGCAGATTTTAATTCCATATCTAATAAAGATAAAAGGCATGCTTTTCGTAATAAATACGATAAGCATGACAGAGATAAAATAGTTAATAAATGGAAAATTTTTATTAAGGTTAATCAAGAGAACTTTACATTTTATGATGGGTATGAAAAATATCATTCACAATGTAAAGTTCTTACTAAAAGTCAGTGGACAAAAGAGGATAAATAAAAAAATTTAGCAAGTCATCCTCCTTTAGAAATTGTTCTTTTACATGTTAAAAACACTTCTGTTGTTGCCAGTCCTTTTAAAATTGCTGATGGTAAAACCGATGAAAAGAAAATTATTGAACAAAATAATTTTACTAATCAATATTTGGCTACTATTGGTAAACAGTTAGATAAAATTGAAGAAAAATTTGATCATTCTATGGTTAAAATTCCTTGTAAAAAATTAGATCAGCCTTTATTAACTCTCACAGAAAAAAGAGAAGCAATGGGATTGCCTAATAAAGATTATAAGCTAGTTAAAACTATAGATAAGTTATTTAAAAAGATTGGTTCAAGTTCTGGAGAAGCCAGTGGAACTATTGCTACCATTGATCAGATTGAAGAATCTGACGATGAAAGCATTAGTCAATCAGATATTAAATCTGAAACTGCCTCTATCTCAAATCTTAACGAACAGTTAAACAAGTTAACATTTAATAATGCTAGTATTACCAAAAATTGGTATTCTAGACCCACTCATCCTGATCTTCAGTATGAGGAAAAGAATCTAGATAATCAATTTTCTGTTTCTTCTAATAAAATTTATGAGTGGAATATTGATGGTTTTAGTGAACATCAAATACTAACCAAAAAGAATCATTTGTACATGGTTGTCAATAGTTATATTACAGCTTTCAGCAGTTTAACACAGCCTGAAATAGTTGAAATATTAACTAATGGTTTCACTAGTGTTCTTCGTTCTTGGTGGGAAAAATACCTTGATGAAGATGCAAGGAATTCTATAATTCATGCACGCCAGTTAGATGACAATGGTCAGCCAATCTTCAGAGAAGATGTTGATTTTGGTATTCCTGATGGTGCTAACACATTAATTTTCACTATAATAAAATATTTCATTGGAACCCCTAGTAATATCACTAAAAGAATTCATGATTAGTTAAGTAATCTCATTTGTCCCACTCTAAGTGATTTTAGATGGTACAAAGATGTTTTTATTTCTCGAGTCATGATGCGTAATGATAGTAACAAACCTTTCTGAAAAGAGAAATTTGTTAATGGTCTTCCTAATTTGTTTGCCCACAAAGTTAGAGAAGAACTTAGCAAAACTCTTGGATATATTGATTATGATAACCTGACTTATGGTGACATAATTAGCTATATCCAAAAGATTGGGTTGAAAATGTGTATTGATTTCAAACTTGCTAAACAAGCTAGTAAAGATAAGAAAAAAGCTAAATATGAGCATGACACATTTTGCGAACAATATGGGTTACCTATTCAAATGAGTCATCAGCAAATGGAACTTTACAAACAAGAGATTAACAACTTGCTTGCAAAAGGATTAATTAAACTTGTTTGCAAAGTTCTATTTGCTGATGACTCATTTGAATAGGTCTGGCCTTAGTAGGAATTAGGTGTTCCTTAAATTCCTTAGTATAAGGTAACCTAACCACATGCTTTCTTCTGTGCCAGAAACCATTAGGAGAATCAGCGCATAAGTTCTTAGTCATAAACACCCGAAGTTCTTCAATCTTATCTTGAATTTTTTCAAGAAGAAGAAGATCCTCAACCTGTTTATATTTAATCTCTTGTTTTAAGAATTTTAATTGAGAAGTTTTACAGCTTAACAGATTTAAAGATTTTGAAATAAATTCATCTTGAATAAATTTCAAATATCTTTCTTTGGGTTGAGTAATGAATTCAAATACTACTTTTTGACCTAAATGCTCAATTGTTAAGCCATTATTACTAGTAGTAAATGGATATAATAAATATATAAACGAAAGTCCTAAAATAATTTTATCTGTCAAGTTGCGGATTAAAACAAAAGAAGTTTTAAAACACATATTATCTTGGTAAATATGAACTTTAGGAAGTTTATATTTTATTTCCATCATACTACCATTAGCAAAATTTAATCGTTCACTAGTTTTTTTATAGAACTTAGTAGGTATCAAACCTTCTTGAATGCAATTAAGATCCGCACCAGTATTAACTAGAGCAGGAAGTTGAATTGCAAAAGTTTCATCAATAACTAGACGAACAATAATATACCATTTTTGAATGGTAATGACTTTTAACCTTTTTAATGAATTACCTTGAACCATAAGAATTTACTCATCATCTTAGACATTAGAAGATTCAGCCTCTTCATCTATTTCTGATGAATCAGATATATGAAGCTATGAACTTTTAGTTGTCAAAGTAGCCATTTCTTTGTGTAACTCAGAAATATCAGTCTTAAGACCCGAAATTTCCTTCTTAAGTTTATTGACTTCTTGATTTAACTCGGGAAGGGTGACTTCTCTATCCGGGGTTTTAAATCTCTCTAAGGTTTTATTAAGGCTAATAACAGGTTTATCTTTTCCCTTAATGACCTTGTGTTTACCAGAAATGTTTTTGGTTAACAAATCTTTTAACTTCTTCATATATTGAGTTTTTTACTGTGGATCAGTAATTTTACCAATTAAATCTATTAACAAAGAGCTTTCTTCGTCTTCTTTGTTAAGAACATTAATGGTTTTATTGCAGCAATCAGATCTGCTATTATCTGTACAAAGAGTGACTTCCTCGTTACCGCTCTCAGTTTGATTAATATCTTCATTATTAGAGGAATAAGGAATATCAGAATTGTCATTGCTGGCAACGTCATTCTCTATCCTTATTAACTCTAGCAGTCTATCCGTATCATCTGCAGAAATGTTTAACTGACTTAGCTTTTGTTTAATCTTACATTCAGATTTATAATAACCCTTTTTACCACAATTATAACAGGTGATTTTACTCTTATCCTGGGATTTAGAATTAGATTTTTTACTATAAGATTTTTTACGTGACTTGGGTTTATCATAATAATTGTCTTGATTTTTAGACTGACTACTAGATAGTTTTTTATAATGCTTTCCAGTTTTGCGTTTTTCAATTTATTTTTTCCAGTGCTTTCTTCTAGAGGGAGCAACTGGAGGCAAACCATGTGCCAAGCTCATATTTAGCTTTTTTCTTATCTTTACTAGCTTGTTTAGTAAGTTTGAAATCAATACACATTTTTAACCCAATCTTTTGGATATAGCTAATTATGTCACCATAAGTCATGTTATCATAATCAATATATCCAACAGTTTTGCTAAGTTCTTCTTTAACTTTGTGGGCAAACAAATTAGGAAGACCATTAACAAATTTCTCTTTCCAGAAAGGTTTGTTACTATCATTATGCATCATGACTCGAGAAATAAAAACATCTTTGTACCATCTAAAATCACTTAGAGTGGGACAAGTGAGATTACTTAACTGATCATGAATTCTTTCAGTGATATTACTAGGGGTTCCAATGATAAGAAATGATAACAGCAGTTCATATGAATTAAAAATAGTTTAAATAAATAAAATTTTATTGAAAGGAAAAATATACAAACAGATCACTGAATATAACTTACAAGTAGACTCGATTATAGAAGACCTAACATGGTATAACTAAGAAGAAGGCAAGAGGGTTAAAGATTCATCAGATAGGAATCTGAGTCTTTCTAAACTTTCTATTGGATTTCTAATCCTGCCTTATACAAATGACTACGCTTCTCTTATATAGGATAAGAAAAGGCAAACTAATTACAACTCAATAATTACAAAACATCCTTTACTATTTAAGAACAGTAATGCTTTTACAAAAGAAATTAGCATTTTTGAACTTTTTGACTAAATACAGACACATTAATACAACTCTTGAATAAAACGACCAGATGGCCGACAAAGAAAACATGACTCAGCAAAAATATAAACCTACTTTACTTTATCTTTCGGCTACTTTTGAAAAAGGAGCACGCGTTGATGACTATTTTTGAAAGCAACAGTCTCTGTCTACCGCTTGTAATTTTGTGTGACAGTAGGCATCCTAAGCAAAAGGATCCTGAGCATTATGGAGGCTAATGCTGCCGTATGGATCATCTGGACTAGATGCTTCTTGACTGGATTTTGACGAGGATGATGATCAAATTGAGGGAATACTATCCTCATTGAGCTTATCAACTCGTTTTTGAATGAGTCGAGCTAACTGTTTTAACTCAGCATTAGAACAATAATCAATATCCGTAAAATCTAATTTTGTCTTAGAAGATTTTTTGGATTTACTAGAAGAAGATTCCTTGGGAGGAACTGATTTAATAGGGGTACGATTTACCAGAAATTCCATCTGGACTTGACCAATGATGCGATAAATATCAAATTTATCCCACCATTTAATAGAAAACTCACGAGTCATATAAGTCAATTGACTAATACTATTGCGAGTGATAATTGATTTATCCTTGGCTGACTTAAGATCAATTTCAATAATAGGAGAATAAAGACCATAATTCCATTTAAGGATCCATGGAACTTTATATTTACTGATAAACTGAAGAATAACTGGAATACAATCATTTTTAGGATTGTTAGGACATCTACAGCAAAAATGAGATAGAACTGACTAGAGCTCAATAGGCAAAACGCTATGGATGAGACCAAATCTTTCCCACCATAGAACAAACCAATGAGGAATTTGACTTTAAAATTTGTGATCAAACTGAACAAACCATGAATGACTGAAAGAAGGAGTTTGGAACAAGAAGACTCTGTTCCAAGCCTCCATATAATCATAATAGTAGAACTGGCTATTGTGATTATTTAACTGACGAAGATCAGACGGATGATCACCCCAGTCAGACATGGAAGTGATCTGTTTAATATAAAGAGAATGATAGATGACCTTAGAACTGTCATTTCTATCATAAATGGGTTTGACTAGGATTAACTGTGTTTGCAGAAGGATATCCTTATAAAACACAAGGAATTTATAAGGAGCAAAAGGAAGAAAATGCCAACCAGTTGGGAAGAACTGGGCAGCCAATTTAACTGGGTCGTCAATGGATTTCATATGAGATTCAATATGAAATAAATTGACTGAATAAACGCGGACATACTACGAATGTGTATGTTGACCAGGGTTAGGGTTACTAGAGGAAGACGAAGCAAAGGGATCAATAGGCTTTGGTGACTGGGCCAAAATCGTATTGTAAGGCTTTGGGACAGTACCAAGAACAGTATACCTATTAGCTACATCAACAGGAGTAACTAGGGTAACTGGATGAGGGATTACGGCTCCCAAGGGCCTTTAACTGGGGATTGGGCCTGGAGGGGGCCGAACATTCTTGTTTCCACCTCTCACGCTCATTTTTGATGGGTACCTGAATTAATAAATTCTCTCGTAAGAAAATCAGGGACAAAATTTTGACTTCCTTTAATATACTCAATATCAAAATCAAAAATGCTTAAAAGAGATTGCCATCGGGCAAAAATATGCTTAGCAACGATGTTTTAAACATCTTTTTCCAAAATATATTTAGCTGACTTGTAGTCAATTCGAACCAAAAATCTTTGATTTAAAAAATCGTTTTGAAATTTACTAATGCATAAAACTAAAGTTAAAATTTCTTTTTTAATTGTACTATAATTAATTTGAGCCTGATTCCAAGCACCAGAGTGAAATCGAACGATTTGTTCAGAAGAAGCAGGTGCTAATTTCTGCTTCAGAATACCACCAAAACCAATTTCAGAGGCATCAGTTTCAACAATTTTAAACGCAGATTCGTTAGAAATGCCAAGACAAGGCAAAACCTTAACATATTTTTTAACTTGTTGGATGATGGAAGTATGTTCATCAGTCCAAGGAGGAGGATTTTCTATAAACAGAGAAACAATGGTTTACAGATTTTTCTAAGGTTTTGATAGAATTTACCAACGTAGTTCAGAGATCCTAAAAACCGCTGAAGTTGAGTTTTGTCAATAATTTTATCTGGAAATTTATCAGCAAACTGAATAACTCGTTGAATAGGACGAACTAGACCACGATAAATATCATGACCTAGGAATTTGACTTTCGTTTGGAACAAACTACATTTTGTAGGAGACAGAACCAAACCATTTACTTTGATTGCCTTGAAGAACGAGTTCAAATGTTTGAAGTGTTCGTCAATTGACTTGGAGAAAACCAAAATATCATCAATGTAAATAATGATGAAATGATTGAATAGGTTCAAAATTTCATTAAGAATAGTTTGGAATTCACTAGGGGCATTCTTAAGACCAAAGGCTTGAACGACCCATTCATAATGACCAAAGGGAGTGGTAAAAGCAGTTTTATACCTATCACTGGGGTGTATACTAACTTGCCAAAATCCTAACTTAAGGTCAAATTTACTAAAAATGGTTGCATTACTAAGCCAACTAAGGAGGTCCTCTTTATTAGGCAGGGGGTACCTAAGCCATTCTAAGACCTTAATAAGGGGCTTGTAATTAATAACTAGTCTGGGAACACCTCTTTCCTTCTCAGCTTCATTATTAACATAAAAAGCTGGACAAGACCAAGGTGATTTACTATGTTTAATTAATCCTTTTACAATATATATATATATATATATATATATATATATATAATTTTTATAATTTCATTTGGCCTAGATTGCTAATTCGTGACCTTTTTTGCTTTAATATATATATATATATATATATATATATATATATACTAACTTTTATATTAACATTTACACTTCAGTTTGGCCTGGATTGCAAATTTTGCAAATTCGTGGCCTTTTACATCTTTTATATATATATATATATATATATATATATTTATAAAAGCTGTAAAGAGCCACGAATTGATCCAGGCTCAACTGAAATGTAAATATATATATATATATATAGAGAGAGATATATAGATATATTTACATTCAGTCGATCCTGGATCACGAATTCATGGCAATTTAGTTCTTATATATATATATATATATATATATATATATATATATATATATATATATATTTATGTATATTTCCATTCCTGTCTGGCCTGGATTGGAAATCTGTTGCCCTTTTACAGCTTATATATATATATATATATATATATATATATATGTATGTATACATGCAGTCGAGCCTGGATTAGCAATTCGTGGCTCTTTATCGCTTTTATAAATAAATATATATATATATATATATATTTACATTCCAGTTGAGCCTAGATTAATTCGTGGCTCTTTACAGCTTATATGTATATATATATATATATATATATATATATATATATATATATTCTTTGCTCAATGTGATTAAATTTTGCTTTCAATATTCATTTGATATGAATCCGCACTAATGTAAATTTGGCAAATTAGATTTATCCAAATCTAGCCTTATATATCTTTCGAACGGTTCAAAATAGGCCCAACTGGAGCCGGAAAGCTAGGATGGCTAAGATTTGTTAAATCTAGGTATTCCTAGTTCTGTTAATATCAAAACGACCTCGCGACCCTAGATCCATATCTAGTGGGAATGAGAAGCTTTGGCTACGCGCATATAAGGATTTGACTGATGAATCCTTTGTTTTTGCGACGTCTAGAGTACAAATTGCACTTTCTGTGAATATCGGTGTTGTGCAGGTTTTCTTGGCCCTTTTTTGTGAGCCTAGGAATTGTGGGATTAATGATCAAATTGATCTAAATTTGATTCTCACGATGGAAAAACTCCACATTACAACTGTATCCTGCTAGTTTTTCTGTAAAAATGTACATCTGATGGACATTAAAACGGTTATCCGAATTTAAGGTCTCAAACATAGTGAAATATGGTTTGTCGTGCTATAGTCACTTCGATGGTTGTCATGCCCATAAGAAGACCGACACTTGTATATAAATTATGTAGTCGAGGATGCTTCGCATTCCGACAATCAGCATTCAAATCGAGCCAAAGGCGGAGCATAATAAAATGGAAGTATCACTGTGTTTCAATTCCTATGAAAGCATAAGGGTTTGAAAACCATCTTTCCAAAAAATAATTTTTGTATCTTGACTAAACAAAAGGACTTTTTCAAAACAAATCAAACCCTTCGTATATAGGTTCAACGAAGCATGGCACTACTTTCAAATCAAAAAAACGTAGGCTCAATTACTTCCAGCATACACACACATTGCAAATAAAAAGGGAAATATTGAAAAGATGTGGTACCGTGTTTCACGAGAGTCGGGGGGTGCCTAACACCTTCCCCCACCCCCCCTCGCTTAACCAAGCCCCCGAACTTCAAGAATTTTGATTTTAAGGCCAAGTTTCGATAGTGTCCAGTAATTGGGCCTACTTGCAAAATCAAACAAAACTCGATTGAGTTGGTACAACCATTTCTAAATATACCAACTGGAGACTCTGTAAACCTTTTAAATCATCGACATGCTACATGTTAGTATTTTCCTAAAAAACTCTTCACCCTTCATAAAACAGATAAGATAAGCAAGGGTAGAAAATAACAAAATTTAGGAAGAGAGAAAGATTTGTCCAAAAATGACAAGATTTTTTCCCGACGTCGACAGTGCCTTTTTTGCTCAAAAACGAGTTCTAGGATCAATCTGCACAAAACTGGTATCTAGTTTAGTCTAGATATTGGCAGATGATATGGATGCATGAAATGCTATGCATCGGATTATGGGTTTTTTAATCTATTTCTGCAAAACAAGGGGTTAGTCGACTTGATGACAAGATAAGAAGGATGTACAAATGACATTTAAGATGGATGATATTTGTAAATTCTAAAAGTAACAGGGCATGAAGAGACATCATGCGCGTTTAGTTTATTAGAGGCTGACCTATCTTAGG
The DNA here is from genome assembly GCA_020205555.1 of Panax stipuleanatus. NCBI lineage: Eukaryota > Viridiplantae > Streptophyta > Magnoliopsida > Apiales > Araliaceae > Panax > Panax stipuleanatus. Next base: position 20,533,493 of record CM035115.1, read on the forward strand.
TTACTCTCAAGGGCTTTCTGAAATTGGTTCCCAGATCTTTGCAATTTACTTGATGAAGACATTCATCTTTCAATTGGAGCGGATCTGAGTGGTGCCTTTCCTGAGACTCACAAGAGAACACTCTTTAGAGTCCTGTAATAAAAAACTGACGGGTTTGCCTCGTAATGGAGGTACCACACAACATTTATTCATACATTCATCGTCCTCACCAGATGCAATATGATGACATTGTACGATGCACTAATATATTGTACGAGGCACTAATATAGAGCACTTAAAGATTAGAGACATTTATCACAGTTAAAGATCATTCACACAAAATGCACATGTAGAATAGAAATCAAAAAAAATTAACGCGACTTAAACCCTCTATAGTCCCCAACAGAGTCGCCACATGTCGATGCCGGAAAAATAAATGGTTGATCTGTTGGATGTGTTTTTGTTTGAAGATTAGATATCTTCTTTTATTTCTAGCTTTTCCTATTGTTTCACAGCTTTTTTTATTTTACTGTGTTAAATTAATTCATATGAAGGGTGAGATTTAGGATAAGACCGACATTAGTCGACTTATTTTACAAAGTTTGATTTTATTGATTAATTTTGATGATTGGACCGAATGAGATAGAGCCGCCAGTTGGTATGCTTTAAATGGATGTACCAACTCATCCGAATTTTAAAGGTTTTCGCAATATGGTCCAATATGTGACTCCGTAGGATTGGTCTGAAACTAAGATTCTTAGAAATTGGGGGCTAGCTTAAACGAGGGCAAGGTGTTAGGCAGCCCCCGACTTCCATAAAAACACAGTTACCGTATCTTATTGATTTTCTATGCATAAAGTGTGTGTGTGTGTGTGTGTATGGATGTGTGTGTGTTTTATTTTGAAAGATTATTTTAGGTCTCATTGTGAGTTATTTGGAAGTAGTGTTGTTCCTCTTTTGCACCTATGTACGAAGGATTTGATTTAGCAAAAAGTTTATTTTTAGACAAAATATACATTTCATATGATATTTTTGGAAAAACACAAAGTTTCAAATCCTTCGCCCGAATAGTAATCCAGGACCTTTGATACTTCCATTATTAATTTTAAGTCTATGAAATTATTATGAAAGTAGTGATGTACCTCTTTAACCCTATGCACAAAGGATTTGATTTATATAAAAGTTTATTTTTAAAACACAATATATATCAATGATGTAATCGAGGTCTTTTGATACATCCATTTATTATCTAAATGTCTATCCCCAAACCGCTTTATGATTATTATGAAAATTCTTTGCTATTTTGATTTAGAAATCATTTTTGGTGAAAAGGCATGCTAGAAAGTGCCAAAAAGGGTCGGATCATAATCGGGCATGTAAGCCATCTCGATAAATTCGAGCACCCACAATCAAAGTTTTCACTATCACGGGATCTGGAATCCGACTTCTCGGGACTAACCCCTCGAATTCATTTTCAAGATCCAAACATTACATATACAATGATTTTACGTTATTTAAACATTACATTGAAAATAAAACGTCCATCGTGGGAATCAAGTTAAGATCCGATCATTAGATCTCAATATTGGGATTCCTAGGCTGACATTATTAAACATAAATATATATGTACAACGTCCTAGACTTGATATTAGATGATTTCATTGGTTGAAATCACCCTTTCAAGCCATATCGGACCCCCTCGCCTCTAGATATAGATCTAGGTCTATACGGGGTAACCTGGACTGGCCAAAAGCAGTAAACACGTAAATCTACCATGTATCTAAACCGATCTAGCATACGGGTTAAAGCTTCATGCTTAATAACCACTCAAAAGGCTAGATCCGGCTTAAATCTAGGTAGATCTAGCCTCTGGACTTGATTTACAACTAAATATGCAATAGATAATCGATGGGATCTATAGATCTATAACCTACACATCAATATATGTATAAAACAACAAGATCTAGCTATATTCAAGCAATATATAACATAAATATAATATATTGAATAATATTTACAAAGAAAGTGGTTAAAATGAGCGTTTTTCACCTTGGGGGACGCGTGTACAAGCTTCTTATGGCTTGGGAGCACTCTATATCACTCAAGACACTCTAAGTATATAAGATATGAGATTAAACGACTCAAATTTGATGAAATGTAGCAAGATCATAGCCTTTCTCTCTAACTTGTTATTTTTTTTGTGTTTATGAGCTGATGGCTGCTGATATAAGGCTCCAGGGGCAGTCGCAGGTGTACCTATGACTGGAATAGGTACACCTGAGGCTGGGCCTCACGTGTTCAGTTGCCTCAAAGTACGTGCCTAAGGTCTCAATTTGGTGAAAGTTGAGTTCCGTACCAAACAATCCCAAAAAGTCCTTGCGGAAGGCTACGAAATAAGGTCGAGTCTTTCAAAATCGAATTCCGGGAAGATGATGAAGTAAGCTGAAAGGTATCTTCTGGTTCCCTAGGGTCGTCAATCGACTCGTCTTGATAGCACACAGTTCAATGATTGCTGCAGTGACTTCTTATGGCCACTTTCTCATCTTTGCTATTCTTGTTCGATCCTCATCGTGTTTGGGCGTTGTTGGCACTTTGATTTCTTCACGGGGTTATTTTCGCGGTGAAAAGATGCCTTTGCCCTACCTCGGAGTTGTCTCCAAAGTGAATTTATGCTTTTACCCTCCTGAAAGGTTAGTCCAAGGAAAGCAAAATTTTGAGTGTCTATACCAGGTTTCTATCTCTATAGAAATTATATACTCTCCTAACTCCTGAAAAGATCATTAACGCTAAATCAAAATAAGACTCCTCTTATTTATAGATGTAGAAAATCCTCCTAAATAATTTAGGATTTTTGGATTTATATTAATTGTAACAGATGAGAATTATTTTTTTTTTTTTTGTGATTCTGGGGACATAATCCTTTTAAGGAGGGAAGATTGTAACAAATGAGAATTTTATATATTAATTGTAAATATTTCTTAAAATAAATAAATATTTTATTTAATTTATTTATTGACCTAAATAAATAAATTGTGTGATTGTTGTGGAGTAATTTAATTAAGTGCAATAGAATTAATTAAATTGATGTGTAAGTAATGGTGTAGCATAATTCTAATTTAATTGAGAATAATTAAATTAAAGCAATATTATGTCCTAAGTGTTTATAATGATTTACTAATTTGTTACGTGAATTATGATTAATAATGGAATTACAATTGTGTAGCAATTTAGTATTATGTGTAATTTTAATTAATTAATAAATATTAGCTTGTATTTAATTAAATTAGAAGGTTACAATTTAATTAAATAAAGTGTAGCATTTAAACTATGGGATAAAAGATTTATTAAAAGAATTGAAAAGGGTTTTAAATTGATTTTACCAAACAAGGCCCTTACTTTTGTTTTAAACCTGTTTTTACCAAACATGGCCTTAGTTACTATTAATCTGTTTTAAAAATAATGTTGTTTTGCCAAACATGGCCTTAGGGCTTTTTAAATTCAAAATTTTGTAAGTTATATAATTAAGTAGTAGTTAGTATATGTAATTAGTATAATACTTATTAGCTACATTAATATTGTAAGTTACATATATGTTATATATGTTATATTTATATTATATATCTATAATATACGTTAGTTTAAAAAAGTTAGTCTGTTAAAGAAAGAAAGAATAAAATAGAGAGAAAAGAAAGAACAGAGAAAAGATAGAGAGGAAAAGAAGAAGAGAGAAGAAGAAAAATGCTTTGAGAAAACAAAAGGAAGCAAGCACACCATCATCATCTTCATCTTTCCTTCTAATCCAAGCTAGAAAGGGTATAATCTCTATGTTAAATCTTTTCTATATTGTGTTTTACGTATTCTATGTTTTTCTTAAAAGAACTTCTCTATAAAATTATTTTCATGAAATTACTTGATCATGATGTATATATGTGATGTATATATATATATATATATATATATATAAATATTTATGCTTATATATGAGTTATATAGCTGTTTTAGCAATTTAATCCACGTAATTACGATGAACATGAAGAAATCATGTTCATAGTAATTTACTGTGAGCTTATTTTGAAAATAGTCTTTAAATCATCAAAATTGGTATGTGTTTGTCAATTGTTGTTTAAATTGATCATGGATTATGTTAATATGTTAAGAAATAGAGTTAACACAATTGGAATTTCATGATTTGATTTAAAAATAAATTCACGGTAGCAATTTTTGTCAAAAATGCTTCAGAATGTCGTTTTCTTCAAAAATCATGAAAACTGTATTTTGATTATGTGTTGTAATGATTTTGTATGTTATAATCATGTTAAGAGTCTAAAAGTTTCTTCTCATTAAGTTTCATGTACATCATGTTGAGAAAAATCGGACTTTGGTGTGAAGAAATAAGCCAAATTGGCTTATTTCTCTGTCGTTCGCAAGCTAGGGGAACCCACCAGTAGTGGGCTCCGCCCCAGTGGGGCTTTTAGCCTGAGAGGACCTGCCCCAGCGGGGCAACCTGCTGTTCGGGTTTTTTTGTTTTGTGCTTCGTTGAGTTTTGTGCAGTATTTATTTAGCTAACGTATATTGATGACTTGTTAAGTGTAATAGACAATGAGATAACATACTTTTGATATGTTTAAGATGACTTGAAGTCTTATATGAATATATTATATGTGTACATGTGTATTACTTTTATAAGGTACGCATGATAGTTTAAAGCGTTATAAGCTTGTGAAGTGTATGTTGTGAGTTGAACTTAAGTAAAAAGTTCAACGATGTTAACGTAACAATCGTGTACTAATTGATATTATAAATACATTGTAATATGTAGGGTAATTGTGGAAGTGGTTTGTAATTATAAAGTGTAGCTTGCGCTTGAGGCAAGTTTTCTAATCCTTATTCTTTTAAGTTAAGCAAGTTTCCTAAGACCTTTCTTTTACGTTTATGCAAGCTTTCTCATTGAATCTTTTCATTGTGCAAGTTCTCTAACCCTTGCTCATTATATCATGCAAGTTTATTTCCAATTCTTAACTTGTTATGTATTGTACAAGTTATGTTGTATTCTAATATTCACAACACACAAGTATTGAAGTATTATTGAAGTATTGCGATCTTGATTTAATTGTTCAAGCAAGATCTACTTAATCTTTCAATTGCTTTAAGTTATTTCTAAAGCATGCCTACTTATTATGAAGTTTATTGTTATATCTTACAATTGGTTCATAGTTCTTATATTATCGAACTGATAAAGTATTGTGAGTCGATTCAACTACTCCTTAGTTGATGATAGTTGAAACTCCAAATTTTCTTTAAGCTTATCCAAACCAAACTTTCTTTGGTGCGGACTTGTATTCCAATACTGAGATGAACAACCCTATTTATTAGGGGAGGTTACTACGCGAAAGCGTTGAATGTTTGTGCACAATACATGGTACGAAGGGCTGATCCCCCTTAGTACGAGTTAAAGGTCCATAGTCTCAATGACTGTTAAAGGTTTTAAATAGAAATATTTATAACCTAGGACATAGTTCAAGGTCGTATAACCCTCAGATAAATTCTATATTCGAATTTTAAATATAATGAAAGAATTATTATTCAATTCTTTATTTTGACGAAAGTAAAGTTATTCAAACCCTTTTTGAAGTTATTCAGTTATGTCATATCATTGTTATATTTCAAGTGAGCTTTTGTTTGCTCACTCATGCACATTTTATAACCCCTTGCAGTTAAACCCGAGAATGTTGACGTACCGTCAACAAGTAAAAGGAAAGGAAAGATGTGCAAGTGAAGACTTGTTGTCTTCAATTTTGATTGTAATAGGACTTAGTTCATAATATTTTATTTCTGCACTTATTTGATATGTTAAGGTTAGATAACCCTGGGATTTATTTTGGACAAGGTTGTAATCTTTTTATAAGGAAAATAATTTTTATTTAAGTAATTATGAAGGTTGTAATCTACTTTGCAATTATTTATTATGGGCTAGATACATGTTTTATTTAGAAAGTGAACACCTAATCTTATGGAAACGAAGTACCTGGATTTGGGGGTGTCACAGGTTGGTATCGGAGCAGTAGGTTATGAACCTTAGGTGGGGAAAAAAACCTTAGGTAGTAGCCTTATAGGAAGATCAAAAAGATAGTGGTGATAGGTAAAGATAATAAACTACCTTATGTGCTATGTGTTTACGTTTAAGTATTCGAAGAGTGACGACTCGACATCACGTAATAAAAAACTTTAAAATTCTTTTATCAGGATGACGAACGTTGGAGTGTCCAGTCAGGCTAGAGAGGAGTTACCTCAGGTGCCTAGAGAGCAGGAGACCCAAGACATCCATGTTGTTTGGGAGCAGTTGGTTAGGAGAGAGCCATCTCCAGTGATCACCGTAGCTGGTCGGGAGCATGAGTTGACACCTATTCCAGAAGAGGAGGACGAGGATGAGTCAGAGGATGAAGAGGAGGAATAGGATCCCGAGGAGGAATTCCTACCTCACTCTACTAGTGCTGAGATATACGAGGCAGTCTACGATCGCAACGTGGAGCTTCAGGAATTGTTGGATGAGAGTTAGACTACTATACAGTAGTGGGATGAGACTATCGAGGAGATGGATAGTGAGCTAGGAGAAGTGCAGTGGAAGCTAATCCACGTAGAGAATGATAGAGACGAGGCATGGGCCGAGCTAGCGAAGCTGAAACAAGACATCCAAGAAGAGTCAACAAAGCATGCCAGAGCGGAGGAAATAAGCTTGAGGGCCACTCAACGAGCAGATCGAGCTTAAGACGAGGCTAAAGCCATGAGGGCCAAACTAAGGGAAATAAAATACGCATTCCATACGGCCATAAATAGGTCCCAGGATCGTGTCTTCTATTACCCAGCTCAAATCCAAGGTTTACCATGGTATGTGGTGGACCGAAGGACAGTGTTTCGGGTGATGGAGGAAGAATGCAGATAGGCTGTGAGACATCTTAACATGCCTAGACAGCAGAGTCCTTAACTATGTGTTTCTTTATGTAATAAATAAATGTAAATCCCATAATTTAAAATAATAATGGGATAGAGTGATGATGTAGTCCTGCAACTTATTCCAGTTCAGGAAAGATGATGTAAATAGCAGAGATGCTATCTATTCTATATTTTTCAAAACTACGAGCAATGAATAAAAGAAGTTATTGATGTGCTATGTGTTCATATATGAACTGAGTTATTTAAATGTTTAACTATAAACTTGAATACTTAAGAATTTAGTAAAGGATCTAATAGGAGTATTTCTTAACAGAAAATACCTCCTAGAAGAAGACCTACACGTCAAAACCCCGAGGGTTCGACGAACAACAACAATAATAACGATGGGACAAATCCCAACTCGGTTCAACAGTTAGTGAACCTACTGACAGGAGCACTTGTGAATCAGCCGCAAGTGTAGGGCACGACGTTTAAAGAATTTAAGGAAGTAGGACCGCCAGAGTTCAAGGGATCGGTAAACCCGATAGATGCCCAGATGTGGGTAATGGAGATGGAGAAGGTCTTCGACGTGGCTAGGGTTAGCGAAGACTAGAAGACAGCTTTCGCGACTTTCATGTTAAAGTCGGATGCTAGCTTCTGGTGGCAGGCCAATAAGACCAGAGAGGGTGAAGGAGTGATACCGTGGGAACGTTTCAAAGAGATGTTCTTTAAAATGTACTTTCCCGTGAGCTCGCAGGACTAGATGGAGGTCCAATTTTTAGAGCTGAAGCAGGGAGGGATGACGGTGTCGGAATACGCTGCAAAATTTAATGAGCTGGCCAAGTTCGCTACATACCAGGTTAACACTGACGCTAGGAAGGCGAGGAGGTTTAAGCGGGGACTGAAACCCTGGCTCTACAGCAACGTCTCCATGTTCCAGCTAAACACGTTTGTAGCTATGCTGAAAAAGGCCATTTTCGCTGAAGGAAGGAACGATGCCATGACTAAATTCAATCAAGACAAGAAGAAGAAGAACGAGATGGAGAACAAGGCTGGTGGTAGCGGGGCTATCAACCAGAAAAGGAAATGGAACGACAATACCTCTGCTGGGAGTCAGTAGGGAGGTCAGAAGAAGAGGAAGTTTGAAGCATGTGCTACATGCGGGAAGAATCACACTGGAGTGTGCATGAAGGGGAAGCGGGTGTGCTACAACTGTGGTCAGGAAGGCCACATTGCGCCAAATTTCCTGAACTCGAACAAAAGAGCTTGTTACACATGTGGATCCAAGGATCACATGGCTCGTAATTGCCCGAAGAAGCCAGCGGCAGGGTCAACAAGGAATAGAGGAAATGGCGGCGGCAGCACTCTGACTATCGCTGGACCACTGCAAGCCGTTCGACCCACTGCCGCACATTTAACATGACGGTGCAGGACGCTGCGCAATCAAAAGATGTGGTGGCAGGTTTTATTCCGATCAATAGTATAAATGCATATGTATTATTTGATTCGGGTGCTACTTGTTCATTCATATCTGATAATTTTGCTAAGACCTTAGACTTACCTAAAAAGGAATTAGTTTACCCCTTGAACATAGAGATTGCGAATAGGGAGATTATTCCAGTTAGGTTTGTTTACAAGAACTATAGATTATACATTAAGAGTCAGGAATTAATGGTAGATTTGATTCCGATAAAACTTGGGGAATTCGAGGTCATACTGGGTATGGACTGGTTGTTCAACCATGGGGCGGTAATCGACTGTCAAAAGAAGTTGGTAAACCTTACAACTCCGTTGAAGGTAGTGTTCTATGGTAGTAAATCGCCTAGACAAGCGAGTTATCTGACGGTTATGCAAGCCAAGAAACTTTTGACACAAGGCTGTGTAGGATATCTAGCTTACATAGTTGATACGCATAAGGAGAACCCAAAGATAGAAGAGATATCGGTGGTTAGGGAGTTTGTGGACGTATTTTCGGACGATTTACCAGAACTTCCACCAGATAGGGAGATAAAGTTTGTGATCGACTTAGTGCCGGGAACTGCTCCGATTTCAAAAGCTCCTTACCAAATAGCTCTGATCGAGATGAAGGAATTGATGGTTCAACTACAGGAATTGCTAGACAAGAAGTATATTCAACCGAACGTTTCGCCATGGGGAGCGCCCGTTTTATTCGTGAAAAAGAAGGATGGATCGATGCGGCTTTGCATTGATTATAAAGAGTTGAACAAAGTTACGATCAAGAATAGGTATCCTTTACCTAGGATCGATGACTTGTTTGATTAGTTGAAGGGTGTTAGATACTTCTTGAAAATTAATTTGAGTAGTGGGTATCATCAATTGAATGTGAGAAGGGAAGATATACCGAAGATAACTTTTAGGACTCTGTATGGTCATTACGAGTTCTTGGTGATGTCATTTGGTCTAACGAATGCCCCAGCTGCATTTATGAACTTAATGAATAAAGTGTTTAAGCCATTCCTAGATAAGTTCGTGGTGGTGTTCATAGACGACATCCTGGATTATTCCAAAACTGAGGAGGAACACACTAAACACCTAAAGCTAACCTTAGAATCGCTGAGACGAGAGAAGCTTTATGCAAAATTCTCGAAGTGCGAATTCTGGTTAGAACGTGTGCAATTTCTTGGCCACGTGATTGACAAAGATGGGATTTTGGTAGATCCGACGAAGGTTAAAGCTGTAATGAATTGGGATCAGCCGAAGACGCCGTCTGAAGTGAGGAGTTTCTTGGGATTTGCAGGTTATTATCGGAGATTTATTCAAGACTTTTCTAGAATCGCAACTCCGTTGACGAATTTGACTCGTAAAACAGTTAAGTTTGTTTGGACGGAAAAGTGTGAGGAAAGTTTTCAGGAGCTGAAGAAGAGGTTGAGTACTACGCATGTATTATCTTTACCGGATAGTACGGGAAATTTCGTAGTATATAGTGATGCCTCACATAAGGGATTAGGTTGCGTGTTAATACAGAGCGGCAAGGTCATTGCCTATGCATCAAGACAGCTGAAAGATTATGAGAAAGGGTATCCGACCCATGATTTATAATTGGCGGCAATAGTGTTTGCTCTAAAGATATGGAGACACTACTTATATGGAAAAAGGTGTGAGATATATACAGATCATAAGAGTCTGAAGTATATCTTTACACAAAAGGATTTAAACATGCGCCAAAGGAGATGGTTAGAACTGATCAAAGACTACGACTGCGAGATTCTTTACCATCCGGGTAAAGCTAACGTCGTTGCCGACGCCTTATGAAGAAAAGGTCGGGGAAGCTGAACATGTTAACTGATCAGGACAAGTTAATAGAACAAATCACTAGATTGGAACTGGAAGTGAAGTTTCTGAAGGAATCGGATGAGAAGTTGTTTCAAGTAACTACTGGTTCTACTCTGGTAGACAAAGTGAAAGAAGCACAACTTCACGATGAGGAGTGTGAGACGATCTGAAAAAGAATAGACGATGGTGAAGAAATCAAGTTCAAGATCGATAATGAAGGTCTGCTACGATTTGAAGGAAGAATCTGGGTACCGCCAGTACCAGAAGTCAAAGAGAAGATTTTGAGCGAATCTCATAGCTCGAGATATTCTATTCACCCTAGAAGTATGAAGATGTACCAGGATCTCAAACACCATTTTTGATGGCCGAATATGAAGAGGGACGTTGCTGAATGCGTTGCGAAATGCTTAACGTGGCAGAAAGTCAAAACAGAACACCAGAGACCTAGCTGATTGCTACAACTGTTGGAAATTCAAGAGTGGAAGTGGGACCATATCACGATGGATTTTGTAGTGGGTCTTCCAGCGACTCAGAAGGGTTTCGACGTGATTTGGGTGATTGTGGATCGACTGACAAAGTCAGCCCACTTTCTACCGATCAGGATTAAGTATAACTTGGATCAGTTAGTGAAACTGTACGTTACGGAAATTATTTCTCGATACGGTGTTCCGGTGTCGATTGTGTCCTACAGAGATCCGCGTTTTACGTTAAATTTTTGGAAGCGATTATAAGAATGTTTGTGAACACAATTGCGAATGAGTACGGCATAACACCCTCAGACTGATGGCCAGAGCGAGAGAACGATTTAGACACTAGAGGATATGCTGAGTGCTTGCGTTATGGACTTCAAGGGAAGCTGGGATGATCATCTACCATTGGTGGAGTTTTCCTACAATAATAGTTATCACGCGAGAATTGGCATGCCACCTTACGAAGCGTTATATGGCAGGAAATGCAGAAAGCCTTTGTGTTGGGATGAAGTCGGTGAACGTCAACTGTTGGGACCAGAACTGGTACAACAAACTGCCAAAATCGTGAAGCTGATCAGAATAAGATTGGTTGCTCCTCAAGACAGACAAAAGAAATATGCCGATCAACATCGACAGAATTAAGAATTCTTACCGGGAAGCTTCGTTTTCCTAAAGGTATCTCCTTGGAAGGGAAAGATTCGATTTGGTAAGAAGGGGAAGTTGAGCCCCCAATTTATTGGACCTTTTGAGGTACTACGAAAAATTTGTGAAGTGGCTTACGAGGTGGCGTTACCTCCGGAGCTAGACAATATACACAACGTATTCTATATTTCCGTGTTATGACCGTACAAACACGACTACAATCATGTAATAGAATACGAGCCTTTATAGTTTGATAAAGACTTAACTTATGAAGAGGTTCATGTTCAAATAGTTGATAGGAAGGAACAAGTACTTAGAAATAAAGTGATACCTTCTATTAAGGTAAACTGGAGGAACCGCAGTGCTGAAGAAGCCACATCGGGACTCGAAGATGTAATGAGGAAATCGTATCCTCAATTATTTGCTTAGCCTTTGTGTAACCCTTTATATATCGATTCTGGGGACAGAATCTTTTTAAGAGGGGAAGAATGTAACAGATGAGATTTTTTTTTTGTGTATGATTCTGGGGACAGAATCCTTTTAAGGAGGGAAGATTGTAACGAATGAGAATTTTATATATTAATTGTAAATATTTATTGAATTAAATAAATATTTGATTTGATTTATTTATTAAGCTAAATAAATAAATTGTGTGATTGTTGTGGAGTAATTTAATTAAGTGCAATAGAATTAATTAAATTGATTTGTAAGTAATGGTGTAGCATAATTCTAATTTAATTGAGAATAATTAAATTAGAGCAATATTATGTGCTAAGTGTTTATAATGATTTACTAATTTGTTACATGAATTATGATTAATAAGGGAATTACAATTGTGTAGCAATTTAGTATTATGTGCAATTTTAATTAATCAATAAATGTTAGCTTGTATTTAATTGAATTAGAGGGTTACAATTTAATTAAATAAAGTGTAGCATTTAAATTATGGGGTAAAAGATTTATTAAAAGAATTGAAAAGGATTTTAAATTGATTTTACCAAACAAGGCCCTTACTTTTGTTTTAAACCCGTTTTACCAAACATGGCCTTAGTTACTATTAATCTATTTTAAAAATAATGTTGTTTTGCCAAACATGGCCTTAAGGATTTTTAAATTCAAAATTTTGTAAGTTATATAATTAAGTAATAGTTAGTATATGTAATTAATATAATACTTATTAGCTACATTAATATTGTAAGTTACATATATGTTATATATGTTATATGTATATTATATCTCTATAATATACTAGTTTAGAAAAGTTAGTCTGTTAGAGAAAGAAAGAACAAAACAGAGAGAAAAGAAAGAATAGAGAAAAGATAGAGAGGAAAGGAAGAGGAGAGAAGAAGAAGAAGACTTTGAGAAAACAAAAGGAAGCAAACACACCATCATCATCTTCATCTTTCCTCCTAATCCAAGCTAGAAAGGGTATAATCTCTATGTTAAATCTTTTCTATATTGTGTTTTACGTATTCTATGTTTTTAATAAAAGAACTTCTCTATAAAATTATTTTCATGAAATTACTTAATCATGATGTATATATGTGATGTATATATATATATATATATATATATATATATATATATATATATATATATGCTTATATATGAGTTATATAATTGTTTTAGCAATTCAATCCACGTAATTACGATGAACATGAAGAAATCATGTTTATAGTAATTTAGTGTAAGCTTATTTTGAAAATAGTCTTTAAATCATTAAAATTGGTATGTGTTTGTCAATTGTTATTTAAATTGATCATTGATTATGTTAATATGTTAAGAAATAGAGTTAACACAATTGGAATTTCATGATTTGATTTAAAAATGAATTCAAAATAGTAATTTTCGTCAAGAACGCTTAAGAATGTCGTTTTCTTCAAAAATCATGAAAACTGTGGTTTGATTATGTGTTGTAATGATTTTGTATGTTATAATCATGTTAAGAGTCTAAAATTTTATTTTATTAAGTTTCATGTACATCATGTTGAGAAAAATTGGACTTTGGTGTGAAAATATAAGCCAAATTAGCTTATTTCTCTGCCGTTCGCGAGCTGGGGGAACCCACTAGTAGTGGGCCCTATGACAATCCATATTTTTAATAATTAATAAATGAGAATTTAATAAATAAAATTCTTATTATGAGATGTTTCGAGTTTGAGTATGTGTATATGTATTATATATTGTGAAATATGTGATTTGGTATGAAGAGAATTTTATATATTAATTTTAATATTTATTAAATTAAATAAATATTTTAATTGATTTATTTATTGAGTTAAATAAATAATTTATGTGATTGTTGTGAAGTAATTTAATTAAGTGTAATATATTAATTAAATAAATATTTAATATTTAATTTAATTAATATGTAATGATTTTATGTTATAGTTCTAATTTAATTGGGATAATTAAATTAGATGAAGTTATGTGGTAATTGTTACATGAAATTATAAATAGCGAGTAATTATAATTGTTATGTGACAATTTTTATGTGATTAATTGATGTTAACTTTTAATTAATAAAAATTAGAATGTTAAGATTTAATTAATTAAAGTATACCATTAAAAATATGTGTTAAATGATTTATTAAAAGAATTAAAAGAGTTTTTAAAACTGTTTTGCCAAACAAGGCCATTGCACCTATTTTAAATCCGTTTTGCCAAACGGGGCCTTAACTACTAAATACCTGTTTTTTAAAAATAAAGTTGTTTTTGCCAAACAAGCCTTAGGGCTTTTTAAATTCCAAATATTGTAACCTATGTATTAAGTGCAATTATTATACTTATTAGGGTAATTATGTATTATAAGTTATATATCTTATATTTATGTATTATATGTATAATATATGTAAAATATATTATATGTATATTACGTTAGTAGAAGAACAAAGAGTTAGAGTTAGTCTGTTAGAAACAAAGAAGAAAGAACAGAGTAAACCAGAGAGAAAAGAGAGAAGAAAAAGAGAGAAAGAAGAAAGAGGAAGACTTTGAGAAATCAAAAGAGAAGATAATCACCATCATCTTCATCTTCTTCCTCTAGAAGCAAAGGTATAACCTAAGTTTTATTGTTGTTCTTCATTGTTTTTATTCTCTGTAAATTGATTTTCATAATAAACTATAAATTGATGATCAATATGTATTAGATTATGTATAAAAACTATTATATATGAGTTATATGATAGTTTATGTGATTAATTTCATGTAAATATGATGAATATAAAGAAATCATGTTCATAGCAATTTACAATGAACTAACTTGAAAATAGTTTCCTTAAATATCAAAATTAGTGTTTGATTGTGATATGTTATGTAAATTGATCATAGATTATAATAATATGTTAAGAAACGAACAAAACATGATTTGAATAATGTGATTTGGGTTAAAAACGAACTCACAGTGTTAATTTTCTTTAAGAAAGCTAAACAATGGTGTTTTCTTCAAAAGCATGAAAATTAATGTTTTGATTATGTGTTGTGATATTTATGTATGTTAAAATCATGTTAGAAGTTTAAGATTTTGTTTTCATAAAGTTTCATATGCATTATGTTAGTTAAAATCGGACTTTGGTACGAAAAAATAAGCCAAATTGGCTTATTTCTCTGCACAGTTTGTGAGCCGGGGAACCCACCAGCAAGGGGCCCCACCCCAGTGGGGATTTTAGCCTAGAACTCCCGCCCCAGCGGGGCTACATGCTGTCCGGAGTGGTTTAAGTGTTGTAATGCAAAACTATTTTGACCTCCTGTAGTAAAACAAACATAACTTTTTCATACGAACTTCGATTAAGGCGGTTCAGAATGATTCGGAAAGATAACGAGTAGACCTAGAACTTTTATTCTTTAAGTTTTTCAATTTGAAGTCGTTAAAAGGGAAAAAAATGGCCATCTTTGTGACTGATGCGTATTCGGAGGCAATCGGAGGGCGTCGGACATGCACATACGCAAGTATAGTGCTGTCAACAATAATAGATGTTGTTCTAAGTTATAAAACATGATTATTATGAATTATAAATGATGCTTAACATTTGTCAATGATGTAATGACAATTATATCGACTTAAACAAACGTTAAATGTCGATTAAAAGAGAAGTATAAAGGAATATAAAACGAAGGTTAACATGCTTAATGTTAACAAACATTATACATCTAATGTGATGTAAAGGCGAGATTTAAGACTTAACTAAATGTTAAGTGTATTAAAAGAGAACGTAATGAGAAGTAAAAAGGAAGTTTAACGTAAAATAAATCAAATAAGCAATGAGGAGCCCTAACAGGACTTAACCATATAAATGGAACATTGTGTATCAAACCTAAAGAAGATGATAGTAGATCGTAAAGTAGAGTTACTTAAATGATTACTAAGCAATGTTATGTGACTAATAAATGATGTCCATGATTATATAATTGTGTAGGATTCATGAAGTGCAGATAATTATAAGCTATTTTTCGATAATTGGTAATCCACGATCAAGGAAAGTCTTCCAGTTCCTATGTGCTACTTGTATTCAATTTTTATTTACATGTATTCATGGTAGCAATATGAGGTGTTGAATTACATGTTACTCGCTATGAATTAAAAAAGTCAAATTATGACTATATTTGGTTGAGTTATGGAACTCAACATGTGATATATGGAATGTTAAGCATGTGGAACTTATATTTATATTGAACTGATATTTATGCTGAGCATGAAATCTTATAATTGTTTTAAATTAAGATATATATTGAGCATGAACTTATGTGTTATGTGCGGCATGAAAGCTGTTAGATTTGCTGAGCTGTCGAGCTCATTCTTGCAAAATAACCCTTTTTGCAGGCTAAGGATTCAAGGTAACGTTATGTGCTAATTAGATGACATGGCTCAGATATAATTCACGAAGATTAAATATTTTAGCTAAAGTTTTTATTCCTTTAAACCATGTTTAATATTTTGGAGATGTACTTAATGGTTTATGATGTTTATTTTATGTTGAGTTGTAAAGTTTGAGTTATCCGAAATATAAAGGATATTGAATTGGGATGTAAGGTTTTATATAATAACCTTGATGTAACGATTCATGAAATAAATTTTAATCAAAGATATGTAATGATAAAGGTTGTGATTCAGGGAAATATAGAAAGAAAATTTTAAAAGTTTTAATTATTCCGTATTTTATTAAGTTTATTACCGATTAATGATGTAAAGTTAGAAGTTTGATGTATTGTTAACGACTGAGGTCGAGAGTTGTATTGTATGAATTTTGGGGTCGTTACAGGCCCCGCCCCAGTGGGGCTTTTAGCCTGAGAGGACCCGCCCCAGCAGGGCAACCCGCTGTCCAGGTTTTTTTGTTTTGTGCTTTGTTGAGTTTTGTGTAATGTTTGTTTAGCTAACGTATATTGATGACTTGTTAAGTGTAATAGACAATGAGATAACATACTTTTGATATGTTTAAGATGACTTGAAGTCTTATAAGAATATATTATATATGTACGTGTGTATTACTTTCATAAGGTATGCCTAATAGTTTAAAGCGTTATAAGCTTGTGAAGTGTATGTTGTGAGTTGAACTTAAGTAAGAAGTTCAACGATGTTAACGTAACAATCGTGTACTAATTGATATTATAAAAATAATGTAATATGTAGGGTAATTGTGGAAGTAGTTTGTAATTATAAAATATAGCTTGCGCTTGAGGCAAGTTTTCTAATCCTTATTCTTTTACGTTAAACAAGTTTTCTAAGACCTTTCTTTTACGTTTATGCGAGCTTTCTCATTGAATCTTTTCATTGTGCAAGTTCTCTAACCCTTGCTCATTATATCATGCAAGTTTATTTTCGATTCTTAACTTGTTATGTATTGTACAAGTTATGTTGTATTCTAATATTCATAATACACAACTATTGAAGTATTATTGAAGTATTGCGATCTTGACTTAATTGTTCAAGCAAGATCTACTTATTCTTTTAATTATTTTAAGTTATTTCTAAAGCATGCCTACTTATTATGAAGTCTATTGTTATATCTTACAACTAGTTCATAGTTCTTATATTATCGAACTGATAAAGTATTGTGAGTCGATTCAACTACTCCTTAGTTGATGATAGTTGAAACTCCAAATTTCCTTTAAGCTTATCCAAACTATACTTTCTTTGGTGCGGACTTGTATTCAAATACTGAGATGAACAAACATATTTATTAGGGGAGGTTACTACGCGAAAGCGTTGAATGTTTGTGCACAATACATGGTACGAAGGGCTGATTCCTCTTAGTACGAGTTAAAGGTCCATAGTCTCAATGACTGTTAAAGGTTTTAAATAGAAATATTTATAACCTAGGACATAGTTCAAGGTCGTATGACCCTCAGGTAAATTCTATATTCGAATTTTAAATATGATGAAAGAATTATTATTCAATTCTTTATTTTGACAAAAATAAAGTTATTCAAACCCTTTTTGAAGTTATTCAGTTATGTCATATCATTGTTATATTTCAAGTGAGCTTTTGTTTGCTCATTCTTGCATATTTTATAACCCCTTGCAGTTAAAGCCGAGAATGTTGAAGTACCGTCAACAAGTAAAGGGAAAGGAATGATGAGCAAGTGAAGAGTTGTTGTCTTCAATTTTGATTGTAATAAGACTTAGTTCATAATATTTTATTTCCACACTTATTTGATATGGTAAGGTTAGATAACCCTGGGATTTATTTTGGACAAGGTTGTAATCCTTTTATAAGGAAGATGATTTTTATTTAAGTAATTATAAAGGTTGTAATATCTACTTTGTAATTATTTATTATGGGGTAGATGAATGTTTTATTTAGAAACTGAACACCAAATCTTGTGGAAACGAGGTACCCGAATTTGGGGGTGTCACTTTAATTAATTAAACTCTTTTAATTAATTAGGTTTTCTAATCTTATTAGGAATAAATAATTAAACTTCTTTAATTAACTAGCCTCCTACTCTTATTAGGAATATATGAGAGAGTACCATTATTAATTAATTCACAAAATCATTTAGGAATTAAAATAATAATAATAGTAATAATAATAATAAGACTCCTCTTATTAATTTATATTTAATATTTTCAAAATATTAAATAATAAATATTAAGCTATTTAATTTATTCTATCACCATAGATTAAATTAAATATACTTCAATTATTATTACGATTATGTCATTTGTTTCTTTAATAAATATTCTTTCATTTATGATGTGATCCTTTAGATTCTCTATATTAAATCGGTTGTGAATAAATCAATTAGAACAATTCTAATTTTATGTCAATAAATAAATTAACTATTAATTCATTTAAATAAATAACATTTATTCTACAATAAGGGTAAGCCCCCTTAGCGCTCAATGACTTTTTAGATAATTTAGATTTCAATATTAATCATAAAAGAACCTTTGAATAAATAGTTACCATACAATTCATTTCTTCCACCATACAATGTCTCAATTAAATATAAGACATGAAATTACTATCAAGTCTTATTTTATGCAATTATATGTATTTCGATCCTAAAATGCACAACTCTAAATAATACAAATTAGAAACTACTTTCTAATTTCATTTTTTCTTGGCCAATGACTATTGGGTTGTCATTTATCGAATCACATAGGACATTCTCTTCTTTTACTAGATGCGGTAAAAATTTTATTGATCATTCATTATCTCCATATATAAATTATTATACCCAAACATACCCTTTGATAGACCCTTAAAGTCTTAATGGACATGTCAAAGTATAACTCATCATACACAAGATACTGTGATGATCTCAAGTCTAAGGGTTATTTGTACTACTATCAGTTAAGGAATTTCTATTGATAGGCAAGTAAAACTCCATTAGGTATTACTTAGCGAGCCACGTTCAATGTACTTATTCTCCAATAAGCACCTATATACTTGCTTTAGTGTCTCAACATAAATGATTATGAGATTCATCATCATCATCCAATGAGCAAGCAGCGTATGTACCAATCTATGCGGATTCACTAATTCCCTTTTTATTAATCCAACGATTGGGAACTATTTTAGTTTTAAGCTATTTAAGAGTTTAGATCTCATTAGCATGATCATCATCATGATTCTAAAAATATTGCTCAAAACTATGAGTTTATCACATATTATAAAAATAACACCATTTAGATAAATAAATACTTTTAATTAAATAATACTTTTATTAATAAATGAATAAAATTATTACAAAATATATGCTTTATCATAAAACATGATTGGCTTGTATGCATACTACTTTCAATAATATCGCGAGGGACGAGATCTATTGAGAATACTTAGAAACTAGGAAATAAAATCCATATATCTAAGATCTCCTAGATCTAGAAAATAACGTAATCAAGATCTAATAGGAAATATATCATAAATTGTCTATCAAGAGATTCAATTCATTAGAATCCTTTTTCGGCCAAAAGGTGTGATCCCCTCACCACTAGATATGAATATATGATATTGGGGTGACCTATAAATCAATTAAAACAAATTGTAATTAAAATAATCAAAAAAAGGAAGTCGAATCAAAGTAAAATTGTTAAATCACAAGAAGGATATCATCGGGTAATTAGGAGGAGATTACATCTATGAGAAATCCTCTCTAATCATTCATAATTTAGAAAATAGGATCCATACATCTCTAGATATGATCTAGGATGGTAGGAGAGCCTTAAATGAAAAATTACTTAGCAACAATTGAAGCCCAAGCACAATAATTTACAAAAATAAGTTGGATTTAAACCAGATCTAGCAAAAAGATGAAAACTTTGACCTTAGAATGAATGAATTCCTCCTTCTTGAGCTTTGCATGGAAGGCTTGATCTTAGATTTGGGGGAGATTTGATGAGTAAGAACTAGATCTAGATGGGATTTAGAAATTTTTCTCTCTTCCTTTCTCTATTTCTCTATCAAAATACCACATATTCTCTCTACAAATGCATCTTCTTTCAAAAAAACTGAACAAAACCGGCCTTATATAGGCATCATGGGCATGCCGTAAGTTCATGAAAGTGATATACACACAAGCCAATCATATTTGATTTGATGTAGCATATATATTGTAATCTTATTCATTTATTAATAAAAAAAATTAATATATTTAAAGGCATTTTCTTTATTCACATTGTGATGTTGATTGAATTATGATAAACTTATAGTTTTGAGCAATACTTTTAGAATCATTATGATGATTATGCTAATGAGATCTAAACTCAAGATAGCTCAAAAACTAAAATTATTCCTAATCATTGGATTACTAAGAAGGGGATTAGTGAATCCGGATAGATTGGTACATATTATGCTTGCTTTAATGAAGAGGCTGATTGATCTCAAAATCATTTATGTGTAGACACAAAAGCAAGTATGTTGGTGCTTATTAGATAATAAGTTCACTGAACGTGAATCACTAAAGGAATACCTAATGAAGTTTTACTTGCCTGTCAATAGAAATTCTTAATGTGCTAGTAGTACAAGTGATCCTTGGATTTGAGATCATTATAGTATCTTGTGTATAATGAGTTATGCTTTGATATGTCCCTTAAGACATTTAGGGTATATCAAAAGGTATGCTTAGATATAATAAGTTGTATATGGAGATAGGTGAATGATCAACAAAGAATCTACTACTTCTAGTAAAAGAAGAGAATGTCATATTCCTATGTTATTTGATAAATAAAAACTTAGTAGTCCTTAGCTAAGGTAGAATAAAATTAGAAAGGAGTTTCTAATTTGCATTATTAATTTAGAGTTGGGCATTTGAGAATCAAAATGCATATAATCAAATAAAATAAGACTTGACAGTAATTTTATTTCTTATATTTGATTTGGGACATTGTATATTAAAATGATTGAATTGTATGGTAACTATTCGCTGAAAGGTTCTTTTATAATTAAATATTGAAATCTATATTATCTGGAAAGTCGTTGATCGCTAAGGGTGCTTACACTTATTGTGGAATAAATATTATTTATTTAAATAAATTAAGTGATTTATTTTATTTTTTAACTAATATTAAAAATTATTCTAATTGATTTATTCTACAATCGATTTAATATGGAAAATTTAAAGGGTCACACCGCAAAAGGAAAATATTTATTTAAGAAGTGAATGGCATAATCGTAATAATAAGTTAAGTATATTTAATTTATACTATGGTGATAAAATAAATTAAATAACTTAATATTTTATTTAGTATTTTGGAAATACTAATTATAAATTAATAAGAAGAGTCTTATTATTATTATTATTATTACTATTATTATTATTTAGTTCCTAAATGGTTTAGGAGTTAATTAATAAGAGTATTCTCATAAAAGTTTCTAACTAGATTAAGAATAAAATAAAAATCATATTCTTAAATAGTTTAGGATGGTTGTCTGTATCTATAAATAAGAGAAGTCTTATTATGGATTAGGGGATGTACACTTCCATGAGATTTGGGATAATACTTATAAATTCTCTAGAGATAGAAAACTAAGATTTGTCAGTACCTACTTCTTAAATCCTTATTATTCCTTGGTATATCACCTCTAGAGCCACACATTTGGGTGGCTAACGTTGATCAAAGGAATATAATTGGTGAAATTCAAATAGAACGCGAAGGTTTTGGAGTTGAACTTGTACCCGAGGAAGTTTTATTCTACAAGGGTATAATTCTCTATCTCCTTTGCTAATTAATAATTGTGTATAATGATCGATCTTGGTTATGGTTTTTAATAAAAATTTAAATTCTGATTTTGCCATGCTTCCGCACGTTTATATGTAATTAGATTGCATGTCTATGAATATTACAAACCGAACAGTGGTATCAGAGTCAAACTATATGTGAATTATCAATTGTTGTGATTATGTATATGCATAGGTATGTGTTTAGAACAATTTTGTGCGTAAAATCTAGTTTTTCAAGGTCTGCATTGCAGTGCGACCGCACCGCTTCCAGTTCATTTTGGAGCGCGGTCGCGCCAGTACGCAGAAAACTTTTCTTGGGTTGCAATACGGCCGCGCCGGTCATTAGAGTTTGAATTTTTTTTATTTCAATTAATAAAAAGTTTATTTTGAATTGGAATATGATTAAAATAAAGGTATTTATTTTAATTGGAATTAGACTCTATGTTGCTAAAATAAAAGAGTTTATTTTAATTTAGATTTTGATTAAAATAAAAGAGTTTATTTTGTTGAAAAACTAGATTTCGTGCAACTTAAATTGCCCATTAAATAATATTGATGCATATATGGAATGGCTTTAATTTCATGAGATGAATATTATTTATTGATACATATGTTGATATGTATGATAATAAATGAGATTGATTATGGACTATTAACCAACGTATAATTAGATTTATTTTATGAGGATGCTTGAATGAATGATTTTATAAATGGGGTCTACGTACCTCGTCTTCTCTAATTTTCTAATATAAATTTTATTTCCCTCATATGTACTCCCCCTTGACTGCTGATCAAGATTTCTATTTAATATAAATAATCTTGTAATAACACTAGTTAGAATTATTATGAAAAATAAGAAACAATGAGTAAGGAATGCTAGAATATCCGTTTGTGATATAACTCGTGTTTAAATGTAATAGTTATATTTAATTTTGTTCTTGCACCTTAGGTTCGAACTTTTGGTTCACTTGGTGGCTCTGGTGAATCAAATTAGAATAAAAGTCCATAATCAATCCGAGTAGAATATATTATTCTATATGTGCATACTAATTATGTATATATTATACATTATCAAACATGTTTCACATTTTAGTTAATATGACTCGTATTTTATATATTTATTGTACATACGCGTTAAACAAGTTGAGACAATTAATAACAATGTTAGGTTTATAAGATCAAAATAGAATGCAACAATTATATACATAGAAGTGGAAGTGTAAAAATAGAGTTTTAAAATTTTACACACCATGAACCCGGATCATCCTTTATGCGTAATTATTAATTTAAATGAAAGATATGAGGAACGAATCATACCCTTGAAGATTCTAGCTTCCTCAAGTACGAGTTCAACTTCAATCTTTTCCTTGTTCAACTTGAATCTATCGGGTGTGATTCCTTCCTTTGATCAACGTCAGCCACCCAAGTGTTTGGCCTTTTAAAGTGATCCACCAAGGATGAACAAGAATTAAGAAGGTGGGTTATTGGCAAAACCCTATTTTTCTCTCTCTAAAAAAAGTGTGTTCTCCCAACAACTTGAAAAATCATTAGTCCTTAATCAAAATAAGACTCCTCTTATTTATAGATGTAGGCAACTCTCCTAAACATTTTAGGATTAGGAGTTCATATTAATTAATTAGGCTTCCTAATTATCTTATTAGGAGCAATTAATTAAACTTCTTTAATTAATATACCTCCTAATCTTATTAGGAATATAAGAGAGTACTTTTATTAATTAATTCTCAAACTCCTTTAGGAATTAAACTAATAATAATAGTAATAATAATAATAAGACTTCTCTTATTAATTTATATTTAATATTTCTAAAATATTAAATAATAAATATTAAGCTATTATTCTATCACCGTAGATTAAATTAAATACACTCAACTTATTATTACGATTATGTCATTTGCTTCTTAAATAAATATTCATCCTTTTATTGTGTGACCCTTTATGTTCTCCATATTAAATTGGTTGTGAATAAATTAATTAGAACAATTCTAATTTTATTTAAATAAATAAATTAACTATTAATTCATTTAAATAAATAATATTTATTTTACAATAAGGGTAAGCCCCATTAGCGCTCAACGACTTTCCAGATAATACATATTTCAACATTAATCATAAAAAAATCTTTGAATAAATAGTTACCATACAATTCATTCTTTCTACCATACAATGTCCCAATTAAATATAAGACATAGATTTAATATCAAGTTTTATTTTATTTAATTATATATATTTCAATCCTAAATGCATAAACTATGATAATGCAGATTAGAAACTACTTTCTAATTTTATCCTGCCTTGGCCAAGGACTACTGAGTTGTCATTTATCGAATCACATAGGACATTCACTTCTTTTACTAGAAGTGGTAGATCATTTATTGATCATTCATAATCTTCATGTATAATTAATTATACCCAAGCATACCCTTTGATATACCTTTAGGATCTTAAGAGACATGTCAAAGTGTAACTCGTCATATATAAGATGCTATGATGATCTCAAGTCTAAGGATTACTTGTACTACTATCACCAAAAGAATTCCTATTGATAGGCGAGTAAAACTCCATTAGGTATTCCTTAGTGAGCCACATTTAGTGTACTTATTCTCCAATAAGAACCTACATACTTGCTTTAGTGTCTCCACACAAATGCTTATGAGATCGATCATCCTCTTCCAAAGAGCAAGCAACGTATGTGCCAATCTATCCAGATTCACTAATCCCCTATTTAGTAATCCATCGATCGGGAACTATTTTAGTTTTAAGCTATCTAAGAATTTAGATCTCATTAACATGATCATCATCATGATTCTAAAAGCATAGCTTAAAATTATGGGTTATCACATTTAAATATAACAACATTATGTACATAATATAAACGTCTTTAAATAAATAATTTTTTTTTATTAATAAATGAACAAGATTGTTACAAAGTAAATGCTTCATCATATCAAATATGATTGGCTTGTGTGAATACTACTTTCAATCTCCCACTTGCACTAAAGCCGATCGCCATGGTATCTAATACCTATCTTCTCTAAGTGACGATCAAACTGCTGTTTTGTTAAAGCTTTAGTAAATGGATCTGCAATGTTATTTGTAGTGTCCACATGCTCTAGGGTGACATCTCCTCTTTCAATGATCTCTCTAATCAAATGAAACCGACGCAACACGTGTTCAAATTCTGATAAGACCTGGGTTCCTTGGCCTGTGCAACAGCTCCGGTGTTGTCACATAATAAAGGTACTGCTCCTCTAATGCTAGGAATCACGCCAAGTTCAGTTATAAATTTTTCATCCAAACAGCTTCCTTTGCAGCTTCACTTGTAGCTATGTACTCTGCCTCTGTCACTGAATCCACAATTATTTCCTGCTTGGAACTTTCCCAACTCACTTCGCCACCGTTTAAGGTAATACATACCCCGAAATGAATTTACTGTCATCTTGTTCCATTTGAAAACTTGAGTCTGTATAGCCTCCTAGTTTCAATTCAGACCCATCGTAGACAAGAAATACATCCTTAGTTCTTGTTAAGTACTTTTGGATATTTTTCACTGCCTTCCAGTGCTCTTTTCCTTGATTTGACTGATATCTGCTCGTTACACTAAGTGCAAGAGCGACATCCAGTCTAGTACATATCAGATAGATCCTATTGCTGAAGCATAATGTATCTTACTCATATGGTCTCTCTCCTTAGGTGTCTTTGGGGCCTGTTTCTTAGACAGATGTATTTCATGGCTCATCGGCATGAGACCTCTCTTAGAATCTTCCATGCTAAACCTCTTTAGTATCGTGACAATGTACGTTCCTTGGGATAAGCCAAGCATCCTTTTAGATCTATCTCTATATATCTTTATCCCCAAAATATAGGATGCTACTCCCAAGTCCTTTCATGGAGAAGTGTTTAGATAACCAAATTTTAATCGACTGTAGTATCGGAATATCATTCCCTATCAGTAATATATCATCAACATATATGACAAGAAATGATACATCGCTCCCACTAACCTTCTTATAGACAATGGTTCATCCTCAATTTTGATAAAATCAAACTATTTGATTGTCTCATCAAAACTGATGTTCCACCTTCTAGAAGCTTGCTTCAATCCATAAATGGATCGTTGTAGCTTAGAGACTTGGTTTGTTTCAACCGTTGAAAAAAAACCCTCTGGCTGTGTCATATGCACATCCTCCTCAAGTTTGACATTGAGGAATGCCATTTTCACATCCATTTTCCAGATCTCGTAGTCGTTATAAGCTACAATCGCAAGCAAAATTTGAATGAACTTGAGTATAGCTACTGGTGAGAAGGTTTCATCATAGCCAATTCCTTGCCTTTGTTTGAAACCTTTTGCAACCAGTCTGGCCTTATAGGTCTCTACCTTACCATCCGCTCCAGTATTTCGCTTAAAAACCACTTTGCACCCAATAGGCTTAATGCCCTCAGGTGCTGAAACCAACGTCCATACTTGGTTTTCATACATGGAGGTAATCTCGGATTTCATGGCTTTTTGCAATTTCTCTGAGTCTTTACTACTCATAGCATGTTCTTAATTCAACGGATCATCATCATTCATGATGCATACCTCATCGTCATCCTCTATGACAAATCCATACCTATCAGGTATCTTCGGTACGCTTCCAGATTTATGTATTAGGTTTTGTACAATAGGTTCTTCTACTTGGACAGGTTCATCCACTTGATCTGTAGTGATTTGTGGTTCTTAAATTTCTTCAAGATCTATTTTCCTCTCACTAGCCCCTTCAAGGATAAACTCCTTTTCCAAGAAGGCAGCATGTTTCGCAACAAACACTTTTTTCTCAATAAGATTGTAGAAATCGTATCCTAAACTTTCTTTAGGATATCCCACAAATGTGCACTTATCAGATCTTGTCCCAAGCTTATCATTTTGAAACCATTTCACATAAGTTAGACATCCCCAAATCTTAAAATGCTTAAGACTATGTTTCCTCCCTGTCCACATCTCATATGGAGTCTTGGGGACTAATTTCGAGGAGACCTTATTTAGTAGATATGTAGTCGCTTCTAGGGCCTAGCCCCAGAATGATACTGGAAGATCGGTAAAACTCATCATGGATCGAACCATGTCCAATAATGTTTGATTTCTCCTTTCAGATACACTATTCAATTGTGTTAGTTCCAAGAGGGCACACAATAGATCTAGAAGGGGGGTTGAATAGATCCTTTTTATTTTCAAACATCTTTTCCATTTTATTTTGTATTGCTAAGTAATTAGCATATGACAAACATAAGAATCATTTCAAGTACAACGGAATAAGTTAAAGATCCCCTTCATAGATATCTTATCAATCCATTGTTCTATAGTTAGTTTAGATTTAAGTGGTTATTATAGTTATGGCAGTTATAGCAGTTAAAGATACATAATGTACATGGCTGAATATAAAAGACACAAGGGATTTTAAATGGTTCAGAGACTCAAGCTCTTACTCCACTCTTCTGCTTCAACAAGCAGGGATTCCACTAAAGAAGTCTTTACATCTTTGAATCACTAAGATTTCTTCAAGGCCAGCAGCCTTGGAACTTCAGTTCAGTTTAGAAATCTTCAAGGCCAGCAGCCTTGGAACTTCAGTTCACTAAGAACTCTTCAAGTCCAGCAGACTTAGAATCTCTTGTACCCTCTGGTACAGCAAGTCCAGCAGACTTGACTTTGATTTAGTCCCTCGGATAAGGACCCCTCAGGACCTGGCTACTTGTTAATGTTGTTGTTGGTGTTGAGCTGCTAAGATGACTTGAAGCTTGTTCATCCTTTGGTACTTAGCAGCTTGGTGTGATCCTCCTAAGATTCTACATCGAGTTTGGATCACCCTTTGATGAACTACTAGGATGTTCATGAAGCTTGACACTTTGAGTACTTAGCAGTCCATCACTCCTTTGGTGCGGCTGATCTTTTGGTTGATGATTGTCTTCATCAGATCTCAGCTTTGCACCCTTTCACCACTTGAGGTCTGCTAAGTCTTTGCACTTTTGGTAGAATTCGTCTGGCACTTAGCATCCCATGAACCTTTCTTGACTGATGTGCAGATCTGGTTCTGTATCTGTTATTCTTCATCTCTTGGTGGTTCATGGTGATTCATAGAGTGGTTCTTTGGATCTTCTCTCTTGTTTGCCACTATTCTTGCTACCTTCTTGGCCTTCTCTACTCTCAACTTAGCTGCCATTCTGATTGGCATTCTCATTATTGTTGAGTGAAGCCTTTATCTGTTAAAGCTCTTCTCCTAGCTTGCTTCACTTCTACTTTCGTAGTCTCACTGCCACTGAGACGTATTCTGTTCAGCTCTGTAGAACTCGTAGAGTCAACAACTTATCAGCCCAATAACTCTTTAACTCAGCAACTCTTTATATTTGAAGTTTCAGCTGTTAAATACCCTTCCATAAGCTTCCCATTGGAATATAGCTGTTGGAAGCTATTTAAATTGCTTTGCAGATCTCGAGTTATTTGGTGCAGACTGCTGATGTGATGTGACAGCCCCTTTTTGACTTTTCTAACACGGCAGTCTACTATTTCACCTATCACATAAGAGATGTCACTTTAATGCGTCAGGTTGGTAGTCACCTTTATTTCTTCTTTCTGACTCCTTGATCAGAACATTAGGAGTTATCCTTCTTCATTGATGCTCTTAATCAACAACGTTCGAATGTCAGTCTTTATATTGAGACGTTGCTAAGGCTTCAATATTCAGATGACCAAACTCTACGATTCTGATGCAGATGACCTTGAGTTTGATCGTAGTTTATCTGATGAATGTTGCTCGCTGACTGGTTGAGGCAATACTACGATTCTAAGAGTGTTCTTTGGCCATGGCCTGAAGTCTGTTGTGACGCTCACTTTCTCCTTCTCCTGACAGCATCTTTGCTTCTAAAGCAATGAGAGATGTCTTCTCAACCAACTCTTCAGAGTTCTTCAGTAACTCTTGCTCCTGAAGAGTGTGGACATTTGGTTAAACAGCTTCCTGCTAAACATCAAATTGGACTCCACGATTCTCATTCTTGGACAGGCTTTCAAAGGTACTGAGAATCTTATAGATCGTTGAGTAACAATCACTGTTGGAAGATGAAGGAATATCATATACTTCTACTTGGGCAGAATAAAACTTCTTAGACTGAGCTTGATCATATTCAATGGTAGTGTGTAAGGACTTTACGATCATGGACTTGGGTATGATTCTTCTTCCATTTAAACCTACTATACAATCATAGGGAATGTAGTGGTTGTCAGCATGTCGATAGACCCTGATGTGAGACGGGTCTTTGATCAGTTGTGTTGTAAATTTCTTTAACCTTGGAAAGTTCTGTGCCACCAGCTCCAAGTTGGGAAGATAAGAGAGGCACCATGAGAAATAGCTGTTATCACCAGTGATGGATGCCATTACCCAGGGCATATGAGGATAAAACCATCTTATTGCATGATCCTTGATTTCAGGCTCATATATCAGAGTTGAAGTGTCCAGCTTCATAGCCTTGAGATTGTTGAGCAGATTTGCTGTGGTCATCTTCACCACATTCAGCCTTTCATTTCCATGGTTAACCTATTTTTCTGGAAGTATATTTAGTGGTTCATCATCAACTTCCACCACTATTTTTTCTTGAGGCGAACATGACAAGGGATATGAATATCTTCTGGCTCCTTATCCTCAGAGCTAGAGTTTTCCCTACTCTCTTCATGTCCTGAACTGAAGTCTGCAGCGCCCCCAAATCCGGGTCCCCAGAACCTCAAACCTGGTACGTTACGATACATCATTTCTATAATTATATTGGAAGATATAAACATAAATTGTTTATACAATAACCTTTACCATAATTTCCAAGGTCTGAAACATTAACTTAATACCTGCATTCAATATCTTATACGACTTACAATGTCATATATATCCAATACTATTACCATTTAACCGTACAATAATTCCATCCTGGTACTTGGCTTTGCCTTTGACTGTGTCCGAAGTTTCTTCTTTAATCTGAAATGTTTATTATGATCTAGCAAGGGTGAGCAACAAGTTTGCCCAGCAAGTTTAAATACAAATGAAGATATATCATGATTGAAAAAAATAATAAGCTGACAAACTTTCAACAATATAATATTGGTGAAAGAACATGAATCAATTTTCATAACTGAATGACCGAATTAATAATGATGAATGGCCAACAATGAAAAATGAACAAATTTATCTGAACCTTAGGGTAATGAAGGTGATCAGCCTTTCATACCTGATGAACATATACAATATGCATAACGTGCGAATCAATGAATCATAGATGTGATATAATCAACAATGATTAATCACGAACATGCTTTACAATAACAACTCGAGTTCGAGTTAGGAAACCTGTCTGTATCATTGATTACTGCTACGCAATCTAATTTAATCGCTTTATTGTAAAGACCTATTAGTTATAAGATTGATCTTTCAATTAGCATAACATACCTTTATCAGTAAACTATCTAACATTTAAACACATAGTCAAATATTATATAACCTTAACAATATATATATACACAAGTCTAAACCTAGCACACATCGAGTCTTTAATAAAATTCAATATAGTATACTGAGTGGTTTCCCACAAACAACTAACAAATTAGTTTTCGTCTAATCTACACTATTTTCACAGTGAGTTAGATCGGTTACTAATTCGTAGATCCATTCCTCATATGAAGGAGTCGTTTAGCCCAGCTACTATACATCAACCATTAAAGGATACGACTGTACTACCTTAGACTTAACACTACTGTATCATACAACGTGTGAATTAACACTTAATCTTTCATTTTATAAGTCCTTTATAATTTAGTAAGTAGAATTCCTAATCCAACAACCTGGATTCAAACTGAATTATAATCCAGAAACCTGGATTCACATAAGCCCACAATCCAACAACCTGGATCAAACTGACATCCAATCTAGTAACCTGGATTATCCAAATAGACCAATCCAGCATCCTAGATTGTCTAAACATCTCATCCAGCAAATTGATAGCCAATCCAGCAAACCAGATTGCAATCCAGCAACCTGATGGCCAATCCAGCAAGCTGGATTTCCCTTTTTAACCAAATGATCTTATTATTTTTTTTATCTTTTGTCCACACATAAATACATGTATTTCATACACAAAAATAATTTTTCTGGAATTTTTTAATTTCCTTAAGTATTTTTCAAAAATCCATTTCTAGTTAATTCCTTAAGAAATTTGCTACATCATGCTTAACTCCAAAAATTCCGAACTCTTGGCGGGATCTTACACATGTTATCGTGAGCCTCCAGTTTAAATTTTGTGGCCATCGGAGTTATACAACTCCGGTTATAGCGATTTTCGTCGAAAAAACACAAATATTAAAATCGTCATAACTTGCTCAATTTAAGTCGGATTGAGATCGTTTTTGGACACAAGCTACTTTATATCATATATTTTACTGTCCCAAAAGATTGGAATTTATTTCATAATTTAACTGGACGAAACTGCCCCTGAAATTTCCGGACAGCAAGCTTTTCTTAATTTTTAGATTTTACGTCCTTTGTTCAAAACAGTCCCCACGGAAATCTACATGGAATTTTTTAGTGATTTCACTTGAATCTGTTAGAAGACTTCGAGATCTAACTTTAGAAATTAACCACACTCAAAAATTCGAAATACACTAGGAGATATGGTCGTTTGAATTTCATGTTACGTTTTCCTCAAAATCTGATTTTTCTAGTTTTGTGTTTTGTACAAAATCTTCCTAGATCTCTTGATTAACCAAACTTTAAACATCATAAACCATCATAATACATACTAATACGCCTTAAGATCAAGGATCTACCATGATCCATGATCTATTATACCAAACATACACCAAATCCAAGCAAAACATAATTTATGCTAGGAAAATAAAGATTTTCTAACTTTTAAAACATAGTTTCCTTTTTCTTATTTTTGATCTAACTTTTGATCATCAAAAGTGATAGATCTTAACATAACACACTCTAAATCATGTAGATATAGAGTTTTGGAGTTTTGATATCATAGATCCATGTTTTGATTGAAAATACACAAAATAAATTGAATAAACTAGTTAAAGCTTATATATTTGCTTATGATTTCTTTCTTCTTCTTCCTAGAGTTTATTTATGGGACTAACAACACACAAAGTACTCTCTCTCTACCCTTCAATGGCTGCCGAAAATCTCTCCCTCTCTCACTTGCTTTTGTTTTGTGTTAGCCAAAAAGAAAGGAGAGAGAAATGAAATGAAAGAGAAGAGAAGAGAAATGAAATGATTGTGGGTGTTAGTATATTTAAGTTTGCAAGTAATAATAATGATTAGATATAAAGTATCTATCATCCTTATCTCCCCAATCTTATCCTCTCTCTCTCTCTCTCATTAATACTCATTAGATAAGGTAATGGTGGCTTGTTTATTAGAGTGACACTTGGAAAGTAAAGATAAAGATAAATAAGAATGTAATCATTACATCATTCTCCCTTATCTCTTCTCCTCTCTTGTGGCCGGCCATGTGGCCTTCTTATCTCTCATTTTATTTTCTTTTTAATGCTTTTTTTAGTTATCAAATGTCTAACATGTCCCTCTTTAATTGGGCTAAAGTCTTGGGCTCCAAATTAATTCTTTTGGGCTCCCTAATTAAAACCTTTGGGCCATGAAATTAGGCTAGGTCCAATACCTTTAATCCTATCCTACCCTAATCATTTAATTAGGATTTTTATTCACTCAATTAGTAAATCAAATCTTTACTCAAGTAATTACTTAACCCAATTTGACTTGCTTTTATAAAATTAATAAATTAATATAATAAACTTATTCTTTGAGGTTAGTAAAAATTTTAAATACTAACATCCTTACATATTATAACCCTTAAGTTATTAAATTTTCCATACCTAATATATATATATATATATATATTAGGTTACAAGACTTCATTCTTAATTCTCTTTATAAATATATAAATAATGCACAAAACCATATAAGTCATTCGCAAAATTTTTAAATCCATACTCTATTTCCATTCTAGGTCTTATTATTTAACCTTTATTTTAATCATTTAAGATCTTATAAATTTTCGGGTTGTCACATTCACCCCTTCTTCAAAGAATTTCGTCCCCGAAATTCACCCTACACCTTACACCATCAGAAATTCCAGCCTACTACACTCTATACCAATCATTCACCAAAACTAGGTTTCTTCAACACAACCTCTATTCAATCATCACATACTATCCCAAAACATCACTCACACGAGTTAAAATTTTTAAATAATGTTGAGGAGTCATATAGACTATGAACTTTTATTTTCAAAAAAGTTATACAGAAATTCATCCGCTAACCGTCATGACTTACGGACACAGAGGGTAATTAGCCCATTATGCCCTGTACTTATTAAGTACTGCTGGTCGGAAAAAAATTTCCCCGTTCCTCTTATCCGCTTTAGGCGCACAAAATTTTCACAAATTTTGGGATGCTTACCTCAGTCTTATCGGATTCCGCACCAAAACCATTTGGTTCGGGAAAATTGTCAAAGAACGCTCAGAATTTTCATAAACGTTGGTATAGCTGAATCAAATAGCTTAGACTCATACCAATAATTCAATTTCAATTGAAATATTTATGTATAGCCAAACCCCATTGACAATTAATTATAAAAAAATATTTTGAAAATGACGTCATGATACCGTACTGTATTTACAACCCGTTTGAGGATTTTGTCACTGTGTGAATTTGTTATAACACATCATACAATAGTGGGACAACGATTTTTAGATCGAATTCAACACTAAGTATTCCTGTATTTACAACTTCATCAACTTTTTATCATCTCTGCACCAGGTTACATGATGCATCAATGATAAATAAAACATATTTTGATATTTTAAATCATTGTCGTCTAACCGAAACAATTAGAATAGACTATTCTTTAAACGGTTCAAAAATTATTATAAATCAGTTTTATTATTTCAACAGGTAACGATGTGTCAGTGTCCCGAAGTCCACACATACACACTAGTCACCGGGATTTGAGAATAAAAATTCATTTTTAAAAGACACATAGTGCGTATTTAGCTTGATATCAAAAATTTCAAAGTCTAGCATAACTAGAAGATTTAGAATACCTACGCTTCCACTAATGATCCATTGCATAATCAGTCTATCTATTCCTATTATCCTTAATACTCCATTCACACTTAATTATACCCAGTTCGTCAAACTTACCACACGTTATGTGTTCAGGAACTTTTCACAATCATATGAGTTTAAGAACTTGTCTTAGACAGACCATTGGCGTCTATTCGTTGAGGGGTTCAAAACATTTTATATAATTATGAGTCACGAACTTACCATAAGTATGAGTTTTAAGAACTCTCAACTTAACCTTATATCCTTTACTTATACTCTATCTATCTGTTATACACATGAGAAAAGAATCATATTCTCAACATATATATAGCAAATAGCGCGACACAAATATTTCAATGATTATCACTATCAGAAACTAAGTGGTCGTCAAACCAAACACAATCCCCTGCCCATACAAAGAATTGGTCAACTTGGCCTCTAATCAATATAGGAAGCTAAGTGGTTTTTACACCAAGGACAAATTCTCTGTCCATACAAAGAATTGTTCAACTTAACCACTATATCGATCAGGAAGCTAAGTGGTTCTAAAACCAAGTACAAATTCCATGCCCATACAAGGAATCATACAACTCAGCTGCTGATATGAGTCCTCAATTGAAATCCCTATATTCCTAGTTCCCTCAATACTCGATACGAATTTCATTTAATCCGTATCTACAATACTACAATTATTTCATGAGTTTAACTCGTACTATTTCATAGTACCACTATCATACAGCAATTCTGCTATAAAGTCTTCAATCAAACGATTGGTCACCCATCCTCCTATGTCCTCATCAGATCATGTTGTAATCTGATATTATAATCGTATTATATTACGATTCTTTCCTATGTTATGATCGTTTTGTTTTACGATCTTCCTTTATACTTTTAGTTTTTTAGACTCTATCTATTCATTTCTACTGTTCATCTTTATTATCTGAGTTAGGTAACTCTGGATCTTTTATAATTTATCGAGATTCGTCTTTGAATCTTATCAATGCACTAACTCTATTTGAGTTAGTTCTTATCCTTATCCCACTGCGATTAATAGCCTTAGGTAACCCTACCTAAGGTTTATAACCTACAGCTTTGATACCAATTGTAGCGCCCCCAAATTCGGGTCCCCAGAACCTCGGACCGGTACGTTACGATACATCATTTCTATAATTATATCGGAAGATATAAACATAAATTGTTTATACAATAACCTTTACACATAATTCTCAAGGTCTGAAACCTTAACTTAATACCTTCATTCAATATCTTATACAACTTCCAATGTCATATATATCCAATACTATTACCATTTAACCGTACAATAATTCCATCCTGGTACTTGGCTTTGCCTTTGACTGTGTCCGAAGTTTCTTCTTTAATCTGAAATGTTTATTATGATCTAGCAAGGGTGAGCAACAAGTTTGCCCAGCAAGTTTAAATACAAATGAAGATATATCATGATTGAAAAAAATAATAAGCTGACAAACTTTCAACAATATAATATTGGTGAAAGAACATGAATCAATTTTCATAACTGAATGACCGAATCAATAATGATGAATGGCCAACAATGAAAAATGAACAAATTTATCTGAACCTTAGGGTAATGAAGGTGATCAGCCTTTCATACCTGATGAACATATACAATATGCATAACGTGCGAATCAATGAATCATAGATGTGATATAATCAACAATGATTAATCACGAACATGCTTTACAATAACAACTCGAGTTCGAGTTAGGAAACCTGTCTGTATCATTGATTACTGCTACGCAATCTAATTTAATCGCTTTATTGTAAAGACCTATTAGTTATAAGATTGATCTTTCAATTAGCATAACATACCTTTATCAGTAAACTATCTAACATTTAAACACATAGTCAAATATTATATAACCTTAACAATATACATATACACAAGTCTAAACCTAACACACATCGAGTCTTTAATAATATTCAATATAGTATACTGAGTGGTTTCCCACAAATAACTAACAAATTAGTTTTCGTCTAATCTACACTATTTTCACAGTGAGTTAGATCGGTTACTAATTTGTAGATCCTTTCCCCATATGAAGGAGTCGTTTAGTCCAGCTACTATACATCAACCATTAAAGGATACGACTGTACTACCTTAGACTTAACACTACTGTATCATATAACGTATGAATTAACACTTAATCTTTCATTCTATAAGTCCTTTATAATTTAGTAAGTCGAATTCCTAATCCAGTAACCTAGATTCAAACTGAATTATAATCCAGCAAACTGGATTCACACAATCCCACAATCTAGCAACCTGGATTCAAACTGACATCCAATCCAGTAACCTGGATTATCCAAACAGACCAATCCAGCATCCTGGATTGTCTAAACATCTCATCCAGCAAATTGATGGCCAATCCAGCAAATCAGATTACAATCTAGCAACCTGATGGCCAATCCAGCAAGCTGGATTCCCCTTTTTAACCAAATGATCTTATTATTTTTTTATCTTTTGTCCACACATAAATACATGTATTTCATACACAAAAATATTTTTTTTGGAATTTTTCAATTTTCTTAAGTATTTTTCAAAAATCCATTTCTAGTTAATTTCTTAAAAAATTTGCTACATCACGCTTAACTCCAAAAATTCTCAACTCTTGGCGGGATCTTACACATGTTATCGTGAGCCTCCAGTTTAAATTTTGTGGCCATCGGAGTTATACAACTTCGGTTATAGCGATTTTTGTCAAAAAATACAAATATTGAAATAGTCATAACTTGCTCAATTTAAGTCGGAATGAGCTCATTTTTGGACACAAGATACTTTGTATCATATATTTTAATGTCCCAAAAGTTTGGAATTTAGTTCATAATTTAACTGGACGAAATGGCCCCTAAAATTTCCGAACAGCAAGCTTTTCTTCATTTTCAGATTTTACGTTCATTGTTCAAAACAGTCCCCACAGAAATCTACATGGAATTTTTTAGTGATTCCACTTGGATCTGTTAGAAGACTTCTAGATCTAACTTTAGAAATTAATCACACTCAAAAATTCAAAATACACTAGGAGATATGGTCGTTTGAATTTCGTGTTATGTTTTCCCCAAAATCTAATTTTTCCAATTTTGTGTTTTGTACAAAATCTTCCTAGATCTCTTGATTAACCAAACTTTAAACATCATAAACCATCATAATACATACTAATACACCTTAAGATCAAGGATCAACCATGATCCATGATCTATTATACCAAACATACACCAAATCCAAGCAAAACATAATTTATGCTAGGAAAATCAAGATTTTCTAACTTCTAAAACATAGTTTCCTTTTTCTTATTTTTTATCCAACTTTTGATGATCAAAAGTGATAGATCTAAACATAACACACTCTAAATCATGTAGATCTAGAGTTTTGGAGTTTTGAAATCATAGATCCATGTTTTGATTGAAAATACACCAAATAAATTGAATAAACAAGTTAAAGCTTATATCTTTGCTTATGATTTCTTTCTTCTTCTTCCTAGAGTTTATTTATGGGACTAACAACACACAAAGCACTCTCTCTCTACCCTTCAATGGCTTCCAAAAATCTCTCCCTCTCTCACTTGCTTTTGTTTTGTGTTAGCCAAAAAGAAAGGAGAGAGAAATGAAATGAAAGAGAAGAGAAGAGAAATGAAATGATTGTGGGTGTTAGTATATTTAAGTTTGCTAGTAATAATAATGATTAGATACAAAGTATCTATCATCCCTATCTCCCCAATCTTATCCTCTCTCTCTCTCATTAATACTCATTAGATGAGGTAATGGTGGCTTGTTTATTAGAGTGACACTTGGAAAGTAACGACAAGGATAAATAAGAATGTAATCATTACATCATTCTCCCTTATCTCTTCTCCTCTCTTGTGGCCGGCCATGTGGCCTTCTTATCCCTCATTTTATTTTCTTTTTAATGCTTTATTTTAGTTATCAAATGTCTAACATGTCCCTCTTTAATTGGGCTAAAGTCGTGGGCTCCAAATTAATTCTTTTGGGCTCCATAATTAAAACCTTTGGGCCATGAAATTAGGCTAGGTCCAATACCTTTAATCCTATCCTACCCTAATCAATTAATTAGGGTTTTCATTCACTCAATTAGTAAATCAAATCCTTACTCATGTAATTACTTAACCCAATTAGACTTGCATTGTTAAAATTAATAAATTGAGATAATAAACTTAATCTCTGAGGTTAGTAAAAATTTTAAATACTAACATCCTTATATATTATAATACTTAAGTTATTAAATTTTCCATACCTAATATATATATATATATATATATATATATATATATATATATATATTAGGTTACAAAACTTCATTCTTAATTCTCTTTATAAATATATAAATAATGCACAAAACCATATAAGTCCTTCGCAAAAATTTTAAATCCATACTATATTTCCATTTCAGGTCTTATTATTTAACCTTTATTTTAATCATTTAAGATCTTGTAAATTTTCGAGTTGTCACAGAGTCAGACCTGAGCATACTTCCTACGACTGACTCATTAGTATTTTTCTGCATTTGATCATCATTCTCATCATCTTTAGCAGAGCTAGCTTTTGCAGACTTACTGGCCACTTCTTTTTCTGCAGCGTTCAGTCTTTTTCTGCTAGATTCTGTAGACATTTTTCTCCTTTTTCCCTTAACATCTTCTCCCTTGGATTCAGCCTCATCATCACTAAGTTTAACTGTCTTTGATGATGATTCTCCCTTCTTTGAAACTGATTTAGCAACCAGTCTATTGCTCCTCCTTCTTCTTGAGGGTTTAGCTCCAGGAGGTTCAACTTTTTCTTTATCTTTAGATTTTGAGGTCTCTGAATCATCAGATGAGCCTCTTTGGGGTTCAGCAACAGAAGCAGATAATTCTTCTTTAGACTCTGAGTTCTTTGAAGTAGGAGAAGAACACCTTGGGACTTCAGCAGTAAGAGATCCAATTTCTTCAGACTTAGATCCTTCCTTATCAGCAGAGTGGCTACTTTGGGGCTTAGCCATAGGACTCTCATTTTCTTCTTCATCTTCAGACTTTGCTTCCTCTTTTTCATATTTAACATCCTCATCATTAGTGGACTGGCTGCTTAATGATACACCCTTAGAGCTTTTAGTTCCCTTTTCTTCTTCTGACTCTGCCCTTTTCTCTTTAGCAGACAGACTTCTTTTGGGAATTGATTTTGACTTCTTCACCACTATAGCTTTCTTCTTGGATGGTCTTTCTGATTTGGACTCTAGAATGATAGAGTCCTCAGAGTGTGATAGCTCCTCCTCCACAGCACTTGTCTTTTTCTTATTCGTAGTGCTCTTGTTGCTGCTGCCATATGTCACTAGCCTTTTGTTTTTTATTGGATTCTTCTTCCAGTTTACAAACAACTTTGGGGGTATCACCTTTTGACTGTTTAGGACTTCACCTTCATCATCCTTAATCTTATTCTTCAGCTTCTTTTTCAGAATGATGCTCAAGAATCTTCCATGAAAAACCTTTGTGAGTGGTTTCTCTGTTGACTTCTTCTTTTCTGCTTTGTCCAGCCACTTGGACATTAAGTAAAATAGGATAGCTCCAAAGTTGATTCGCTTCTTAAGTACTATTGCAGACATGATTCTCAACTGTTGATCACTCACAGTGTCATGTGCAGTATCTTTGCTTAGTATGCATTTTCCCATAATCTCTGCAAGGAATTCGAACCTTTCAGGAAACTCCTTTTTCTTCATATCCTTCAGACTAGGGTTCCTTTTGTAAAGTATAATTTTTTTGGCTTCTTTCGTGTCGACTTCATCAAGACTTTTCAGACCCATGTCAGGGAAACCTAAGCACTGGTTGATGTTAGTGGATTTTAGCTTCAAAATCTAACATATGACCTTGGTAGATAGAGTCCCAGAGTTTGTAGTTGTGTTAAAGTAGAACTCTTTAACCAAGTTAACATATATAAGAGTGTTCGACTCAAGGCATTCAGAGAATCCAACCTTATTTACTAACTCAAGAATATCTCTAAACTTTTTCTCAGATTTTTTGAACTTCTTAGTCCCGAGTTGAATGCCAGTGATTACACGCCAGTCTTCCATTTGAAGGGTTAGGGTTTTCTGGGTTTATGACTTTGTGAGAATATTGTGAGATATCAGGAAGCAATTTAAGGATAGATAGCTATTTGAGAGGACTTGATTGTTTGGAGGTGTTTAGGTTTTGGTTTGAGAGAGATAGAGTGTGTATGAATTGGATAGACTTGTAGCTTTTGCTGAACTTTAGAAAATATAACTGCCACTTGATTTGAATTTTTCCTCTTGTAACTGTTCCCTCCACGTTTCTTAGTGGGACAGTTGTAAGAGTCTAATAGGTCACAATCTGTAACTTGTTCTTAACACGTCAGTTTATCAGATTTGACTTTTCTTCAGTTGACTATTGACTTCTTCAGTTTATGGAGTGGCCTTATGACTTAGCATAGTACTCCACGATTTCATAGATTGATCTACAACCTTTGTGCCTTCTTCGATGATCTTAGTTTGAGGACATGCTTCAATAGACAACTTCTTCATTAGACTTCAAGAGAGTGGCAGTACTCATTTGCCACTTGTATTCTTTTGAGGAGTTACTGCTTGCTTTAGCAGAGATTCTTGTGATGCCAATCAATATTTGCACTTCTTCTGGGTTAAGGTTGCTCAGGAAGGGCCAACCTCTTAGATCAAAGCTAGGGTTAGGTTTGTCCTTGAGGCGCTTATCAGATGAAAAGATTTATAAATATGGTGGCTACTACAATGACATCACATTAGGCTTCTCTACTGAGGAGTTTACTTACCTACTCTAGATATTCTTTGATGTTGGTATTTATGTAGGCTGCAATCGTGGTGTCATCATGCTCTTACACTATGATCACTGAGATAGGTACTCCACGATTTGAGTGGTTGGTTGATATGGTTATTAGCAGCACGTTTTGGGACGTTACTACTGATTATGGATCGTTATTTGGTTCATCAGTCACAGAGTTTTGGGACTCTATAACTGGAATGTTTCTATTTTGGGTTAGCTCCTGTCTCTATTAACTTGACAGGAGTGGTCTTGATATTCGTGGAGTGGTCAACAGACATGCACCATAGTTGACCTATCCTTCAAGCTTATCTCAGATCTTCTGGCAAGTATTCCACTTCTTCATTTTGATCCCCAAGCTTCACCATCTTCATCATTTGCTTCAAGAACTTCCTCAGAATAAATAACAACTTTAGGTTGTACTTCCTCAGTAACAAGACTTGGTTCTGGCATTTCCTCTCCAGCATTGATCATGGTCTGATCAGGTGCAATAGTGTGCTCTGCATGATTGATCATGACCTAATCATCTTCTATGGTTCTGGTCTCTTCCACAGTTGGACTAGATGCTTGAGGTTAATTGCTTTGTTCAGCCTTTTCATCAGCAATCCTTCGATCATCTTCCTTTAATACTTCCTTATTTTCCAAAACATAATTCTTGACAAGCCTCTTCGTCCTCTTCTTTGGCTTGGATACAGCCTTTGCACTTTTATCAGCTTCAGCTCTGATAGTTTTTTAGGCTGAGAGGCTGTTGCAGCATCTCCTTCAGGCTGAAATCATCATGAATGAATAATCCTCATTGAATCATAGAGAGGTATCCTCAGAACAGATCACTCCACGATAGTTGACAAAACTACGAACATAGTCTTTCTCATTCAGGCTTCAGTATCTTCTGCACTCGTGGAGTTATGCTTCAACGATGCATTCTTCATGATCAATATTTGATGATCCTCTGATATAAACTTCCTGGATGTTCCCTTAGGGATGATCTGCTTTGCATGGATGAGCACAATAGATCTCTTCCGTCTTGACATAAATACCCAGCTTCCATGTGAAGATCATCAACCATGCTAATCCTCATTTATGGGGACTCAGCAAGTCTTCAGAAATAGTCTTTGACTTTGGATAATTTGATCAAGAGCACTGCTGAAATGTCTTGACTTTGTAGCTGGTTGAATCCTTGTGACTGGAGTTATCTGCTTCAGTATTCCTTAGTGTGGTCAAAAAGACCAAGTATCTGCAGGTTAAGTAAATTTTTATTTGGTACCCATGATTTCTTGGGTCCTTCTAGGTTAGTTTTCTCAAAATCCCAATTCCTTATATTCTTGAATTTATATCACATTATCATCAACAATCATATTTATGCATATATATCAGATTTAGATATGACATTTATAATGCATGATGGTAAGTGTGTGAATGATTATGCATTTTTCTATGACACTCTTTTTCTTTAGTTGTTTCACCTTTTGCTTGGTTATGTTCACAGATTTTGAATGTTCACAGAGTAGGAATCAACTTTATTGCTTATTTGTATCTGGTTAATTTATGGAGATGATCAATTTCTAAGAATCTTCAAGATACTCCTCTAGTGTTGATCATACTCTACATTTTATCAAAAGCACAAAACATTGGTTTGTATATATATTTACATACATACCAACCCTTTATCAAGGGTTACTC
Source organism: Panax stipuleanatus (assembly GCA_020205555.1). NCBI lineage: Eukaryota > Viridiplantae > Streptophyta > Magnoliopsida > Apiales > Araliaceae > Panax > Panax stipuleanatus. The sequence goes on from CM035115.1 coordinate 20,576,135, forward strand.
CACTTAGGCTTAGTTAGATTTAGATTAACTTATGACATACTCCAGACTTCTTTCAAGATGTTATCTTCAACCTAAAACGTGGGTGGAAAGAAAGTTTGTTGACAATTAAGTTTCCAATTTTAATGTACTTTCTCTCTTCCCCACTTTAGGAAGAGTATGGTCTCTTGAAAGTACTGTTGTAGTACATAAGGTGATGCAACATGATGTACATATAAATATTAATGAGGAACTATACCTTTATAGTGTCAGTTTCTTGACAGTCATTTGTCTTGCTATAATGAGGTTAGGCATTGATGTGCATATCTTTGCATTCATTGATGACAGCTTGTTGCTCCTTTTGACCTTAGATCAATCAGGCATAGTCTTGGAGTTGAATGCATAGGAAACTCTTGGTAGCTTGAGTTCTTTGACAACCTTGAACCTCAAGGTTCAGATCCAACTGGTTAGCTAAGTACATACTTAAAGAAATCTTCTTTCTCTCTGGATAAGCATTTCATTGCATGTATAGGCCTTTTATCTTTCAGAACAGTGGATGACAGACTCTTTGTTTTTGATGCCTTTTGACTTCCCATCTTTGATTTGTAGACTGTTGATTGACTTTAGACACAAATTGGCCTTATTGCTATAGCATTTAAGAACAGGGACCAATCTGAGCAGCTTCAGTTGAATAGACACATTTACCTGTACGCATAGTTTTAATGTGTGAGGTCATCTTCAATTATAAGTGACTTACCACTAAACTAAGTTTTGAATATGGTTTGTGCCTATGATCAGACTTAAAGTGTTAGCTTTAGGATATAGGATGAGAATCTAGTCTGATACCAATTGTTAGTTCCCAGATGGCACATAATAGATCTAGAAGGGGGGGGGGGTTAAATAGATCCTTTTTATTTTCAAACATCTTTTCCATTTTATTTTGTATTGCTAAGTAATTAGCATATGACAAACATAAGAATCATTTCAAGTACAGTGTAATAAGTTAAAGATCCCCTTCATAGATATCTTGTTAATCCATTATTCTATAGTTAGTTTATATGTAAGTGGTTATTATAGTTATGGCAGTTATAGCAGTTAAAGATACATAATGTACATGACTGAATGTAAAAGACAAGGGATTTTAAGTGGTTTAGATACTCAAGCTCCTAATCCACTCTTCTGCTTCAACAAGCAGGGATTCCACTAAAGAAGTCTTTACATCTTTGAATCACTAAGATTCCTTCAAGGCCAGCAGCCATAGAACTTCAGTTCACTTTAGAACTCTTCAAGGCCAGCAGCCTCGGAACTTCAGTTCACTAAAAACTCTTCAAGTTTAGCAGACTTGGAATCTCTTGTACCCTCAGGTACAGCAAGTCCAGCAGACTTGACTTTGATTTAGTATCTCGGACAAGGACACCTCAGGCCCTGGCTACTTGTTGATGTTGTTGTTAGTGCTGAGCTGCTAAGATGACTTGAAGCTTGTTCATCCTTTGGTACTTAGCAGCTTGGTGTGATCCTCCTTGGATTCTGCATCGAGACTGGATCACCCTTTAATGAACTGCTAGGATGTTCATGAAGCTTGACATCTTTGAGTACTTAGCAGTCCATCATTCCTTTGGTGCGGCTGATCTTTTAGTTGATCCTTGTCTTCATCAGATCTCAGCTTTGCACCCTTTCACCACTTGAGGTCTGCTAAGTCTTTGCACTTTTGGTAGACTCCGTCTGGCACTTAGCATCCCCTGAACCTTGCTTGACTGATGTGCAGATCTGGTTCTGCATCTGTTCTTCTTCAGCTCTTGGTGGTTTATGGTGATTCGTAGAGTGGTTCTTTGGATCTTCTTTCTGGTCTGCTACTCTTCTTTCTATCTTCTTAGCCTTCTCGGCTCTCAACTTTGCTGCCATTCTGATTGGCATTCTTATTGTTGTTGAGTGAAGCCTTTATCTGTTAAAGCTCTTTTCTTAGCTTGCTTCACTTCTACTTTTGTAGTCTCACTGCCAGTGAGACATATATTCTGTTCAGCTCTGTAGAACTCGTAAAGTCAACAACTTATTAGCCCAATAACTCTTCAACTCAGCAACTCTTCATATTTGAAGCTTCAGCTGTTAAATACCCTTCCATAAGCTTCCCGTTGGAATATAGCCATTGGAAGCTATTTGAATTGCTTCGCAGATCTCGAGTTATTTGGTGCAGACTGCTGATGTGACGTGACAGCACCTTTTGACTTTTTTGACACAGCAGTCTACTATTTTATGCACCACTTAAGAGATGTCACTTTAACGCGTTAGGTTGGTAGTCACCTTTATTTCTTCTTTCTGACTCCTCGATCAGAACATCAGGAGTTGTCCTTCTGCATCGATGCTCTCAATCAGCAACGTTCGAATATCAGTCTTTATATTGAGACGTTGCCAAGGCTTCAATACTCAGATGACCAAACTCTACGATTTTGTTGCAGATGACCTTGAGTTTGATCGTAGTTTGTTTGATAAATGTTGCTCGCTGACTAGTTGAGACAACACTACAATTCTAAGAGTGTTCTTTGGATTTACAATGTAGAACCTCTCTTCCTTTACTCATGCAGTGCTTCAACACTTCTGCTTACCTTGATTGATCTCAGGAACTGATAACTTGTCTGAATGCTTTGGCCCTTCTGGATTGCAAGACTCTTCTGATTAGTTATGTTCAACTCTCTTTCTCAATGTGATCTCCCATTCACATATCATCAATGGTCTGACCCATGCTTAATCTTCTTCTTCTTTTCTTCATAGGTTGGCCAGTATCTCTGTATAAATCGCATCAGTTCTTGCTTCTCATCTGGCAAGCACTACGATCATGGTCATACCCAAGATCGTCGTCTTCATTTTATCTTAACAGCTACTATATTGCTGACTTCCTTTTGTCAGTCACTTTATCTGAAGTCTTCTTACTATTGCTTGTGAAAGACTTCCCTTGAATGACTTCACTTCTCAATCAGAATGCTGATTGAGTTGGTGCTTAGATCTTCTAGTTGCTTGCAGGCCATTCGTTAAGTGCTCTCTGGCTTCCTTCAGGTAGATTGCATCTTTACAGCTCTGACCAGAGGCTACCTTCTTTGGATACTTTGGGAGTGCTCATATGTTGAGATTCGTGTTGTCACTACGATTCTACTTTGGCGTTGTGAGTCCTTGATAGACTTTGTCGAAGCCTTAGTTCTGTAGACTACGATTTTGCTTTGGTTCTGTAGACACTACGACTCTGAGAGAAGATTATATGACAGACTACTATTTATGTCTTAACACTTGTTGTCCTTGTCTGATCTAGCTCGACTACGATTTCTGCCTCTGATATGATCAGTAGACTCCATAACTTCACGTGAGGCCTACGATTCATGACTTGGCTTGACAGGCGCTCGGTTGGCGCTTAGACAGGCTGTCTCTATGGTTCTGAACATGACTTCCTCAGCAGACTATGACTTCGAGAAAGTCCTTCTTGACACACTACGATCCTGCCTTGTATCTCTTGGCAGACTACGAACTCCGAGAGCTACTATCCTTACAGACTACAATTCTGTCTTGATAGTCTCCGAGTCTTCCTTGTCTCTCCTGACAGACTACGAAGGCTGGTGCAGTGCTCGACGATCAGACATGCCTATCTATTACATTGCATAAGATCAACCTAACAAGCTTGATCTTTCTATATTTAGTCCTTGTACATCATATTCTTTTAAAGGGTTTTACAAAGCTATTTTATTTATGTATGATCAACCTAACATAGTTGATTATTTCAGTCTAAGTCCTTTTACATATATTCCTATTATCTATTCAAGGACTTTACAACTTATATCAATGCAGACATATTTGCATATTCATTCATTAAGATCATAATCAAATATTATATAAATAGGAATAACATTCTCATGCTTATTCCTAACAATTTATGGTGTTCCCAGTGGAGTGCATTATGAGATTATACCATTTTCTTTGAGATAATTAAGAAACTCACCACTTATGTATTCTTCTCCTTGATCCGATTGAAGAATCTTAATACTCTTGCCAGTTTATTTCTCTACTTCACTTCTGAGTTCTTTGAACTTATCAAATGATTCAGATTTATATTTCAATAAATACACATATCCAAATCTTGAATGATCATCAGTGAAAATAATAAAGGAAGAATACCTTACTCGTGCATTCGTTGTCAGAGGTCCACATACGTATCTGTGTACCAATGCTAACAACTCTATAACTCTTTTTCCTTTTCCACTAAAGGGAGATTTAGTCATTTTACCCATGAGACAAGATTCACATGTTGGATATGATTCATAATCAGATAACTCTAAGAGCCCGTCCTTATGTAACTTGGATAATCTTGTTTCGTTGATATGACCGAGTCTACAGTGCCACATAAAAGTATAATTAACATTATCTCTTTTCTGTTTCTTAGTTTGTTCAATTTGAAGTATATTTTCATGCAAGTCAAGTATATAAAGTCCATTCAACAATTTACCAACACAATATAAAACATTCTCATTATAAATAGAGCAATTGTTGTTCTTTATTATAATTTCAAACACATCCATATCCAATACAGACATTGAAATAATGTTTCTTATAAGAGTTGGAATGAAATAACAATTATTTAAAGTAATGGACTTTTCCGTAGTCCACTAAACAGTAAGTCCCTACAGGTAATGCAACAACCTTCGCTCCATTTCTCACTCATAGGACGACCTCATCCTTGTTCAGCTTTCTACTTCTGACTGTTCCTACACAGTATTACATATGTGAGAACCATAGTCGGTATCCAATACCCAAGTAGAATTATGACTTTTAGAAAAATTAATTTCAATCATGAACAAACCTGAACCTTCTCCAAGCTTCTTCTACTTTTGTTTTGCAAGGTACTTTTCACAGTTCCTCTTCCAGTGACCCGACTTGTTGCAATAGAAGCATATTCCTTTATTTTCTGGATCAGGTTTCTTATTGTCCTTTTTCTTTGTCTTGCCTTAGCCTCTTGCTTTTCTTCTTTTCAGAAGATACCTTAGGCCTCTTCCTTTTCTTGGGAGAATCACCAATCATTCAGATATGGTCCCGCTTGGATGGGAAGTGACCTTTATCAATTTTGAACATGTTAAGTAACTCAAGCAAGCTAACGTCCAACTTATTCATGTGAAAATTCACAACAAATTATGAGGTGTACACGAGTGACTGCAAGATCAAATATTGACTTAACTCCCCATCCATGCTGAACCCTAATTGTTCCAGTTGTTCAATCAAATTGATCAACTTTAGACAATGAGTCTCAACAGTTGTGTTAGGTTTTTAAGATTCATGAACACAATCAAATTGCATAAAATAAGCGGAAGCATGGTAAATCAATGTTTTAAAATTTTACAAATCATATACCCGGATCATCCTTTATGCACAGTTATTAATTAAACGAAATAGATGAAGATTAGATTTATACCCTCGTAGAAACTAGCTTCCTCAAGTACGAGTTCAACTCCAATTCGTTTCGCGTTCAACTTGAATCCACCAGGTTGATTCCTTCCTTTGATCAACATTAGCCACCCAAGTGTTTGTCCTCTAGAGATGATCCACCAAGAAAGAATAAGAATTCAAAAAGATGCAGGGTGTTTGGCTAAACTTTAGTTTCTATCTCTATAGAAAAGGTGTAATATCCTAACTCTTGAAAAGATCATTAACCCCAAATCAAATAAGACTCCTCTCATTTATAGATGTAAGCAACCCTCCTAAATAATTTAAGATTAGGGTTTCATATTAATTTTAAACTCCTTTAATTAATTAAGCTTCCCAATGCTATTGGGAATAACTAATTAAACTCTATAATTAATTAGCCTCCTAATCTTATTAGAAATATATATATGAGAGAGTATCTTATTAATTAATTCTCAAACTCCATTAAGAATTAAATAATAATAATAATAATAATAATAATAATAATAATAATAATAATAATAAGACTCCTCTTATTAATTTATATTTAATATTTCTAAATTATTAAATAATAAATATTAAGCTATTTAATTTATTCTATCACCATAGATTAAATTAAATATACTTAACTTATTATTACGATTATGTCATTTGCTTCATTAATAAATATTCTTCCTTTTATGGTGTGACCCTTTTGGTTCTCCATATTAAACTGGTTGTGAATAAATCAATTAGAATAATTCTAATCTTATTTAAATAAATAACATTTATTCTATAATAAGGATATGCCTCCTTAGCGATCAAGGACTTTCTAGATAATATAGATTTTAACATTAATCATAAAAGAACCTTTGAGTAAATAGTTACAGTACAATTCAATTCTTCCACCATATAATGTCCCAATTAAATATAAGATATAGAATTACTGTCAACTCTTATTTTATTTAATTATATGTATTTCGATCCTTAAATGCATAACTCCAAATAATGTAAATTAGAAACTCCTTTCTAATTTCATTCCACCTTGGCCAAGGATTCCTGGGTTGTTATTTATCGAAACACATAGGACATATCTCTTCTTTTACTAGAAGTGATAAATTCTTTATTGATCATTCATTATCTCTATATATAAATTATTACACTCAATCATACCCTTTGATATACCCTAAGGGTCTTAAGGGACATGTCAAAGTATAACTTATCATACACAAGATAATATGATGATCTCAAGTCTAAGGAGCACTTGTACTACTATCACTATAGGAATTCCTATTGACAGGCAAGTAAAACTCCATTTGGTATTCTTTAGCGAGCCACGTTCAGTGAACTTATTCTCCAATAAGCACCTACATACTTGTTTTAGTGTCTCCACACAAATGATTATGAGATCAATCATCCTCATCCAATGAGCAAGCAACGTATGTACCAATCTATCCAGATTCACTAATCCCCATATTTAGTAATCCAACGATTGGGAATATTTTTAGTTTTAAGCTATCTAAGAATTTAGATCTCATTAGCATGATCATCATCATGATTCAAAAATCATTGCTTAAAACTATGGCTTTATCACATATTATAATAACAGCATCATGTAGAAAATTAAATATCTTTAATTAAATAATACTTTTATTAACAAATGAATAAGATTGTTACAAAGTATATGCTTTATTATCAAACATGATTGACTTGTATGCATGCTCTTTTCAACCTCCCACTTGTACTAAAGCCAATCGCCATGGTATCTCATACCCTTTTTTCTAAGTGACGATCATCCTGTTGTTGGATAGCTTCAGTAAATGGATATGCAATGTCGTTTTTGATAGTTCATTATCTCTATAGTGACTTCTCCTCTTTCAATGATTTATTTAATCAAATGAAAGTGTCGCAACATATGTTTGGATCCAAGATGAGACTTAGGAACTATTCCTAGTTCTGTAATAAACTTTTCATCCGAAACATCAACTTGGAACCTCATTTACAGTTATATAATTTGTTTTTGTCACTAAACTAGCAACTCTTTGTTGTTTGGAACCTTTCCAATTCATTGCACCACCATTCAAGGTAAAGCTTCACCTTAAATTGGATTTGTTGTCGTCTTGGTCAGTCGGAAAAACTTGAGACTTTTAGTCCTCTAGTTTTATTCAGACCCACCATGAATTATGATCACATCTTTAGTGTTGGTTAAGTACTTTAAGAAGTTTTCCACTGTCTTATAGTGAACTTTCCCAGAATATGAATGATCAACATTAAGTCTCGTACATTTCATTGCATATATGATATTGAATCATGCGATCTCTCTTTTATTGAGGATAATTTAGAAAGATACACTTCATTGGTCACCATCATGAGACCTTTCTTGGATTTTGCTATGCTAAACTCCTTTAGCATCAAGTGAATATATGTCCCTTGGGTCAAACAGAGCATCCTTTTAAATCTATCAATATAGATCCCCAAAATTTAGGATGCTCCAGCCAAATTATTCATGGAGGAATGTTTAGACAACTTTATCTTTACTGATTATAGCATTGGTATGTCATTCCTTATCAGTAGTATATCATCATATAATACAAGTAATTTCACAGCGCTCCCACTAGCCCTTTTGTACACACCAGGTTCATTCCCATTTTTGATAAAATCAAACCCTTTTGATTTTTCACATCAAAACGAATGTTCCATCTTTGAGAAGTTTGCTTCAATCCATAAATAGATTGTTATAACTCATATACATGATTTACTTCAACTATTGAAACAAATCAATCTAGTTGTATCATACATACATTCTTCTCTAATAATTTATATTTGAGGAAGGGCGTCTCCACGTCCATTTGCCAAATTTAGTAATAATAAGCTGTAATCGAAAGTAAAATCCAAATGGACTTGAGCATTACTACCAGTAATAAGATTTATCACAGTTAACTCACTGACTTTATTTGAAAACCTTTTTCAAACTAGTCTGGCCATATAGGTCTCCACCTTGCCATTTATTTGCTCCAAAGAACCATTTTGAATTTTATGGCCATCTACCATTTCTATAAGTGCCTACAACTCTTAGCCTTATCGTATATTACTGGATCATAATCCTCTATAATGCGTACCTCATCATTATCATCTATGATGAATCTATACCTCCCAGGTATCTTCAATGCTATTCTAGATTCACGATTCGGTTGTGGTACAATAAGTCTATCTACAAGTTCCTTTTTTTTACTAATAGTGATTTGTGGCTCTTGAACTCCTTCAAGATCTATTATCCTCCCACTAGCCCTTCAATGATAAACACATTTATCTTAGAAGGCAACGTATTTCATTACAAACACCTTTTACTAAGTAGGATTATAGAACATATTTCCTAAACTTACTTTAGGATGTTCCACAAATCTGTACTTGTCATATCTTGTCCTAAGGTTATCCTTTTGAAACATTTTTCACATAAGCTAGACAACCCTTTATCTTAAAATACTTAAGATTAGGAATCCTCCCTGTCCGTAATTCTTATGAAGTATTGGGGACGAATTTTGAGGTCACCTTTATTTTGTAGATATGCAGCCGTTTCCAGGGAATTACCCCAGAAAGATACTGAAATGTCGGTAAAAATCATTATGAACCGCACTATGTCCAACAAGGTATGATTTTTCCTTTTAGATACACCAATCAATTATTATGTATCAGGAGGCGTCCATTATGAGAAAACTATTTGAGATGATCTTAAAACTTATTGCACAAGTATTTATTCCTCAACCCAATTGAAGAATCAAAATACCTTGTCAATTAGTTTTACTTTTGAATTCTTGGAACATTTCAAATGATTCAGACTAAATACAAATATTCAACTCTTTGAATGATCATATCCTTTTCTTTTACTAGTTTGTTCAATTTAAAATTATTTTCATATAGTTCAAGTATGTAAAGTCCATTCAGTAAATTGTTAATTATTTAAACTAATGGGAGTGCCCGTAGGCGACGCTAAACAATAAGTTTCTACAGATAATGAACCAACCTTTGCTCCATTCCCACACGCAGGACGACTTCTCCTTATTTAGCTTTCTACTTCTGCTTTTTCCCTTCATAAATAAATATTTATGAGAACCACAACAGGTATCCAATACCCAAGTAGAACCTTGATTTACAGAAAGATTTATTTTTAATCATGGACAAACATGTATCTGTAGCCGAAGCTTTACTAAACTTCTTCTGGTTAGCCTTTGCAAGATGTTTCTTACAGTTTTTTCCCAGTGTCCATGCTTATTGCAGTGGAAGCAAACTCCTTTGCTATACGTATCAGTTTTATTCTTATTATCCTTTGTTTTTGCCTTTCTATTTACCTTCTTTGAATCGTTCTTCTTTTCAGAAGATTCTTTGACCCCTACTAGTAAGACTTGGTATTTCTTAGTTGAAAAATGACTCTCAACAGTTTTTCAACATGTTTAAGCAAATCAGCGAGGCTGAAATTTAGCTTGTACATCTAAAAATTCACAACAATTGTGAGAAGGAGTCCGGGAGTGAGTGCAAGATCAAATCTTGGCTCAATTTTCCATTCATAACAAAATTTAGTTGTCCTATTTGTTCAAACAGATTGAGCATATTAAGAACATGTGTCTTTACTATAGTACCATCGGTCATTCTAGATTGGAAGAACTGTAACACCTCCAAATTCGGGTACTTCATTTCCACAGGATTTGGTGTTCACTATCTAAATAAAATATAACTAACTACCCATAAATAAGGAATGCAAAATAAATTAATACCTTAATCAATAAAATCTTCCTTCAAAAAGGATTACAACTTATCAAAACGTTCCTAGGGTTTCTAACCTTAACATCGTCAATGGGGAAAATAAAACATCATAAACAATTTAAAGTCTTATTACAAAATCATTTCATAAATATGAAAAAGTCTTCACTTGTTCATCTTGCCCTTGCCTTTGCTAGTTGACGGCTCGTCAACTTTCTCAACTTTGGCTGCAATGGTTATATATGTGCAACAGTGAGCAAACAAAAGCTCACTTGAAATAACAATAAATAATGATGACATATCACTGAATAACTTCAACTGAAATGAATAACATTTCTATAATTGATAATCAATAATTGAATATAGAATTTTGAATTCATCTGAGGGTCATAAGACCTTAAACTATGTCCCAAGTTATAAACATTTCTATTTAAACCTTTAAAAGTCGTTAGACTATATGGACTCTAACTCGTACTTAGGGAGATCAGCTCTTCGTACCATGTATTGTGCACAAACATCTTTACGCTTTTGCATGGTAATCCCCTATTAATAATGTTGTTCATCTCAGTATTAATTAAAAAGTCCGCACCAAAGAATGTTTGGTTTGGATAGCTCAAAGGGTAATTTAGAGTTCAATTATCATCAACTAAGGAGTAGTTGAATCAACTTACAATAATTAAGAGTTCAATAATAAAAGAATTATAAAATAACTATGAGTCATAACAATAGACATCATATTCAACAGTCATGCTTTAGAAATAAACATAAAGCATTTGAAAGATACAATAAAACCTTGCTTGAACAATTAAGTCAAGGTTACATTATTTTCAATAATGAATTTCAATACGATACTTGTCCAATGCAGAATAAAAGGACTTGCTCAAATAAAGGTATAGTTAGAAAACTTGCACAATGTAAAAGAATGGTTTACGAACTTGCTCAATTAAAAGTAAATATAATCGAGTTAGGGTAAGAGAACTTGTCTCGTGCGCAAGCTAGCAATTAACAACTCGTTCCACAATTATCCTACGTACACGTAATTAACAATAGTAACATAAATTAGTTACCATATAGCTAATTGACATCATTAGTTAACCCATCTAAGTTAACTCATCATTCTTTAGTTAAGTTTAATCACTAATTATCACATAATATGATCAAACCACACATTCACATCAAACTTTATAATTAATCAAATTATAATTTAAAATCATACATTTCATATTTAAAAATATGATTTAATTGTGTCCAATTAGAATATAATTTTATTAACATGCTTTTATATTTATTACATTAACATTCTCATAAAATTATACATTTAAATATAATTTTCTGGCTAAACTGCATAGGTGGCGCTACAGCGTCACACAATAAACTACAGTCGGTGCTGCCACGCCATGCCATATCATCAGGGACTCTACAGGCCTGACGCTGTAGCACTCCAGTTACACTCAGAACTGGCTTTGCCGCGCTGCCATGTCAGCACACTCTACTTCCGGTCTCGGAGCTGCAGTGTTGCAGTTAACAAACATAACTGGCGCTGGCGCGCCATGTCGCATCACCTGACTCTGCAGTGGCGCTGCAGTGCCCATTTTACTCACAGGGCTAGCACTGCGGTGCCACGTTACAGTCGGACGCAGACAGCCTCGCAAACTGTGCAGAAAAAAGCCAATTGGGCTTATTTCCTCGCACCAAACTCAGAATTTAACTCACATAATGCATATAAAGCTTTATAAAATCATAACTTTATGCCTTTAACATGTTTTAACACATAAACATCACAACAATCAATTAAAAACCTTTAATTTTATGATTTTGAAGAAAACACCATTGTTAAGTGTTCTTGATGAAAATAAACATTGTGACTTTGTTTTTAAACCAAATCACACAATTCAAATCATGTTATTTTCGTTTCTTAACCTATTATTATAATCTAAATTCAATTTACATCATAAAGCATAAATTAACATCAATTTTGATTATTAAAGAAGGCATTTTTCAACAGAGTTCACTGTAAATTGCTATGAACATAATTTCTTCATGTTCATCATATTTAAATGAATTAAATAGCTAGAATACTCATACAAATCATATATAATAGTTTATATATACAATATAACATGTATAAATCATATTCACATGATTTTCATGAAAAACTATTTTATGGAGAAGTGAAAGTATGAAGAACATGAAGGACATAGTTTAACAATTATAGAGTTAGATTATTATACCTTGTTATCTTTCAAAGAAGATGATGATGAACTTTGATTCACAGAGCTTTTCTTTCTTTCTTCTTCTTTTTCTTCTTATTCTCTTTCTTCTCTCTTTTCTTACTCTGCTCTTTCTCTTCTTCTAATTCTAACGTACGTAGTATAAACATATAACTAATAGATATAATATGTACAAAATATAACCTGATAAAAACTTAATATCCTCTATTAATAATATACCATTTACTTTTTATTTTTAAAATCAAAAGCCATAAGGCTTATTTGGCAAAACCAATTAAAAATAGATTTTTTAAAAAACTAAGGGCCTTGTTTGGTAAAACTGAATTAAAATAGACTTAAGGGCATTGTTTGGTAAAACTGAAGTAAAACCCTTTTAACTTATTTTAATAACTCATTTACTGCATAGTTTAAATGTGACACTTTATTTAATTAAATCTCAATATTCTAATTTAATTAAATCAAAGCTAACATCAATTAATTAAATAAAAGTACCACATAAATTAAATTGCTACACAATTATAATTTACTCAATAATCATAATTTCATGTAACAAATTAGTAAATCTCTAATTCAATTATTAAAATTAAATTAGACATTACTATAATTATTCATTAAATCATTAAATCCTTATTACCAAATACCACATAATATTCATTTAATTTAATTATCTCAATTAAATTAGAACTTCATCACAAAATTATTTAAACCTTAATTTACATTTAAACATCAATTTAATTAATATATTGCACTTAATTAAATTACTCCACAACATAATCACATCAATTATTTATTCAAATCAATAAATAAATAAATTAAAATATTTATTTAATTTAATAAATATTTAAAATTAAAATACAAAATTCTCGTTTGTTACAATCTTTCCCACTTAAAAGGATTCTGTCCCCAGAATCACAACTAAAAAAAACTTATTCGTCACATTCTTCCCCCCTTAAAAAAATTATGTCCCAAGAATCTTTATACAAGAAATTAAACAAATAATTGGGGATAGATTTTCATCTTCACATCTTCCAGTTCCCACGTAGCTTCTTCAGCATTGTGATTCCTCCAAATCACCTTAACAGAAGGTATGACTTTATTTCTAAATACTTGCTCTTTTCTATCAACTATCCGAACATGAACCTCCTCATATGCTAAGTCTTTATCAAACTGTAATGGTTCATACTCTATCACATGCTTGTAATCGTGTTTGTACGGTCGCAACACAGAAATATGGAAAACGTTATGAATATGATCTAACTCCGGAGGTAACGTAATTTCGTAAGCTACCTCATCAATCCTTCGCAGTATCTCAAAAGGTCCAACGAATCTGGGACTCAATTTTCCCTTCTTGCCAAATCGAATCTTCCACTTCCAAGGATATACCTTCAGGAAAACGAAGTTTTCGACTTCAAACTCTTGGTTCTAACGATGATAATCAGCATATTTCTTCTGTGTATCCTGAGCAGCTACTAACCTCATTCTGATCATCTTGACGATCTCAGCAGTTTGATGCACCAATTTCGATCCCAACAATTGTCGTTCACCAACCTCATCCCAACATAATAGAGTCCTGCATTTTCTGCCGTATAATGCTTCGTAAGGCGGTATGCCAATACTTGCATGGTAACTGTTGTTGTAGGCGAATTCCACCAACGGTAGATGATCATCCCAATTTCCTTTGAAGTCCATAATACAAGCTCTCAGCATATCCTCTAAAGTATAGATTATCTTATCGCTCTGCCCAATAGTTTGGGGATGGTACGCCAGACTCATTCGCAGTTGCGTTCCCAAACATTCCTGTAATCGCTTCCAGAAATTTGGAGTGAAACATGAATCCTTATTTGATATAATTGACACCGGAACATTGTGTCTAGAAATAATTTTCTTAACGTACAGCTTCGCCAATTAATCCAAATTGAATATAATCTTTATCGGTAAGAAATGCGCTGACTTCGTCAGTCGATCCACGATAACCCATACTGCATAAAAACCCTTCTGAGTCGTTGGAAGACCAACCACAAAATCCATCGTGATATGCTCCCACTTCCATTCCGGAATCTCTAGCGGTTGCAGTAATAGACTTGGTCTCTATTGTTCTGCTTTGACCTTCTGGCATGTTAAACATTTCGTAACACATTCAACAACGTCTCTCTTCATATTCGGCCACCAGAAATGTTATCTGAGATCCTGGTACATCTTCGTACTCCCAGGATGAATCGAATATCTCGAACTGTGAGCTTCACCTAAAATTTCCTCTTTCACTTATGGAACTAGCGGTACCCAAATTCTCCCTTCAAATCATAGCAGTCCATCATTATCAATCTTGAACTTTATCTCTTCACCATCGGTTACGCTCTTCTGGATCTTCTCACATTCCTCATCATGTAGTTGTGCCTCTTTCACCTTGTCTACCAAGGTTGAACCAGTAGTTACTTGAAACAGTTTCTCATCTGACTCCTTCGGATACTTAACATCCAGCTCCAATTTAGCCATCTCACTTACCAACTGTTCCTGATCAGTTAAAAACATTAACTTCTCCCGGCCCTTTCTGCTTAAGACATCAGCAAATGACATTCGCTTTACCCGAATTGTATAGAATCTCGCAATCGTAGTCCTTGATAAGCTCCAACCTTTTCTTTTAGCGCATATTCAAATATTTCTATGTAAAGATATACTTCAGACTCTTATTGTCTGTATATATCTCACACTTCTCTCCATATAGGTAGTGTCTCCATATCTTCAGAGAAAACACTATTGCTGCCAATTCCAAGTCATGGGTCAAATACCCTTTCTCATAGTCCTTCAACTAACGTGATGTTTAAGCAATGACTTTTTCATTCTGCATCAGCACACAACCTAATTCTTTATGTGAAGTGTGACGCCCCCCATAATAGGTCCAGTCAACCCAACCCATTCTGAGTCGCCAAATACATGGTACAGAATCCAAATACAACTTTTATATCACACGGTCGTGCAAAATACGACCACACAACTGTGAGTGTCAATACAAATATGTAGAAAATATTAACATTCAACTAAGTCCTCATTACAATTATTATCACACTATTTATCAGAAATAGTGAGGACTATTATTGCTCTAACTCGGACCATCACTCTGTCCCCCGACTAGTTCCCGCGACATTTTCATTTCTTGAAGAGGACAATAGATGAAAAGGGTGAGCTCAACTAGCCCAGTAAAGAATATTACGACTAAGATAATGGAAAATAAATTATCGTTAGCCTTCAATAAATCAGATAAAATATAATGGACAACCAATTTTAGATCAGTATTCGTAGCGGAAATAACAATTCATTAGAAGAATTAAGTAGAGAATGAAGTCTACTATCTTCTATGATTTAAAAGTCCATCATCAATATTTTATCCCTGTAACAGCAATCAATATATATCTCAAATCAAATATTCATCTTTGCACTTCAGGCCAAAAATATTCATTTGTATCACAAGTGGTCATGTTCATCTCAACACCTGTCCATCTTTGCACTAAGGCCAAAGATATTCAGTTATATCACCACTTAGGACTGAGGATGATGAAAAATAATATAAATAACGAATCCAGTGAAATAAAGGATACGATTAATGATTCGTATTTTAGTTGATTCAAGTTCAAGAATATTCCATAATAATACTTTGTGGAGCAAAATTCAAGAATAAAGCTCAAAACTTAGATCCAATCAAAGATAGGAACCTTAACAAGCAATTTGGACAAACGGAAGAAAATTTAATTTTTTCGTGAATAGTGCCGTATACGTGAATAGTAACCCCGACGAAAAAAGTAAGAATTTTATAATAAAATCCATGCCAATATTTTGGTATAATGATATTGAGAAGAATAACATCATTTATGAAAGAAAATAACATCCCTTACCTCAAAAGAATAGTACTTCTGACTGGAATATCGGATATAAGGCTGAAGAAAACTTGCACTGAATAATAACACTCAAAGTATCTAAATACTCACAAAAATACGCTCGATATTATAGAGAGAGAAAACTTTTGATTCTGGTGTGATTTTCAATTCTAACCTAAGCACCCTATTTATAGGAAAAGCTTAGGATGCCAAAGTAGACTTTTTTAATAAAATAATATATTTTAAAAAAAAATCTCCAGCCGCCTCAAAAGCTAAAAGCCATCAGCATTTTCCACACCAATCAAAAGTGGGGCCCACCATTTTAAAAAAAATATTTATTTTTTTTCAAAACTTCAATAATTCATAATAAATAGCCCTTTTGTCAGAAAAATACAAATTCTATGTCCTTTCTATAGGAAATTTAATTCTCTACAACTTTGTAGAAGGAAAGTTTTCCAAATTCCAAACATAAATTATCCGAATTTCATAAACGGATGATTTTTCACACCAAAATACTGATAAAAACACATTAGCACCGTGTATTACTGTATTTTAACCACCGGGTATTTCAAAAGTACTAACGGTAACAACTACGCCGTTATTTTATAAAAAATGTTATTTCTGTCGCTTTCTATATCCGACAGTTATTTCGTTGTGGGGCCCACAAATAGCTGCGCCGTCGTACGAATATTCCCCGACAATAAGAATATTCCACGACCAAACGAATATTCCCCAACAACAAGAATATTTTATAACCACTTGCTCATTTTAAAATATTTGCATATTTCACCCATAACTTTTCACATTTATCAAATCAACACCTTAATATTTCGAAATAATATATAAAGAAAATTAAATCTTTATTCATAAAAGTTGGGGTCTTACATGAAGCATCACTTTATACTACAAAACTTCCTGTACTATCCGGCAAAGACAACACATGCGCAGTACTCAACCTTTTCTTCATTTCCTAAAAACTCTCCTCACACTTTTCTGTCCAAACTAACTTCACCGTTTTTTGAGTCAAATTAGTCAACGGAGATATGATCTCTGAAAAATCTTGTATGAATCTTTTGTAGTAACCTGTCAATCCCAAGAAACTCCTAACTTCTAACGGTGTCTTCGGCTGATCCTAATTCAATACAGCTTCAACCTTCGACGGATCTACTGAAATCCCATCTTTGTCAATCACGTGGCCAAGTAATTTCACAAGTTCTAACTAGAAATTGCACTTCGAGAACTTCACATACAACTTCTCCCGTCTCAACGATTCCAATGTCAGTCTCAAATGTTTAGTGTGTTCCTCCTTAGTTTTGGAATACACCAAAATGTCATCTATGAACACCACTACAAACTTGTTAAGAAACGGCTTAAACACCCTATTCATTAGGTCCATAAATGCTATTGGTGCATTCGTTAGACCAAATGACATCACTAAGAACTCGTAATGTCCATACTGAGTTCTAAATGCCGTCCTCGGTACATCCTCTCTTCTGACCTTCAACTGATGATACCCACTTCTCAAATCTATTTTTGAGAAGTACCTTGCACCTTTTAGTCGATCGAACAAGTCATCGATCCTAGGTAAAGGATACTTATTCTTGATCGTGACTTTGTTCAACTCCCTATAATCAATGTAAAGCCGCTTTGATCCATCCTTCTTCTTAACGAACAATACTGGCGCTCCCTACAGTGATACGCTCGGCTGAATATACTTTTTATCCAGCAATTCTTGCAGTTAAACCATCAACTCCTTCATCTCGACCGGAGCCATTTTGTACGGGGCGTTCGATATCGGAGCAATCCCCGTTGCTAAGTCGATCACGAACTCTATCTCTCTATCCGGCAGAAGTCCTGACAAATAGCTGGGAAACACGTCCACAAACTTCTTAACCATTGATATCTCTTCTAGCTTTGGATTCTCCTTACGAGTATCCACTATGTAGACTAAGTACCCTACACAACTTTGCTTTAATAACTTATTGGCCTGCATAATCGTCAGATAACTCGCTTGTCTAGGCGACTTGCTACCATAAAACACTACCTTCGACGGAGTCGTAATGTTTACAGACTTCTTCTGGCAATCAATTACTGCCCCATGGTTGAACAACCAATCCATACCAAGTATAACATCAAATTCCCCAAGTTTTATCGGAATCAAATCTACCATCAACTCATGACCCTTAATGACCAACCTACAGTTCTTGTGTACAAACCTAATAGTAATAACCTCCCTATTCGCAATCTCTATGTTCAAAGGGTAAATAAATTCCTCCTTAGGTAAGTCTAAAGTATTAACAAAGTCATCAGATATAAATGAAAAAGTAGAACCCGAATTAAATAATACATAAGCATTAATACTATTGACCGGAATGATGCCTGACACCACATCCTTTGACTGCACAACATCCTGTATGGTCATATTGAATGTTCTGGCGGTGGGTCGGCTCGACTGCGATGGTCCAGTAATAGTCAAAGTGCTGTCGCTGCCATTTTTTTTCCCTTCTGTCGACCCTCTAGCTGGATTCTTAGGGCAATCCCGGGCCATATAATCCTTAGACTTGCAGGTGAAGAAAGCTCCCTTCTTCGAGGTAGGATAATTTGGCGCAATGTGGCCTTCCTGACCACAGTTGAAACATACCTGCCTTCCTCTCAAGCACACTCCAATGTGATTCTTCCCGCATGTAGCACATGCTTCAATTCTTCTCTTTTGATTGCTTCCCTATTGACTCCCAACAAAAACATTATCGTTCCATTTCCTCCTCTAGTTGGTACCAATACCACCAGCTTTGTTCTCGGTCTCATTCTTATTCTTCTTCAAGTCTTGATTATAGTTGGTTAAGGCATCACTTCCATCTTCCGCGATGATTGCCTTTTCCAATACTGCAGCAAACGTGTTTAGCTGGAACCTAGAGACCTTACTGTATAACAAGGGCTTCAATCCCTGCTCGAACCTTCTTGCCTTCCGCTCATCAGTACTGACCTGGTACGTTGCAAACCTTGCAAGCTCGTTGAACTTTACGACGTACTCTGGCACCGACATCACTCCCTGCTTCAGCTCTAGAAACTAAACCTCCATTTGGTTCTGCTAGCTTACTGGAAAATACATTTCAAAGAACATCTCCTTTAATCTGTCCCATGCTATCACACCTTCTCCTCCTTGAGTCTTGTTAGCCTGCCACCAATGTCGACGTAGGGAAAAAATCCAGTCAACTTTGGACCTGATCTTTCTCTCTTCCTAAGTTTTATTGTCTTCTACCCTTATTGCATTATCTATTTTATGAAGGGTGAAGTTTTTTAGGAAAAGGCCAACATATATTATGTCGACGATTTGAACGGTTTACAGAGTCGCCAGTTGGTAGATTTGAAATGGTTGTACCAACTCAACCGAGTTTTATTTGCAAGTAGGCCCAATTGTTGGACACTGTCGAAACTAGATCTTGAAACAAAAATTCTTAACTTCGGGGGCTTGGTTAAGTGGGGGAAGGTGTTAGGCACCCCCCAACTCCCATGAAAATACGGTACCGCATCTTTTTAATATTTCCCTTTCTATTTGCAATGTGTGTGTGGATGCTGGAAGAAATTGGGCTTACATTTGTTTGTTTTGAAAGTATTGTCATGCTTCGTTGAACCTATATATGAAGGGTTTGATTTGATTTGCAAAAGTCCTTTTTTAGACAAGATATGAAAATGATGTTTCTGAAAGGTGGTTTTCAAACCCTTTTGCTCACGTAGGAATTGAAGCATGTTGATACTTCCATTTTATTCTTCTCAGCCTTTGGCTCGATTTGGATGATGATTATCAGGCTGCGAAGCATCCTCGACCATAAAATATATACATTTTCCAGTCTTCTCACGGGTATGACAGCCATCGGAGTGACTCTAGCACGGCAAACTATTATTTTATTATGTTTTGAGACCTTAAACCCGGATAACCGTTTTAAGGTCTTTCGGATGTATATTTTACAGAAAAATTGGCAGGGTGCATTTGTAATATAGAGTTTGTCCATCGTGGGAATTAGATTCTGATCAGTTTGATCACGAATCCCATGATTCCTAGGCTCACATAAGGAAGCCAAGAGAACTTGCACAACACAGATATTTACAGAAAATGTATATTCACATCCAGATGTTGCAAAAATCAAGGATTCATCAGTCAAATCCTGGCATGCGCGTGGCAAAAGCTTCTCGTTCCCACTAGATAGAGATCTGAGGGTCCCGAGATTGCTTTCATATTTAAAAAAACTAGAAAAAAAGCTAGATTTAAATAAATCTTCGCCATTCTTGCTTCCCGATTTTGGTTGGATAATGGACTGCTACACGAACTTTTTGCCAGTTGTTAGGCTTCAAATGGACGTTTTCACCGATTAATTTTTGGTATGTTGTAAAATATTCGTATAAAACGTATTGGAGTAATAAAATCTAAGTTTGAAGTACTAGAAGTCGGGCTAAGAAACGAAATGGGCGGAGTTTTATAGTGTTTTTCTATTTTCTTCTTCTTTTTTGGCAAGGGGGTCTTATATTAAAAGACCCAATGGTTGCAGGTTCAACCACGGTAGCCGCAGGTCTACTTGCTGCTTCCCATGGTGGGGCCCACCCGATGAGACCAGTTGTCTCAAAGTATGTGCACTCCGAGCAACGCGATGTCAACTTTTTAACTTTTGATCAGAGCGTCTGTTTGAGGCGTGCTATATCTTTTCGAAAATCCCTTTTCGAGAGCATCACAATGACATAGGACTTAACGTTTTTCGAGTCCAAGAAGATGGGTTTATAACCGGATCTTTATTTTTACGCAGTTTGTCCGTTGAGCTTTATTGTGCTGTTTTCACTCGGGATCAATGTTATGGATCTTTCTGACCTTCATTGTATCAATTCAGCTTCATTTTGACCGGATTGGCTTCAAGTTGGTAAAATGACCGTTTTGCCCCTTTAGGGGATGTCTCATTTGTTAGCACGGTCTCTAATAATTTTCTCGCAATTGTCTCCGATGTTTGAACCCATTCGATTTTGTTCATCCTCAGGGTTATTTCCAAAGTTGACTTAACTTCCCAAGGTTGTCTCTGGGGTGATTAGACCTCTCGGGTTGTGATCAGGGCTTCACTGACATCCCGGTATTGTGATCGGGGTTTAACTTTATCTCTCGGTGTTGTCGTCGGGGCTGTTTGACATCCTGAGGTTATCTCCGGGGTTTCACTTAACAACCCGGTGTTGCCAGGGTTTGGCTTGACATCCCGGTATTGTGACCGGGGTTGAACTTTATCTCCCGGTGTTGTTGCCTGGGCTGCTTGACATCCTGGGGTTGTCGCCAGGGTTTCACTTGACATCCCGGTGTTACCGGGGTTTGTCTTGACATCTTGGTATTATGAACGGGGTTGAACTTGATCTCCCGGTGTTGTCGCCGGGTTTCACTTAACATCCTGGTGTTGCCAGGGTTTGGCTTGACATCCCGGTATTTTGACCAGGGTTGAGACAGTTTTTCCCACCTCTGGGTTAGTAAAAAGAATGCAAAATTTTGAGTGTCTTGGGAGCTGTCGTTTACACTCCTAAATTAACCTCACTTTCACTTCACGAATTTAAATAATTAGCACAGTAGTAAGCAAGGATCGATCCCACAGAGAGTGAGTTTGTTTTAGATTTATTCTACTATTTTAATAGAAAATAAAGATGGGGGATTTTTGAAATTGTTTTAAACTAAGAAAAACAGAATTTAAATAAAGAGATTAACCAAATATGTAAAAACTTCAGTTCTGTAGTTCAGTTTCACCAAGCACAGCAATCAATTAATCAAGTTATTATTCTTTACCCTTCAATGAAACTATTAACCCTAGATAACAATAAGCTCTGCTATCTGAAATTCTCCTTAGATATTCACTGTATGAAACAAGCTCTTCACCAGATTCAACTAGCATATAACCTAGAACAAGCTCTCTAGATTTAATATGATAGAAGTATTAAGAAATAGAGAATTAGGCTAATCCAAGCAACAAACACATAAGCTCGATTTGTTTAACTTGTTTTCTGATAATCTTAGCAATACCCAAAAGCTTGTCCACAATTAGTATCACTAATTTACTACTTGTGATGAAGACAGATATCAATTACACGTAATACCAATCTTAATCTAGCATATGATAATGATTAAATTAACTCAATTGGCCATATCAAATTAATTAGATCAATTAGCATGCAATCAATGAAAACAGATTATCAAAAGAAATTTCATACAAGAAGGAATAAATAATAATACTCAATTAATTAATTACTTGTAACAAGGTTCCACCTCCCTTTAGAACTGAATAAAGAAACTAGCCTGACATGCTCCAAGTATGCACTTCAATGAGGTATGATAGTTGGTAGAAAATTGAATGAATAAAACATTGACTATCATCCTCTATTTATAGTGCTAGACAAGGGCCTAAATCCTATAAGAACTAGGAATCCAAATCCTAAAAGGAATTACAATTATAACTAGTTTCCATAAAGAAATTATTTATAACATTAAATTTGCAGCCCTCATCTCCCCTTCCTTATTGCTCCGTCCGAATGGGAAAAGGAGAAGTGTAGCTGACCCATATCCCGCCTACCCGCTCCAGCGAGAGACTCCTTTAATAAATCCTCGCCCCAGCGGGGCGAACCACTGCCCAGCATTGCATGCTCTTTGATTTAATTTCCATAATGCTTTGCATGTATTCCTTTGCCAAATTGGAACCTCAATTTCGTGATATGATATTCCTTTTAGAAGCTGCTGATTAACGTGGGCCCCATGTGAAATATTTTAGTGAGCTGCTTAGGAATTCTTAAGAGTTGGACTTTCCTTTGCTTGTGCTTACGTTGGCATAGTTGATGAATGCATGCACGTGGCCCCCACTTGTGATAATGTGTTGCTTCAATTTTTCCTTTGCTAGCTGCTTAATTCCGTAGGCCATTAGGAGAAAGAACGTGGGAAGCTTGTATTTGAAATAGGAATGCATGTGGTTTTCCTTCTTCAATTTGGAATAGAATCCATGAATATGTACATACCATGTAGGCCCACTAGGTAATCAAAACCGTTTACAAGCTGGTGATTTAAATTGGAACGTGAGCCCATGTGCCATTCCTTTTACTGATTTGCTAAAACCATGGGCCTCCACTTTGCTTCCTTTGTTGCTAGGATTATTATCTAATGGACACCATCCGTGAGCTACTTGGAAAAGGAATTGCAAGCTTATTTCGTTGCTCCCCTTGAATTGCATGAAGCTTCTAGGAAATATTAACCAATCACTAATTGCATTGCCCAAGCTAAATCCTTGTTGAATTCGAAATTGGCCCGTTCCTTTGCAAGTTGGTGAAATAACGTGAGTTGCTCATGTCTTGGCCCATATAACATTTATTCAACCTAGCTGCTGAAATCTAACGTAGGCTCATTATGAATTAAAATCGTGAGCTGCTTGCAATTTTCTTGTTTCCATCCTTTACGCCTTAATTCACCTGAAATAATAAACATACTAATTAAGCCCATACCCACATTAAACATGTAATAAAACTAAATATAAAGGAATAATAATTATCGAATATTATGTACTTATCATGTCTACAGATGCCCCTCTTTATCATGTTTATCCAATGCAATAGAATGAACAGGATAAAGAATGCTAGACACTGGAAAGATGACATATGCAAATGTAATGCAATGTATGATGTGTTATGTTACGAATGTCATATACCTTATGGTGCTAGGCTATCATCGTCTATTTACGCCAATTTTTGCTGGGGATGACGTTATCCATGATAGCCTTTTGGGGAATTCTCTTGATGCCTACCCGAATGGTAACTTGAAAAGTCTCGATCATCACCGAATCTTTCTCGATACGACACTGGTTTGAAGCAAATGGTTTACCATATCTATTGATAAACATCTGTGGAGAAGATTTTCTCTTGGCTGATGCCATTGGGCATTCCTAAACTCGACGTTGGGGTTGTCACCAACATCTTGTGTCTCCAAATCAACTTGCTAACTTTTCTTTTGATGGGGATGTTTTTCTTTTGTCGAGTTTCCTCATTGGGGATTCCCTATGCCTATCCTGATGATAACTTTCACATGTTCACATTATCGGACCTTTCCCGACGCTGCGTTTGAGTTGTCACCAACGGTTTGGATTGATGTTCGGCCGATGCTGACGTTCCAATCAATGCCTACCCGAATGGTATTTTGCAATGGTCGGTTGATTTACCAATCTTTTCCAGTGCCCCAACTGGGGATTTGCATAACAGATTCCATCATATGTCATTTGTGGGGATAAATTTCTACATGGTTTTCCTCAGCGGGTCATTCCCGACGCTTCACTGGAGTTATCTCCAACGGCAGATAGTGTCATTTAATCTGATCCTCGTTCAAGTAGCCTTCAATGGCTTCATTACGGATCGTTCCCGATGCTTCGATGGGGTTATCGCCAACGGCTAATAGTGTCAGACCCTCAAACCTTCGCTGAAGTAGCCTTAAATGGCTGATACCATCGGATCGTTCCCGATGCTTTGCTGGAGTTGTCGCCAATGGTTGATAGTGTCAGACCCTCTAACCTTCACTAAAGTAGCCTTCAACGGCTGAGACCACCGGATTGTTCCCGATGCTTCGCTGGAGTTGTCACCAACGGCTGATAGTGTCAGATCCTCTGATATTCGCTAAAGTAGCGTTTAACGGCTGATACCAACGGATCGTTCTTGATGCTTTGCTGGAGTTGTCGCCAATAGCTGATAGTGTTAGACCCTCTGACCTTCGCTGAAGTTGCCTTCAACAGCTGAGACCACCAGATCGTTCCCAATGCTTCGCTAGAGTTGTCGCTAACCGCTGATAGTGTCAGACCCTCTGACCTTCACTGAAGTAGCCTTCAACGGCTGATACAACCGGATCGTTCCCTATACTTCGCTGGAGTTGTAGCCAATGGCTGATAGTGTTAGACATAACCGATCTCAATGTGGGGGGTACTCTTCCTAACAAATCACACCATTGGATCAATCTGGATGCCTTGACACACTCAAAACTTGTCGGTCATATCGTCGGACCTTCCCGATGCTCTGACAGAGGCAGTTTTCAGTAGTTTTCTGCAGTTTTTCAGTAGTTTTTCAGCAATTTTTATCATTGGCCCCTGAATATCACTTCAAGGTCTTAACCAATGGCTTACATGAAGTTCTATCCTTTTGTCTGGAACTCGCCGCTTATACGAGGGATTTCATGCCAATCCGCTCAATCATGTAGTAATTATTTTCCCGGATTTAACTTTTCAGATTCTATAAACTCTGTTTCCACTCAAATTAGAACGAATGGGAGGGGGTGGGCCCCACCTTAGGGAGCCACAGGTAGGGGTGCGGCAGCTGTAGGTGGGGCTGCTCATCCCTGTGATTATAACTTGGGCAGCCATGGCTTCTCAGATTCATTTTCAAACTTAAAACCTAAAGGAAATTCGATTTTCTTCTTAAGATCTACGAAGTTCGGGCAGCTTTTTTCAGATTCCATCACCGTACAAACGTTCTGCACATCTCTGGTAACGTTTACATCCTTTCTTTTCAAGTTTTGACCGTTAGAATGTTAGAAATCACATAGTATGCTTTTGAACACAATGTTTCAACTATGTATGCCTATATGACTTGATAAAAATTTTCAGACTTAGTAAATATGCATATTTTATTGTGCTCAACGTTTTGATGTAAAATAATTTGATTTCTGAGACTGTCAATTGATGCCATTTTTAATCAGTTTACTCATCCTTTTTGAGGCCAAGTGAGCCTGGATTTTCAACTAAAAATGGTCGTGGTAATTTAGTTGCCACGGCGAGTTTACTTTTGATTTTTTTTTTCATAAATATGAACTGCTTCTTTTTTTGGGTAGGTGTGCTACTGAATGGCCACCTAGTCATGCCTATGTGCATGCGAACAATCCATTTTACAATGGAGACTTTGGCAAAAAAAATTCAAAAGCCTACGTATTTAATAAACCTGCAATTTTAACTCTACAGGGATTTTTGTTAACAAAAGCATATTTTAGGGCTTAAAAATGCATACAGCAATGATTTAATTTAATAAGCAGCAGGTTTAAGGTTTACCTCACCCTTTTTGAGGTAATTTGGAGACTTTGTCCAGGTTATGGAGCCACATAGACACGACAGTGCTAGCAGAGTCACTTCAGGAGTTAGGCGGAGGAGAGTTTTTGATGTTCCTCAGCCACGTCCAACCCGGTCGCCTCGCCGTTTGGCTGAGTCTATGATTCGTCCTATCCTGGCTGAGCCGCCGATTGATGTGGACGATGAGGTGGTCCCATTTGTTGATCCTGCCCCATCTCAAGCTCCACGTGGGGAGCTTCCAATAATTTTTGTGCCACTTCAGAAGCTTCTGGGAGATTTGAGGCGCCATCCATCGAGATACCTTCATGCCAACGAGGTGACTGAAGTTTTTTCTTCTGAATTTTCTTTCTTTTTTTGCCATTTTCAGGGCTTGGTTTGATCTGGACTAGCTATTTGATGCAGGTTCCCAGCTTTACACATCATAGGGGGAACTTGTAATGACCCCAAAATTTATACAATATAACTCTCGACATCGGTCGTTAACAATACAACTTTATTCTACCTTTACATCATGATTCGATATTAAAATCATTAAAAATGCGGAATAATTAAAACTTTTATATAATCCTTTCTTTATTGCCCTGAATCGCAACCTTTACATTACAAAAATTTGATTCAACTCTATTACCTGAATCACTTCCTCAAAGTTATTATACAAAATCTTACATTATAATTTATTATCCATACACATTGGATAACTCCACTTATAATGTAACAGCATATTACATTCAAAACATTAGATACATTTCTTATAAAACATAAGTAATCTTCGTGAATATGGATCTATATAATTCACTTAGCACATATCCTTACCTTGAAATCTTGACATGCAAAATTTATTATTTGCAAGAGTGAGCTCGACAGCTCAGCAAGTTCTAACAGTTTTTATGCATCACATAGCACATAATAACATGCTCAACATACATCTCATAATAATTAAAGTAACATGGCATACATGCTTCAATTCACATAGCAAATATAAAGATTGAGTTCCTTACTCAATCAACATTCTTTAATCAATAAATGTAGTCATAAATTGACTTTAACATTCATGTTTACAACATATATAACATATCATGCTCTTTGCAAAACAATTTAAAATAGTTCATAATATCATCAAGTTCACATAGAAAATAGGAACCGAAAGACTTGCCTGGCTCGTAGATTACCAAATACCGAAAAACAGCTTAATATAATCTGCTTCATGATCCTACATAATGTATTACCATACGCATCAATTATTAGTCACCTAGCAACGCTTATCAAACGTCTAAGTAAATACTACTTTATACTTTCTAATTCTCTTCTATTTACTCGTTTGACACTCGCTGTTAAATCATATGTATAATTAACAATATCAGTTAATTATCACATAGCTAATCCTCATCGTTAGTGATTCACTTTAGGTTAACTCATTCCTTTTTAACTAATAAGTTAATTATCACATAATTAATCACATCACATAATCATATTATATTTCACATGTTTAATCAATTAATAATTACATACTCATTTTAAATTATAATTAAACATATTATAATTTAAAACATCCACTTTAATTATAACTAATCAAATTACATCTTATGTTAATCAAATTATCACTAAACAATTTATAATTTAATATAAACTATTACTCTAATTAATCAAATTATGATAATTATAATTTATAATTAATCAAACTACATCATGCATTAAATTATAATTAAACCAATTATAATTTAAATTAAACAATTAATTAGATTATAAATAATCAATTTAAATTCATGCACTCATTTAAATAAATTACAATTTATTCTACACATTTACCTCAATTATAATCACATATCATATTATTATAATTTAAGTTAAACTTTTACTATAATTATTTCAAATTACAGTTACACATCATGTTAACTAAATTATAACTAAATAAATTACAACTTAAGCTAACCATTTAGTTTAATAAATCAAATACTAATTTAAGATTTTTACAACCTTCTTTCTTTTAAACTTTGAAATTGTCAAATACCTATTAACAATATCTTATTGCAAATCATAGTTCATGTTTAACACATAACCATTATCATTAATCTATACAATTTGGGTTTTAAAAACTGTCCAATTAATTAAAGTTTTCTGCTTCTGCTCAGGTACTGGCGCAGCTGCGCCACCTTAAGCTTTGGAATCGGCGCAGCTGCGCTGGTGCACGATCTGGGAAACTCAGCCGGCGCAGCTGCGCTGTTTCTGCCTTTGTTACCCGCGCAGCTGCGCCGTAACGCAGACAGAAATAGTGCATACTGCTTCTTTGCTTCACTGTTCTTCCCCAATATACCAACAATTGGCAATTCTAAACTACTCAGACAGTGTAAAGCATACATGTGCAACCATACACATTTACAACATAATTCAAATCACAAAAATCATATAAGTAATCAAAATCAAAGGTTTTAAAACCAAATTTTACTATTTTCACAAAAATTCATACTTTTCACAAAATAATTCACCATAAATCCAATTCTCAACCAATTAAATTCATAATTCATGTATTATCTTCGTTATTGAAGCTAGTATCATGAACAACTCCCAATTTGAATTTTAACACATGATAAATCGTCAATTTTCATTCTAAAATTCAACCAAAACATAAACCCATAAGAACACAAATTCTCCATTAGAAACTTACTTTTACAATACTTTGATTTCTGAAAAATCGTTTATAGTATACACGGAGGGGATTACAACATCTATCAATTCATTCATAAAAACTCATGATATATATTATATGTATAATTAACATAGACGAACCCTTTTGTCTTTTTAACTAACGTAGTTTTAACATATAACTAAAATGATATATATTATATGTATAATTATATAATATATAACTCCCAATATTTAATCTCCCCATTTAATATCATAATTGCAATTAATATAAAGAAGTTACAATTTGAATTTTAAAAGCCCTAAGGCTTTTTTAGCAAAACAAGTTATTTTAAAAATAGATTTTTAGTAGTTAAGGCCATATTTGGGTAAAACAGTTTTAAAACAAAAGTAAAGGCCTTGTTTGGGAAAAATCATTTAAAAACTAAATCCTTTTAACACATACTTTAATGTTACACTTTAATTAATTAAATCTTAACATTCTAATTTAATTAATTAAAAGTCTAACATCAATTAAGCACATAAAATTGTCACATAATTATAATTAATTGCTAATTATAATTGCATGTAACACTCATCACATTACTCATCTAATTTAATTAACTCAATTAAATTAGAACTATAACATAAAATTATTTATACAATTAAATTAAATACTAAATATTCATTTAATTAATATACTACACTTAATTATATTACTCCATAATAATCACATAATTATTTATTTAACTCAATAAATAATTCAATTAAAATATTTATTTACTCCAATAAATATTAAAATTAACATTTAAATTATTTTCACATAAATTCACATATTTCACCATATATGACATGTATTCACATACTCAAACTCAAAACATCAGATAATAAGAATTTTATTTATTAAATTCTCATTTATAAATTCTAAAAATTTGGGATGTCACATCTTTCCCTCCTTATAAGGATTCCGTCCTCGGAATCACCGGAACCCTACCTTACTCAGGTTTTCATCAAATTTCTTTAAAAACATTTATCGTTAAATAACTTCAACACATTACATTAATATAGGTTTTATATTTCCTACTACATTCAGTTCTTCAACAAATTTTAGGTTTTATTTCATAACCTTAAATTAAACACAATTATGTTTCAAATATTATATATTCTCTAACTCGTTCATTTCCTTTCAAAGGATCATTACTACATACTTTACTCGTCGAATTAATATATTTCGTACTTCACCATCTATAATTATTCGGGTTATCACATTCACCCATTCTTCTAAGAATTTCGTCCTCGAAATTTAAGTCTATCAATCTATATATAACATTCTATCAAAATAGATTTTACGTTTATCCCTACTCACTGGATTAAGGCATTCAACAACTACTTCTTTCTAAAAAATATCCTTCTTACTACATTCTCCTTCAATATAATAAGAATCTTCCACAATTGCTCAATAATTGGGAAGCGATATAAATAACTCAAAAATTTAAAAGATTTCAAATCATGCTGAGTGGTCGCAAGACCTTGAACTTATTTTTAGGTTTATTAGTGCTTCACCCCTGGTACTTCACACTATAAAACCGCATCGGTACTCTAGATGGCCAGCCTATCGTACCCCTACGTCGGGCCCAAACGTAGTACATCGTAACGACTCTATGCGTTACACTCGGAACTATAGTTTTCGATAACATGTCCCCCTTTTATAAGGTTGTTCACCTCAGCTTCTTAACATTTGAATCCACACCAAAATAATTTGGTTTGGTATAATTTGATAAAGAACACTTGAATTTCATGAACATCTTCTAATATTTATCTAGCTGAATCAAGTAGCATAGACTTCTAAGAATAATTCGGACATCAATCGAAATACATATATATGTATATATATTTTAACCAACTCAATACAATAAATATATATATATATATATATATATATATTTTCGTTTAAGAAAACTAAAAGTAAATAAATCTTTTTTTTATATAGTTTAAGGAAACTAAAATAATAATAAATCTTTTCACAATATCCTGATACCGTATCATATTACTGATACGTTGAGGATTTTGTCATTATATGACATCGTCATACTACATCATACCATAGTGGGCTGACAATCATACGATCACATCCAACACTAAGTTTAACTACATTGATAACTTCCTCGATTTTTGTCTCTACACCATATCAAATGATGCATAGAACACATAAAATACATTTTGAAAATTTGAAATTATTTTTGTCTAGCTGAAGCAATTAGCATAGACATGTGAATAATAGCACTATTTTAAAAAATTCGTTGGTTTCATCATTTGATCCAATGCTTTTCAAGAAAATAGTTGTGCAACATCAGCACGAAGTCAATAAATTTTAAAAATCTAACAAAGCTAGGAGATTTAGAATATAAAACTTTCTCTATCAATTAAATCTTTACTCCATCATTACTTAATCATTCTATCAACCTTAAACAACATCAATGCTTCCTATACCATAACTTTTCTATACCCAGTATAGTTCATCAAACTTACCACACTTTGGAAGTTTAGGAACTTGCCACAATAATATGAGTTTAAGAACTTGTTCTAGCAATATGTAGTCAAAGAACTGATCAGAAACTGTCCATATGCTTAGGAGTTCAGAACATACATACGATTATGAGTTACGAACTTACCATAAGTATGAGTTTTAAGAACTCGTCTAATCTTAAGATCATCTAATGTAACCTTAATATCATCTAATCTAATCTCTATTGACTCTAACTATCAAATATAATATGAGAAAAGAATCACCTATTCGTCATATATATATCGATAGCGTGACACCAACCTTCCAATGATTATCAATATGATAAGCCAAGTGTAAGCACAAAACCCTGCCCATACAGAGGTTTGTACAACTCAGTCACCACATGAGTCCTCAATTGAAATCTCACTTAACTCTATCTTACTTATAACATCTCGTTCTATACTCGATACAGACTTTCTGTATCTCATCATTTATAACTCCTCATGAGTTAATCTCATACTATATCATAGTACATTCTCGTTATAGCATCAAACTATAACTATTCAATCATTACAGACCATCTGTCTTTTAACTTCAAAAGATCACGTTGTGATCTTATTCTATAATTATCTCCCTTATGATTCTTCCTTATCTCATTATCGTTTTTTTAAACTTCTTATCTCTACCTTTCATCATGTTATATCATTACCTCATTATGATTTAATCTTATAGACTTCGTCTATTCATCGTTATTCGTCATCTTTATTATTGGAGTTAGGTAACTCCTGATTCTCATCTTCATATCTCTTCAAGATTCTTCTTTGAATCTTCTTGTTTATTTATTAACTCTTCTTTTAAAAATTTCTAATTCCATTCATATAGCTCAATATTTTATTTGAGTTTATTCCTCGTTATTCTCACTTTCTTTTTATAACATTACTAGGACTTCACACATCCTACACTTCTACGTATGTGAAAGGAATCACCTTTTCGTTATACGTAACTTAACTTCTCATTCTCTAAGGTCATAGCCTAAGATACTCTTACCTAAGGTATATAACCTATCAGCTCTGATACCAACTGTAACGACCCCAAAATTTATACAATATAACTCTCGATATCGGTCGTTAACAATATAACTTTATTCTAACTTTAAATCATGATTCGATATTAAAATCACTAAAAATGCGGAATAATTAAAAATTTATATAATCCTTTCTTTATTGCCCTGAATCGCAACCTTCACATTACAAAAATTTGATTCAACTCTATTACCTGAATCACTTCCTCAAAGTTACTATACAAAATCTTACATTACAATTTATTATCCATACACATTGGATAACTCCACTTAGAATGTAACAGCATATTACATTCAAAACATTAGATACATTTCTCATAAAATATAAGTAATCTTCGTGAATATGGATCTCTATAATTAACTTATCACATATCCTTACCTTGAAATCTTGACATGCAAAATTTATTATTTGCAAGAGTGAGCTCGACAGCTCAGCAAGTTCTAACAGTTTTTATGCATCACATAGCACATAATAACATGCTCAACATACATCTCATAATAATTAAAGTAACATGGCATACATGCTTCAATTCACATAGCAAATATAAAGATTGAGTTCCTTACTCAATCAACATTCTTTAATCAATAAATGTAGTCATAAATTGACTTTAACATTCATGTTTACAACATATATAACATATCATGCTCTTTGCAAAATAATTTAAAATAGTTCATAATACCATCAAGTTCACATAGAAAATAAGAACCGAAAGACTTGCCTGGCTCGTAGATTACCAAATACCGAAAAATAGCTTAATATAATCTGCTTCATGATCCTACATAACGTATTACCATACACATCAATTATTAGTCACCTAGCAACGCTTATCAAACGTCTAAGTAAATACTACTTTATACTTTCTAATTCTCTTCTATTTACTTGTTTGACACTCGCTGTCAAATCATATGTATAATTAACAATATCAGTTAATTATCACATAGCTAATCCTCATCGTTAGTGATTCACTTTAGGTTAACTCATTCCTCTTTAACTAATAAGTTAATTACCACATAATTAATCACATCACATAATCATATTATATTTCACAAGATTAATCAATTAATAATTACATACTCATTTTAAATTATAATTAAACAAATTATAATTTAAAACATCCACTTTAATTATAACTAATCAAATTACATCTTATGTTAATCAAATTATCACTAAACAACTTATAATTTAATATAAACGATTACTCTAATTAATCAAATTATGATATAATTTATAATTAATCAAACTACATCATGCATTAAATTATAATTAAACCAATTATAATTTAAATTAAACAATTACTTAGATTATAAATAATTAATTTAAATTCATGCACTCATTTAAATAAATTACAATTTATTCTACACATTTACCTCAATTAAAATCACATATCATACTATTATAATTTAAGTTAAACTTTTACTTTAATTATAATTAATCAAACTATATTCATTATAATTTAACAAATTATAATTTAAATAAAACTTTTACTATAATTATTTCAAATTACAGTTATACATCATGTTAACTAAATTATAACTAAATGAATTACAACTTAAGCTAACCATTTAGTTTAATAAATCAAATACTAATTTAAGATTTTCACAAACTTCTTTCTTTTAAACTTTGAAATCGTCAAATACCTATTAACAATATCTTATTATAAATCTTAGTTCATGTTTAACACATAACCATTATCATTAATCTATACAATTTGGGTTTTAAAAACTGTACAATTAATTAAAGTTTTCTGCCTCTGCTCAGGTACTGGCGCAGCTGCGCCACCTTAAGCTTTGGAATCGGCGCAGCTGCGCTGGTGCACGATCTGGGAAAATCAGCCGGCGCAGCTGCGCCGTTTCTGCTTTTGTTACCCGCACAGCTGCGCCGTAATACAGACAGAAATAGTGCAGACTGCTTCTTTGCTTCACTGTTCTTCCCCAATATACCAACAATTGGCAATTCTAAACTACTCAGACAGTGTAAAGCATACATGTGCAACCATACACATGTACAACATAATTCAAATAACAAAAATCATATAAGTAATCAAAATCAAAGGTTTTAAAACCAAAATTTTGCTATTTTCACAAAAATTCAAACTTTTCACAAAATAATTCACTATAAATCCAATTCTCAACCAATTAAATTCATAATTCATGTATTATCTTCGTTATTGAAGCTAGTATCATGAACAACTCCCAATTTGAATTTTAACACATGATAAATCCTCAATTTTCATTCTAAAATTTAACCAAAATACATAAACCCATAAGAACACAAATTCTCCATTAGAAACTTGTTTTTACAATACTTTGATTTCTAAAAAATCGTTTATAGTATACATGTAAGGGATTATAACATCTATCAATTCATTCATAAAAACTCATGAACACGTTATGTATATATAATCATGTATATACCAATTTTTATAGATGTTCAATTAACAGAGAACTAACAATGAAAAATATAAAACAAAATCTTTAAAATACAAGAGTTCAAATCATACCCTTGATGCTTAGTGAGGAAGAAGATGGTGAGATTTAGCAATGACTCTCTCAAGGCCTTCCTCCTTTCCTCTTCTTCTTCTCTCTTCTTCTTCCTTCTTTTCTCTCTAACTCTAGGTTCTCTATATTTCTTTCTAACACAGACTAACCCTTTTATCTTTCTAACTAACGTAGTTTTAACATATAACTAAAATGATATATATTATATGTATAATTATATAATATATAACTCCCAATATTTAATCTCCCCATTTAAT
This sequence comes from Panax stipuleanatus, assembly GCA_020205555.1. Classification (NCBI taxonomy): domain Eukaryota; kingdom Viridiplantae; phylum Streptophyta; class Magnoliopsida; order Apiales; family Araliaceae; genus Panax; species Panax stipuleanatus. The sequence goes on from CM035115.1 coordinate 20,611,434, forward strand.
ATCATAATTGCAATTAATATAAAGAAGTTACAATTTGAATTTTAAAAGCCCTAAGGCTTGTTTGGCAAAACAAGTTATTTTAAAAACAGATTTTTAGTAGTTAAGGCCATGTTTGGCTAAAACAATTTTAAAACAAAAGTAAAGGCCTTGTTTGGAAAAAATCATTTAAAAACTAAATCCTTTTAACACATACTTTAATGTTATACTTTAATTAATTAAATCTTAACATTCTAATTTAATTAATTAAAAGTCTAACATCAATTAAGCACATAAAATTGTCACATAATTATAATTAATTGCTAATTATAATTGCATGTAACACTCATCACATTACTCATCTAATTTAATTATCTCAATTAAATTAGAACTATAACATAAAATCATTATATCAATTAAATTAAATACTAAATATTCATTTACTTAATATACTACACTTAATTACATTACTCCATAATAATCACATAATTATTTATTTAACTCAATAAATAATTTAATTAAAATATTTATTTACTCCAATAAATATTAAAATTAACATTTAAATTATCTTCACATAAATTCACATATCTCACCATATATGATATGTATTCACATACTCAAACTCAAAACATCAGATAATAAGAATTTTATTTATTAAATTCTCATTTATAAATTTTAAAAATCTGGAATGTCACATCCTTCCCTCCTTATAAGGATTCCGTCCTCGGAATCACCAAAATCCTACCTTATTCAGGTTTTCATCAAATTTCTTTAAAAACATTTATCGTTGAATAACTTCAACACATTACATTAATATAGGTTTTATATTTCCTACTACATTCAGTTCTTCAACAAATTTTATGTTTTATTTCATAACCCTAAATTAAACACAATTATGTTTCAAATATTATATATTCTCTAACTCGTTCATTTCCTTTCTAAGGATCATTACTACATACTTTACTCGTCGAATTAATATATTTCGTACTTCACTATCTATAATTATTCGGGTTATCACAGAACTGGTTCAATGTCCATTCCTTGTACCATACTTTACATCCGGAGTATCGGACTATTGTCGACACCTGGGGGTTTCAGGCGTTCTTTTCTATCCCTCCCAACCGTTGCCCCTGGGGTTATCTGAGGGATTTTTCTGAGCGTTTGTTCCACCAGACCCAGTCTCTTTATTTGTTGGATTGCGAGGTGATGATGATGCCTATGGACTGGAGGTTTATCACCGGGATAGAGTTTGTAGGTGAGCCAGTGCCGGTTATGGATGACATTTCACCCACTGCCGTTCGGTCCCTCTTGAGAGTTCCTGCGATTGCCATCAAGGGTCGGACGGTTCGTTCTGGTCCCTTGAGCGTAGATGCCCAAAGTGGGGCTTTGACTAAGCCTCTTCCTGATGATCAGAGGGTTAGAGATCGCATCTTATGGCGACTATTTTTAGTGATCATCAAGGGTTGTTTCCTTGCTGACAACTCCTTGACGGTGTCCTTTGCCCTGGTCAGCGCTACTCGATATGTGGAGCGCCTCAGTGATTTCGATTAGGGTACCTACACCTTTGCCTATTTTCTTCAAGGGATGAGCATGCGCTCGGAGGGAGTGACGGAGGCTTGGCAAGGTTTTTACCCATTCCTGCTGGTGAGTACATTTCTCTTGTACCTTTTTAATTTTGTCATTTATATTTTTTATTCTTAATCACTGAGGACTTTTGATATTTGCATGGCCAGTTTTGGGCATATGAGAGGCTCCCTTACCTACGTCTTGCCACTACTCTGGGCTTGGAGACTTATCCTGGGGGACGACGCTGGCATCACTCCACGTTGACGAAGGTCTTTATAGCTGAGGGATTCACCCACTCCCGCCTGCAGCTAGAGCTATTGACTGTCGGTCGATCTCGTGGGTCCCGTATACCTCTTACTTTTTGATAGTCGGGTTTGAGAATGGCTTTCCCATTGGTCGAGAGTTTGCATTGTCCACTGGTCGCGTTCCATTTTGACAGAGGGAGGTTGGGAGCTCTATTTAAGAGAGCGTGCTATTCGGAGCACCACGGGAGATATTCGCATTCCCTTTGTTCCTCTTGCTTGGCATCATTAGCCATTAGCTCAGCCACTCACAGACATTCCACTGGTGGGCGTAGATGGCTTCACCATGTCAGAGGGTCCTTACAGCCAGGAGGCTTTTCACAGCTGGTAGAGTCCTCATACCATTGGAACTTAGACTCGTGCTGCCCAGTTTATGGCAGACATGGTGCTAGGGTCTGTGATGATGACAAACTGGATAGCTTGCCTTCGAGAACTTACTCATCTAGACCAGATTACAAGACTGACCCAGCAGTTGGAGAGGGCTCATTTCTTCATCAGGCACCTTGGCCGAGATCCATCCGAGGCAGATTCTTTTGATCCTTCCAGCTCTGGAGCTGGCCCCTCCATAGGTCCATTTTTTAGCAGTTTTGCAAGTGCTGATCCTCCCTTATATCTACCGAACTTTCCCACTAGCTGAGACTTTGTGACTCAGGAGGAGCTGGAGCAGGTTAATAGCCTGGAGACAAATATTCTAGACCTCTTCGGATAGCTTTTCTCACTATATCTTTTGATAGGCCTCTATTTAGCTATTGGGCAGTTGTGCCCCATTTCTCGCTATATCTTTTGATAGGCCTCTGTTAGTAGTTGGGCGGCTGTGCCCCATTTCCCTATACTTTTTATCTTGTATTTTATTATCAGAAAGAGATGATGCTTGCAGTAGATAGTTTATTCTAGATACGCATGATATTTCCTATCTATGGCATCATTTTTATCATTGTCCTTATACATGTATTATGTCATGGATATGCATTTAGACAGGTGAGTTTAGATTTGACCCCTGGATGGTCTTATGGTACGGTGATACAGATGTCGTCATCCACCATCAGCCGTATTGAGCATTTATCGTTGTCCTCGGTGGCATATTCATTGCAGTCGTGGTATGACAGTCTGCCTCTCATACCCAGAGGGACAGTAGACCAGATGCTATGGCATTCTCTAGCCCTTCTAGCTTTCCAGGTTTTGCATGGATTTATGGATGGCATCTTATCATGCTGGATACCTGAGTGGCAGGTTTTCCGTTTTGGCCTTCATGAGTTGACTCCTACCTTAGAGGAGTATGAGCGCCTTACAGGTTTGGCACTTGATCTGCCTTGCACCAGGACAGCTATCAACGACATGAGGAGACCCTTTTATGACTATGTCGAGTCTGAGATACAGAGTCTCCACTGAGGAGATCATTGTAGGACATATGATATCCATTGACTTTCTGATCGATCGCTTTGGCCGGCAAGACAGCTACGAGCGACACTCTGGAGATTTTATTACTCATGCAGATAAGTGGCAGTTTGCTCGCGTAGACGTTCTGCTAATGTGCGTCATGGCTTATGTGTATATGCTACTATACTTGGACCTCTTAGATATTGGCTTGATGGTCGTGGTCTGTGCCCTCAGACAGGCTTGTACTATTCTGCCGATGATATTGGCCGAGACCTTAAGGTCGGCTACGTTTTGCAGTACCTATCCAGAGGGGTTTTTTAGAGGTAGCTCTGTTCTGCTGTATGTATAGCTCATGACGCATTTGAGTCCGATTAGCACCTTTAGACGCATGGGTACTGCTTTACCAATGAGATAGCCATGTCCTACTCCTTCCAGCCAGCGGAATGTTCAGATGCAGCAAAATGGTTGGCCTTTTTATCATATATTGGCCATCTATTTTTGATCTTACCATGCTCAAGGCTTGTCTCCCTGGGAGCTGTCGTTTACACTCCTAAATTAACCTCACTTTCACTTCACGAATTTAAATAATTAGCACAGTAGTAAGCAAGGATCGATCCCACAGAGAGTGATTTATTTTATATTTATCCTATGATTTCTAATAAAAAGGGGGTTTTGAATTGATCAAACTAAATTATCAAGAATAAACTAATAAGAATTAACAATGAATAAAAAGCTTCAGTTCTTCAGTTCAGTATCACCTTTTCATAATTATGGAGTAATCAAGTGTAACATTATTTATCCTTCAATGAAATTAATAGCCCTAGGTAACAACAAGCTCTGCAACCCGGAACTCCCCTTAGATTGTCACTCAATGAAACAAGCTCTTCACAAGATTCTAACCATTATATAACCTAGAAAAAGCTCTCTAGATTTAATATAACAGCAGCATTAAGAACTAGGGAATTAGACTATTCCAAGCAACAAACACATAAGCTCGGATTGTTTAACTTGTTTTCTAATAATCATAGCAATACTCAAAAGCTTGTCCACAATCAGGTATCACTAATTGCTACTTGTGATTAAGAACAATATCAATTACACGTAATACTATTCCTTGATCTAGCATATGACACCAATTCGCTAATTTAATCCTGCAGAATCACGTTAGTAAATTGAATAGCATACAAGAAATTAAAGTAGATTATCAGAATAAATCTCATGTAAGAAGGAATAAATAAAATAAACTTGATCAAACCATTAATTATAAATAAGGTTCAACATCCCTTCCGAACTGAATTGAAAGAATTAGTTCATGACTCCAAACAAACCTAGATCTAATATGAAAGAAAATAATAAGATAATTAAAAATACAAGGGAAAGGATCCCTTTTATATAGCCTTAATATTGCAGCCCTAATCACCCTAATTGATAACCCAAATCCGTGTTGGAAAAGAAAAGTTGCTGACCCGTTCGCCTCCCCGCACCAGCGGGGGTTCACTAGTCATATGCCCCGCCCCAGCGGGTTGTATCACTGTCCAGCAGCTTTGTTGCTTCTCCTTTTTGCGTGAGTTGCTCTATTTAGGAATGCATGTAATTTTTGTGGGCCCATATGCTTGCTTCTATATATATATGCTGAACATGCTTTAGTCAATGTCACTTTGGAATCCGTGAGCTGCTAACACTTCACAAGCTCCTCCAATTTGTAATTATCCAATCCGTTAGTTGCTAGGATTATTTGCAAGGCTTCATGCACGTGGCTGTTCTCCTCAATCTCTAAGCTGCCTAACGAATATGGGCCCATGCAAAACCATAGCTGCTGTCTAAATCCAATTGACACTATCCAATTTCGAATAGGACAAGGAGAAGTGATGCTGCCCAATTCCTCCCTTTTGCAAGATGGTGACTTCTTAGCATGGCCCACGTGGACATCTAATGCTTTTGTTGCCATTAAACCTGTAGCCCACTAATAAATATATATGCTTGCATGCGTTACTTTGGAAATCCTTCTCCAATTTGGACTCATCAAAGGCGTGTCCCACATGTTGATCAATTCCTTTAATTGCTTTGCTTTAACAATCCTTGACCTGCTAGGACTTGTGTGGGCTGAACCGTGGCCCACTTCACTAGCCCATATAATAATTTATCTTGATTGCATGCGTGGCTACAATGGGACGTGAGCTGCTAGCCTTCCGTGGCCCATGTGCTTTCCTTTAGTAATTAAATTGCAAGCTTCTTGTTGTTGACATATACCAAGTGAATTGCATGGACCTTAGTTGCCCAATTGGGTCAGCCCAATTGGTCCCAAATTAAACTCCAATTTGTCCCATTTCAATATATTAGCTCCACATAATCCTGAAAATAATAAACAACATATTAAGCTCATATCCATATGAAACATGTAATAAAACTAAATATAAAGGAATAATAATCATCGAATATTATGTACTTATCAAATTTCCCCACACTTAGCCTTTTACACGTCCTCGTGTAAATCAAAAGTTTGATTTCCAAAAACAATTCTTTTCAACCATTATGTCAAAAGATTTTAATATCAAATCATGATTATCAATACTAAACCCACAAAAACATAATCAACGTTCATCAATCAACTCAAGATAAGCACCTCGCCATTTCACCAATGAATTTCATTAAATTAAATTGTAACCACATAAGTCCTCTTCTATGATCTCCACACTTACTCAACTTAGTTATCATGAAGCAAAAACCGTACACACCACTCAAAACTCAAAACATTCTTTTCCTGCTTTATTTTTTTACCAGAACCTTATCAAATTCTTATTTGTTTCCGGTGAATGCATTTTATGCTCCATTTCACCTTCCTCAATCATTCTTTGGTAAGTGAGTGCATTTTATGCTCCATCTCACTTATTCGCACGTGTTTATGGGAGAGTGCGTTTTACGCTCCATCTCATCCCACCACATGACTTCTCTTTTGCGTCTTTTTCAACAATTTAATTGATTTTCAACTTTAAAATTTCTTTTTTTTACATGGTCCTGCAAAAAAAAACATAAGCATTTCAATAGTTCTAGAGCATGAGATTAGTGCACATAGACAACTCCACAGATAACTTAGCCAACTAAGCATATATCACATGTTCAAGTACTCATGAGATACAAATTCAATTCAAATCAATTACTATGGATAATGACTTAGTTTTTCTCAATCATTAATCAATTAAGCATCAAACAGATTTTGAATTTTTAGCATTGATTTTCAATTTTTTTTTTGACTTTAACCTTCGAACACATAGGCAAATAGAATTATGGAAGTCAAATTTTTCAAAAATTTTCACGGGGAATTTTCAAGTTTCCTATCAAAACATGGTGATCAATATTCCTAAATAAAATAAAAACCTAAATCCTTCCCCCCACACTCAGACCTTACGTTGTCCCCAATGTAAGAAAATTATGCAAAGAAGAAAGAACTACATGCAAAAAATAAAAAAAAAAAAAGAAAAAAAAAGTAAAGGGATAGAAAAATTAAATCTGATTTCTTGGGTTGCCTCCCAAGCAGCTGCCCTTGTTTATTGTCATTGGCTTGACTTCTTCCTTCTCGTTCTATGTAATTGGACTTGTGAACTTTAAGTGGACTGGTAACAGTTTCATCCTTAAATGAGGAACATTGTATACTTCATGATCCTGCTCCTTTCCAGCCACCAAATCCTCCTCGTATAATTGTATTCGATCAAAAGATTCCTGCTCTAAATAATCCACAACATCAATAACAAAAACAGATTTAATATTATCAAGATACCTTTTAGCCTGATCTGCGTTGAACTGGAACTTTGCATTGTCCAATTCCATGGTAAAGGTACGATGGTGTGTATCACTCCTTGTTTCTGTTAGTTGTACTGATGGAGATGAATCCACGTCTTTCTTGTCGAGATCTGCAGAATTTATCAAATTATTCTCTTCTTCCTCTTGTTCATTCTCTTCGTCAAATTCCATATTACAGTCCGTTCCCGGAGTAAGCACTGAATCCTCCTGCTCCTCTTCGTCAAATCCCATTGTACTGAAGTTCTCAACAAACGGAGGAGGTAACTCCTCGAAGCCTTGAGATTCCAACCTCCCTACTTTGGTTGCAAGCTGACCAACTTGATCCCTCAGATCTTGAACAGAAGTTCTTGTCTCCTGCTGGAACTGCTGTGTCTGACTCATGAACTGTAGTGTTCGGCTCATGAATGCCTTGAACATATCCTCCATAGATGTCCCAGAATTAACAGGTACTTCTTGGTTTTCTGTGTGGTACTGAGGTTGAGTCTGCTGAAGATCTTGCTGCATACTTGAAAGGACAGGTTGCATTGGTGGCCTAGTACCTTCATAGCTCAAGTCGGGATGATCTCTCCATCCGGAATTGTGAGTTTCTGCCCAAGGATCACATTGATGTGGATTTTGTCCGAAGAATGTCCCCACATCATTAACTTGATGAACAATTACATCCTCTTGCACTATGGGACAATCATTTGTTGTATGCCCTGATTTTGAGTAAATTCCACATACTTTTGCAACCGGTACGTTTCCTGTTGTTAATTGTTGTACCACAGCAGTTAAGTTAGAAATCTTTTGTGCCAATTCACTCGTGCTTACCTCACTTACCCTTTGTGGAGCATGATCGTATTGTTGTGAGTTAGCAGACATGTTTGCAATCAGATTTCTTGCATCCTCCGATGTCTTGTCTACTAATGCTCCTCCACTAGCCGCATCGATCATACTTCTTTCCGTTGGTATCAGCCCTTCGTAGAAGTATTGAATCAAGTGTTGCTCATCAATTTGGTGGGGAGGGCAGCTGGAACACAACTTCTTGAACCTTTCCCAATACTCGTAGAGAGTTTCTCCATTGAACTGCCTGATTCCACATATCTCCTTCCTTGTATCAGCAACTCTTGATGCAGGAAAATACCTCTCCAAGAATAGCCTTTGCATATCAGTCCATGATCGTATTGATCCTGAAGGAAGATAGCATAACCAGTCTTTCGCCAAATCTGCTAAGGAGAATGGAAAAAGCCTAAGCTTAATTTGCTCATCTGTCACTCCTTGTGATTTCATCGTGGAACACACCATATGGAACTCCTTTAGATGCGTATATGGATTTTCACCTGTAACACCACGAAAAATAGGCAAAAAGTGAATTAGTCCGTAGTTAAGTTCAAAAGCAACATCTAAGGTAGGATATTCACTACACAAGGATGGTTGATCAAGGTCTGGAGTAGCCAGTTCTTTTAAAGTCCGATTGTTGTTCGGCACCACCATCTTTTCCTTTTTAAGTATTGGAACAAGAGCTTCTTTTGTATCTGCAATTTTCTCTATCTCTTGATCAAAATTAGAGTGAGAGGATTGAGTCAAAAAACAAAAAGAAAAAAAATAAAATAAAAAGAAAATAATAAAAATAAACGAAAACAAAGAATAAACAAAAATAAATAACACTCCCCGGCAACGGCGCCAAAATTTGGGAGCTGTCGTTTACACTCCTAAATTAACCTTACTTTCACTTCACGAATTTAAATAATTAGCACAGTAGTAAGCAAGGATCGATCCCACAGAGAGTGATTTATTTTATATTTATCCTATGATTTCTAATAAAAAGGGGGTTTTGAATTGATTAAACTAAATTATCAATAATAAACTAATAAGAATTAACAATGAATAAAAAGCTTCAGTTCTTCAGTTCAGTATCACCTTTTCATAATTATGGAGTAATCAAGTGTAACATTATTTATCCTTCAATGAAATTAATAGCCCTAGGTAACAACAAGCTCTGTAACCCGAAACTCCCCTTAGATTGTCACTCAATGAAACAAGCTCTTCACAAGATTCTAACCATTATATAACCTAGAACAAGCTCTCTAGATTTAATATAACAGCAGCATTAAGAACTAGGAAATTAGACTATTCCAAGCAACAAACACATAAGCTCGGATTGTTTAACTTGTTTTCTAATAATCATAGCAATACTCAAAAGCTTGTCCACAATCAGGTATCACTAATTGCTACTTGTGATTAAGAACAATATCAATTACACGTAATACTATTCCTTGATCTAGCATATGACACCAATTCGCTAATTTAATCCTGCAGAATCACGTTAGTAAATTGAATAGCATACAAGAAATTAAAGTAGATTATCAGAATAAATCTCATGTAAGAAGGAATAAATAAAATAAACTTGATCAAACCATTAATTATAAATAAGGTTCAACATCCCTTCCGAACTGAATTGAAAGAATTAGTTCATGACTCCAAACAAACCTAGATCTAATATGAAAGAAAATAATAAGATAATTAAAAATACAAGGGAAAGGATCCCTTTTATATAGCCTTAATATTGCAGCCCTAATCACCCTAATTGATAACCCAAATCCGTGTTGGAAAAGAAAAGTTGCTGACCCGTTCGCCTCCCCGCACCAGCGGGGGTTCACTGGTCATATGCCCCGTCCCAGCGGGTTGTATCACTGTCCAGCAGCTTTGTTGCTTCTCCTTTTTGCGTGAGTTGCTCTATTTAGGAATGCATGTAATTTTTGTGGGCCCATATGCTTGCTTCTATATATATATGCTGAACATGCTTTAGTCAATGTCACTTTGGAATCCGTGAGCTGCTAACACTTCACAAGCTCCTCCAATTTGTAATTATCCAATCCGTTAGTTGCTAGGATTGTTTGCAAGGCTTCATGCACGTGGCTGTTCTCCTCAATCTCTAAGCTGCCTAACGAATATGGGCCCATGCAAAACCATAGCTGCTATCTAAATCCAATTGACATTATCCAATTTCGAATAGGACAAGGAGAAGTGATGCTGCCCAATTCCTCCCTTTTGCAAGATGGTGACTTCTTAGCATGGCCCACGTGGACATCTAATGCTTTTGTTGCCATTAAACCTGTAGCCCACTAATAAATATATATGCTTGCATGCGTTACTTTGGAAATCCTTCTCCAATTTGGACTCATCAATGGCGTGTCCCACATATTGATCAATTCCTTTAATTGCTTTGCTTTAACAATCCTTGACCTTCTAGGACTTGTGTGGGCTGAACCGTGGCCCACTTCACTAGCCCATATAATAATTTATCTTGATTGCATGCGCGGCTACAATGGGACGTGAGCTGCTAGCCTTCCGTGGCCCATGTGCTTTCCTTTAGTAATTAAATTGCAAGCTTCTTGTTGTTGACATATACCAAGTGAATTGCATGGACCTTAGTTGCTCAATTGGGTCAGCCCAATTGGTCCCAAATTAAACTCCAATTTGTCCCGTTTCAATATATTAGCTCCACATAATCCTGAAAATAATAAACAACATATTAAGCTCATATCCACATGAAACATGTAATAAAACTAAATATAAAGGAATAATAATCATCGAATATTATGTACTTATCACACCCCTTACAGCTTCTTTACTCATGCAGTCGGCATGGATTATTTTCCCCTAGCGGGATTGAGAGGGGTGACCACCTACCATCCGTTGGCAGTCATGGGTCAGTTTGATCAATTTTAGAGAAGTTTGAGGGGGCTATGGATTAGCGGATATCAGCTTCATCTTTGTAATCAGCTGACCTGATCAGGATTTATGAGTGTTGAACTCATAAGGAGAGGGCTAATTTCTCTACTAGCCATCCGAATCGTTCTCTAGAGTATTCGGCATGGTTGGAGGCTGATATAGCAGTAGCTGCGGTTATCCAGTCAGCTCCGAGTGTTAATTAAGATGAGGAGGAGCTTATGGAGGATCCTGATTCTCCCACGGAGGATGAGTTATTTACTGGTTTGACAAACGCTTTAGTTAGTGACCCTTTGAGCATTCCCACCGGGACTGATCCAGTTATGGTTGATTCACTAGCTCGGATGACTTTCGAGAGAGATCAGGCTAGGGCGTTGATGTTCACAGCCCTTTCTAGCAAGGATACAACCTTTACCGCTAGAGACGAGGCATGAGCTACTCGGGATGCGGCATTGGTGAAGAGAGATGAAGTTCGATCTTCCCGAGATGCGGCTTTTGGTGAGATTGAGGAGACTTTGGTTGCCCGGGATGCTGCTTTTATGGAGAGGGATGATGCCATAGCTACCCGAGATGTTTATATTGCTGATAGCACTGCCTTCCAATCATATACACACGGCTTGGTTGCAGATATGAGTGGTTACATAGATGGTCACAACGTCACTATACAGATGGCAGTGGATGTTCTAGCCAGCATGGAGACCGAGGGTATTGAGCTTGCAGCTGCTCCTCCATCTTCTGAGAGGGATGCCATGTTGGCATTGCTATCCCTCTTGTCCATGGGTCCATAGACTAGCTTTATTTTTCTGCATATACTAGATCAGCCATTTTTGTCATGTACAGGACACCATGTATATATTAAAAAATATTAAATATCAGAAAAATATATTTTGATTCACTTCCATGTTGGATATGTATTGTCATTGCTGAGTGATTATCACTCCTTTCATTACTGGTTGTTGTTGATATATCACGAGCTTCTCCTTGATGGATGGACAGTGAGATGTCAGAGAATATCTCAGCATGGCTTATTGACCAGGGAGGCTTGATAGAATTTGGGTTTGATAGGGTTTCGGTGTCTTTGGACTGGTTCTTATTGGTTTTTTATTCTTTCTTTGAAGGTCACACAGCACCATGAATAGCTGCCTACGTACTCCAGCGTGGAGGGAGATCAGGTAATTCGTAGTTCAAATTTTGCGTGAGAGGTTTGAGAAGTGTCTCTTTTGAGTTTGGTTTGATGGGTTTTTTGAACTTTTTATTTGGTTTAGAGGGTTTTTTGAAATTTTTGTTTGGTTTGACCGCACCAGGAATGGCTTCCTACGTACTCCCGGGCGGAGGGAGATCATGTCATTCGTAGTTCAATCTTTCTAGTGAAAACTCGAATTGATTTGATTGATTCGCAGAACTAGGACGATGGCTGGCATGTGTTTTAAATATAGTACCTTTTCACGGTGTCTAAGTTGATGAGTTGGGGAAATTTGTTCTCGTACATCTCTTGCAATCTGACAGCTTCTCCTATCAACACTTCTTTGACAATGAAAGGACCTTCCCAATTCGGGGCAAACTTTCTCTTAGCTTCATCTTGATTGGCGAGAACTTTCTTCAATACCAAGTCATTTTCTTTGAATTACCAAATTCAAACTTTCTTTTTGTATGATCGAGTAATCCTTTGCTAATATAACTGCCCGTGGAAAATTGTTGTAGCCCTCTTGTCATCTATCAAAGACAGTTAGTGATACCGTTCTTGCAACCACTGGTCTTCCTCCATCTGAGCATCTATTAAGACTCACAAGGATTCCATTTCTACTTCTATGGGCAATATTTCTTCCATTCCATAGACCAATGAATAGGGGGTTGCCCCAGTAGAGGTACGCATTGACGTCTTATATGCTAACAGAGTCAGAGGTAATAGGTCAAGCCATCCTTTGTGATTGACGGACATTTTCTACATGATCTTCTTAATCTTCTTGATGTTCTTATTGGCCGCTTCGACAGCACCATTCATCTTGGGTCGGTAGATGACGGAATTGAGATGCTTGATATGAAACTTGCTGCATAAATCTCTCATCATCTGATTGTTTAGGTTCTTGGCGTTGTCTGAGACGATTTCCTCCGACTGTCCATATCGACAGACGACATTGTTTCTGATGAAACCAATGACTACCTCTTTGGTGACTTTGGGAAAAAAGGCAGCTTCAACCCACTTGGTAAAATAATTGATCACGGTAAAGATGAATCGATGTCCGTTGCTGGCTTTGGGTTCTATTGGCGCAATCACATCCATTCCCCACATGGAGAAAGGCCATGGTGAACTCATATTATGCAACTCATTTGGAGGAGCATGTATGGAATTTCCATGGACTTGGCGTTGGTAGCATCACCTTACGTGATCGTCACAGTCAACTTTGAGAGAGATCCAGTAATACCCTGTTCTTACTATCTTCTTGGCTAGCAAATGACAGCTCTTGTGTGGCCCACAAACTCCACCGTGTACTTCATCCATCAGTCTCTGAGTTTGATCTTTATCGAGGCATCTTAATAGGCCTATTCCAATATCCCTTTTATAGAGTGTCTCTCCGCTCAGATAAAACTTCATAATAATTTTGCGAATCTGCTTCTTTTCGGCTTGGCTTGCCCCAGCAAGTGTAGATCCATCTCAGAGATATTCCTTGATGTTTTGATACCAAGGCTGTTTTATAGGAGGTATTTCATTTGATACTTCTCTAATGTAATTGCCATATGTCGGGGCCTTTTGATTCGTGAATTTGATGTCGGGAATTCCCATCCTACCAGATATATGGATCAGGGAAGCCAAAGTTGCCAATGCATCCGCAAAGTCATTCCTTCCTCGAGGGATGTGGATGAAGTTTATCTCTTCAAACTCTGTGGACATATTGACAACCTGCCGATGATAGGACAGCAGATGCAATTCTTTGGTATAATATACCCAAGTGATTTTTTTGATAACCAACTCAGAATCTCCAAAGACTAATAGACGTTGGATACCCATGGATTGGGCTAGTTTCAACCCCATTATGCATCCTTCATACTCAGTCGTGTTGTTGGTGTTTACAAATTGTAACTTGGTAGCCACAGGATACTACTCTCCTGTACGAGAGACAAAGACTGCCCCAGCTCCAGCACCTTCCATGTTCACCGCTCCATCGAAATACATTTTCCAGGGTTGGACTGTATTCTCCTGAGGTATTTTTTGAATTGCCATGATTCCGTCGTCCGGGAAATAAGTTTCCAGAGGCTCAAAACCTCCGAACGGTGCTACGACTAGACAATGTTGAATTATTGAATTATCAACTGTAATTTGGATAATCGACAATTCAACATTGGCTTGTTGAATACATACTTCAGGGGATCAATTCGAGATATGAGATAGGTCGTGTGCCCATGCAGATAATGTTATAACCTCATGGCGGCCCATGCTAATACACAACATGTCTTCTCAATTAGTGTGTACTTCTGTTCGCCGCTACTAAATCTTTTGCTAATGTAATAGATAGCTCTCTCCTTGCTATTATCATCTTTCTATCCCAGCATATAGCCCATTACGTTGGCATTGACTGACAGGTACATGAACAGGGGAACTTCATCCCTCGGGGGTACCAAAATAGGTGTTTCGATTATCTGCTTTTTGATGGAAAAGAAAGCTTTTTGGCAATCCTCATTCCATTTCATGGAGGAATTCTTCCTTAGTAGCTTGAAGATGGGTTCACAAGTTGCTGTGAGCTGGAAAATGAACTGACTTATGAAATTGATCCTCCCCAGGAACCCGCGTATCTCCCTCTCAGTTCAGGGTACTGGCATCTCTGTGATGGCTTTAATCTTGGTGGGATATAGCTTAATGCCCTTATTGCTTACCAAAAATCCCAACAACATGCCCGATTTGACACCAAAAGCACATTTGGCCTGATTCAGCTTGAGGTTATATTTACGCAACCTATTGAACAACTTCCTGATATGGTTGATGTGATCGTCCTCCTTTCGAGATTTAACAATGATGTCATCCACATAGACGTCTATCCCCTTATGCATCATGTCATGAAACAGGGTCATCATGGCTCGCTGATACGTGGCACCGGCATTGTTGAGGCCGAAGGATAAACATCTATAGTAGAAGGTTCCCCAGGGAGTGATGAAAGCTATCTTCTCCCTGTCTTCTTTAACGACCATGATTTAATGGTAACCAGCAAAGTAATCCACAAAAGAATATATGCCATACTGTGCTGTATTACCTATTAGGATGTGGATGAAAGGTACCGAGAAATTTTCATTGAGGCAAGCTTTGTTCAAATCCCTGTAATCCACGTATACTCGTACATTCCCTCCGGGCTTAGGCACGGCAACTATGTTTGACATCCACTCTAGGTAAGTTGAGACTATGATGATACCGGCTTTGAATTGCTTGACAACCTCTTCTTTGACTTTCAGACTCCATTCTGGTTTCAATCACCTGAGCTTTTGTTTGACTAGCTTGAATCCATCATTGATGGGGAGTCAATGGATGACAATATCAGTGGACATGCCAATTATGTCTTCATGTGACCGTGCAAACACATCCTGGAATCGAGTTAAGAGTTCAATCAGGTCGGCTCTTTGGTCTTGGGTGAGGTCTAGGCCTATCTAGATTTCTTTGAGGTTTTTTGAGGTTTTGATATTAATAGTGGTGGTTTGATCGAGGTTTATTTTAGGTTTTTCTTCAACCCATTCTCTGATCTCCTCGGGCACCTTATAGTCATTTATCTCCTCTTGATAAATTTCCATCAAGTCGAAGTTCAGTTCTACATCAAAGTTATAGTCACTATGACAGTTTGGCATCTCATCAGCAATGACAAACAAATCCAATTTTGGAGTCCTGAAAACAAAATGCTTTCACTTTAATATATGAAATTGCTTAAACATACAAAGCATTTAGCAAAAGCATGACAAAAGTTACTGCTATAACTGTGCAACAAAATAAGTAGTAAATGAAACCATGTTCCAGAGCAAATGGATTTTCTACTCTTTTACCCTTTTTGAATGAAGCATGGGGTGTAGCTCCAATTGTCCAACGTCAAGTCCTCATGAATAGGGAGGATAAAAGAGTTGTGGTTGTCTGTCTCCTCTCTGATAACGACTGAGACATCCTTTAGATCAGGGCCAAGATTCTTCTTTGAACTGCCACCCTTCCCCTTCTTGATGTGAGGAATTCAGATCTGACCTTCTTCGTCACTGTCTGGGATATTATCATTCATACCCTCATAGTGCATCAAAAATACATGTTAGCAAATAGGTCTCGTCCTTCGTGTATGAACTTTTCCTTTCCCTTTTTGCTCTCCCCATCAGGCTTTGGGGCTTTTCTAACACTTATTTGTATGATTAGAGGAAACAACATGACTGACACAACAGCGGGAATCTTCCTCATTGGCTTCACAAATCCGGCATCAGTGAGGTTTGGCAATAGTATAGTGGAAGTAGAAACCTTTGGATGCTTGTGTGGGTTTTGATGGTTTTATCCAGATAAATAGCCCAATCCGGCCTTCCCTGATTAGCTCAGGATTTGTACCAAACTTTTGATCCCTTGCTGATTTTTTCCTAACCCTTCTCTAGGGCAGAAACCCAAAGATACCATCTCCTGACCCACCGTCATTACTTTGCGGGAAACTTTTGGTTTCAGAGCTGGTGCCCTAACAGGTAGGTACTGAATATTGCTCACCTCTAATGCTTGAAAACTTGCAGGTTCAACCCCTTCATCTAGACTGATCACTGGCATGTCTCCCAGTATGCAGACAGGGTATTCTGGTTCAGCATTTACTGTGATTAGGTTGTCATTGATAATGTACTTGAGATGCTGATGGAGGGTGGGTGGAACTTCTCCTGCCATGTGAATCCACGGCCTTCCCAACAACAAATTGTATCTAGTGGTAATGTTGAGTACCTGGAAGGATACATAAAAAGTGTGGGGACCAGTCTTCAGTGGCAACTTACTCTCTCCCACAGCTTCGTGGCGAGACCCATCGAAATCCCGGATAACTACATGACTGGTACGGATCTGGTTTAGGCTGATCTTCATTCTCTCCAAGGTATCATAGGGACAAATATTAAAGGACGATCCTCCATCTATCAGCATACCTCTGATCACATACCCTGATGACATTACTGCTATGTGCAGTGACTTGCGATGACCCGTCCCCTCCGCGGGTATATCATCATCAGTGAAAGATATCACATTGCTGTTAAAGATGTGTTCTATCATGTGACGGAATTTTTTAGTATCTACCATCTTTGGCAGATAGGCTTCCTCCAGTACTTTCACCAGAATGTTACGATGATCCACCGAGGATAAGACCAGATCCAGGATGGACATCTGCTTGGGTGTATCCTTCAAGCTTTGCACCACCTTAATCTCAATATGCCCCATTTTGCTAAGGAATTCTTTGATTTTCTCTTCAACCACTTTCTTTTTAGCTTTGATGATTGAATTGATCACCCGCTGAGGTGGGTACAACAGATTCTCCTTGGATATGCTGGCAATATTATTTGAGGTGGAACCTTCATCATTCCCATAATTCCATAGGACTCTTTTCAGACTGATCATTGGATATTGCAGTCTGAAGGGTAATATTAAAGGTTCGGGTGCAGATACCTTCACAGGATTTTGTGTTTCTTGGACCCCTTTCCCTGACAGTATCAGGGGTGTGACAGCTAGTTCCTTCTCACAGAAAACAACAGCCACTGTTCCCTAATTCAATGCCATGGGAATAAAGAGTGTTTCATCATCAAGATAGCCATAATTTTGATTTGCTTTTATCAGCTCACCATTTTAAATCTTATTATGAATCAGGTGACGAAGTCCTTAACAGTCTTTGGTGTCATGACCGGCTGCATTAGAATGATACTGGTAGATTTTGTCAGGCTTGAATTTTCTGGATCGAGTGTTCAGTTGGGGTAATAAATCTACAACCATCATCTCATTAATCAGCATTTGGAGGATTTCCTTCATCGGTTGGTTTAAATTAGTGAAATATCTCTAGAAGGCAAATTCCCTATCATCTTGGTGATAGTAGTGTGCATACAAGCCAATCATGTATGATGACACAGCACATACTTTGTAAACAATCTTATTTATTTATTAATAAAATATTCATTTAAGGCATATAATTATCTACATGGTGCTATTTTTTATAATATGTAAATAACCCATAGTTTTAAGCAATGCTTTTAGAATCATGATGAGATCATGATAATGAGATCTAAATTCTTAGAAAGCTTAAAAACTAAAATAGTTCCCAATTGTGGGATTACTAAAATGGGGATTAGTAAATCCGGATAGATTGGTACATATGTTGCTTGCTCATTGGATGAGGATGACTGATCTCATGGTCATTTGTGTGGAGACACTAAAGCAAGTATGTAGGTGCTTATTGGAGAATAAGTTCACTGAACGTGACTCGCTATGGAATACCTAATGGAGTTTTACTCGCCTGTCAATAGGAATTCCTAATGTGATAGTAGTACATGTGATCCTTGGACTTGAGATCATCATAGTATCTTGTATGTAACAAATTATACTTTGACTAATTCCTTAAGGCCTTTTAAGGCATATATAGGGTATGCTTGGGTGTAATGAGTTACATATGGAGATAATGAATGATCAATAAAGAATCTACCACCTCTAGTAAAAGAGGAGATATGTCCTATGTGATTCGTTAAATGACAACCCAGGAATCCTTGGCCAAGGTAGAATGAAATTAGAAAGAGGTTTCTAATTTACATTATTTGGAGTTGTGCATTTTCTAATTGAAATACATATGATTAAATAAATTAAGACTTGACAGTAAATCCATGTCTTATATTTAATTGGGACATTGTATGGTGGAAGGATTGAATTGTACGGTAACTATTAACTCACAGGTTCTTTTATGATTAATGTTGAAATCTATATTATCTGGAAAGTCGTTGATCGCTAAGGAGGCTTATCCCTATTGTAGAATAAATGTTATTTATTTAAATAGATTATTAGTTTAATTTGTTTATTTAAATAAGATTAGAATTGTTCTAATTGATTTATTCACAACCGATTTAATATGGAGAACCTAAAGGGTCACACCATAAAAGGAAGAAGAATTATTTAAGAAGAAAATGGCATGATAGTAATAATGCATTAAGTATAATTAATTTAATCTATGATGATAGAATAAACTAAATAGCTTAATGTTTATTATTTAATATTTTAGAAATATTAAATATAAATTAATAAGAGGAGTCTTATTAATATTATTATTATTATTATTATTTTAATTCTAAAGGAGTTTAGAAATTAATATAATATCAGTACTCTCTCTCAATCCTAATAAAGATTAGGATATAAATTAATTAAAAGTATTTAATTAATTAATTAAATAAAACCCTATTCTAATTGGATTAGGAGGGTTAACCTAATATCTATATAAGAGAGTCTTATATCAGAAATAAGGTACGTGAATTTTTCAAGAGTTGGGAGTACACATATTCTATAGAGATAGAAACAAGGGTTAAGCCAATAACCCATCTTACTGAGTTCTTCATCTTCCTTGGTGGATCACCGTTAGAGGCCAAACATTTGGGTGGCTGACATTGATCAAGGGAAGGAGCCACTACAGAGGAATCAAAGGAATCAAAGGAGTAAAACTTGTACCTGAGGAAGCTTGGATCTTCTAAGGTATAATTCTATTTTTCTCCTTCTTCATTCACTGATAATTGATGCATAAGAATGATCATGGTAATGGGTTTGTATAAATTTTGAAAACCTAGTTTCTTACGCTTTCGCCCTATTTATGTGATTTGATTGCATGATTGCGTTACGTACAAACCCAACACTTGGAACTTCTCCTCTTTGGCCACCTTGTCGGCCCAGGGTTCATGCTCATAAAACCTGTAATGATCTCTCATAGAAATGGAGCTAATCTTAGGGGTAGGAGGACTTACTTCATGCTGGTTGGTCTGATTTATCAGCTGTCTGGTTACCTGATGTTGATACACGACCAGATCCACCAACTGTCCAATCTGTTCCTTAATAGACTTGATTTCCTGTTCCATCAGGAACTGTCTCTCTGAGAACTCCCAACTGTCTGGGCTATTGGTGCTGGATTTAGTTGACTCTTCGACATACCAAAGGTATTTTGATCCTTATCCACTCCTCATGCTAATCATATTGACACTCTCCTCTTTGTGCTGAGGGAGAGGATTATCCTGTACGTGCGGTTGGTCAGGTTTGGTCACCACAATCTCTCTGTTATCTATCACGTTTTGGATTTTGTGCTTGAGAGACCAACAGTCTTGTGTATCATGGCCCGGAGATCCAAAATGGTAGGTGCACTTCTTACTTGGGTCAAAATTTCGGCCATCGGTACTGGTTGGTGGAATGAGTTAAACAATCTTCTTCTGTGTTGTTAATAGTTTCAGCATATTTTCTAATGAATCCCCTAAGGGGGTGAACGTTTTTCGATGTTTGGCCTTCGTAACTTTCTGAAATGGAGGATTAGAAGGTTGGGTTAAAGCTTGAAATGGGGAATAGTTCCTCCTTTGAATGGGCATACTGTTCAAATCGCCCCTCTGATTCTATCCTTGCAGTACTAAGGACACTTCTACTTCTTTCTTCTTGTGTACTATCTGGGGATTACTTCCATAAATCGCAGATTGGATATGCTCGGCAACAGCTTCTAAGGCGGTAAGATATTTTATTTTCCCAGATTTCAGCCCTATTTCAACCATTTCTTTGTGCTTGATTATCTTCGAGAATTTTTTTCCTATGCCTGCTAGGACCCTTTAATAATACGGAGCTTCTTGAATGTCGATGAAGGTCATGACTATCTCAGACTCAGTCATAGGTGGGGTGACTTGTGCTGCCACCCGCCTCCATCGTTGGGCATTTTCTCTGAATGACTCCTTGTTTTACTTTTTGATTTTGCTGATTTGATATCTGTCTGGAGTTATTTGGGACTGAAAACTGTATTGATTGAAGAAGGCATGTGCTAACTGTTCCTAGCTATGAATCTTCGAATTGTCCAGTCGGGCATACCAGGCTTGAGCCTCTCCGGTCAGACTGTTCTGGAACAATTGTATTATGAGCTTCTCGTCCTCTTCATAGGATCCGAGATCTCCAATAAATTCCTTCAAATGGGTGTAAGGATCTCCTAATCCATCATATTTCTCAAAATCAGGAACTTAAAACTTTTTTGAATAACGAGCCTCGAGAAATATACATAAGTCTTAATAATTGACCGCAAATGCCCCAGTCCCTTTGATGGACCAGATGATTTCTGCTCTTTGTTCAGCATTTTATATTATTGATTCAATAATTGCTACATTGATAAATGCATATTATTTTATATTATTGATTCAATAATTATCACAGTAACCACTGCACAATATTTCACATTATTAATTCAATAATTATCACACATATTATTGAAATGATATTATTAGATAGCATTATTGACAATGTCTAGAAAGTTCTGTCTAGAAAAGGGGTTAGGTTATATAATTGCGTGTCAATGAAGAGAAATTCTTATCGGAAAGCCCCCTCTTTCTTAGGAACGTCCTGGTTGTCAATATTGTGATTCTATAATATTAGTTATAATAATTGATGAATAAAATAAAAATTATTGATAAATACGATTAGTAAATATTTGTTCAATTTTGATATAAATGGAGGAATTTTTAGCATAAGACATTTGTTGAAAGTTGACATTTTATCTTTTCCGATAAAATTATTCATTCACATATATTATTATAATATTACATTATAATAGTATAATGTTATAATATAATAGTATAATTTAATAATTTAAATGGTATTATTTTTATAATAAATTCGTGGTATAAGAATAAAATGAGGTGGAAGAAAGCAAATTGAATTTGAATTTTTTTTTATTATAAATGTTTAAATCTAAAAACATGTGATAATTGAGAAAAGAGAGAAACTTGGCTTTGTACTCTACTTTTTCAAAAATAATGTACTGCAAAAAAATTTCAAAGCCAGTATGCGAGGTGTGTAGTTTGTCAAAGGTGGCATGCTACACATTTCCTATAAAAAGGGTGCTTAGTTAAGAAATGAAAATCACACCATAATCAGAAAATTCTTTCTCTATAATATTAAGCGTATTTCTTGTGAGTTTAAGCATATTTTGAGTGTGGATAACACTGCAAGATTTCCTCAATATAATCTTTGTTATTCTAGTCAGAACTACTTTTCTATTAAGGTAAAGGATATTATTTTTCTCGAAAAAGATGTTATTTTCTTTCAATACTCGTAAAAGATATTATTTTCTTTCATATTCCATATTATGAAAGTGATAATATTTCATTTCATATTCTTATATTTAAACTTACTACGGTAAGTATTGCTTCTATAATTCATGAAATGATCAGAAATTCCTTAAGTTTTGCGCTTCATCTAATATCATTTCACCTGAATATTTGTCTGAACTTTCTTATGAAATTTTTACCTTTTTATGTCGGGGTACTATTCATACGTACGGTACTATTCATACGCACAGTACTATTTATACGTATAGTACTATTCACGGGGTACTATTCACGAGGAAACTTTTTCTTTTCTGTCCAAATTATTTTTGATATATGAGTATCATTCTTGAATTTTGCTCCACAATTGATTATCATGTTGACAAATTGAATATTCTTGAACTCTGGATAAATTGGATTAGAAAACTCTTATATTTGTCCTTGATCTCACTTGATTTGTTCTTTATATCATTTTTCATCATCCTCAGTCTTATATTGTGGTGAAAGTTATATTTGGCCCGTAGTGCAAAGATGAACTGTTGATTAATGAATATCTTTGGCCCGTAGTGAAAAGATGAGCTGTTGATTTATGAATATCTTTGGCCCGTCGTGCAAAGATGACCTGTTGATTGATATCTTTGGCCTGTAGTAGTGCAAAGATGAACCGTTAATTGATATCTTTGGCCCGTAGTGCAAAGATGAACTATCGATTAATATCTTTGGCCCGGAGTGCAAAGATGAACTATTAATTTATATCTTTGGCCCGTAGTGCAAAGATGGACAAGTGTATGGCATGATCATGACCACTGATGTTACAAATGAATATCTTTGGCCTGTAGTACAAAGATAAATAGTTGATTGGTATGATCATGATCATGGTTGTTACGTTTGAATGTTTTTGGTGTAGGTTGTAAAGACGATACGCTTATTAAATATTTTTAGCCTTTGTGGCAAGGACATTGAGTGAAAGTTCTATTGAGCCTTTGTGGCAAGGAGAAACTGTTGATTTACATGATTATGAACATGAATTGTGAATTAATATAACCATAATCTTTTGTGTTAAATGTAAAGACAGGTGATGAAAACTATCTTCGTCCTGGGTGCAAAGAGGAATTTATCAACATAATTATGATTATGAACTATTTACATGATTGTGGACATGAACTATTTATTAATGTTACAGGAATAAAATATTGTTGGTGGACTTTTAACATGGCGAAGATAATAGACATTATGGTCTATTTGACTTTTCTAATGGATTGTTCATTCCGTTGCATCTATGGTTGAAAGCTTTTATCATCTACCATATGTTCTAAATATCTAATTTATTACTGATGAAGGCTATTAATAATTTAATTATCTTTAGTCATGATATTCTTTATTGGGCTATTTGTGCTCATCCTTTTGCTTCACAATTCTTTTCAGGTAATAAGAGTGTAGGTGGGTCGAGCGGGGATAACAAGAAAATAGAACGATGGTCTATAACTGTTAAAGTTTCCCATAAAACAGTATGGAAATAATTGTATTGAGAACTTTAAATGCGTGTGTCGTAATTTATACGTCATTTAACAGTTGATTTTGGTGAACCAAATAGGGTGAGGTGAACCCGACTTTGGAAGGATGTGTTGCCACTATCATAAAAGATGTCTAATCACATACGACTTCGATTTATTATAAGACATGGTTGTGCGCATCCACTTGCTGATTATATCTATGAGCACTACCTACATAATCTTGGAGTATGGTTGGAATATAATTCTCAGTTTGAGATAATGGAGATAATTATATGGCAAGAGAATATCCACCATTTGAATGAACGTGATAGTAATCTTCTCATTCTTCTTTGGGGTCTATTGGGTCAACCAAGGTTAATTCTCAATTCCTATGATATCTATTATAACTTAGAAGCATGGACTCCCATGTACGAAGGTTTTCTTGAGCATTTTTCAAAGATTTTAATGCCTAAAACAGTTATTGATTGTACCTTTATGTAACGTATCATTGATAAGGAGTATGAGTATTGTTATTCACAGTTTATGTGTGGTCGTATTATGCACGACATAGTAATAGTTGGAATATGAGGATTTGTATTTGAATTTTGTACCATGTATTTCTGGCGACTCAGAATAGGTGGTGGTGGACCTATTTTGGGGGCGTCACAAAATACGCGTCATATTAATTGATATGCTAAACTTGTTGCATTATATATATATATATATAGTATAAGCATGAATATAGAATGCTATATTATACCAAGATTGATTATGGACTTTATTCTAGTTTGGTTCACTAGAGCCATCAAGTGAACCAAAAGGTCAAACATATAGGTGCAAGAATTAAATTTAAATATAACTATTTCATTTAAATCCCAGGCTCCATTACAAATTGGTCTTCAAGTGCTCCTTGCTCTTTGGTATCTAATTCTTCAAAAATTAATTCTAACTATTCCTATTACAAAACTGTTTACAATAAATAGAAACCTTGATCAGCAGTCATGGGGAAGTACATATGAGGGATATAGAAATTACATCAAGAAAAATTAGAGAAGACGAGGTACGTAGACCCCATTTATAAAACACATACATTCAAACATCTAACTAAAATAAAATCCAATCACATTGGTCAATAGTCCATAATCAACCTCATTTATTATCATACACATCAACATATGCATCAATAAATAAAACATTCATCTCATGAATAATAAACATTCAATATATATATTGATATCAATTTAATGAGCAATTTTAGTTAGCATATAATTTAATTCTGAATTAAATAAACTCTCTTTTTTTTAATCTAAATTTAAATCAAAATAAAACTTTTATTTTAATTTATCTATTTTTGAATAAAAATAAACTTCTTTATTTTTAATCAAAATAAACTCCATTATTTTATTTAATATGGAATCAAATTCCAAGTCAAAATAAACTACTTTATTTTAACTTTTAAAACTGTTATGAAAAAAATAAAATATATGGAATCCAATTCCTTATAAAAATAACTTCTTTATTTTGATTAATATGAAGACCTATTTCATATCTAAATAAAATCCTTTATTTAAGGAAACCTGTAATCTCTTTTCCTATTCACAAATAAACTCCTTTAATTTTAGGAAACAAGAAATTCAATTTCATCTCTAATTAGTTATCATGGAATCCAATTCCAACTCTAATTAGTTTGTATGAAATTAAATTATGATTAAAATAAACATCTTTATTTTAATCCAATTCCCAAAAAAATAAACTACTTTATTTAAATTTAGAATTGTTGAAAAAATACGGAATTCAATTTTTAATTTAAAATAAATCTTTTATTTTAATTAGAAATATTATAAATAAATATAAAATAAAAATTTTATTTATTTTCTGGGTATCGGCACTGCAGCGTCGAGAATCAACTGATTTTGGGTGCTGCGGCGCCGGGTCACCCAGTCCAGAGATCCAACCCGGCGCTGCGGTGCCCCAATTACTTTGTAATCAGGCGTTGCGGCGCCGGGTGATCAGACATGACCTAGATCCGGCGCTACAGCGCCCGAATTACTATGTAATCCGATGCCGCGGCGCCAGGCTCCATATTTAATTTTTTCAGTTCACGAATTATGCAGTTTTTCTCCAAAAAATATGATTATATGCCAATAATTATGCCCAAAAAAATTGTTCTAGACACATATTAACATACATATCAAATTTGAATAATTTATAATTTATCACTATTAGGTTTGTAAGATTCATAAACACAATCTAATTGCATAAAATAAGCGAAAGCATGGTAAATCAAAATTTTAAAATTTTACAAATTATATACCTGGATCATCTTTTATGCACAATTATTAATTAAACGAAATAGATGGAGATTAGATTAATACCCTCGTAAAAACTAGCTTCCTCAGGTACGAGTTCAACTCCAATTTATTTCGCGTTTAACTTGAATCCACCGGGTTGATTCCTTCCTTTGATCAATGTTAGCCACCCAAGTGTTTGGCCTCTAAAGGTGATCCACCAAGAAAGAAAAAGAATTCAAGAAAATGGGTGTTTGGCTAAATCATAGTTTTTATCCCTATAGAAAAGGTGTACTATCTCAACTCTTGGAAAGATCATTAACCCCAAATCAAAATAAGACTCCTCTTGTTTATACATGTAGACAACCCTCCTAAACAATTTAGGATTAAGTTTCATATTAATTAATTAAACTCCTTTAATTAATTAGGCTTCCCAATCCTATTGGGAATAACTAATTAAACTCTTTAATTAATTAGCCTCCTAATCTTATTAAAAATATATATATGAGAGAGTATCTTATTAATTAATTACCAAACTCCTTTAGGAATTAAATAATAATAATAATAGCAATAATAATAATAAGACTCCTCTTATTAATTTATATTTAATATTTTCAAAATATTAAATAATAAATATTAAGCTATTTAATTTATTCTATCACCATAGATTAAATTAAATATGCTTAACTTGTTATTACGATTATGTCATTTACTTCTTTAATAAATATTCTTCTTTTATGGTGTGACCCTTTAGGTTCTCCATATTAAACCGGTTGTGAATAAATTAATTAGAATAATTATAATCTTATTTAAATAAATAAATTAAATTAATAATTTATTTAAATAAATAACATTTATTCTACAATAAGGATAAGCCTCCTTAGCGATCAACGACTTTCCAAATAATATAGATTTTAACATTAATCGTAAAAAGAACCTTTGAGTAAATACTTACCGTATAATTCAATCCTTCCACCATACAATATCCCAATTAAATATAAGACATGGAATTACTATCAAGTCTGTTTTTATTTAATTATATGTATTTCGATCCTTAAATGCACAACTTCAAATAATGCAAATTAAAAACTCCTTTCTAATTTCATTCCACCTTGGCCAAGAATTTCTGGGTTGTCATTTATCGAATCACATAGGACATATCACTTCTTTTACTAAAAGTGATAGATTCTTTATTGATCATTCATTATCTGTGATGCCCCCAAATCCGGATTCTCTAACCTCGGGTTTGGTGCTCACGATACAACATCATCATAAGCATTCTATAACTATTGCTGAATAATAAACATATATTGTTCATTACAATAAAGTCTTATACAATATCCCAAGGTCTATTACCTTAACTTAAAAGTACCTTAATTACATATAGTAACACAAAAGGTTTACATAATCATTAAACATAGTGTATCATAATACATAAACACTCATATTAACTATTCTTGAACCTTGTCCTTGCCCTTGTCTTTCTTACACGAACCTTCGGGCTTAGCTAAAATAAATGTCATGATATAGCAAGGGTAAACAACTAATTTGCTTAGCAAGTTTAAATATGAAGGAGATATATCATGATTAGAAAAGAATTTAACTTTCGAAGTTCAATCAGATAAATGAATAGTGAAAGAACATAAATTAAATCTTAATAACTAAATATTCGAATAATTGAATATTAGAGGTTGAGTGGTTTGAAATAACCATGAACATATACTAAGGTTGTCAGTATTTAAAATGGTCCTTTTGATATGTTTTGGTAATCTAGGAGATCAGCCTTTCATACCCGGTGAAATATGCATAATCACTCAGTATACTAGCAACAATTATTTTCCAATAATGCTTTAGTAAAATTGTTCTTTTTCTCAATCATGAGTCCTTACCATTTCATTTAGTTAGGCATCATTTTTAAAACATATTTGATTTAACAAATTTAAACATGTTTGATCTAGCTGATACAACTAGCATAGATCCATATCATAAACAGTTTATGAATAAAAGAACTTTAATTAATTCACAGTTCAATAATAATAGAACATGAATTCAATTGCACAGAGTGCGAATATCAACAATTAGTTTAGATGTGAATAATCAACAATAATTATTCACTAACATGCTTCGAAAGTAATAACTCAAGTTGAGTTAGAGAACTTGCCTCAATCGTAGTTTACTGCTATGCAATCTACTTTAACTTCTTAGAGAAAAGACCTATAATTGATCTTTCAATTAGTCATAGCTTATCTCACTTATAATCTCATCATCTTATATTAAATTGTCTAACATTCAAACATATAGTTAAGTATTAGACATTATATTAGAGTCTTAGTACTACAATTATACTTTGATAATCTTTTAATCATGTCATAACTTATACTTATAAGTTTTCTTTTTATATGTTATCTTAGTAACTAGATAACATTTCAGTAAACTGAAAATACTATTTAAGTAAACCAGATTACATTTCAGCCTCCTGAAATCACTATTTCAGTAGACTAAAATCAAATTCAGTACACTTAAATCATTTCAGCAACCCGAAATCCAATTCAGCATCCTGAATTCTCATTTCAGTCTGTTACATACATAATATAGTTCATTGAATACCAAATTCAACAACTATATTTAAAAAAAACTTAATTCTCTATTTTAATTTCTCGTTTAATATTATTAATTATGTAATAATATTTTAAGCTAATGTTAGTAACTTTTTAATAACATTTAAGTCAATATTACTAATATTATTTCATAATTGTATGGTATGTTTTTGAACCCTTAAGCGTATGGACAGTTCCTAATTGATTCTTGAACTACGTATTACTAGGATAAGTTCCTAAACTTATATTATTGTGGAAAGTTCCTGAACTCATAACGTGTGGTATGTTTGATGAACTATACTGGGGTATAGAAAAGTGATGGATGAAGAATTGAGAATTTTTAATAGATTGAATTATTAAGCAATTGATCATTAGAGCAATTGTAGTTGATGAAGGAAGCATAGGTATTCCAAATCTTCTGTTGGGCTAGACTTTAAAGTTTTGACATCAAGCTAAATTCGCACTGATGTGCCTTTAAAAATATAAATAAATTTTGTTATCAGCAGCACATGGTTACAATTGTGTATAAATGGGCTTCGTACCACTAATACATCATTATTGATTGCGGTATGATAACATCAAAAATGATTTTCAATGGTTTTGAACTGTTTAAAGAAGAGTCTACGCTAATTGTTTCGGCTAGACAAAAATTATTTGAGATATCAAAGTATATTTTATATATCATTAATGCATCATTTAACCTGGTGCAGAGATGATAAAAAAGATGGAGTTATCAATGAAGAATTACCTAGTGTTGGATGTGATCTAAAGATCTTAAGCTACTATGGTACGATGAAGTATGACAAATTCACAAAATGACAGAATACTCAAACGAATTGTAAATACAGTGCGGTATCATGACGTCATAAAATAATTTTTAGAATTTTAAAGAAAAGATAAGTGCCAATTGAATTTGGCCAGACACATGTTTCGATTGATGTTCCAATTATTGGTATACGTTTAAGCTAACTGATTCAGCTAGACAAATGTTTATGAAGATTCAAGTATCTTTTTAAGAATTTATCCCAAACCAAATTAATTTGGTATGGACTCTGATGTTAAGACTGAGGTGAACAACCCTGAAAAATAGGGATATACTGGTTGGACGATATATTCTAATCCTTGAATGCATACAGCCGTTCTGAGAACTAAGGTACAATAGATTGATCACCTAATGTACCTGTATCAGTAATTTACCTTCTTCGTGATTGTAAAAATACCAAGTACAACATGGTTAGCAGATTTGGTTACGGTGAATACCGTTAAACCTGAGAGTTCACGGTTTATATGACCCCTCAGCCCGATATGAAAAGTTTTAACTCCTTAGAGAGAAGTCATGGAAGAATGTGATGTTCGCAAAGCTCCTCATAGAAGGAAGCAATATGTACTCATTAAATTGAACATGAAATCAAATAAAAGTTATATTAAAACCTAGTTTTGATGAATAAAAGGAGTAGACTGTAATTTTGGGGACGAAATTCTTAGAAGAAGGGGTGAATATGACAACCCAAAAATTATAAAATCTTGAATGATTAAAATAAAAGTTAAAGAATAAAACCTAGATGAAAATTTGAGGATTTATTTAAAAAATTTAAGTAGAACCTATATAGTTTACTATTTAAATGAGAATAAAGAAAATATGGGTTATAAAATTCCAAACCCTATAAATGAAGTTATATGTATTTGAAGGAATGTCAAGGATAAGGTATTACGATACCTATAAAATTGATGTGAACTAAAAGGTGTAAGAAATGTTATATTGATACATGGGAAATTTTATTAAGAAAAAAAAGGATTTCACATGAAGAGATGCTATGAGGTTAAACGAAGATGAGTATATATATAGAAATATATATATATATATATATATATATATATATATATATATATATACTTAGTAAGGTGATATATATTTTAGCAAGAAGAATGATGGATTAAGATAAGATAATGAGAATCAAGATAAAACTATGTTAGTAATTAGCATATCTTGAATGTTGGCCTTGATTGCCAAATAAGAAGATGAATAAGTATAAAGTTATTCGCTAATATGTTTAGTAATAAAAAATAGAGTAAGTTAAAACTCAAAATTTGAGTTAGAGATAGAATTTTGAGGCACGGACTGCTCGGTTGAGTCCAGAACGTCAAGTTTAGTCAGAAAAGACATTAAACACAAAATGGATAAGGGTTGACTTTTTGGTCAAAGTCAACAGTTGACTTTTATGGAAAAAAAAAAGTCAAAATTGGAGTTAGAAGTGGAATATGTTATGATTTATCTGAATTATGTATATGATTAAGTAAATATACATTATATAATATGGATACATTTATTTTGTATATAAAAAAAATAAGAATAAAGTTATGTAACCTAATATATATTAGGTATGTTAATTAAATAACCTAAGGGGTTATAATATGGGAGAGTGTTGGTATATAAAAATATATACTAACCCTAAGAGATTTATTTTATATATCTCAAATAATTAATTTCATAACCTAAGTATTTTAATAATCAAGAAAATTGATCTGAGGTATTAAACCCTAATAACATATTCAATTTACTTGAATATGGTAAGTTTAATTGGGTTATGTAAGTGAATTAATATTATTGATGGATAATAATATGGGCATATTAATAATGAGGAACATTAGTTCAAGAAATATTAAGATTTAATGGACTAAGGAGAATATATTATTTAAACAAGCCCAATTATTTAATTAAGCGTTGGACTTGTAGGTAAATTGATTTAAAGGTAATTAAATTAGCTTAATATATCATGTATAGAGCAAGTTTAATAATGACCCAATTTAATTATGTGACGCCCCCAAATTCGGACCGCCACATGGTCTCTCGAATTCGGTTTGTCACGTTCTAATATCTAACACCACAATAAATATTACGACTAAATGTTGCATCGCACAGCGGAATAATACACAACTATTACTGAATAGATTACATTTAATTAATATAATTTATTCAAGTCCCAAGGTCTCAAAACTTAAACAGTGATTACATAGCTTAAACACAACTTAAGCATACATAACCTTAACTAGTACATAATAGAATAAGTTCTTATTACAATCATAAAGTTCTATATAAATAAAGCTACTCAGTAGCCTTCCCCTTGCCCTTGTCTGTGCCCGAAGGTCTGCACTGCTCTGCCTTAACTGAAATATTTTAGGAAAAGCAAGAATGAGCAACAAGTTTGCTCAGCAAGTAATATAACAACAAGGGTGAGTAATATAGTTCTCGGATCTCAAAAGGGTATAACAGAATATGATAGTTCAAAGATAACAAGAATATCAACAGTTCTCAATAACAGTCGCTAAGGACAGAATAATATCAATATGATTCAATGCTAAATCAATATAAGATTTCAAGATAACTGAATACTGAGCAGTCACTAAGGACTATGAACTTCTACTAGAATGAACAGTAATATACTGATAATCCAACAAAACAAGTACAACAGGTGATCAGCCTAAAGTACCCTATGGTATGCATATCATTCAATCGTACTTAAAGTGTGCGCACGTCGGTCTCCCGACAAATAAATTTTCCCTTCGAAGAAGGTTGTCCATCTCGGTCAAACACAAGATCCCGCACAAATCAATTGGTTTGGGTCGCTTTTCAACAATATAAATCTAGCCGAATCAAATGGCATAGATCACAACAATTATAAGTTAAATTTCAAGATTTAAAGTTCGAAGAATATAAATCGACTTTCATCTTATCCATAAAGTATATGATTCAAAATATCTGAATTTCAATCTCAAAAGCTTACGTGTACGACAATAATAACACAAGATTAATGAACGCTCAATAAAGAGTAAGGTTAGAAACTTGCTTACAATATCCGTTGAATAAAGTAAGGCAAGGGTTTAGTATACTTGCAAATAATATAAGAACAGGTGTAAAGAAACTTCGCTTTAGCGTAGTTTACTCACGTAAAGCTAAACAACACTTTTGAACCCTATTTATATTATATAATATGTTTAGGATGTTCATTCGTTAAATATATTAGATAAACAAACTTGATATGTTATTCAAGTATACACATATGACAAGTCATACAATCCAATACGTATGCTACTACGTAGTTCGGAACCATCGTTAAACTTTATCATTTATAAACACCTTGTCAATTTAATATGGTTTCATAACTTAGCATGCTCATAGAAATTAGAATAACATTTTGGACATGTATCACAGTATGTAAAGTAACTACACAAGTATGTCTTAGGCTCAAGTCTTAATAAAATAATTTTGGGATGTCTGCAAAAGGGCGCGGCCGCGCTTGGTTTGCACTAAGGGGAGGCGCGGCCGCGCGGCTTTGGGTGCAGACCAAGGCATGGTTGGTCCTGCAGAATTCAAGTGTATCCCGACTCGCACATATACAAATACTTTATATAGAACACATATATCATGATCATGATAACTACACATGTTAGGAACCGACATCTAAGTTCAACTTGTTATTCATTCTTATCTAAGCAATGCTTTAAGTGTCCAAGTAATGACATCTCTTACATTCAATTGTTATACTCATGTCATGAGGTCACTAAGTATCATGCACACATATTCAAGTTACTTTAGTCATGCATTTCATGTTCTATGTTTCACTTTCTTGGACTTGTTCTTAATCATGCTCAACTATAATGCATAATATTAACTAGTCATTCGTGTTTAATCATGTCTATAGGCATGGCACACCTAATCATGAAGTCAAGTTCTAGAATACTTATAATGTAGTTATTAACAAAACTAGTTCAAGATTTCTTTTGAAAAACTTATGCTAAGCCATCAAGCATGCAAAGCTACTTGCTATTCCTCATACTTTCAAATTAGAACACATAAGTATGCTCACAAGTTTCAAACTCAAAGTGTAAGTAGTGCATTAGGTTCATAGATGAAACTCTAAGTTTCCATTAACATGTTATCAACCTTATCTAGGCATGCAAATTTACTTTACTTGTTATACATCATGCTTGCACACATACACATCAAGAGTACGTAATTACGTTCACAAGTTCTTAATCCAAAAGCGTCTATGGATTATCAAGTCCTTATTGAAAACCCTAAGCCTTTCCTTAGAAGGTCCTCAAAGCTATTCAAGCATGTAAAGAAGTCCACATGTATCATACTTTCATGCGTTCATGCTTTCTTACAAACGTAACTGATCATACTAGCATGTTCTTCAAGTTATAATTTAAAGTACACATGGTTTGTTGAATTCGCACATTGGAACTCAAGTTCTCGTTTGAAATCAAGCTACGGTGAGTGATTATAAGAAAGACAATATAAACTAGCATATCAGAGACTTGTATGGTCTTATCAAAGTTTACTAAGTACGCTCAACATATCAGAAGGCATGAAAATCACCAACTGACTCTGCAGAGGGGCGCGGTAGCGCGACATTCAACGCCACTCCGGTTCCAGCCCATAAATTGTTCTGCTTCTGCAGAACTTCAGCCAAACCTTACAATAAATTTAACTAGCATGCTTGCATACTACTACCTTACATTCTGACATATATATATATATATACTTAACAACTTATGCTAGTACATTATCACACATCAATTTCAACTATATCATGCTAATTCATGTGAATTGGAAATGCTACACTATAAGATATAATTAAGCATTATACCTTCTTAGCTTCAAATTGCATAAGGCTTGCTCAATTTTTAGAGTATACACTCACAACACCCTCTCTATATCAATTTAGCACAATTCTAGCAACATAGAAAATGAAGAGGGATGCTCAATTTATAGAAAACTCAAAACCCATGCCAAGCCTTTGTCCATGAAAACAAACCAAGAGATGAAGAAAGAAGATGTTGGACATTAGATAGTTGGTAAGTAGTTGGTAATATGCATCATGAATCCCACTCCCCCTAAAATGATGAGCTAGAATGATTTTGGGAGAAGAAGAGGGAGTAGACTCTTAGCCTTTTTGTTCTTCACGTGAATGAGAGAATGGAGGGAATTG
The DNA here is from genome assembly GCA_020205555.1 of Panax stipuleanatus. Lineage (NCBI taxonomy): Eukaryota > Viridiplantae > Streptophyta > Magnoliopsida > Apiales > Araliaceae > Panax > Panax stipuleanatus. Next base: position 20,645,809 of record CM035115.1, read on the forward strand.
GACACTTAATGTGGGACTAGCTAAACATATTTTCAGCAATAGCAAGTTGGGGATAAAAGACCATATACTATATACTTAGTACATATATGTATACCTTAGCTTATACTCACTTAGGGGCATAATGGACTTAAAATGTAACAACAACATTACAAGGTAACACATTAAGGTACATGTATACTCATTGATATATAATCCATGTACATTTTAATAATGTCAAATTATGAGTTAATTAAAATAGTGACATATTACATTATTACAAACCTCATTATTATTATTATTTCAATTATGTACTTATTGAAATAATTATTGTTATTTCTTATTCACATGCTTTAATATACCATATAGTATATATATTACATGGTCTTACTAAAGTGTCACACAACACTTTATATTGTTTGGTCTCATATGGTATAATGTACATACAACATGTATTCTTATAAGTCAACCCATGTGGCTCACTCTCTTTTATAATATAGTTTATATATATATTACATAGTTATGCCAAAATGTCACATTATACATTATATTATATAGTTGCAGTTACTATACAATATACGATTACATAACTTTACATTAAATAATTAATAGAATAAATATTAACCTCAAACATTAATTACCCATTAATATGCTATCACCCTTAATTAATAATATATTATTAATTAATCATCCACTTATTAATTCTTTCTTTAATGAATTAAATTACATACTTTTCATCACTGTGTCACACAAGGCATTCCTCAAGCTTATAATAAACTCCACATTCTCTTCTCAATTATCATCATTTCAATTTGAAGTAATTAAGTTAACTCATCTCATATCACATAAATATTTATATTCAAATAAATATTCAACTTTCATTAATATATTCATTTAATAATATATGGAAATTCTCGGGTATTACATCCTCCCTCCCTTATAAAAATTCTATCCTCGGAATTGCTACAAGGTTACATAAATAGATGGGGATAATCCCTCATCATCCTATCTTTTAATTCCCACGTAGCCTCCTCGACATCGTGGTTATGCCAAAGTACTTTTACAAATGAAATAATTTTATTTCTCAAGGTTTGCTCTTTCCTATCTAATATTTGGACAGGAATTTCTTCATACGCCAAGTTCTTCTCCACTTGAATGGGCTCAGAAGAAATCATGTGCTTGTAGTCGGCCTTGTACGGTCGCAACAAGAAAATGTGGAACACGTTGTGGATGTGCTCCAACTCGGGTGGTAATGCAACTTTATATGCCACTTCTCCCACTCGCTTCAGTATCTCGAACGGTCCTATGAATCTTGGACTCAACTTTCCTTTCTTGCCGAAACAGATCTTTCCCTTCCATGGAGATACCTTCAAGAATACGAAACTGTCGATTTTAAAGTCTCGGTCCCGCAGATGCAAATATGAGTACTTTTTCTGACGGTCTTGAGCTGCTACTAGTCTGGCTCTTATCATTGTCACCACATCTGCGGTTTGTTGAACTAACTCTGGTCCTAGTATTCGTCGCTCTTCGACTTCGTCCCAACATAACGGCGTTCTACATTTTCTCCCGTAAAGAGGTTTGTACGGTGGCATGCCGATACTCGCTTGGTAACTTTTATTATATGCGAATTCTACTAAAGGTAAGTGGTCGTCCCAATTTCCCTTGAAGTCCATCACGCAAGTTCTAAGCATGTCCTCCAGCGTTTATATTGTTCGTTCACTCTGTCCGTCTGTCTAAGGATGATAAGCGGTACTCAACCTCAACTGTGTTCTCATTCTCTCTTGCAAGCTTTTCCAAAAATTTGACGTGAAGCGCGGATCTCGATCAGAGACAATTGACACTGGCACTCTATGTCGTGAAACAATCTCCTTTACGTACAGACTCGCTAACTGATTCAAACTGTAGCGGATCTTGATTAGTAGAAAATGTGCGGTCTTCATTAGCCGATCCACGATAACCCAAATGACATCATATCCCTTTTGTGTGACTGGAAGTCAAACCACGAAGTCTATCATAATGTGCTCCCATTTCCACTTCGATATTTCCAACGGTTGTAGTAAACCACTCGGCCGCTGGTGTTCTGCTTTGACGCGTTGGCAAGTCAAACATCTACTAACGCACTCTACGACTTCCCGTTTTAAATTGGGCCACCAAAAATTTTGCCTTAAATCTCGGTACATCTTTGTGCCTCCTGGATGAACGAAATACGTCGTATTATGTGCCTCGTGCAAAATCTCTTCCCTTAACTCGGTTATTGCTGGTAACCACACTCTTCCTTCGAATCTCAAAATACCGTCTTTATCCATTCAGAATCTTTCTTCTTCATTTTCTGCGATCCTTTTTTCTAATTTTCTCGCACTCCTCATCTTTCTCTTGTGATTCCTTCGCTCTATCCAACAAAGTTGGACGAGCTTCGATTACGAACAACTTTTCTTCAGACCTTTCCGGTCCTCTTACCTCTATCTCTAATCTTTCCATTTCTCTTACCAATTTTTCCTGAGTCGTTAACTGAAACAATTTCTCCCTTCCTTTCCTGCTCAGAGCGTCAGCATCTACGTTTGCCTTACCCGGATGATAAAGAATATCACAGTCATAGTCTTTGATCAATTCTAACCACCTCCTCTGACGCATATTCAACTCCTTTTGTGTGAAGATATATTTTAGACTTTTGTGGTCAGTGTATATCTCACATTTCTCTCCGTATAAGTAATGCCTCCATATCTTTAACGTAAAAACTACTGCCGCTAACTCCAAGTCATGAGTAGGGTATCGTTTTTTGTAATCCTTCAATTGTCACGATGCATACGCAATAACCTTGCCGTGTTGCATTAGCACACACTAAGTCCCTTGTGCGATGCGTCACTATATACCACAAAATTTCCCGCATCATCTGGTAGTGACAACACAGGCGCTTCGCTCAATCTCTTCTTCAACTCTTGAAAACTCTCTTCGCATTTATCGGTCCATACAAATTTCACCATCTTCCTCGTCAGATTGGTCAACGGGGTTGCTATCTTAGAAAAATCCTGAATAAATCTTCGATAGTACCCAGCTAACCCTAAGAAACTTCTCACCTTCGTCGGTGTTCTCGGTTGTTCCCAATTACTTACTGCTTCGACCTTTACAGGGTCTACTGAGATTCCATTCTTATCCACCACATGACCTAAGAATTAAACCTTCTCCATCCAAAATTCACACTTAGAAAATTTCACATACATCTTCTCCTTCCTTAACGCCTCCAAAACAATCCTCAGATGTTCGACGTGTTCTTCTTCTGTTCTTGAGTAGATCAAGATGTCGCCGATAAAGACTACTATGAATTTGTCCAAGTAGGGCTTGAAAACACGGTTCATCAAGTCCACGAATGTTGTCGAAGCATTAGTCAATCCAAATGACATTACCAAAAACTCATATTGTGCATAACGGGTTCGAAATGCAGTCTTTGGTATGTCTTCATCCCGTACCTTCAATTGGTGATAACCTGTCCGTAAGTCTATCTTTGAAAAACACTTCGCTCCCTTCATTTGATCAAATAAGTCGTCTATCCTTGGTAGCGGATATCGGTTCTTGATCGTTACTCTGTTCAATTCTCGATAATCGATATAGAGCCTCATCGATTCGTCCTTTTTCTTAACGAATAACACTGGTGCTCCCTAAGGAGACACACTCGGTCGAATGTAACCCTTATCTAATAACTCTTACAGTTGTATCATTAACTCCTTCATTTCTACTGGCGCCATACGATATGGAGCTTTTAAAATCAGTGTCGTTCCCGATGCTAAGTCTATTACGAATTCGATTTCTCTGTCTGGCGGAAGACCAGGCAGATCGTCCAGAAATACGTCTTGAAATTCATTCACTACGGATATATCCTTAATTTCTACTCCCTTTTTTCGAGTTTCTATGATGTAAGCTAAATAACCTACACATCCTTTTCTAAACAATTTCTTGGCCTGCATTATCGTAACGCAACATGATTGCTTAAGTGATGAGCTACCATAAAACACTACCTTAGACTTACTCGGAGTCTGAAGGTTCACACATTTATTCTGACAGTCAATTATCGTAGCATGGTTATACAACCAATCCATTCCCAGTATTACGTCAAATTCTCCCAATCTAATAGGAATCAAGTCTACGCTCAGTTCATGTTCTATAATGTTTGCGCGATAATCTCGATAAACGTATTTTGCATGGATTACTTCCTTATTCGCAACTTCTATGTTCAAGGGATCTTCTAAACGTTCTCGGGGTGAACTAAGTTTACTAGCAAATTCTTCAGAAACAAAAGAACAGGTGGCACCCGAATTAAATAATACATAAGCATTTATATCATTGATTGGGATTATACCTGACACCACGTCCTTCGCAGCTACTGCGTCCTAGATGATCATGTTAAAGGTTCTGGCGGTTGGGCTGTTGGATTGTGCCGGTCTGCCGATCATCAGTTTGTTTCCCCCTTGTTGGCTCCCTCCGCTACTTCCCTTCTTTGGACAGTCCTTAATCCGGTGCTCAGTTGAGCTACATGCAAAGCATCCTTGTATCTTTTTCAGTTTCGGGCAGTTGGGTGAAATGTACCCTTCCTGTCCGCAATTGTAGCAAGTGTCGCGTCCCTTCCAGCAATCGCCCTGATGGTTCTTCCCACATTTCGGGCATCCTTCAGCCCTCTTCTTAAAACCTCAACGAAAATTCCCCGATTGATTGTTGTTATTTTTGTTGTTGTTGTTGTTATTGTTCTCCCACTTTCTTTTACCCAAGTTGCTTCCTCCACTACTGCTTCCTCCAGCACGGTTCTCTCCTCCAGTATTCTTTTCTTTCTTCTCCTTGTTGTACAGACTTAAGGCCTCACTGCCACCTTCCGCAATGATCGCCTTCTCCAGCAATATAGCAAAGGAATCAATTTGAAGCACTGATACCTTGTTGAACAACCAAGGCTTCAGCCCTTGTTCGAATCATCTCGCCTTCCTTTCCTCATCTCCTACCTGGTGCTCCGCAAATCGCGCTAGTTCGTTAAACTTAGCAGCGTACTGCGCCACCGTCATATCACCTTGCTTCAGTTCTAAAAACTTCACCTCCATCCTATTCTTCATGCTTTTTGGGAAGTAGTTCTCGAAGAATAGAGTCTTGAATCTATCCCAAGCTATTATCCCTTCTCCAGCTCTTTGTTGATTAGCCTCCCACCAGTAGTTGGCTTCGCCTCTCATCATATATATAGCAAATACAGTCTTTTGGTCTTCACCCACACGAGTGATAGTGAAGGCTTTCTCGATATCCTTAACCCATGTCTGCGCAATGATTGGGTCGGTAGTACCCTCGAACTCTGGGGGTCCTACACTCCTAAAGTCCTTAAAGTTTATGACTGGTACTCCTTGAGGATTGAGGCGAACGGGTTTGTTGTTCCTTCCCCTAAGGGCCTCTCCTAACAGATCTACTAGCTTCTGGATCGGGTCTACTTGTTCCCTCTCATTGTTCACTGACTCCTCAGGTGCAGTCAATCTACGTCTGGGCGGCATTATCTGCATCACAATTTTCATTTTATTATTACTCAGTTATATTACTTAAGTATTTCTTTTATTATTAAAGGCATAAAATTTTATAACACATTTATGAAATAAGCTTCATTTATATTCATATGCCAAATCGTTTCATTACATGATTATCCTAGCATATTTCTATAAATGTTATCACATATCCCCTAATATCACAAAAGACGGGGAACTTACTAACATACTACCATACTACCCCTCTATCAAAAGCTTACTCAGAGTTTACATCACTATCCCACACTTTACACAAAAAGGTTGGGATTACAATATAGTATATACATCACATAAAGTAAATACTACTACAAGACTGACTAAGGGTCTCATCTCATCATCCCACGCTCTACAGCGCTCTTGTACTCAATCTGTGCTATATATGCTACCAGCTCTCGACTCATAGTATGTAGGGTCTGTCCTTGCTCCGTTGGGTAGTGGTACTGTGACGCCCCCAAATCCACGTTCCTTCGAAACCTCGGATTCGGTGTAGTCACGATACTACTATCGTCAAACTATTATATCTTTTAATCACTAGTAAAAGAATACAACTTTGTTTATTACAATTTAGAATATAAATTCTATTCATATCCAAGATCTCGTCTTTACATCATATTCGATATTACTAAAATACGGAATAATTTGAACTTTTCAATATCCTTTGAATAAAAATCTTTTTATTGATTCCATAACTTTGATACCAATTACAAATCTTGAATCAACTATATAATATGATTCCTTCTTATCTGAGTTATCGTATAAACATTTACAACTCAACTCGATATCCTCTATGTATTAATTAATACATTCTTACAATACAACAAGTATTAAACAGTGTAGGCAACTATCGAGTACATCATCTAGAATCTAAACATGGTCCAGACAATAATCTAAGTAATATTCTTCAATGCGATATTATCTATCTTTATCAATCAAGAAGCACGAAATCTTTATCGTGAATCCTTAACCTGCAAAAGTGGTTATTTGCAAGAGTGAGCTCGACAGCTCAGCAATTCTAACAGTCCTCATGCATCACATAGCATATAACATCATACTCAGTTCATGCATTTATAAACCGTTTATATTTACTACGCATGTTACTTTTCACATAACAAGTATATCATCAAAGATCAACTTTCAATCTCATTTATATCTCAAATACAGTTCATATATAAGTTCACATTATCACAGCATAATATAATTCAGCTAACAGTTATTGAATTCATATATCAAATAGGAACTGAAAGACTTGCCTGATTCGTAGTTTAACAACTACGACTTAACTGCTTATAGATATCTGCACTTCGTGTGATCCTACACAGTTATATTAATCATAGAGATCACACTTATCAGTTATACAGTTCCATACATTCTCAATATAATAATTAGTGTTACATATATATTTTTTATCTTGGTTCTTAGAACCTTGTTTCACTTTCATATCATACGCTTAGTATCGTTAGGTACGTATAGTTATATCTTAACCATACTCAATATCAATATTAACCACTTAACTATTTAAGTGTTCGACACATATTGCAAACTCATAAATCTATAATCCATATTGCTCTTACGTTTCTCAAATCTTATCAAAACCATTACATTCAAACTTTCTAAGTTTCACCTTTCAAAATCCTTGTCATACTTAACTAGTCATGCAAGGCTACTATGTTCATCATGTATACATGTATATAAGGGCATTAACTCAAGTTTTAAAACCTAGCATGCTCATTATAAGTCAAAATCATATGGCATTCATGCCGGACTTTCATATACCTTAAGTAAATTAAGTTCATGCCTCAAGGGTAAACCACTAATGTCATATTACTACATAAAGAGGCTAAACAATATGTAGTAAGCATGCTCGTGCGTATACTACTCATGTACACTTTAATCACATAGTCTATGCTTTAGAAATTCATTTTCTATGAATAAGCGTGCATATGCAAAAATCCATGTATAAGCAAATGATGTTCATGTCAATATGTCTATAGGCATAATGGACTCCTAATCTTCATGCTTGCATGCTTAGAACGTAACTCGCACGGTGTTTGATGATATTAGTCTTCAAACTCTAAATTTTTATTGAAAAGTACACGAAGTCCACAAAGGTCATTTAGTATAACCAAAGTGTCTTGAAATCATAACTCACTTTCTCTTGAACACTTAGCTAAACCACATAAATGTATTCAAACGGTCAGAAATTACAAGACCTAAATCTTGGTCAAGTGCACTTCAAAAAGTCCTTAAGTTTCACCTTTGAAATCACTTGAATTTATCAATCACGTATGCTAGTGTGTTCAACACCTTGAACATACATTTTATGTCAATAAAAACCATACGGTCATGCTCACAAAACTCAGAATATACAATGGTACATATATGCTCATGACAAATTTACTTTAAAAATTCTAAGTTCATTTTGTAAACTTTAAATCCTTTCTTCAATTGAGTGTACTCACATAGTTATACTTGTTCACACTACGTTATTGCACTCATGTATGTATTTTAATTATGTTCCTATACTTGCCTAATAACATGCCATAAGCTAGTACATAACAGAACCTGCAACAGAAAACGAAATTCCAAAATCTGGAACCGGCGCAGCTACGCAGCTCCCCAGTTCAAAACTGGCGCAGCTGCGCAGGGCCTTGGCCAACTCAAGTCTGGTACCTGCGCAGGTGGCCGGCCCGGGGCAGTGACTGCTCTGCTTCGGCAGAACTTAGCCCAAACTCAAAATTTTCCACAGCAATTCGATTATGAGCAACTATATAATAATTCTAACATACAAGTAAGCTAACATAGCAACTAATAACACTTCCCAATTAACTTAATTAATCAATTATGATCAATTCAAGAATTGGAACTTGACAGTAACTTAAATGAAAAACAAGGATGGTAATATACCTCTGCAATTTGGCTTATACGAAATTGCTGTCAAGCACCAATCTCACAATGCTTCTATCTCACTAGAGCACTCTCACTTTCTATATGCTCTCAATTCACACTTCGCAAAATTTCCAGCAAATCAATTTAGAAGGAGATGGCTTATATTTATAGAGAAATCATTTACACAGGCAATATTCTTATCCCCCAATTAAACCAAAGGAAGAAACAAGAATTTGATGGTTCATGGGAATTAGGTAGATGGTTGGTAAATCCCATCATCATCTCCACTCTTGCACTCATTAGCTAGGATTGATGAAAATGAGAGAAGAGATAGAGTAGCTTGTTCCATAGAGTTCACGTGAGAGGGAAATGTGCCTCTCATTATGGGACAAGGCTTAATAAACTCAGCATTGTATTCCTTTGTGCAATATACATATGTATATTACATATACTCCTACATCAATGTATAATTGTACACTTAGGTTATATCCATTTGGACATTATAATTCACATTATGCTTACTTAATATTGACACATTAATATAAGTCACATGTACATATACACAAACACATATGTACACCCACCTAAGTATATTCATACTTTAGATATACACCAACACATATAATCATGTACCTATTACAACTCAATAACTTTACTATATAGTTTATATTCATATATAACATAGTCGCATTGCACTTTATACTTCGCATAACATATAGTTAACTATCATACGTTATACTTTAATATCGCATGGTTGCACATAGAAATTAATAAATTACTTATCTTATCAATTAATTAATAATAATATTAATTAATCCATTTCTCATTAATCAATGAAATTAAAATTTCCCTAACAATTAATTAACATTTATATAGTTAATTTTCACAATAAATATAAATCTTATTATATTTATAACAAATATACTTATTATCATGCTATCACTCGCAATAATAATAATTCAACATATTATTATAATAACAATTAATATAGATTAATTGTTTAATTATCAATTCTTTCATCCTTGAATTAATCAATTCATTACCGAATCTATTATCGTGCCTCACAAGGCATTTCTCACAAGCTTAATCTCAAGCTTATTATTATTCCCATCACTTACTACTTATAACATGTTCAATATAATTAGAGCTATTAAATCACAAGGTTCACATATAAATATTTTACAAATCGAATATTCAAATATTATATATAACCTTTACGGAAATATTATAACTCAAGCTATTAAAATATTAAATTACTTCAATTAATTATACTTATAATAAGTATAACCTTTACGCTTATAATAATTAATATATACTCTAATAATTATTCAAATAATAATATTCATGATCAAATTATAACTTAAGTTATTTAATATATTAAAATAACTTAGTTTCCTTTCATTAATAAACTCCCTTGAAAATACATTTAACATTATGTATTTAGCCATATCATAAAACATTATGTTTTCTCCAAGTAAAGATATTCATTATTAAAAAAAATACTTTATTTATTTACTCAAGATATTATAATATAATATAATATCGAAAAATTACATGTACAACACATGTACATATATTATATATAGAAAATAGATAGTGAGTTTATTTTCTATTATAATAAATTATTTCTATCAATTTATTTACATATAGCAAATATGTTTGAATATATTTACCATATTAACTCATCATACCTATTACCTCATACAAAAACATATAAGGTAATATTATTATTCAAAAATAACATTTTCTCCTTTATTAAAATAATTCAATATTAGAATTTATTTTAATATCCTTTATTAGAATTATATATATACTAATCATTCTCTTTCTTTTCTATAAATTGTCCTCAAAACAATTTCTTCAAATATTAAATCTTCATTTAAAATATAATGATTTCCATCTCCCTTTAATAACGTGTGTGTATATATATATATATATATATATATATATATATATATATATATATATATATATATATATATTAACGTTATTCGCACGTCAAACTTTCTCACATATTACCACTCTAAGTAATATATATAAAAAGTATCAACTATAACTACATATTCAACACACATATTAATTTACTCCTTTACTTAAGTAAATTAAACACTGTACTATATCATCGTAGTTAATTAAGGTTCAATACTCTCATTATATTATTCCATAATATAACTCACAACTTATATTAACTAATATTTATTCTTATTAGTTAATTCCCTTAACTAACTCATGCTTCACTATCCAAACCTATTCACGGATAGCTTAAGTGCTATTAATAACCTATATTATAAACATACTAGTTATTAATACACATACACAAGAATATGGTGATTATACATTAAGGATATTTAATGTCACCAACTTACTATGAAAAAATAATTCAATAAATTATTTAATATCGATAGGAATTTATCCACTTCCTTTATCTCAACTGAATCGTCTCTACGCTAAGTAACAAATATATATTAATAATATATTTATAAATCACAAAAACACATATTACATAGTCCATATTACCCTATGTAATATAATACCACATACCTTATATCACATAAAAATACTCTTATTCGAACCCATCTCACGGTTTAAGAATTTTATTTATTAAATCCTTATTTAATAATATCTAAAAATTCGGGTTCTTACAGGTACACACCATTAATCACCCTCTCGAAAACCGAACGGAACATATACCCCATCTTGTTCATCTTCCTCTTCTTGCATCTGACCTCATCCTCTAGGTCGTCAGCTCTCTCATTAGCCGCCTCCCACTTCTCCTCGAATTGTATCCTATCCATCACCTCCAACTCTAGTTGAGTACGGAGTGCCACTTTCTCAGTCTTCTCACTCATTTCCCTTTGTTCTACCTCTTCCAGCTTTCCTGCCAGATCCATATTTCTGGATACTGACTTGTGGAATAAGGTTCCCATCTGAATCCCTACCTCCTTGCGGTAAGCAATCTCTACCTCTAATTCCTGCATGGCCAGCTTCCTTTGATGGTCTTTGTCCCTCAGTTTTTGGAACTCCGACTCTCTCTCTTGGGCCTCAGCCTCCAGCTCCTGTACTCGACAGTCCTACTCTAGAATACGCTCCTCGTACTCTCCCAGCATATGCTCCTCCAGGTTAGGCTTGTAGGAGTCCTCCATGGGCTCCTCCTCGGTAGGCTCGTCCTCAATAGGCTTATCCCCCATAGGCTCCCCCTCGGGGTCGAACTCCACCTCAATCTCATCCTCGTCGTTAGACTCGGATGGTGCAACAGCCTGCACTGGCACAGCCTCTAAAGGTGCCTCGTATACTACATGTATATCTTGGGGCTCCTCCTCGGCCACTCTACTAGGTACTCCCATATCTGTCATCCTACAATCACAAATACAAGACAAATAAACAGCAACCCATTAGAATGTTAAGTAAAATATAAGTTCTTTGTATATAATGAAGTTACATTTCATAACACACTAAGTCTCTATAGGAAAACTCTATATGAGTTTTATCTCCTTCTAACTTTCTAAGTTCTCCTAGGTTATAATCCAAGGACACTCGCTCCTAAGGTTTATAACTACAGCTTTGATACCAACCTATGACGCCCCCAAATTCGGACCGCCATAGGGTCTCTCAAATTTGATTTGTCACGTTCTAATGTCTAACACCACAATAAATATTACGACTAAAAGTCGCATCGCACAGCGAAATAATACACAACTATTACTGAATAGATTACATATAATTAATATAATTTATTCACGTCCCAAGGTCTCAAAACTTAAACAGTGATTACATAGCGTAGACATAACTTAAGAATACATAACTTTAGCTAGTACATAATAGAATAAGTTCTTATTACAATCATAAAATTCTATATAAATAAAGCTACTCAGTAGCCTTCCCCTTACTCTTGTCGGTGCCCGAGGGTCCGCACTGCTCTGTCTTAACTGAAATATTTTAGGGAAAGCAAGAATGAGCAACAAGTTTGCTCAACAAGTAATATAACAACAAGGGTGAGTAATATAGTTCTCGGATCTCAAAAGGGTATAATAGAATATGATAGTTCAAAGATAACAAGAATATCAACAGTTCTCAATAACAGTCGCTAAGGATAAAATAATATCAATATGATTCAATGCTAAATTAATATAAGATTTCAAGTTAACTGAATACTGGGCAGTCACTAAGGACTATGAACTTCTACTAGAATTAACAGTAATATACTGATAATCCAACAAAATAAGTACAACAGGTGATCAGCCTAAAGTACCCTATGGTATGCATATCGTTCAATTGTACTTAAAGTGTGTGCATGTCGGTCTCCCGACAAATATATTTTCCCTTCGAAGAAGGTTGTCCATCTCAGTCAAACACAAGATCCCGCACCAATCAATTGGTTTGGATCGCTTTTCAATAATATAAATCTAGCCGAATCAAATGGCATAGATCACAACAATTATAAGTTAAATTTTAAGATTTAAAGTTCGAAGATTATAAATCGACTTTCATCTTATCCATAAAGTATATGATTCAAAATATCTGAATTTCAATCTCAAAAGCTTACTTGTACGATAATAATAGCACAAGATTAATGAACGCTCAATAAAGAGTAAGGTTAGAAACTTACTTATAATATCCGTTGAATAAAGTAAGGCAAGGGTTTAGGATACTTGCAAATAATACAAGAACGGGTTTAAGGAATTTTGCCTTTAGCGTAGTTTACTCACGTAAAGCTAATCAACACTTTCGAACCCTATTTATAGTATATAATATGTTTAGGATGTTCATTAGATAAACAAACTTGATATGTGATTCAAATATACACATATGACTAGTCATACAATCTAATATGTATGCTACTACGTAGTTCGGAACCATCGTTAGACTTTATCATTTATAAACACCTTGTCAATTTAATATGGTTTCATAACTTAGCATGCTCATAGACATTAGAATAACATTCTGGATATGTATCACAGTATGTAAAGTAACTACACAAGTATGTCTTAGGCTCAAGTCTTAATAAAATAATTTTGGGATGTCTGCATAAGGGCGCGGCCGCGCTTGGTTTGCACTAAGGGGAGGCGCGGCCGCGCGACTCCTGGTGCAGACCAAGGCATGGCTAGTCCTGTAGAATTCAAGTGTATCCTGACTCGTACATATACGGATACTTTATGCAGAACACATATATCATAATCATAATAACTACACATATTAGAAACCAACAACTAAGTTCAACTTGTTATTCATTCTTATCTAAGCAATGCTTTAAGTGTCCAAGTAATGACATCTCTTACATTCAATTGTTATACTCATGTTATGAGGTCACTAAGTATCATGCACACATGTTCAAGTTACTTTAGTCATGCATTTCATGTTTTATGTTTCACTTTCTTGGACTTGTTCTTAATCATGCTCAACTATAATGCATAAGATTAACTAGTCATTCATGTTTAATCATGTTAATAGGCATGGCACACCTAATCATGAAGTTACGTTCTAGAATACTTATAACGTAGTTATTAACAAAACTAGTTCAAGATTTCTTTTGAAAAACTTATGCTAAGCCATCAAGCATGCAAAGCTACTTGCTATTCCTTATACTTTCATATTAGAACACATAAGTATGCTCACAAGTTTCAAACTCAAAGTGTAATTAGTGTATTAGGTTCATAGATGAAACTCTAAATTTCCATTAGCATGTTATCAACCTTATCTAGGCATGCAAATTTACTTTACTTGTTATACATCATGCTTGCACACATACACATCAAGAGTACGTAATTACGTTCACAAGTTTTTAATCCAAAAGCGTCAATGGATTATCAAGTCCTTATTGAAAACCCTAAGCCTTTCCTTAGAAGGTCCTCAAAGCTATTCAAGCATGTAAATAAGTCCACATGTATCATACTTTCATGCGTTCATGCTTTCTTACAAACGTAAACTGATCATACTAGCATGTTCTTCAAATTATAATTTAAAGTACACATGGTTTGTTGAATTCGCACATTGGAACTCAAGTTCTCTTTTAAAATCAAGCTGCGGTGAGTGATTATAAGAAAGACAATATAAACTAGCATATCAGAGACTTGTACGGTCTTATCGAAGTTTACTAAGTACGCTCAACATATCAGAAGGCATGAAAATCACCAACTGACTCTACAGAGGGGCGCAGCCGCACACCATTTGTACTAGGGAGTGGCGCGACCGCGCCACTCAGGTTCCAGCCCAGAAATTGTTCTGCTTCTGCAGGACTTCAGCCAAACCTTACCATACATTTAACTAGCATGCTTGCATACTACTACCTTGCATTCATGACATATATATATACTTAACAACTTATGCTAGTACCTTATCATACATCAATTTCAACTATATCATGCTAATTCATGTGAATTGGAAATGCTACACTACAAGATATAATTAAGCATTATACCTTCTTAGCTTCAAATTGCATAAGGCTTGCTCAATTTTTAGAGTATACACTCACAACACCTCTCTATATCAACTTAGCACAATTCTAGCAACATAGAAAATGAAGATGGATGCTCAATTTATAGAAAACTCAAAACCCATGCCAAGCCTTTGTCCATGAAAACAAACCAAGAGATGAAGGAAGAAGATGTTGGACATTAGATAGTTGGTAAGTAGTTGGTAATATGCATCATGAATCCCACCCCCCACCCCCCCTAAAATGATGAGCTAGAATGATTTTGGGAGAAGAAGAGGGAGTATACTCTTAGCCTTTTTGTTCTTCACGTGAATGAGAGAATGGAGGGAATTGGACACTTAATGTGGGACTAGCTAAACATATTTTCAGCAATAGCAAGTTGGGGATAAAAGACCATATACTATATACTTAGTACATATATGTATACCTTAGCTTATACTCACTTATGGGCATACATGGACTTAAAATGTAACAACAACATTACAAGGTAGCACATTGAGGTACATGTATACTCATTGATATATAATCCATGTATATTTTAATAATGCCAAATTATGAGTTAATTAAAATATTGAATTATTACATTATTACAAACCTCATTATTATTATTATTTCAATTATGTACTTATTGAAATAATTATTGTTATTCCTTATTCACATGCTTTAATATACCATATAGTATATATATTACATGGTCTTACTAAACTGTTACACAACACTTTATATAGTTTGGTCTCATATGGTATAATGTACATACAACATGTATTCGTATAAGTCCACCCATGTGGCTCACTTTCTTTTATAATATAGTTTATATATATATATATATATATATATATATATATATATATTACATAGTTATGCCAAAATATCACATTATACATTATATTATATAGTTGCAGTTACTATACAATATACGATTACATAACTTTACACTAAACAATTAATAGAATAAATATTAACCTCAAACATTAATTACCCATTAATATGCTATCACCCTTAATTAATAATATATTATTAATTAATCATCTACTTATTAATTCTTTCTTTAATGAATTAAATTACATACTTTTCATCATTGTGCCACACAAGGCATTCCTCGAGCTTATAATAAACTCCACATTCTCTTCTCAATTATCATCATTTCAATTTGAAGTAATTAAGTTAACTCATCTCATATCACATAAATATTTATATTCAAATAAATATCCAACTTTCATTAATATATTCATTTAATAATATATAGAAATTCTCGGGTATTACAAATTATGAGTGGAAGCCCAAGCTCATTTTGTTAGTAATCAAATAAGAAAAAATGCAAGCCCAATAGAAATCAACTAATGGCCCAAGCTAAGCCCATTTAAGGAGGGTTATTTTATTCATTAGATATGCATTACATAAAACAAAATGGATGGAAGAAAAAAGGCCCATGTGGCCGAAATAATGAGGAGGAGAAAAGGAGGAGGAATGTGATGATTTCATTTTTGTTAAGTGGACAAGAATTGAGCTAGGTGTCCCATTATGAATGGAGCCACCATTTGACCTTATCTCTTGTAATCATGATGAGAGAGAGAAATGATAGATTGGGAGAAGATGTGAAGGGATAAGATATTATGTATCAAATCATTATTGCTTGTAAACATAATTGTTCATTTTATTATCACTTTATTTTCTAAGATATTAGAGAGAGAAATAAGAGATAAGGGAGAGAAACAAAAGTTGATTTCATTTTCTCTCACCTCTCCCCCATATGCT
Source organism: Panax stipuleanatus (assembly GCA_020205555.1). Taxonomy (NCBI): domain Eukaryota; kingdom Viridiplantae; phylum Streptophyta; class Magnoliopsida; order Apiales; family Araliaceae; genus Panax; species Panax stipuleanatus. The sequence goes on from CM035115.1 coordinate 20,662,396, forward strand.
CTGCTAACTAGAAGAAAAGAGAGAAGGGGCAGCCATTAAAGTAGGAGAAGTAGAGAAGAAGAAAGAAAAGGAAAAAGAAAAGGAAAATCAAGGTATAAAACTATTTTTTTTCCTAAGCTTTTCTCTCAATTGTTTTTATGATTTGATGAAAAGGGTTTTGATATGGAAGTGTAAAACCCTTTAGTTTATGTGTTTTCCATGAATTCATATTTGGATTTACCAATATTGGGTGTTGATTGGTTTGAAAACCAAAAAGAAAGAAATATTTTTCTTGTTCATAAAACTGTTTTGGATCAGTCTGCGTCGAGGTAGTTTCGTCCACATTTTTTGCCTTAAAAATTTGGGAAAAATTTAGAGTGATAATATTAGAAGATATGAAGATCCTGTAAAAATTTGAGAATTTTTGGCCATACGGTTTGAGAGTTATGGATTTTACGGCTAAGGACTATTTTTTTAAATCTACCCAAATAACTCTCTGTGTATAAGTCCAAAAATTACGAAATTTTTACTAGAAGTACATGTGTAAACAGAAGCTTACCCTGAAAATTTCAGAATTTTTGGTGCTAATCTCGATTTATGAAAAATCTGAGAATATTTGACTATTATGGACTATTTAAATAAGTAAATGTATTTTAAAAATTCCGGGAAAAATATATGTTCAATATGGGACTATATTCTGCCAAATCCCAGAAAAAGAAATATTTTTGGGACTGATTTAATATTTTTTATATAAATGATGTTATATGGATAAATGAGTTTAATTAAATATATGATGTCCAAAAATATGAAAAATAAAGTTTTCCAACTTGACATCCTTAAGCATGTGTTGTGCAGATTTATGATGAATGCTTGGGTCGGTTGTGAAGAGTTGATATGTGTATGGCATTTTAGAGTGCTTAAAGAAATTAATTAGGGAAAAGAAAACAATTAAAATAAATTATTTATTAATGTGATTAATGACTTAAATTATTTTTATATGACTAATAATATTGGATTGAAATATTATTAGTAATGTTTGACTTAAAAGTTATTAAAAGGTTAATAACCTTAGCTTGAAATATTATTAAATAATTATTAATATTAAACGGGAATTTAAAATAGAGAAATAAGTTATTTTAAATATAGTTGTTGAATTTGGTATTCAAGGAACTATATTATGTATGTGATATATTGGAAAGAAGAATTCAGGGTACTGAAGTTGGTTTTGGGTTTACTGAAATGGTTTCAGTCTACTGAAATGGTTTCAGTCTGCTGAAATGGTTTATGGTCTGCTGAAATGGTAGTTTCAGGATGCTGAAATGAAACTTGGTTTACTGAAATAGTAATTTCAGTTTACTTAAATGTTATCTAGTTTACTAAGATAACATAGAAATGAATAACTTATAAGTATAAGTTATGACATGATTAAAAGATTATCAAAGTATAATGATAATACTAGAACTAAAATGTAATGTCTAATACTTCACTATATGACTGAATGTTAGATAATTTAATATAAGATGATAAGAACTTACAAAGTGAGTGATTAAGTGTTAAGTCTAAAGTAGTACAGTCGTACCCTTTAATGGTTGATGCATAGTAGCTGGGCTAAACGATTCCTTCATATGAGGAAGGTATATACGAATTAGTAACCGATATAACTCGCTGTGAAAATAATGTAGACGAGACAGAAACTAATTTGTTGGTTGTTTGTGAGAAACCGCTCAGTATACTATATTGAATACTATTAAATGCTCGACGTATGCTAGGTTTAGACTTGTAAATGAATGTGGTGTTAAGGTTATCTAATATTTGACTATGTGGTTAAGTGTTAGACAGTATTATGGAATAAGGTATGTTATGCTAATTGAAAGATCAATCGTATAACTGATAGGTCTTTTCAATAAGGAGATTAAATTAGATTGCTTAGCGGTAATCAGCGGTGCAGGCAAGTTCCCTAACTCAAACTCGAGTTATATTTTAAAGCATGAAAGTGAATGATTATTGATGATTATTCACGTCTAAACTGATTATTGATTCGCACTTAGTGCATGTTGCATATGTTCATCAGGTATGAAAGGCTGATCACCTTAATTACCATAAGGTTCAGTTAATGTAGTTCATGGTCCTTGTTAACATTAAACGTTATTGATTCAGTCATTCAAGTATTGACATGTTGATTCATGCTCTTTCACAATTATTAAATTGTTGAAAACTTGAAAGCTTATTATTCTTTCAATCATGATATATCATTGTTATATTTAAACTTAATGGGCAAAGTAGTTGCTCACCCTTGCTATATCATGATAATAAATTTCAGATTAAGGCGAAGGCTTAAAGAAGGACAAAGACAAGAGCAAAGTACAATAATAGATTGTTATGCGAATAGCTATTTAGTTATCTTATGTAAACCTTTTGTAATTTTAAAGGTATGATTTCAGTTAAGGTTAATAAACTTGGGGAAATATTATAGAATTATGTGAAATAAACAATATATGTTTATTATTCCGCATTAGATGATAGAATATGTATGTTAATGATGTATCGTAACGTACCAGGTCCGAGGTTTTAGGGACCCGGATTTGGGGGCGTCACAGGTTGGTATCAGAGCTGTAGGTTATAAACCTTAGGTAGGATTACCTTAGGTTATAACTGCAGAGATGATGATGATGAATAAACTCAAATAGAGTTTAAGTGATAAGAGATGAATTCAGGGAATTCGTCATTAAAGATAAGGAGAAGATAAATAAGATTCAAAGAAGAATCTTGAAGAATTATAAGATAAAAATTTGGAGTTACCTTACTCCAATAGTAAAGATGAAAAGTGATAATAAATAGATAAAGTCTATAAGATGAAAAGTGTAAAATCATAATATAATATGATTAAGGGGAAAGAAGATCGTAAAACAAAATGATCATAAGATAGTAAAGAATTGTAATATAACACGATTATAAGATAAGATCACAACGTGATCTGATGAGGTCATAGGAGGACAGATGATCAATCTATTGATTGAAGACGTAATAGCATAATTGCTATACGAATATGGTACTATGAAATAGTACGAGTTAAACTCAAAAGAGTTGAAAAGGATGATGAGATACGGATTAAATAAAATTCGTATTGAGCAAAGAGGAGACTAAGATTATATGGGATTTCAATTGAGGACTCATGTTAACAGCTAAGTTGTATGATTCCTTGTATGGGCGGGGAATTTATGCTTGGTTTTAGAACCACTTAGCTTCCTATATCGATTAGTGGCTGAGGTTGACCAATTCTTTGTATGGATAGAGGATTGTGTTTGGTTCGACAACCACTTAGCTTCTTATATTGATAATCATTGAAATGTTGGTGTCGCGCTATTTGCTATATGTATGCTGAGAAGGTGATTCTTTTCTCATGTGTATGACGGATGAATATAAGAATAGGTGTGAGTTCTTGAAACTCATACTTATGGTAAGTTCGTGACTCATAATTGTATGGTATGTTTTTGAACCACTAAGCGTATGGACAGTTCCTGATTGGTTCTTGAACTACGTATTGCTAGGATATGTTCCTAAACTCATATTATTATGGAAAGTTCCTGAACTCATAACATGTGGTATGTTTGATGAACTATACTGGGGTATAGAAAAGTGATGGATGAAGAATTGAGAATTTTTAATAGATAGAATTATTAAGCAATTGATCATTAGAGCAATTGAAGTTGATGATGGAAGCATAGGTATTCCAAATCTTTTAGCTGTGCTAGACTTCAAATTTTTGACATCAAGCTAAATTCGCACTGATGTGCCTTTAAAAATATAAATAAATTTTGTTATCAGCAGCACATGGTTATAATTGTGTAAAAATAGGCTTCGTACCACTAACACATCGTTATCGATTGCGGTATGATAATATCAAAAATAATTTTCAATGGTTTTGAACTGTTTAAAGAAGAGTCTATGCTAATTGTTTCGTCTAGACAAAAATTATTTGAGATATCAAAATATATTTTATATATCATTAATGCATCATTTAACTTGGTGCAGAGATGATAAAAATGATAGAGTTAACAATGCAGAATTACCTATTGTTGGATGTATCTAAGGATCTTCAGCTACTATGGTACGATGTAGTATGACAAAGTCACAAAATGACGAAATTCTCAAACGAACTGTAAATACAGTGCAGTATCAGGATGTCAAAAAATAATTTTTAGAATTTTAAAGAAAAGATAAGTGCCAATTAAATTTGGCCAGACACATGTTTTGATTGATGTTTGAATTATTGGTGTACGCCTAAACTAATTGATTCAGCTAGACAAATGTTTATGAAGATTCAAATATCTCTTTCAAAATTTATCCCGAACCAAATTGATTTGGTACGGACTTTGATGTTAAGACTGAGGTGAACAACCCCAAAAAATGGGGATATACTGGTTGGATGATATATTCCAATCCTTGAATGCATACAGCCGTTCTGAGAAATAAGGTACAATAGATTAATCACCTAATATACCCGTAGCGGTAATTTACCTTCTTCGTGATTGTAAACATACCAAGTACAACATGGTTAACAGATTTGGTTACGGTAAATACCTTAAAACTTGAGAGTTCACGGTCTATATTACCCCTTAGCCCGATATGAAAAGTTTTAACTCCTTAGAGAGAAGTCATGGAAGAATGTGATGTTAGCGGAGCTCCTCAAAGAAGGAAGTAATATGTACTCATTAAATTGAGCATAAAATCAAATAAAGGTTATATTAAAACCTAGTTTTGATGAATAAAAGGAGTAGTGATTAGTAGACTATAATTTCGGGGACGAAATTCTTAGAAAAAGGGGTGAATGTGACAACCTAAAAATTATAAAATCTTGAATGATTACAATAAAGTTTAAAGAATAAAACCTAGATTAAAATTTGAGGATTTATTTAAAATTTTTAAGTAGAACCTATATGGTTTACTATTTGAATGAGAATAAAGTAAATATGGGTTACAAAATTCCATACCCTAGAAATGAAGTTATATTTATTTGAAGGAATGTCAAGGATAAGGTATTACGATACCTATAAAATTGATGTGAACTAAAAGGTGTAAGAAATGTTCTATTGATACATGGAAAATTTTATTAACGAAAAAAAAGGATTTCACATGAAGAGATGCTATGAGGTTAAACGAATATGAGTATATATATATATATATATATATATATATATATACTTAGTAAGGTGATATATATTTTAGCAAGAAGAATGATGCATTAAGATAAGGATATGAGAATCAAGATAAAACTATGTTAGTAATTAGCATAGCTTGAATGTTGGACTTGATTGCCAAATAAGAAGATGAATAAGTATAAAGTTATTAGCTAATATGTTTAGTAATAAAAAATGGAGTAAGTTAAAACTCAAAATTTGAGTTAGAGATAGAATTTTGAGGCACAGACTGCTCGGTTGCGTCCAGAACGTCAAGTATAGTCAGAAAAGACATTAAACACAAAATGGGTAAGGGGTCAACAGTTGACTTTTATGGAGAAAAGTTAAAATTGGAGTTAGAAGTGAATATGATTAAATAAATATACATTATATAATGTGGATACATTTATTTTGTATATAAAAAAATAAGAATAAAGTTATGTAACCTAATATATATATTAGGTTTATTAATTAAATAACCTAAGGGGTTATAACATGGGAGAGTGTTGGTATATAAAAATATATACTAACCCTAAGAGATTTATTTTATATATCTCAAATAATTAATTTCATAACCTAAGTATTTTAATAATCATGAAAATTAATTTGAGGTATTAAACCCTAATAACATATTCAATTTACTTGAATATGGTAAGTCTAATTGGGTTATGTAAGTGAATTAATATTATTGATGGATAATAATATGGACATATTAATAATGATGAGCATTTGTTCAAAAAATATTAAGATTTAATGGACTAAGGAGGATATATTATTTAAACAAGCCCAATTATTTAAGTAAGCGTTGGACTTGTAGATAAATTGATTTAAAGGTAATTAAATTATTAAATTAGCTTAATATATCATGTATAGAGCAAGTTTAATAATGACCCAATTTAATTATGAGTGAAAGCCCAAGCTCATTTTGTTAGTAAGCAAATAAGAAAAAATGCAAGCCCAATAGAAATCAACTAATGGCCCAAGCTAAGCCCATTTAAGGAGGGTTATTTTAGTCATTAGATATGCATTACATAAAATAAAATGGATGGAAGAAAAAAGGCCCATGTGCCGAAATAATGAGGAGGAGAAAAGGAGGAGGAATGTGATGATTTCATTTTTTTAAAGTGGACAAGAATTAAGCTAGGTGTCCCATTATGAATGGAGCCACCATTTGACCTTATCTCTTGTAATCATGATGAGAGAGAGAAGGGATAGATTGGGAGAAGATATGAAGGGATAAGATATTATGTATCTAATCATTATTGCTTGTAAACATAATTGTTCATTTTATTATCACTTTATTTTCTAAAATATTAGAGAGAGAAATAAGAGATAAGGGAGAGAAACAAAAGTTGATTTCATTTTCTCTCACCTATCCCCCACATGCTCGGCCAACTAGAAGAAAAGAGAGAAGCGGCAGCCATGGATGTGACGCCCCCAAATTCCAGGACCGCCACTGGGTCTCTCGAATTCGTTTCATCACGTGCTCATGGTAATACATCGCAATAATAATAACTAAATATCACACAATCACAGCGGACAATCTATTCTAGAATAATTTACAATGATTTATTATAATTATTCCCCCAAGTCTCGCAACCTACAGTACTTAATAGATTACATACTAATATCAATTAACAACTTATTACATAATCTAACTTAAGCTTAAACATAATCAAATCCAGTCTTACTTCATCATCTTAATACAACATTAAAATATATAAAAAAAACATAAAAGAGACAAGCTAGTTGGTAGCCTTGCCCTTGCCCTTATCAATGCCCGAAGGTTCGCCCTGCTCTACCTTAACTGAAATGTTTTAGGGAAGCAAGAATGAGCACAAATTGCCCAGCAAGTAATATACGACAAGGGTAAGTGATATAATTCTCAATTCTCGAAAAGGTATAGAAAAGTTTGATAGTTCAAGGATAGCAAGAGTATCAACAGTTCTCAATAACAGTCGCTAAGGACAGAATAATATCAATATGATTCAATAATAATTCAATTCAAGATTTCAAGATAACTGAATACTGAGCAGTCACTGAGGACTATGAACTTCCACAGGATTTGACAGTAATAAACTGAAAATTCAACAAAAACAGATACAGCAGGTGATCAGCCTAAAGTACCCTCGTTATGCATAACAATCAATCATACTCAAGTGCGCGCGTCGGTTCTCCGACAGTTATAGTTTGTTCTTCTCAGTCAAATACAAGATTCCGCACCAATCAATTGGTTTGGGTCGCTTTTCAATAATATAAGTCTAGCCGAATCAAATGGCATAGACACTTTCACAATATTCAAGAACAATACTAAGTTCAACATGTATAATAGCTTTAATGAATTAAGAGTTCAAGTATGCTAATTCAATTCAACGATTTAGTAAGAAACTAGTTCACAATATACAACGATAGAATACTTGCACCGTAAAAGAGTGTAAGTTAGGAAACTTGCCTTTAGCGTAGTTTATCCACGTAAAGTAATTCAACACTTTTGAATCCTATTTATAGTGTATTATAAGTATAGGATTTTCATTAGTCATTTATGCTCACATATGATATGTAATTTTAAACGCACCCATAAACGTTTAACTTAGTTGCATACTATACACATACTTCATCATATACTTTTGCGTACATATAGCACATTTCAGTTTACAAGACATTATGAAGTCATCACATAGTTTTTAATCGTTGCTTTATAGTCCCCAAATACCTTTTGGACTTATCCTTGGGAAGTTTATAATCAAACATTCAATTTTATCACTTAGCATGCCTCTTAACACATTTCTTAGCATACTGGTCATATATTACAAGTTAAAGTAATCGCATAAGCTAACTGTCAAAAATCAGATCAACAACTGGCTCAATTCTGATTCCAGACTGGCGCAGCTGCGCCATGGCTAAGCCTAGGGCCGGCGCAGCTGCGCAGCCCTCTGGCTAAGCCAAGGCTGATATGTGCCTTGTGGTTTCTGTTCGGTCATGCAAGCTAACATTCACACCAGGTATACTGACATGTTAAAAGTCCTTTCGTATTTTCCCAAGGCAATCTAGGTTCCACTTTCCATAACATGATTCTAGACTTACATTTTAAACAATTCAAGTCCTTACAACATCATAAAATCATGCAAGCTATCATGCTCATTAATTTTAAATATACGAGGTGATCATATAACTTGATTTAGGCATGCTCACAAGTAGTTATATCATACACGTATTCAAATCTAAATTTATCTTTACATATTAGGGTCTTAGTGTAGGATTTCTAAGAGCTTAAGGCCAAATGTGGCCATGCAATCACAACGTATACAATTAAACCATAGATACATGCGAGAAGGTCATACAAATTGTAATATACATGCTTGCTATTGTCCACATCATTTATTCATAACTAGCATTGTTTGTTACTTTAGAAACATGCGTAAACCCGTGCTTGGTTAACTTATTATTGAATTTTAACAAGCGAGTACACACGTATGGTATACTAGTGATGTTATATTCATTATTAAGCATGTTAAAAATATCAGAATATGGATTCTAATACAACATGTTAAGTCCATGTTCAAAGTCCATGTTTCGTTAGTAAGTTCTATTAACGAAGTCTAACATGTTCATGTTACCTTAAGATACATATATACACAAGTTATCACATCCTTCATGAATCTCTAAACCATAATAACATGCATCGAAAGTCAGAATATAAGTATAACATATTCAAGTCTCTCTTTATAACTTTAAGTTCCTCTTTAAACATATACGTCGTTTCGTTAAAAAGGTATACCATCTTGGTTTAAACATGCTTACGTTAGGCCTATGTACTCATACATATGTTCTAGTCATGTTCACGTGCTTGCCTTATCTATACAAGTAACTACCACATAGCAGTTTTAGGAACAAAATTAGATTCTGGTTCCAGAGGCCGGCGCAGCTGCGCTGCGCCTCAGTAGTAAACCGGCGCAGCTGCGCCGTGCTTCGGCCAGCACCAGTGAGCTCCCTGCTTCGGCAGTTCCCAGCCCAAACACAAATTTACTTCACGAACTTGATTGTGATCAGTCACATTGGCTTATTAACACATGTATAAGACTATATAACAACTAAACAATTGTTCTATACCCCAATTATAATCCAATTTGGCATAATCAAGAATTGAAATTTTTGACAGAAAATGAAAATGAAGAACATGAATCATGTAATTATACCTTTGCTACGAATTAAGCTTGCTGCTATCTCACAATGCTATTATACTGATATATGTATATGCTCTCAACTTATTAACTCAAACAAAATCTCAGCAAGGTGAAATGAGAAGGAAGGAAGCCATATTTATAGAGAAAACAAAATACAGACAATGCAATTGCCTACCATTTCAAACTAACGGAAATTTGAATTGCATACTAGATAAGAAGAAGTTGGTAGATAGTTGGTGGAATGCATCATGAGAGCCACTCCTCATATAATTATGAGCTAGGATTGCTTGGGAGAAGAATGAGGAAGTAGACTAGCCTTTGAGGTTTTCACGTGTATAAGAGGAAGGAGGAATGGACAAGCCATATATCTCAGCATTTTATTAGTACACAACACTTAAATTATTATACACATATAACATACTTCCTACTCTTATGTTATATTATATATACCTATTGTCCATACATAGGTTATAACTTAATGTCACAATATAAATTTGCATTAAGGAATACTTCAATATAGTGAAGGTAACTTGTACGCATATAATCCATGTACATTCTGTTAATACCGGATATAATTTAATCAGGTACTATCACATTATTAAATTCTACAATCAATAATTGATTACAATATATTCATGATATATTATACAGTATATACCCACATATTTATTGTCACATAAGCATTATCATGAATTCCTAACATATAGTTTTAACATCACATAATCACATTATGCTTCATGTAATATATGGTTTCTATGTGTAATATATTCGCATTGCATTATATAACATAGTTTATGTATATACATGCATGGTCACACTTGAGTGTCTCTCTATAATATAGTTGTATTCCATATACTTTATATATTCAAGTATTGCACTTTTGCACATATTAATTAATATAATCTTATTATATTAATCACTCACTTATTTATTTTATTATTCATAAGGTCAAATAAATAGACTATTTATCTCGTTGATTAACAATAATATTAATTAATTTATTCCTCATTGATTATTAATTATACCAAATTAATAATCATAGGATTAATTATTACATTAACAAATATAAATCTCAGCACAATTATAAACAAGTGGATTATTATTATTATATTTCTTGCAATAATAATCACATATTATTAATCAACCATAGTTAATATCCCACAACAATCAATTAATATTCTCTAATAATAATTAACAATTAATTAATTGTTCACTTAAAAATTCTTCGTCAATTAATATAATTATTAATATTTCCCATCACTGTGTCACACTAGGCTCTCAACTAGTTTATCGTAAACTCCACATTTTTCTCAATTGTCATAGATATTCAATTTAATATAATTGAATTAATCATTCTCATAACACAAAATCATTTATATTCAAATAAATTCTCATTTCCATTAATATAATTATTTAATAATATATAAAAATTCTCGGGTATTACAATGGAAGTAGGAGAAGTAGAGAAGAAGAAAGAAAAGGAAAATGAAAAAGAAAACCAAGGTATAAAACTATTTTTTTTCCTAAGCTTTTCTTTCAATTGTTTTTGTGATTTGATGAAAAGGGTTTTGATATGGAAGTGTAAACCCCTTTAGTTTATGTGTTTTTCATGAATTCATGTTTGGATTTACCCATATTGGGTGTTGATTGGTTTAGAAACCAAAAAGAAAGAGAAATATTTTTCTTGTTTATAAAACTGTTTTGGATCAGTCTACCTCGGGGGCAGTTTTGTCCTCATTTGATGCCTTAAAAATTTGGGAAAAATTTGGAGTGATAATATTAGAAGATATGAAGATCCTGTAAAAATTTGAGAATTTTTGGCCATACGGTTTGAGAGTTATGGATTTTACGGCTAAGGACTATTTTTATAAATCTACCCGAATAACTCTCTGTGTATAAGTCTAAAAATTACAAAATTTTTACTGGAAGTATATGTGTAAACAGGAGCTTACCCTAAAAATTTCAGAATTTTTGGAGCTAATCTCGATTTATGAAAAATCTGAGAATATTTAGCTATTATGGACTATTTAAATATAGTAAATGTATTTTAAAAATCTCGAGAAAAATATATGTTTAATGTTGGACTATATTCTGCCAAATCCCAGAAAAGAAATATTTTTGGGACTGATTTGGTATTTTTTATATAAATGATGTTATATGGATAAATGAGTTTAATTAAATATATGATGTCCAAAAATATGAAAAATAAAGTTTTTCGACTTGAGATCCTTAAGCATGTGTTATGCAGATTTATAATGAAGGTTTGGATCGGTTGTGAAGAGTTGATATGTGTATAGCATTTTAGAGTGCTTAAAGAAATTAATTAAGGGAAAGAAAACAATTGAAATAAATTGTTTATTAATGCGAATAATGACTAAAATTATTTTTATATGACTAATAATATTGGATTAAAATATTATTAGTATTGTTTGACTTATAAGTTATTAAAAGGTTAATAACCTTAGCTTGAAATATTATTAAATAATTAATAATATTAAACGGGAATTTAAAATAGAGAAATAAGTTATTTTAAATATAGTTGTTGAATTTGCTATTCAAGGAACTATATTATGTATATGATATGTTGGAAAGAAGAATTCAGGGTACTGAAGTTGGTTTTGGGTTTATTGAAATGGTTTCAGTCTGCTGAAATGGTTTATGGTCTGCTGACATGGTAGTTTCAGGATGCTGAAATAAAACTTAGTTTACTGAAATAGTAATTTCAGTTTACTTAAATGTTATCTAGTTTACTAAGATAACATAGAAAGGAATAACTTATAAGTATAAGTTATGACATGATTAAAAGATTATCAAAGTATAATGATAATACTAGAACTATAATGTAATGTCTAATACTTCACTATATGACTGAATGTTAGACATTTTATTGTAAGATGATAAGAACTTACAAAGTGAGTGATTAAGTGTTAAGTCTAAAGTAGTACAGTCGTACCCTTTAATGGTTGATGTATAGTAGCTGGGCTAAACGATTTCTTCATATGGGGAAGGTATATATGAATTAGTAACTGATCTAACTTACTATGAAAATAGTGTAGACAAGATGGAAACTAATTTGTTGGTTGTTTGTGGCCAACCATTCAGTATACTATATTGAATACGATTAAAGGCTCGACGTATGCTAGGTTTAGACTTGTAAATGAATGTGGTGTTAAGATTATCTAATATTTGACTATGTGGTTAAGTGTTAGATAGTATTATGGAATAAGGTATGTTATGTTAATTGAAAGATCAATCTTATAACTGATAGATCTTTTCAATAAGGAGATTAAATTATATGGCTTAGCGGTAATCAGCGGTGCAGGCAAGTTCCCTAACTCAAACTCGAGTTATATTTCAAAGCATGTTAGTGAATGATTATTGATGATTATTCACGTCTAAACTGATTATTGATTCGCACTTAGTGCATGTTGTATATGTTCATCAGGTATGAAAGGCTGATCACCTTCATTACCATAAGGTTCAGTTAATGTTGTTCATGGTCCTTGTTGACATTAAACAATATTGATTCAGTCATTCAATTATTGACATGTTGATTCATGCTCTTTCATAATTATTAAATTGTTGAAAACTTGAAAGCTTATTATTCTTTCAATCATAATATATCCTTGTTATATTTAAACTTGATGGGCAAAGTAGTTGCTCACCCTTGCTATATCATGATAATAAATTTCAGATTAAGGCGAAGGCTTGAAGAAGGACAAGACAAGAGCAAAGTACAATAATAGATTGTTATGCGAATAACTATTTAGTTATCTTATGTAAACCTTTTATAAATTTAAAGGAATGATTTCAGTTAAGGTTAATAAACTTGGGAAAATGTTATAGAATTATGTGAATAAACAATATATGTTTATTATTCCGCATTAGATGATAGAATATGTATGTTAATGATGTATCATAACGTACCAGGTCAGAGGTTCTAGGGACCCGGATTTGGGGGCGTCAAATTGGAAGTGGCGCAACTGCGCCACCTCAAGTTCAGACGTAGAGAAGTTCTGCTACAGCAGAACCAGAATCAAATTTCTAAATACTTTGAACATGCTTTTTAATTGCTAACTTATTATACCAGTTAACCAACATCAATTACTACGTTCTGGAATGATTTAGAGATTAAACTCCAAGTTCAAACTCTATTTTCTTTAATAATTAATAAACTATAAAATCTCATATGTATATATATATATCTAATTTCTTTCCACCAAACCACATAATTCAAGATATATAACACATATATATTCTTATTCAAACCCGACATATCTTATAATATGAATTCTATTTACTAAATTATTATTTTAATAATTTCTAAAAATTCGGGTTATCACATCCTCTCCCCCTTATAAGGATTCCGTTCTTGGAATCATCAAAACCTTTCCTACTCGGTAATATTCCGAATATTACATATTCTATTAAATAACTTCATATTTTCCCTTTCAGAATTTTATTCCTTTCTTAGAATTAACATAGCTTGCTCAATTCAAACATTATTACATGTCATATTCTACCACTTTCTTCTTTCTAAGGAATATCTTCCTTACCTCATTCATCCTTCAAAAGAATAAGAATCTTCCATAATCATTCAATAATTTGGAAGTAGTATGAATAACTCAGATTCCAAATTATGTTGAGGGGTCACAAGACTGTGAACTTTTCTCTAGGTTTACTAGTGCTTCAATAAAATCTTTCACACTACAAACCCTTTACACATAATTTTTATTAATCACAAAGACTATAAACACCCTGTATAGGTACTCTAGGTGATCAACCTATTGTATCCCTACGTTGTGCATAAACGTAGCATATCGTAACGACTATATGCGCTACATTCAGAATAATTGTCTCCGAAAATATGTCCCCTTTATAGGGTTGTTCACCTCAGCCTTTTAACATCTGAATCTGTGCCAGAGCAATCTGATTTGGCATAAATACTCAAGAATGCTTGAATTTTAAAAATACTTTTCAACAGTCGTCTTTCCGAATTGAATAGCTTAGACTTTCATCAACAATTTGGACATTAATCAAAATAATTTAGTCAACTTAATTGACCTTTTCATAGTTTTAAAAGAAAACCAAAAATCCTTTTATGACGTCATGATACCGTACTAACTTAGTTATACGTTGAACATTCTGTCATTTTGTGACTTTGCCATACTACATCATAATATTTCTATACACTTTTATTTCAAATAAAAATCTTTTTCTTTTCTCTTTCCTCTTACTTCCTTATTTACTAACAAAAGAAAGAAAGAGAGAAAGAAGGAGAGAAAGAGGAGTTTGACAGCCTTAAGGGAGGGGAAAAGAGATTATTCTCCATTCCACCCTAAAGGTTTGAGCTACCTTAGAAGAAGAAGAAAGGATGCACTTGATCAAAGGTATAAAATCCTAAAACTATGAGTTTTGTTTTCTTTATTTTGATGGATTTTGGTGGAATAAAGGGTTTGTGTTTTTGAACTCCTAAACCTTGGATCTATGTATTAATAAGTGTGTTATGTTTAGATCTATCAATTTTGATGATCAAAAGTTAGATCAAAAGCAAAAAAAAGAAACTATGTTTTAAAAGTTAGAAATTTGTAATTTTCTTAGTTTAAATTATGTTTTGTTTGTGTTTGGTGAAGTTTTAATGAAATATATCATGGATCGTGGTAGATCCTTGATCTTAAGGTGTATTAGTATGTATTATAATGGTTTATGATATTTAATATTGGGTTAATCAAGAGATTTAGGAAGATTTCTTAGAAAACACAAAAGTTTTAAAATCAGATTTTTGAAAAAACGGAACATGATATTAAAACGACCATATCTCTCATTATGTTTCAAATTTTTGAGTGTGGTTAATTTCTGGAGTTAGATCTAGAAGTTTTCTAACAGATCCTAGAAGAATCACTGAAAAATTCTATGTAAAGTTCCGTGTGGACTGTTTTGAACAAAGGACGCCAAATCTGAAAAACCCAAAAAGGAGGCTGAACGTATTTTTGAAGGGCAGTTTCGACCACTTAAATTGTGTAATAAAATCAAGCCTTTTGGGACATGCAAATGTATGGGATAAAGTAGCTTGTGTCCAAAAATGAGCTCATTCTGACTTAAATTGAGCAAGTTATGACCATTTTAATATTTGTGTTTTTTTAACAAAAATCACTATAACTGGAGTTGTATAACTCCGATGGCTATGAAATTTAAATTGGAGGCTCACGATAGCATGTGTAAGATCCTGCCAAGAGTTGAGAATTTCTGGAGTTAAGCGTGATGTAGCAAATTTCATA
The DNA here is from genome assembly GCA_020205555.1 of Panax stipuleanatus. Taxonomy (NCBI): domain Eukaryota; kingdom Viridiplantae; phylum Streptophyta; class Magnoliopsida; order Apiales; family Araliaceae; genus Panax; species Panax stipuleanatus. The sequence continues at coordinate 20,678,014 of CM035115.1, forward strand.
AGAAAATAACTAGAAATGAATTTTTGAAAAATACTAAAGGAAATTGAAAAATTCCTGAAAAAATATTTTTGTGTATGGAATACATGTTTTATGTTTGGACAAAAGATAAAAAAATAATAAGATGATTATGTTAAAAAAAAAGGGAATCCAGGTTGCTGGATTGCAATCTGGTTTGCTGGATTGGCCACCAGGATGCTGGATTGGTATGTTTGGATAATCTAGGTTGATGGATTAGAGGTAAGTTGAGTCCAGGCTTGCTGGATTGGATGTCAGTTTGAATCCAGGCTTGATAGATTGGAGGTCCGTTGTATCCAGTCTGCTGGATTGGGAATTAGTTACTAAATTGAAATTCAATCTGAATCCAAGTTGCTGGATTAGGAATTCGGCTTACTTATTTATAAAGGACTTATAAAATGAAAGATTAAGTGTTAATTCACAAGTTGTATGTTATAGTAGTGTTAAGTCTAACGTAGTACAATCATACCTTTTAATGGTTAATGTATAGTAGCTGGGCTAAACGACTCCTTCATATGGGGAAGGTATCTACGAATTAGTAACCGATCTAACTCATTGTGAAAATAGTGTAGACGAGACGAAAACTAATTTGTTAGTTGTTTGTGGAAAACTACTCAGTATACTATATTGAATATTATTAAAGACTCGATGTGTGCTAGGTTTAGACTTGTGTATATGAATAGTGTTAAGGTTATCTAATATTGACTATGTGCTTAAATGTTAGAAAGTTTACTTATAAGGTATGTTATGCTAATTGAAAGATTAGTCTTATAACTAATAGGTCTTTTCCAATAAAGCAATTAAACTAGATTGCATAACAGTAATTAACGGTACAGGCAAGTTTTCTCTAACTAAACCTTGAGTTATATTTCAAAGCATGTTCGTGAATAATTATTGTTAATTATTCACATCTATACTGATTATTGATTTGCACTTAGTGCATGTTGTATATGTTCATAAGGTATGAAAGGCTGATCACCTTCATTACCCTAAGGTTCAGATAAATTTATTCATGTTCATTGTTGGCCATTCATCATTATTGACTCAGTCATTCAGTTATGAAAATTGATTTATATTCTTCCACAATTATTATATTGTTGAAAGTATGTCAACTTATTATTCTTTTCAATCATGATATATCTTCATTTGAACTTAAACTTGCTAGGCAAACTTGTTGCTCACCCTTGCTATATCATGATAAACATTTTAGATTAAGACGAAACTTCGGACACAGGCAAAGGCAAAGGCAAAGACAAGTTCCAGGATGGAATTATTATACGGTTAAAATGGTAATAGTATTGGATACATATGACATTGTATGTTGTGTAGGATATTGAATGCAAGTATTAAGATAAGGTTCATACCTTGGGAATTACGTGTAAAGTTTATTGTATAAACAATATATGTTTATATCTTCCGCAATAATTATAAAAATGATGTATCGTAACGCACCAGGTCCGAGGTTCTGGGGACCCGAATTTGGGGTCGTCACACAAGATATGAGATTTTTAAGGAGCTATTTTGATCTCGGATGACCGAGGGCACTACTGTTGAGACTTATGTCCTAAAGATAAATAATTTGATTAAACATCTTGGACAGCTAAGTTTCGTCATGGATGGGGGGTTAAGTCAAGATTTGATCTTGCAATCACTCCCGGATGTGACAACCCGAGAATTTATAATATTAATAAAATCTTAAATGATTAAATAAAGGTTAAGTAATAAAACCTAGAGTGGAAATAGAGGAATAATTTAAAATTTGTAAAGAATAACCAATATGGTTTGATATAAATTCTTAAAATATGTATATGTATAGGTACATATATGTATATTTAGTGATGTGCTATAAAAATTTTAGCAAGAGAAATAATAAGAATAAATATAGTATAAGATTTGTGGGACATTTCTCAAAGTATTAAATTATTTGGTATATGTATGTATATCATTTGATTGCTTATATTTGTTTATTATATAATAAGCAAATAAAAGAAACTAATGTAACCTAATATATATATATATATATATATATATATATATATATATATATATATATTAGGTATGGAAATTTAAATAACCTAAGGGTTATAATATGTAAGGATGTTAGTATTTAAAATATTAACTAACACTATGAGATTAAGTTTATTATCTCAATTTATTAATTTTATTAAAGCAAGTCTAATTGGGTTATGTAAGTTATGTAATATTATTGATATATGAGAATGTGTATATATTAATAAAAATGAATAATAGTCCAAGAGATAATTTATTCAATGGACTAATGTGGGTAAGTGAGTTAAAGCAAGCTCAATATTTTATTTAAGTATGGGACTTGTAGCCAACTCAATTAAGAGTAACTAAATTGATAAACTAGCCCAATACTAGAGTTAATTATCTAGTATACTAGTAGCCCAAGACTAATTATTTATGGGAGCCCAAGTTTATTTTAATTAGTAGCCCAAAGGAATTAAAGGAATGGCCCAAATGTTTTAATTAGGGAGCATGTGAATTTAATATATTGGTTAGATATGGTAAGATATTGGATAGATTTGGTAATATATTGGTTAGATATGGTAAGATATTGGATAGATATGGTAAAATATTTGATAGATATGAAAATATATTGGATAGATATGGTAAGATCTTGGATGGATTTTGTAAAGATATGGAAAGATTTGGTGAGATATGTTAGATTTGCTAAAGATATGAGAGAGAAAGAGAGATAAGTTATGGTGGAGATTGGAAAGGCCATTTGGCCGAATTTTGTAGGGGAGAAAATGGGCCAAGTGGTCCGGCCCAAAGAGAGAAGAATAGGAGAGGATGAATGTAATCATTACATTTATTAAATCTTATCCACTCCTTTCCACGTGTCAAGCTTTTATCTTTCCAACACATTTAACAAAGCTTGCAAGCAACAATTTCATAATGAGATAGAGAAGGAGCAAGGATGTGGGGGATGAATATAGATATATCTAATATATCTAAATATATTTTACTAACACAAGAATCTATTCCCTTTCCCTTTCATCTCATTCTTAAGCTAACAAACAAAAATAAAGAAATAGAAAGAGGGAGAGGGAAGAGGGATTTAGGCAGCCATAGAGGGAGAGAAAGGAGAGTTTTGTTCAAAATTTCAAAGCTCCATAGCCATCTTAGAAAGGAAAAGAAGGATAGCACATGAAAGGTATAACATTTAACTATGTTTAAACTAGTATAACTTGTTTTTAGGGGATGAAGATCTAAGATTTCAAAACACTAGATCTACATGGGTATAAGTGTGTTATGTGTAGATCTAACCATTTGGTGTATCAAAAGTTAGATCAAAAGCAAGAAAAAGGAACTATGTTTTAAAAAGTTAGAAAACTATGATTTTCTTAGTATAAATTATGTTTTGCTTTGATTTGATGAAGGTTTGATGCAATAGATCATGGATCATGGTAGATCCATGAGTCTTTGAGGTATTAGTATCTGTTATGATGGTTTATGATGGCTAATGTTGGTTAATCAAGAGATCTAGGAAGATTTCTAAGAAAACACAAAAGTTTTAAAATCAGATTTTTAAGAAAATGCAACATAAAATTCAAACGACCATATCTCCTAGTGTATTTTGAATTTTTGAGTGTGGTTAATTTCTAGAGTCAGATCTAGAAGTCTTATAACAGATCCAAGTGGAATCACTAGAAAATTCCATGTACATTTCCGTGTGGACTATTTTTAGCAAAGAACGCCAAAACTAAAAATGATAAAAAGTAGGTTGTTCGGAAATTTAAGGGACTTTTTCGTCTACTTAACTTGTGAAATAAAATCAGGCCTTTTGGGACATGAAAATATATGGAATGAAGTAGCTTGTGTCCAAAAATGAGCTCATTCCGATTTAAATTGAGCAAGTTATGACTATTTCAATATTTATATTTTTTTGACAAAAATCGCTATAACCAGAGTTGTGTAACTCCGATGATCACGAAATTTAAACTGGAGGCACACGATAACATGTACAAGATCCCGCCAAGAGTTGAAAATTTTTGGAGTTAAGCGTGAGGTAGCTGCTTTCTTAAAGAATTAACTAGAAATGGAGTTTTGAAAAATACTAAAGGAAATTGAAAAATTATTTTTGTGTATGAAATACATGTATTTATGTGTGGACAAAAGATAAAAAAATAATAAGATGATTCGGTTAAAAAAATTGAATCCAGGTTACTGGATTGAAAATTATTGAATCCAGGTTGCTGGATTTGAGGTTAATTGAATCCAGGCTTGCTGGATTGGAGGTCAGTTGAATCCAGTCTGCTGGATTGGGAATTAGTTACTAAATTAAAGTTCAATCTGAATCCAGGTTTCTGGATTAGGTATTCGGCTTACTAGAATATAATAAAGGACTTATAAAATAAAAGATTAAGTGTTAATTCACAAGTTATATGATACAGTAGTGTTAAGTCTAAAGTAGTACAGTCATACTCTTTAATGGTTGATGTATAGTAGCTGGGCTAAATGACTCCTTCATATGGGGAAAGGATCTACGAAATAGTAACCAATCTAACTCACTGTGAAAATAGTGTAGACTAGACGAAAACTAATTTGTTAGTTGTTTGTGAGAAACCACTAAGTATACTATATTAAATATTATTAAAGACTTGATGTGTGCTAGGTTTAGACTTGTGTATATGTATAGTGTTAAGGATATCTAATATTTGACTATGTGTTTAAATGTTAGATAGTTTACTTATAAAGTATGTTATGCTAATTGAAAGATTAATCTTATAACTGATAGGTCTTTTCAATAAAGCCATTAACTTAAATTGCGTAGCAGTAATCGACGGTACAAGCAAGTTCCTATACTCTTTTATTGAGCAAGTTTTCTCTAACTCAATTTTGAGTTATATTTCAAAGCATGTTCGTGAATAATTATTGTTAATTATTCACATCTATACTGATTATTGATTCGCACTTAGTGCATGTTGCATATGTTCATCAGGTATGAAAGGCTGATCACCTTCATTACCCTAAGGTTCAGTTAAATTTGTTCATGTTCATTGTTGGCCATTCATCATTATTGTCTCGGTCATTCAGTTATGTAAATTGATTCATGTTCTTTCACCAATATTATATTGTTGAAAGTTTGTCAGCTTATTATTCTTTTCAATCATGATATATCTTTATTTGAACTTAAACTTGCTGGGTAAACTTGTTGCTCACCCTTGCTATATCAGAATAAACACTTTAGATTAAGACGAAACTTCGGACATAGGCAAAGGCAAAGACAAGTTCCAGGATTTGAATTATTATACGGTTAAAATGGTAATAGTATTGGATACAAATGACATTGTATGTCGTGTAGGATATTGAATGCAGGTATTAAGTTAAGGTTACAGACCTTGGTAATTAGGTTGTAAAAGTTATTGTATAAATAATTTATATTTATATTATAACGAATGAGATTTTATATTTAATTTTAAATATTTATTGAGTTAAATAAATATTTTATGTGATTTATTTATTGAGTTAAATAAAAAAATTGTGTGATTTATGGAGTGATTTAATTAAGTGTTATATATTAATTAAATGAATGTGTAATATTTATTTAATTAATGTATATTAATTTTATATTATAGTTCTAATTTAATTGAGATAATTAAATTAGATGAGATATGTGATGAAGTGTTACATGGATTATAATTAGCGAGTAATTATATTATGTGGCAATTTTATGTGATTAATTGATGTTAGATTTTAATTGATTAAATTAGATGATTAATATTTAATTGATTAAAATATGACATTAGAGTATGTGTTAAAATAATTTGTTAAAATAAAGAAAAGAATTTTTAAATTTATTTTGCCAAATAAGGCCCTTGTATTTGTTTTAAACCTATTTTTACCAAACATGGCATTAGTGACTAAAATCTATTTTAAATAAAAGGTTTGCCAAACATGACCTTATGGCTTTTAAAATTCAAAACAAATTATAACTGCTAATTATTTAATTTAGACATTATATATTTGTCAGTTACGTTGCATGTTATTATGTCTATTATATACGTATATTATCATGTAACAGTTATATTTTTCTAAACTACGTAAGTTTTTCCTAAGTCTAAACTAAGAAAAGAAAAGAAGAGAAGACAGAGAGGAAAAGAGAGGAAACACTGTGAATTTTTTAACAAAGAAGGTGGAGAAGAGTTGGAATTCTGAGAATCAAAATAGGATTATTAGAGCTATTCTTACCCTCTATCAAAGCTTAATCAAGAATTAAGGTAACAAGTCACCTCTTGTTTTTAGTTCTTGTATTCTTGAGTTTTTGGTAAATAATTGGGATTGTAATTGATAAATTTGTTATTATATGTTATATGAATTGAGGGATGTTGTAATCCATTACATGTATGCTATTAATGATTGTTTTCAAAATCAAAGTACTGTAAAAACAAGTTTTATGTGTGAAAATAGTGTTCATATGTAGTTCATGTATTTGGTTGAGTTTTAGAGTAAAAGTTATGATTTAATTATTTTTAATATGCCTATTGGAATTCTTAGGATGTTATATCCTCAATCATAAAAAGAATACATGTGTTATAAGTTGAAATTGATTGAGAATTGGATTTACAGTGACTTATTTTGTTAAAGTATGAGTTTATATAAAAATATCAAAAATTGAGTTTTTAAAATACTGATTCTTGTTACTTAGGTAATTTTTGTGTTTAAGTACATGTTGTACATATGCATTGTTGCATGTATGTGTCCTATGTTGTTTGTATTGCTTGGTATTGCCGGTTGTTGGATTGTATGGGTTGTTCGGTAAAGCAGAGAGTCGTGGCTGTCTGCGTCTGGCCTAGTTGCTGCGCAGCTGCGCCGACAGCAAGGCCAGAAGCAGCGCCGCTTGCCCATCTCTAGTCTGACCCCTGTGCAGTTGCGCCGGTGCCCAGGCTGCTGGTTGCGCAGTTGCGCCGTGCACAGTGCTTGGGCAGTGGTTTGAGTTTCTTTGTGCATATTATTTTTGAGCCTTAGTTTAATTATTCATTGATAGTGGACACATATTTAAATGATATAACATGTTGTTATATGATTGTGATAAATTCATATTTGAGAAAAAGAAAACCTAATATAGTATTTAAATTATAAACTATAATTGTTTAATTGTAAAACAAGTTACTTAATTATAATTAAGAGTAAATATTTAATTTAAATTATAATTCTGTGAAATTATAATGTATAGAAGTTTATTTATTTTAATCAATTAGATGTTAATTTAAATTATAATTTAAGTAATTATAATTTAATAAATGCATGTTTAATTGTGGATTTTAAATTGATAATTACATGATTAATTATAAATTGTGTAATTATAATACGTGTTATAGTTTAATTAATTATTGATTATAATTGATAAATACATGATTAATTATAAATTATGTAATTATGTAATTATAAATGCATGATGTACTTTAATTGATTTTAAATTATAATTATTTATAATTTAAATGGTAATTATAATTTAAGTAATTATAATTTGATTAAGTGTTTGAATTATAATTGTTTAATTATAATTTAGTTAAATACATAATTAATTTAATTATGTGAATATGGAAGTGATGTAATTAACTATGTGATAGTTAATTATTATTATTTATTTAATTAGAGTGAGTTAACCATGAGGGTTAACCACTTATATGAATTAGTTATGTATTAACTAATTTATATTATTATAATTGAATGTGTATAGGAAGCGTTTAAGTACGTGGTTGAGTTAAGTAGCTTGCGCTTAAGGCAAGTTTTCTAAATCCTGATATTGTATTAATTTTTTTATGCAAGTCTTCTAACCTTAAACTTGTTAATTATATATAATTTCTTGAATTCATATATTCATTGTTGAGAATGTCCTTTCCATTTCTATATTGGACAATTGTTTATTTAATTGAAATGATCTTAACTTATCGTTCAAGTAAGATCCAGTTACTATTTTGAATGTTTTACGTTGATTCTAAAGCATATGTTAGTTCATAATTCTGTTATTTATGAATTATTGAAAGTCGATTCAACTATCCTTAGTTGATGAATGTGAATTCTAAATTATCCTTGTAAGCTTATCCAAACCAAACTTTCTTTGGTGCAGACTTGAATTCAAATTACTGAGTTGAACAACACTATTTACTAGGGGAGGTTACTATGCATAGCGTTAAGATATTTGTGCACAATACACGGTACAAAGGGCTGATCTCCTTAAGTATGAGTTAAGGTCCATAGTCTTATTGACTGTTAAAGGTTTAAATAGAAATATTTATAACCTAGGACAAGAGTTCAAAGGTCTTATGACACTCAGATAAATTCTATTTTTGAATTATAATTGCGATGAAAGAGTTATTATTCAATTTTTTATTGTTGAAGCGAATCATATTATTCAGATTCTTTTAAAGATATCCTTTCATGTCTATATTATTGTTAAACTCCAGTGAGCTGTGGTTTGCTCACTCTTGCATTAAATAACAATTTCAGTTAAGGTTCATAACGCTGATGCTCCGTCTATGAGTAAGGGCAAGGGAAAGCAAAGCAAGTGAAGACTTGTTTTATTTAATTGAGAATGGTTGTAATAAGACTTGAATGTTATGTTTTTATTTCCGCACTTTATTATATTCATGTCAGGGTTAGAGTAACCCGGGATTTATTTTACAAAGGTTGTAACCCTTGTTGTAAGGGAGATTTATTTATTTTAATTTAAGTTGTAGTTACTTTGCATTATTCATTGGGTAGATGTATGTTATATTAGAAAGTGAACACCAAATCATGTGAGAACGAAGTACCCGGATTTGGGGGTGTCACAGGTTGGTATCAAAGCTGTAGGTTATGAAACCTTAGGTGGGGAAAAACCTTAGGTAGTAGCCTTATAGGTAAGATCGAAAAGATAGGTGTGATAGGTAAAGATAATATACTACCTGATGTGCTATGTGTTTACATTATAGTATTCGAAGAGTGACAACTAGATATCACGTAATGATGAACTTTAAAATTCTTTTGTCAGGATGTCGAACATTGGAGAACCTAGTCAGGCTAGAGAGGATGTACCTCAGGTGTCTAGAGATGAGGAGCCCCGTCACATACATGTTGTCTGGGAGCAGCTGGTTAGGAGAGAGCCATATCCAATGATCACCATAGCTGGTCGGGAGCGTGAGCTGACACCTATTCCAGAGGATGAGGACGAGGACGAGTCTGAAGAGGAGGAAGAGGAGGAAGAGGATCCCGAAGAGGAATTCCCACCTCACTCTACTAGTGCTGAGATGTACAAGGCAGTCTACGATAGTAATGTGGAGCTTCATGGACGAGTAGGAGATCTCGAGGAGACTATCCAGCAGCGAGACGAGACGATCGAGGAAATGGCAAGTGACCTAGGAGATGTACAGTGGAACCTGATACATATGGAGGTTGATAGAGATGCTGCTCGATTTGAACTGGCAAAAACTGAAGCAAGACATCCAGGAGGAGTCGAGGAAGCGTGCCAGAGCTGAAGAGTCAAGTTTGAGGGCTAATCAATAAGCTGATCGAGCTGAAGATGAAGCTGAAGCCAAGAGGGCCAAGCTGAGGGAAACAGAATATGCTTTTTATACAGCAATAAAGAGAGCTCAGGACCGTATTTTCTACTACCCAGCTCAGTTCCAAGGTTTACCGTGGTATGTGGTGGACCGAAGAACGACATTTTGGGTAATGGAAGAGGAACGAAGAGAGGCTGTGCAACGTATTAATATGCCTAGGCAATAGCAGCAGTAGCAGCAGTAGTAGTAGTAGTAGTAGTAACAGTAGTAGAGTTGGGTTATGTGTTGCTTTTTGTAATAAGTAAAGTAAATCCCATAATTTGAGATAAGAATGGGATGAGTTAATAATGTAATCCTGTAACTTTTTTAGTTCAGGAAGGATGATAGAAATGGCAGAAATGCTATCTGTTTGATGTTTTTTTTAACTACAAGTAATTAATAAAAGAAGTTTATGGACGTGCTATGTTTTATATGTGAACTGAGCTATTTAAACATTTAAGTATGAACTTGGATACTTAATAGTTGTATAGAGGGTCTAATAATAATATTTTCTTAATAGAAAATGCCTCCTAGAAGAAGATCAAAGCGTCAAAACCCCGAGGGTTTGACGAACAACAACAATAACGATGGGACAAACCCCAACTCGGTTCAGCAGTTGGTGAACCTGTTGATAGGAGCTCTTGCGAATCAGCCGCAAGTGCAGGGAACAACGTTCAAGGAATTCAAGGCAGTAGGACCGCCTGACTTCAAAGGATTGACTAATCCTATCGAAGCTCAGACATGGGTTATGGAAATGGAGAAGGTCTTCGACGTAGCCCGAGTAGGTGAAGACCAGAAGACAGCGTTCGCGGCTTTCATGTTGAAGTCGGATGCTAGTTTTTGGTGGCAGGCTAACAAGACTCGAGAGGGGGAGAGAGTCATCACGTGGGAGCGTTTCAAGGAAATGTTCTACGAGATGTACTTTCCAGTGAGTGCGCAGGACCAGATGGAGGTCCAGTTCCTAGAACTTAAGCAAGGAGGGATGACAGTGTCTGAGTATGCCGCTAAGTTTAACGAATTGGTCAGGTTCGCTACTTACCAGGTCAGCACTGACGCTAGGAAAGCAAGAAGGTTTGAGCGGGGACTGAAGCCCTGGCTCTACAGCAAGGTTTCCATGTTCCAGCTGAATACCTTTGCAGCGGTGCTGGAGAAAGCCATACTTGCTGAGGGAGGAAGCGAAGCGGTGACGAAGTTCAACCAAGATAAGAAGCAGAAGAATGAGGTAGAAACCAAGACTAGGGATAGCAGCGCTGTGAACTAGAAGAGGAAGTGGTCTGATAATACCTTTGCTGGGAGTCAGCAGGGAAGCCAGCAGAAGAGGAAGTTTGAAGTATGTGCTACATGCGGTAAGAATCACACTGGCGTGTGCATGAAGGGGAAGCGGGTGTGCTTCAACTGTGGTAAAGAAGGCCACATTGCACCTAATTGCCCAAACCCGAAGAAGGGAGCTTACTTCACATGTGGATCCAAAGATCACATGGCTCGCAACTGCCCGAAGAAGCTGACGGCAGGGTCAACAGGGAGCGGAGGGAATGGAAGTGGCAGTACCGTTACTATCGATGCACTATTGCAAACTGTTCGACCCACTGCACGGACATTAAATATGACGATGCAGGATGCTGTGCAATCAAAAGACGTGGTGTCAGGTATTATTCTGGTCAATAGTATAAATGCATATGTATTATTTGATTCGGGTGCTACTTGTTCATTCATATCTGATAATTTTGCTAAAACCCTAGACTTACCTGTAGAAGAGTTAGTTTATCCTTTGAACATAGAGATTGCGAATAGGGAAGTTATTACTGTTAGGAGCATTTATAAGAACTTTAGATTGGACATTAAGGGTCAGGAACTTAGAGTAGATTTGATTCCGATTAAACTTGGGGAATTCGACGTTATATTAGGTATGGATTGGTTGTTCAACCATGGGGCGGTAATCGACTGTCAGAAGAAGTCGGTGAACCTTACGACTCCGTCAAAGTTGGTGTTCTATGGTAGCAAATTGCCTAGACAAGCGAGTTGTCTAACGGTTATGCAAGCCAAAAAACTTCTGACGCAAGGCTGTGTGGGATATCTAGCCTACATTATGGATACGCGTAAGGAAAGCTCGAAGGTGGAGGAGATATCGGTAGTTAAAGAGTTTGTGGACATTTTTCTGAGTGATTTGCCAGGACTTCCGCCAAATAGGGAGACGGAGTCCGTGATCGATTTAGCGCCAGGAACTGCTCCAATTTCGAAGGCTCCGTACCGAATGGCTCCAGTCGAGATGAAGGAACTGATGATTCAACTACAAGAATTACTGGACAAGAAGTATATTCAACCGAGCATTTTACCGTGGGGAGCGCCTGTTTTATTCGTGAAGAAGAAGGATGGATCGATGCGTCTCTACATTGATCATAAGGAGTTGAATAAAGTTACGATCAAGAATAGGTATCCTTTACCTAGGATCAATGACTTGTTTGATCAGTTGAAGGGTGCGAAGTACTTCTTAAAAATTGATTTGAGAAGCGGGTATCATCAATTGAAGGTGAGGAAGGAATATATATATACCTAAAACGGCTTTTAGGACTCGATATGGTTATTACGAGTTCTTGGTGATGTCATTTGGTCTCACGAATGCCCCAGCTGCATTTATGGACTTAATGAACAGGGTGTTCAAGCAATTTCTGGACAAGTTCGTGGTAGTGTTCATAGATGACATCCTGGTTTATTCCAAGACCGAGGAGGAGCATGCTGAACACTTACGACTAACCTTAGAAGCGCTGAGACGAGAGAAGCTTTACGCTAAATTCTTGAAATGCGAATTCTGGTTAGAACGTATGCAATTTCTTGGCCACGTGATCGACAAGGATGGTATTTCGGTAGATCCGTCGAAGGTTGAAGCTGTTATGAATTGGGATCAGCCAAAGATACCGTCTGAAGTGAGGAGTTTCTTGGGATTGGCAGGTTATTACCGTAGATTTATCCAAGACTTTTCTAGAATAGCAACTCTATTGACGAATTTGACTCGTAAAACAGTTAAGTTTGTTTGTATGGAGAAATGTGAGGAAAGTTTTCAGGAGTTGAAGAAAAGGCTGAGCACTGCGCCTGTATTGTCTTTACCGGATAGTTCGGGGAATTTCGTGGTATATAGTGATGCCACACAAAGGATTAGGCTGTGTGTTGATGCAGAGCGGCAAAGTCATTGCCTATGCATCACGTCAGCTGAGAGATTATGAGAAGGGGTATCCGACCCATGATCTAGAATTGGCGGCAGTAGTGTTTGCCCTAAAGATTTGGAGGCACCACTTATATAGAGAGAAATGTGAAATATACACAAATCACAAGAGTCTGAAGTATATATTTACCCAGAAGGAATTGAACATGCGCCAAAGAAGATGGTTGGAACTGATTAAAGACTACGATTGCGAGATACTTTACCATCCGGGTAAAGCTAACGTTTTCGCCGACACTTTGAGCAGGAAAGGTCGGGAGAAGCTGAACGTGTTAACTGATCAAGATAGGTTGATAGAACAGATGGCTAGATTGGAGTTGGAAGTGAAGTTTTTGAAGGAATCAGATGAGATGTTGTTTCAAGTAACCACTGGTTCTACTCTAGTAGACAAGGTGAAAGAAGCACAACTTCATGATGAAGAATGCGGGAAAGTACGGAAGAGGATAACCGTTGGCGAAGAGTTCAAGTTCAAAATAGATAATGAAGGTCTGTTATGATTTGAAGGTAGAATATGGGTACCGCCAGTACCAGAGGTCAAAGAGGAGATTCTGAGCAAAGCTCATAGTTCTAGATATTCTATTCACCCTGGGAGTACGAAGATGTACTAGGATCTCAGGCATCATTTCTGGTGGCCGAATATGAAGAGGGACGTTGCTGAAGGCGTTGCGAAATGCTTGACGTGCCAAAAAGTCAAAGCAGAACACCAGAGACTAAGTGGACTGCTGCAACCGTTAGAAATTCCAGAGTGGAAGTGGGAGCATATCACGATGGATTTTGTGGTAGGTCTTCCAACGACTCAGAAGGGATTTAATGCGATATGGGTTATAGTTGATCGACTGACAAAATCAGCCCACTTTCTGCCGATCAAGGTTAAGTACAACCTGGATAAGCTAGACAAGTTATACGTCAAGAAAATTATTTCTAGGCACGGTGTTCCAGTGTCGATTGTGTCTGACAGAGATCCGCGTTTTACGTCTAATTTCTGGAAGCATTTGCAAGAATGTCTGGGAACGCAATTGCGAATGAGTACAGCGTATCATCCTCAGACTGATGGACAGAGCGAGAGAACGATTCAGACGCTTGAGGATATACTGAGAGCTTGTGTGATGGACTTCAAAGGAAGCTGGGAGGATCATCTACCGTTGGTGGAGTTCGCCTACAACAATAGTCATCATGCGAGTATTGGCATGCCGCCTTACGAAGCGTTATACGGCAGAAAATGCAGAACTCCTTTGTGCTGGGATGAAGTCAGTGAACGTCAATTGTTGGTACCAGAATTGGTACAACAAACCGTCGAAATTGTGAGGCTGATCAGAACGAGATTAGTTGCTGCTCAAGACAGACAAAAGAAGTATGCCGATTTACATCGACAGAACCGAGAATTCTTACCAGAAAGTTTCGTGTTCCTGAAAGTTTCTCCCTGGAAGGGGAAGATTCGATTTGGTAAGAAGGGAAAGTTGAGTCCCAGATTTATTAGACCTTTTGAGGTATTGCGAAAAGTTGGCTAGGTAGCTTACGAGATTGCATTACCTCCTGAGCTCGAGAATATACATAATGTCTTTCATATTTCTGTGTTAAGACCTTACAAGCACGATTATAAACATGTAATAGAATATGAACCTTTGCTATTTCATAAAGACTTAACGTATGAAGAAGTGCCTATTCAAATAGTTGATAGAAAGGAACAAGTACTTAGGAATAAAGTGATACCTTCTGTTAAGGTAATCTGGAGGAACCACAGTGCTGAAGAAGCTACGTGGGAACTCGAAGATGTTATGATGAAATCTTATCCACATTTATTTGCTTAGATGTGTGTAACCCCTTATATACTGATTCTGGGGACAGAATCCTTTTAAGGAATGAAGAATGTAATAGATGAGAATTTTTTTTTATGTGTAATTCTGGGGACAGAATCCTTTTAAGGAGGGAAGATTGTAACGATTGAGATTTTATATTTAATTTTAAATATTTATTGAGTTAAATAAATATTTTATGTGATTTATTTATTGAGTTAAATAAATAAATTATGTGATTTATGGAGTGATTTAATTAAGTGTTATATATTAATTAAATAAATGTGTAATATTTATTTAATTAATATATATTAATTTTATATTATAGTTCTAATTTAATTGAGATAATTAAATTAGATGAGATATGTGATGAAGTGTTACATGAATTATAATTAGCGAGTAATTATAATTATGTGGCAATTTTATGTGATTAATTGATGTTAGATTTTAATTGATTAAATTATATGATTAATATTTAATTGATTAAAATATGACATTAGAGTATGTGTTAAAATGATTTATTAAATAAAAGGAAAATAATTTTTAAATAATTTTTTTTACCAAACAAGGCCTTTGCTTTTGTTTTAAAAAACTGTTGCCAAACAAGCCAAAAGGACTTTTGAATTTTGTAACTCCTAATTTAATTGGATTATTAAATATTAGTTAGTACGTATATTATTGATATATGCCAGTTATATATCTATATACTACGTAAGGAAAAACTACGTTAGTTTAAGCCTAAGACTAAGAAGAAAAGAGAGAGAAGAGAGGAAGAAGAGCAGAGAAGAATTAGAGAAGAAGAGAAGGAAGGAGTAAGGAAATTATCATCTTCTTCACTTCTATTAATCAATAAAGGTATTCCTCAACTTTCTTATATTTTATATGTATTATATTCTTCATATTTTCATTCTCTGTAAAGCATGTTCTTATGAAAATTGTATAGCATGGTGGGTATATATATATAGATTGTATTACTATGTTGTTTATAGTTGAATTATATGCCATGTACAAGTTTTAGAAATTTAATTGTGGTAAAACGAGTTTTCATGGAAAAAGTTTCGGTTACATGAGTTTATATATTATGGTTGGTTTTACATTGAGAAATTGGTATATATTAGTATGTTGTTTAGAATTTGTCTATGATACTACCTTGAATCATGAGAATAATACATGTATTACAAGTTGAATTAGTTGAGAATTTGAATTACAGTGACTTATTTTGTTAAAGTATGAGTTTATATGAAAATATCAAAAATTGAGTTTTTAAAACACTGATTCTTGTTACTTAGGTGATTTTTGTGTTTAAGTACATGTTGTACATATGTATAGTTGCATGTATGTATCCTATGTTGTTTGTATTGCTTGGTATTGCCGGTTGTTGGATTGTATGGGTTGTTAGGTAAAGCAGAGAGCCGTGGCTGTCTGCGTCTGGCGAGTTGCTGCGCAGCTGCGCCGACAGCAAGGCCAGAAGCAGCGCCGCTTGCCCATCTCTAGTCCGACCCCTGTGCAGTTGCGCCGGTGCCCAGGCTGCTGGCTGCGCAGTTGCGCCGTGCACAGTGCTTGGGCAGTGGTTTTAGTTTATTTGTGCATATTATTTTTGAGCCTTAGTTTAATTATTCATTGATAGTGGACACATATTTAAATGATATAACATGTTGTTATATTATTGTGATAAATTCATATTTGAGAAAAAGAAAACCTAATATAGTATTTAAATTATAAACTATAATTGTTTAATTGTAAAACAAGTTACTTAATTATAATTTGATTAATTATAATTAAGAGTAAATGTTTAATTTAAATTATAATTCTGTGAAATTATAATGTATAGAAGTTGATTTATTTTAATCAATTAGATGTTAATTTAAATTATAATTGAAGTAATTATAATTTAATAAATGCATGTTTAATTGTGGATTTTAAATTGATAATTACATGATTAATTATAAATTGTGTAATTATAATACATGTTATAGTTTAATTAATTATTGATTATAATTGATAAATACATGATTAATTATAAATTATGTAATTATGTAATTATAAATGCATGATGTAGTTTAATTGATTTTAAATTATAATTATTTATAATTTAAATGGTAATTATAATTTAAGTAATTATAATTTGATTAAGTGTTTGAATTATAATTGTTTAATTATAATTTAGTTAAATACATAATTAATTTAATTATGTGAATATGTAAGTGATGTAATTAACTATGTGATAGTTAATTATTATTATTTATTTAATTAGAGTGAGTTAACCATGAGGGTTAACCACTTATGTGAATTAGTTATGTATTAACTAATTTAGATTATTATAATTGAATATGTATAGGAAGTGTTTAAGTACGTGGTTGAGTTAAGTCGCTTTCGCTTAAGGCAAGTTTTCTAAACCCTAAACTCGTTAATTCTATGTAAGTTTTCTAAACCTTGATCTTATATTAATTTTTTATGCAAGTTTTCTAAACCTTAAGCTTGTTAATTCTATACAATATCTTGAGTTCATATATTCATTGTTGAGAATGTCCTTTCCATTTCTGTATTGGACAATTGTTTATTTAATTGAAATGATTTTAACTTATCGTTCAAGTAAGATCCAGTTATTATTTTAAATGCTTTACGTTGATTCTAAAGCATATGTTAGTTCATAATTCTGTTATTTATGAATTATTGAAAGTCGATTCAACTAATCCTTAGTTGATGAACGTGAATTCTAAATTACCCTTGTAAGCTTATCCAAACCAAACTTTCTTTGGTGCGGACTTGAAGTCAAATTACTGAGTTGAACAACCCTATTTACTAGGGGAGGTTACTACGCATAGCGTTAAGATGTTTGTGCACAATACATGGTACAAAGGGCTGATCCCCCTAAGTACGAGTTAAGGTCCATAGTCTTATTGACTGTTAAAGGTTTAAATAGAAATATTTATAACCTAGGACAAGAGTTCAAAGGTCTTATGACCCTCAGATAAATTCTATATTAGAATTTTAATGTTGATAGAGAATTATTATTCAATTCTTTATTATTGAAGCAAGCTAAGTTGTTCAGATTCTTTTTAAAGATATCCTTTCATGTCTATATTATTATTAAACTCCAGTGAGCTGTGGTTTGCTCACTCTTGCATTAAATAACAATTTCAGTTAAGGTTGATAACGCTGATACTCCGTCTACGAGTAAGGGCAAGGAAAAGCAAAGCAAATGAAGACTTGTTTTATTTAATTAAGAATGATTGTAATAAGTCTTGAATGTTATGTTTTTATTTCCGCACTTTATTATATTCATGTCAAGGTTAGAGTAACCCGGGGTTTATTTTACAAAGGATGTAACCCTTGTTGTAAGGGAGATTTAATTATTTTAATTTAAGTTGTAGTTACTTTGCATTATTCATTGGGTAGATGTATGTTATATTAGAAAGTGAACACCAAATCATGTGGAAACGAAGTACCCGAATTTGGGGGTGTCACAGCACCCATTACTCAGTCAATAAACCGATGAGTCAAACCTCAAAAGAAGAAATCGCCGGAACTGGCACCGATAATTTCTGTCGGTGATAGTGTTTTCGTTGGAGTTGTGGGCGTTTTTAGTTACGTTTTGATATGTCATCGGTGATCGTAGATTCGTAGGTGCCCAGATTCCGGTCATGGTTTATGAATCAAAACTATCTACTTTACTATTTAAAACCAAAAATTACTTTAATCAATAAATTCGTATGTGCCCAGATTCGTAGGTGTTCTTCATCGGCATATTTAAATGATGAAGATTTGATGAAAATTTTGGTAGACGAATATTTTGATAAAAGGAAAGATTTGGGAAAGATGAAAATTTTGATTTTGATTTTAATGTTTAGTTATTATCTGATATGTAATATGTTTCCAAATTTGGGGAAGATGAATATTTTTTTAGATCTGTTCTTCTATATGTAATCTGATTGATTTAATGAATTAAAATTTTAATTGATTATATATTATTATTTTGTTGATGTGGAAAGTCAGGGTTGAAGTTTTGTATTTATTTTTTTGCCACATGTAATATTTTTAATTTTTGTATATTTTTTCAACGTCACGTAGATAAAAAGTTAACGTCTGTCTATTTTTTTTAATGGAGTGACCTAATTTGAAAATTTTAATTAGTTAAGTTAGTTAATTTGACAAATTAAAAGTTCCATCAGATATTCAGTAAAACGTGTCAACTTCGATGACTAAATTATTAGTTTTGGCAAAAAAAAAGAAGAAGAGTTGATTGTATGAAAAAAGGGCCCTTTTTACGGGATAGATTTTTTCTTATAATTTGATAAATAGTTTTTTTATAATAAAAAAATTGATGACACCAAAAAATTATGTTAAATCCCAAAATACTAGCCCTTTTAAAATATATTAAATTCTTATTGGTCATTAGTTAAAAGGAATTGTTATTTCTACAAAGTAATTTTGATATTTTCACAAATTTTTACTCACATAAATGTGGGTCTCATTTACTATTCATGTGATAAGAGACTCGTGGAACTATCAAATTTTCTCGTGTAAATATCAATTTTCCTAGTTAAATATTAGTAACTTTAAAATATGTTGTTAAATTCTCACTTGCCTTAGATTAGGTTTAGCCTAGCACTTTAATTAGTGAATATTTTTTTAGAATTTGTGAAAGAAATATCCTCCGTTGTTGATTATCTGAGATTTACTTCATGTAAAGTAATGAAGAATTTTTCTCTCACAAAATAATTATCACTAATTACATATTGCGAATAAAATTTTCTTCATTAATAAAAATTTCCTTCGCAATTTTTCAACAAAAAATAGGCATCAATTATTATTTTATTATCTTAAATTTGCGAAAGAAAAAACTTAGTTTGTGAAGGAAATTTCTTTCGCTAATTATTTTTTATCACACAATCTTTTTCCTTCACTAATCCCTCACAAAAAAGGCTTATTTGAGAAGGAAACAATTTATTAACAAATTTTCCTTCGCAAGAACCCCAATTTCTTGTAGTGATTATTCTAATTAAAATTTAATAATTATCTTTTCATAATCTTAACTGAACATATATATGTTACATTTAACTAAATATATTAATAAATAACCAAAAAAAGTCAATATGTGATTATTTTAAGTTATCTAATAAATAATTACATAAAAAATAAGTATGTGACTAAAATTATTTAATAATATGATTACTAGTTTTGGGATTATAATCAATGAAATATAGTCTCCCGGATTATAAACCTTGTAAACAAACATGTCCTAAGAGAAATATGGGAAGGAGCAGGGTGGGAAATTAAATGGAACTTAGGGGATAAATTTGACTTTAATACATCAAACAATACTCAAATTAGGACTGAGCAAGAAACCAAATTGCCTCTGAAACTGCACCAAAAATCGCACAAACCGCAACAATTAAAATCGCACCAAAGGTTCGGCGTATGTGGTGGTTTTAGATGGGTTGAAAACCCGAATTTACGGTTTGGATTTAGTTACTAGTGAAAACCACATGCATAAAATCGAAACTGCACCATGTTTCTTTTGAGTTTTTGTTTTTAAATTAAATTAATAACAAAAATGAGGCTTCGTTACATAAAATGGATGTTCTTTCTTCTTAGTTCTTATTATTATCATCTCATTGATCTCACTGTTCGTTGACTTTTCTGTATATCTCACTTTTTCACACACACATTCGAAAAACTTTTTTGCCATTTACAACACATGAAAAATTAAAAAAATAATTGGTAAAACATTATAAAACTGTTAAATTGAATTAATTTTGTATTATAAACTATTGATCAATATTTTTTTAACTTGCCATCTTCCTTAGAGAGAGTTTACTTTGCCAGGTGGTGTTTAACGTTGTTGCTTATGTGGCTAGTCATGATGCATTTATTTGTCTTTGAAAAAATTTGAGGTCTTAGATCAATTTTTGTCGCAGGTACGTAAAAGACCTCTGAACAAGAAAGAAGTTTCTCGTAAGGAGGATGACATTATAACTGTGCATGATAATGCTCTACGATTATGCAAATTATTGCGTATGCAAATTATTGCGTCGTTATGAATACATCGTTCTGTCCATATTTTACTCCTTGTCATCGTATTACATCTTTTTGTTCATATTATACTTCTTATCTTTTGATAAAATGATAAAATCTTTCTCCATTCAAAACCACTAGCACATTTTATGATATGTATTTTCTCTCTCAAGTTAACATGATAAAATCACTATAAACTTTATCTTGAGGGTACCATCTTGAATAATAAGTATTACAACTTTTAGGGAACATATATTATCTTCTTTCTTACTAAACAGGAAGATAGCTTGTCTCCTTACTGAAATTATTTGTGGATTGACGTGCCTTTGTAGCATAAAACACAGTGCTTTTGTCTACTTTTTCCAATGATGAAATAAGTGTTCCAAGTGTTCTAATGGTCATTTATTTAGGTTGTTTGTGTTGTACATGGACAAAGTGATGTTTTTAACAGTGGCATCCTTTCTTCGCTCTCGTCACTCCCTTTTCCATCACTTACTTTTCAAATATTCACAAAAATTTGGTGGCTTATGAAGGACTAGTACATGAGGGATGGTGGAAGTTGTTTGATACTAAAGTGTAGTTCATATTTAGTTATAAGCTTTGTAACATACTTATTTTGTATTGCAGAACGAAGCTAGCTCATTGTTTGCTTTCTGGTAAATATTAAGTTCCAATTCTGGAGGTATGTCATGTTCGATATCTCTCCGCTTTCTGCATTTATGTGTTTAAATGGAATAACCATAATCATTTGACACACAGAAAAATGGTAATGTGAATGCTGCCAACTCTACTCCAATTGCTGTAAGCTCCAAAACTCTACATTTTGCCTACTGCTATGTCTTTTTTGCTGTTCAACTTTGTACATCCATTCCATGTAATCTACTGATTGTTGTTTAAAATCCTAATATGAGTTATTCATTAGTTTTTAAATTTATGTTATTCTCAATTTTGTAGCCTTGATCTTAATATAAGAACTTGATATTTGTTTTATGTGGAACATACTTCTTTCATTTATATAGTTCTAGCCTTTTAGGATCATTTATCCTATGGGGTTGTCTTAATTTGCTAATTAGTTAGTTTTATTTTAGTTGTTACATGGCAGTTCACATTTTATTTTAATTATTTTTCCTTCTTTCTGCTGCCTATTCTCCCAGAAGCAGGAGGGTATACCTGTCATTTCCTTTCATCTATACATTATATTTCAACTGTGCTAACTATTGTGGATGGGCCACCAAAAATAGGTGCATCATGTACTTGTGGATATAGTTTCAGCTTCTGCAAATGCTACCCAAGGGCTTGGAAGATATCCTCCTTTTAAGAGAGAGGTAACAATATCTTACAGCTTCATGCTACATAACCTTTGTGTTATATTGGTAGCATTAAGTTGTATTAATTAAACTACCATATTTAATTTGATCGACTCTTATCTTCAGATGACTGTTCTTGCTCAGGATCTAGTCGTTATGTCACAGTCATCATATTAGTTTCATTTACTACTACGAATCTGTTATTTAAGATTTGACAGAGAATACACTTTCTTTTGAAAAGAAATGAAGTAACATTGTTATTGTGATGTTATTGTGATGTCATTAGCCTGCTTATAATGGTGCTCTACTTTATTTGTTGGGTTTTGATTTCCCCAAGCAACTTGTAAATGCACCAGATCAGTTATAATTCTTTTCATGTGGTCACATAGTCCCCTCTGAAAATATTTTACCAATTGTCATGCATTACTCATACTATTTACCAATTTGAAGAGGAAAAATCATGTACTTTTAAAAAATTGGAGGTTGTGTAGTGAATCTAGCAATTAAATGAAGGACTTATGCTGCTTAGTTGCACTAACTTTGTCCTATTTATTAGTGGTTTGCTGTTGATTCATTCTAATATTTTTACTATGCATCTCCTGCATAACTTTCAGGTAGGAGTTCAGATGGTACAATGCACAAGGCAATGCCAAGGATATCAAAAGCAAATTTAGGATATCAGAATGATGAAGTTTATGATAGTAGTGTGCATATAAGCCAATCATGTATGATGACAAAGCACATACTTTGTAAACAATCTTATTTATTTATTAATAAAATATTCATTTAAGGCATATAATTATCTACATGGTGCTGTTTTTATAAGATGTAAATAACCCATAGTTTTAAGCAATGCTTTTAGAATCATGATGAGATCATGATAATGAGATCTAAATTCTTAGAAAGCTTAAAAACTAAAATAGTTCCCAATTGTGGGATTACTAAAATGGGGATTAGTAAATCCGGATAGATTGGTACATATGTTGCTTGTTCATTGGATGAGGATGACTGATCTCATGGTCATTTGTGTGGAGACACTAAAGCAAGTATGTAGGTGCTTATTGGAGAATAAGTTCACTGAACGTGATCGCTATGGAATACCTAATGGAGTTTTACTCGCCTGTCAATAGGAATTCCTAATGTGATAGTAGTACATGTGATCTTTGGACTTGAGATCATCATAGTATCTTGTATATAACAAATTATACTTTGACTAATTTCTTAAAGCCTTTTAAGGCATATATAGGGTATGCTTGGGTGTAATGAGTTACATATGGAGATAATGAATGATCAATAAAGAATCTACCACCTCTAGTAAAAGAGGAGATATGTCCTATGTGATTCATTAAATGACAACCCAGGAATCCTTGGCCAAGGTAGAATGAAATTAGAAAGAGGTTTCTAATTTGCATTATTTGGAGTTGTGCATTTTCTAATCGAAATACATATGATTAAATAAATTAAGACTTGACAGTAAATCCATGTCTTATATTTAATTGGGACATTGTATGGTGGAAGGATTGAATTGTACGGTAACTATTAACTCACAGGTTCTTTTATGATTAATGTTGAAATCTATATTATCTGAAAAGTCGTTGATCGCTAGGGAGGCTTATCCCTATTGTAGAATAAATGTTATTTATTTAAATAGATTATTAGTTTAATTTATTTAAATAAGATTAGAATTGTTCTAATTGATTTATTCACAACCGGTTTAATATGGAGAACCTAAAGGGTCACACTATAAAAGGAAGAAGAATTATTTAAGAAGAAAATGACATGATAGTAATAATGCATTAAGTATAATTAATTTAATCTATGATGATAGAATAAATTAAATAGCTTAATGTTTATTATTTAATATTTTAGAAATATTAAATATAAATTAATAAGAGGAGTCTTATTATTATTATTATTATTTTAATTTTAAAGGAGTTTAGGAATTAATATAATATCAGTACTCTCTCTCAATCCTAATAAAGATTAGGATATAAATTAATTAAAAGTAATTAATTAATTAATTAAATAAAATCCTATTCTAATTGGATTAGGAGGGTTAACCTAATATCTATATAAGAGAGTCTTATATCAGAAATAAGGTACGTGAATTTTTCAAGAGTTGGGAGTACACATATTCTATAGAGATAGAAACAAGGGTTAAGCCAATAACCCATCTTACTGAGTTCTTCATCTTCCTTGGTGGATCACCGTTCGAGGCCAAACATTTGGGTGGCTGACATTAATCAAGGGAAGGAGCCACTACAGAGGAATCAAAGGAATCAAAGGAGTAGAACTTGTACCTGAGGAAGCTTGGATCTTCAAAGGTATAATTCTGTTTTTCTCCTTCTTCATTCACTGATAATTGATGCATAAGAATGATCATGGTAATGGGTTTGTATAAATTTTGAAAACCTAGTTTTTTACGCTTTCGCCCTATTTATGTGATTTGATTGCATGATTGCGTTACGTACAAACCCAACAGTGGTATCAGAGCCAATCTTGTGCTAATTATCAGTCTATGTGATTCCATACATGTATGATATGCGATTGGATCGAGTTCTGGGCAACAAAAATTTTTCAGATTCTGCGAAGCTGCGCTGCTGCGCCGGTACAAGGCAATATTGCTGCGCAGCTGCGCCGGGTGCTGTTCCTGGTTTTCATGCTGCGCAGCTGCGCCGGTTCCCTTTACATTCTTAGCGCAGCTGCGCCACTAGACAGGAACTGAATTTTTTTTTGTTTTATTTAATTAAATGAATGGTTTATTTAATTAATAAAGGTTTAAAATAAAGATGTTTATTTTATATGAAATGAGATTTTAGAATTGCTAAAATTAAAGAGTTTAATTTGGAATTGTTTTTGAATGAAATAAAGGAGTTTATTTTTCCAAAAACAAAGTTTAGCAAACTTTTGCCCATTAACTGATATTAATACATATATGGAATGAATTTACTTTCATGAGATGAATAAGTTTTATCGATACGTATGATGATATGTATGGTAATAAAAGGGATTGATTATGGACTATGACCAATGTGATTGGATTTTATTTTGGATGAATGCTTAAATATATGAGTTTTATAAAATGGGGTCTGCGTACCTCGTCTTCTCTAGTTTTATTCTCGATGTAAATTCTATCTCCTTTCTATGTACTTCCCCTTGACTGCTGATCAAGGTTTCTATTTAATTTTAAATAGTTAATGTAATAGAGATAGTTAGAATTATTTTGAAGAAATTGGAGACCAAGGAGCAAGGAACGTGTGAAGACCCGTTTGTATGGAGCCCGGGTTTAAACGTAACAGTTACGTTTAAATTTAAATTTTTGCACTCCTAGGTTTGACCTTTTGGTTCACTTGGTGGCTCTAGTGAACCAAACTAGAATAAAAGTCCATAATCAATCCGGGTAGAATATAGTATTCTATATTGCATGGTAAATATTATATATATTATATTTTATACAAACATGCTTCGCATGTTTAATAAAATGACGCGTATTTTATATATATATATGTGCATGCGCGCTTAAAAAGATGAGACAAATAATAACAAACCTCTCAAAGAAATAATATTAAGTTTGAAGCGTTCAAATGATATTTGGAATATCAAACGTCGCCTTCTAGCATGATTAGTTAATAGAGTATTAAATATTTAATATGAGTTTGTTGTGCTATCCACAAGGCGAGTATTGAATATTTAAGATGTTAATTAATCACATTTGATGCTTATCAAGAAAATTGAACGATCTAGTCTTGTTGTGCTATCCACAAGGACGAAAAATTTTCTTTTTTGAATTTATGAAAGTGCTAGGCTGGACTTCACTTAAATCATTTTAGTTCAGATGTGCACACACATGACCATTATGATTTAAGAGGCAAAATAAAAGGAGTTACATGGTGATGTAATTGACAAGAGTTGTCTACCTATTTATTTGTATATCGCTTGTTGTGCTATCCACAAGGTTATATACATTTGAAATGGGATCCTTAATCTCACTAGCAAATCTTTAATTAGATGTTGCCGAACTATATGAGTGAGGGTAATATAGTTTGATAAAAATAATGGGAGATACCAATTTAAAATAAAGACCTAAATTTATTTTGGTATGCAAAGTTAATAAAATGAATGTTTGCTAAAATGTTGTCTTTTCACATGCAGAATTTTAAAAATGTCAAAATCACTAATCTCACTACGAAGCATACTTGATGCAAATAAGCTTACCGGCCCGAATTATGAGGACTGGCTAAGAAATCTGAGAATTGTTCTCACTGCTGAAAAGATTTCTTATGTCCTAAATTCCACTATCCCTGAATCTGTTTCAGAAACAGCCTCTGAGGAAGAGATTGCCACTTTCAATAAGTGGCAAGATGATGCATCTGTGGCTCAATGCATCATGCTCGTATCCATGAATAACGAGCTTCAGCGTCAGTACGAAAAAATGGATGCTCCTGCTATGCTGCTTCACCTCAAGGAGTTGTATGGTGAACAGAGTAGGACTGCTAGATATGAGATATCTAAGGAGCTCTTCCGATCTCGGATGACCGAGGGCACTGCCGTCGAGACTCATGTTCTGAAGGTAATCAATTTGATTGAACGCCTTGGACAGCTTGGGTTCGTCATGGATGGGGAGTTGAGTCAAGACTTGGTCTTCCAGTCACTCCCTGAGACCTTCTCGCAGTTTGTGGTTAATTTTCACATGAATAAGCTAGATGTCAGCTTACCTGAGCTGCTTAACATGCTGAAAACTGCAGAAGGTCACTTCTCATCCAAGAAGAACCATGTCTTGATGGTGGATTATTCCAATAAAAGGAAGAGGCCCAAGGTGTCTTCTGAAAAGAAGAAATCTAAGAAGGCTAAAGGAAAAGGGAAAGAAAAGGAGCAAAAGAAACCTGAACCAGCTAAAGGAATTTGCTTTCATTGCAATGAGCCGGGACATTGGAAGAGGAACTGCAAGAAGTTTCTAGCAGAGAAGAAGCTTGGAGAAGCTTCGACTTCCAATCAAGGTTTGTTTATGATTGAAATTAATTTTTCTGAAAGTCATAATTCTACTAGGGTATTGGATACTGGCTGTGGTTCTCACATATGTAATACTGTGCAGGGACTGGTCAGAAGTAGAAAGCTGAACAAAGATGAGGTGATCCTACGAGTGGGAAATAGAGCAAAAGTTGTTGCATTAGCTGTAGGAACTTATTGTTTAGCAATGCCTTCGGGCAAATCCATTTATCTTAATAATTGTTATTATGTTTCGAATATTATTAAAAACATTATTTCAATTTCTGTATTGGATATGGAAGGTTTTGACGTTATTATAAAGAACAATGGTTGTTCTATTTATAAAGACGATGTTTTATATGGTATTGAAAATTTGCGAAATGGACTTTATACACTTGACTTACAAGAAAATATATTTCAAATTGAACAAATTAAGAAAAGGAAAAGAGATGATATTAATTATACCTATATGTGGCACTGTAGATTCGGTCATATCAATGAAACAAGATTATCCAAGTTGCATAAAGATGGGCTCCTCGAGCTATCTGATTATGAATCATATCCAACTTGTGAATCTTGTCTCATGGGTAAAATAACTAAATCTCCTTTTAGTGGAAAAGGAGAGAGAGTTACAGAGTTGTTGGCATTGATTCACACAGACGTTTGTGGACCTATGACAACAAGTGCACGGGGTGGGTATTCTTATTTTATTACTTTCACTGATGATCACTCAAGATTTGGATATGTGTATTTAATGAAATACAAATCAGAATTATTTGAAAAGTTCAAAGAGTTCAGAAGTGAATAAGAGAAACAAACGGGCAAGAGTATTAAGATACTTTGATCAGATCGAGGTGGAGAATACTTAAGCAGTGAGTTTCTCAATTGTCTCAGAGAAAATGGTATAATCTCACAATGGACTCTTCCAGATACACCACAGTTAAATGGAGTATCTGAAAGGAGAAATCGAACACTGTTGGACATGGTTCGATCCATGATGAGTTTTACCTACCTTCCAATTTCCTTCTGGGGTTATGCCCTAGAAACGGCTGCATACCTACTTAACAAGGTACCTACCAAATCCGCCCCAAAGACTCCATATGAGATGTGGAAAGGGAGGAAACCAAATCTTAAGCATGTTAAGACTTGGGGTTGTCCAGCTTATGTCAAAAAGTTTGAAAATGATAAGCTACAGACTAAATCCGATAAGTGTAGATTTGTGGGATACCCTAAAGAAACCGTAGGGTATTATTTCTATCATCCAACTGATCAAAAGGTGTTTGTTGCGAAACATGCTACCTTCTTGGAGAAAGAGTTTATCCATGAAGGGTTCAGTGGGAGCAAGATATATCTTGAAGAAGTTCAAGAACCACAAGTTACCACGGACCAAAGTCAGGTACCTAACCAAGTAGCAGAACCTACTGTACCACACCCTGTTCATAAATCTGGAAGAGTACCGAAGATACCTGAGAGGTATGGATTCGTTATAGAGGATAACGATGAGGTACACATCATGAATGATGATGATCCATTGAATTACGAACAGGCTATGAGTAATAAAGACTCAGGGAAATGGCTTGAAGCCATGAAATCCGAAATAGACTCCATGTATGAAAACAAAGTATGGTCTTTGGTTTCACCACCTGAAGGTATTGAACCTATTGGGTGTAAATGGGTTTTTTAAGAAAAAGACTGGAGCAGACGGAAAGGTAGAGACCTATAAGGCCCGACTGGTTGCAAAAGGTTTCAAACAAAGACAAGGAGTTGACTATGATGAAACCTTCTCACCAGTAGCCATGCTCAAGTCCATTCGGATTTTGCTTGCGATTGCAGCTTACAACGACTATGAGATCTGGCAGATGGACGTGAAAACGACCTTCCTCAATGGGAAAATTGTGGAGGATGTGTATATGACACAGCCAGAGGGATTTATTTCAAAAGTTGGAACAAATCAAGTCTGTAAGCTACAACGATCCATTTATGGGTTGAAGCAAGCTTCTCGTAGATGGAACATTCGTTTTGATGAGACAATCAAAGAGTTTGATTTTATCAAAAACGAGGATGAACCATGTGTATACAAGAAGGTTAGTGGGAGCGCAGTATCATTCCTTGTATTATATGTTGATGCTATATTACTGATAGGGAATGACATTCCTATGCTACAATCCATTAAAATCTGGTTATCTAAAAACTTCTCCATGAAGGACTTGGGTGAAGCATCCTATATTTTGGGGATAAAGATCTATAGAGATAGATCTAAAAGGATGCTCGGCTTATCCCAAGGAACGTACATTGATACGATGCTAAAGAGGTTTAGCATGGAAGATTCCAAAAGAGGTCTCATGCCAATGAGCTATGGAATAAATCTCTCCAAGAAAAAGGCCCCAAAGACACCTGAGGAGAGAGACCGTATGAGTAAGATCCCTTATGCTTCTGTAATAGGATCTATCATGTACGGTATGATATGTACTAGACCGGATGTTGCTCACGCACTTAGTGTAACAAGCAGATACCAGTCGAATCCAGGAGAAGAGCACTGGAAGGCAGTGAAAAATATCCTAAAGTACTTGAGAAGGACTAAAGATATTTTTCTTGTCTACAGTGGGTCTGAATTAAAACTCGAGGGATTCACGGACTCAAGTTTTTAAACAGACCAAGATGACAGTAAATCTATTTCAGGGTATGTGTTTACCTTGAACGGAGGTGCAGTGAGTTGGAAGAGTTTCAAGCAACAAACGGTTGCTGATTCAGTGACAGAGGCAGAGTATATAGCTGCAAGTGAAGCTGCAAAGGAAGCTGTTTGGATGGAGAAGTTCATAACTGAACTTGGTGCGGTTCCTAGCATTGGAGAAGCAGTTCCCGTATACTGTGACAACACCGGAGCGGTTGCACAGGCTAAGGAACCCAGGTCTCATCAGAAATCTAAACACGTGTTGCGGCGATTTCACTTGATCAGGGAGATCATTGAAAGTGGAGACGTCACCCTGGAGCGTGTAGACTCTCAAGAAAACATTACAGATCCATTTACTAAAGCTTTAACACAACAGCAGTTTGATCGTCACTTAGAGAAGATGAGTATGAGATACCATGACGATTGGCTTTAGTGCAAGTGGGAGATTGATAGTAGTGTGCATACAAGCCAATCATGTATGATGACAAAGCACATACTTTGTAAACAATCTTATTTATTTATTAATAAAATATTCATTTAAGGCATATAATTATCTACATGGTGCTGTTTTTATAATATGTAAATAACCCATAGTTTTAAGCAATGCTTTTAGAATCATGATGAGATCATGATAATGAGATTTAAATTCTTAGAAAGCTTAAAAACTAAAATAGTTCCCAATTGTGGGATTACTAAAATGGGGATTAGTAAATCCGGATAGATTGGTACATATGTTGCTTGCTCATTGGATGAGGATGACTGATCTCATGGTCATTTGTGTGGAGACACTAAAGCAAGTATGTAGGTGCTTATTGGAGAATAAGTTCACTGAACGTGACTCGCTATGGAATACCTAATGGAGTTTTACTCGCCTGACAATAGGAATTCCTAATGTGATAGTAGTACATATGATCCTTGGACTTGAGATCATCATAGTATCTTGTATGTAACAAATTATACTTTGACTAATTCTTTAAGGCCTTTTAAGACATATATAGGGTATGCTTGGGTGTAATGAGTTACATATGGAGATAATGAATGATCAATAAAGAATCTACCACCTCTAGTAAAAGAGGAGATATGTCCTATGTGATTCGTTAAATGACAACCCAGGAATCCTTGGCCAAGGTAGAATGAGATTAGAAAGAGGTTTCTAATTTGCATTATTTGGAGTTGTGCATTTTCTAATCGAAATACATATGATTAAATAAATTAAGACTTGACAGTAAATCCATGTCTTATATTTAATTGGGACATTGTATGGTGGAAGGATTGAATTGTACGGTAACTATTAACTCACAGGTTCTTTTATGATTAATGTTGAAATCTATATTATCTGAAAAGTCGTTGATCGCTAGGGAGGCTTATCCCTATTGTAGAATAAATGTTATTTATTTAAATAGATTATTAGTTTAATTTGTTTATTTAAATAAGATTAGAATTGTTCTAATTGATTTATTCACAACCGGTTTAATATGGAGAACCTAAAAGGTCACACCATAAAAGGAAGAAGAATTATTTAAGAAGAAAATGGCATGATAGTAATAATGCATTAAGTATAATTAATTTAATATATGATGATAGAATAAATTAAATAGCTTAATGTTTATTATTTAATATTTTAGAAATATTAAATATAAATTAATAAGAGGAGTCTTATTAACATTATTATTATTTTAATTCTAAAGGAGTTTAGGAATTAATATAATATCAGTACTCTCTCTCAATCCTAATAAAGATTAGGATATAAATTAATTAAAAGTAATTAATTAATTAATTAAATAAAATCCTATTCTAATTGGATTAGGAGGGTTAACCTAATATCTATATAAGAGAGTCTTATATCAGAAATAAGGTACGTGAATTTTTCAAGAGTTGGGAGTACACATATTCTATAGAGATAGAAACAAGGGTTAAGCCAATAACCCATCTTACTGAGTTCTTCATCTTCCTTGGTGGATCACCGTTAGAGGCCAAACATTTGGGTGGCTGACATTAATCAAGGGAAGGAGCCACTACAGAGGAATCAAAGGAATCAAAGGAGTAGAACTTGTACCTGAGGAAGCTTGGATCTTCAAAGGTATAATTTTGTTTTTCTCCTTCTTCATTCACTGATAATTGATGCATAAGAATGATCATGGTAATGAGTTTGTATAAATTTTGAAAACCTAGTTTTTTACGCTTCCGCCCTATTTATGTTATTTGATTGCATGATTGCGTTACGTACAAACCCAACAGTTTACAGGCCCAATCTTGATTTTTTTTGAAAAAATAATGATAAAGTGGACCAAACATGGCGTACACTACATTCCTTCTAGTTCGTTATTCTTTTAGTTTTCTTATGTTAGTTAATAAATATTATAGGTAATATGGTCCTTCGGAGACTAAGATACAATAACAAATTCTGTAGTTATCATGACTTGAGCATTATCTATTTATATATAGTATTGGTTTTAATTATTGGCTCTTTATGCATTAGTTTGAAACTAGTATGAAATTTATATTAACTTGAAATATTAAATTTAATATTTATTATAGCAATTAATAATAATAATAATAAATATGAAATCACTTATTTGAAAATTAATTATAATTTGTAATGATTTTTGATTATATACCAATTAATTTTTTATTTACAAATTTATAATTTGTGAAGTTCTCTCACTAAAATCTTTTCTAGTTAATTAATTAGTCAATAATGAAGGAATTTTTCTCTCACTAATTTGAAGAAAGATTCTCAATTTATAATTAGTGAAGGAAAATTTTCTCTCATTAATTTTTCTTTCTTCACAATATATTTTTTGCGAGAGAATAAAGTCATTCACTAATTTCAAATACTTCTTCTTAAAATATTATTAGTGAAGGAAACCACCCTTTATTCCATTACCAAATATAATTTGTGAATAAAAAGTTATTCACAATATATCCTTCAGAAAAAACATTTAGTTACTACTTAGCGAAAGATACCCAATTGCGAGGAGGTCTAATGCGAGCAATCGTGTGAAGAAAGTATTTCTTCAAAATAAATCTCTTACGAGTGATATATTATGTCTTGTGAAGGATTTGTCCTTCATTAGAAGTCATGTTTGGTGTAGGGGAATACCTCAGTCAGCTTATCACTTGGGTATGGTATTGAATGCTTTTGTATTTTATTCTGATATTCAAACTGTGACGCCCCCAAATCCGTGTAACATCGATTACAGGACCTGGTGCTCACGGTACAATATACATCATCATCTAACTATATAAACTCTGAAAATAATAATAATAACTATTACATACTTATTCAAATAAAATCCCAAGTCTTTACAATCTTAAATAACTGAAACTTAAACTTAGCGTTTATCGCTACATAACATCATATGCGGAAATATAAACTTATTACATAATCAACCCTCAACATTTCATCTTAGACTTACCCTTGTCCTTGCCCGAGCCTTCAGCCTTCTCATCCTTAACTGAAAGGTTTAAGCAAGAATGAGCACGAATTGTCCAGCAAGTATATACAATAGTTTGAAAACATACATCAAGAGTAAAAGCATCTGTATGGCTATATCTCAACAGTCGAAAGAATTATCAAGTGTTAAACAAGAATGTAAAAGAGTAGGAGTGTAAGATTTTCAATATCATACTAAGGGGTGTTAAATACCCTAAATGTTACTTAGTTTCATCGAAAACCATCAGACGGTTTAACAATCAATTAGATTGTAAACGGTCTCTGCTGATCAGCCTATCGTACCCTACATTGTGCACAAGTATAAAGTTTAAACTATATAAGCATAAATGGGACTATATGCCCGACATCTGTTTGCCCATTTATTCGGGTTATTCATCTTAGTATTCATGCGAGACCGCACCAAAGCAATTTGGATTGGTAAACATTAAATAGCTTCTAAAGATTTGAATTAAATTATTTTTCATCAATAATAACTAGTCGAAAATAAAGGCCAGGAAATATACTTAGAAACAGTTCTTTAAATAAATAGAACTTTAAAGCATAGCAGTTGAAGTAATAACTGAGTAATCAACAATAAAATTTGTAAGATAATTTGAAGTTGTAGAACTTTAAGACAAAGGAACTTGTACGAATGATTAAATAACCACAAGTCCGAACTTACCCTCACTGCAATCAAATGAGTAAGGATTTAATAATTTCTCAATGGATATAAGGTTAAGAAACGTGCATAATCAAATCCGAGTAAGAAAACTTGCCTGCTATGTCTGCTATCGTTAGCAATTAACCTTCACGTAACCTATTCATATGTGTCACGTTAAGCTATTAGGTTCTCGAACTCTAATTTGAAAGAAAACGATTTATGTTTACTTTAATAAGTTTATTAACGAGCACGTATTCACTTAACATACACTTTAACTACATAAACATGTTGCATCAAATAGGTCTAGGGGTCCAGTATTAAAATTTGGGAAAAATAAATTTTTTGAAAAAATTTTCCGCCCTGACCCGACTTGACCCGACCCGGATGACCCGGACCAACCCGAACCGGCGCAGCTGCACAGGTCTAAGCCTTATGAGTGGCGCAGCTGCGCTGCTCATCAAGCCCAGATCCTAATTTTCGCTTTCGAGCAGCCCACTTTGCAATTTAATTCTGAATAAACTACACATGATATGACTCTGAGATTTGGACACACTAAACTCCACATAGCATAGGATTTTACAAAAATATTACATCCCTGAAACTAGCATGTTAAGACCACAAACCGGCTGCCTTCAAAAGCGTGCCAGAACAGGTTTTATACTTACAAAATTTTTGGAAATTCCCAGAATTCTGCAGATTTTTATACCAACATGCTTGCTTACGAAATTCATTACTTGCACAATATAACTCCAATTCCTTTGAAATTTGGACAGATTGGACTTCATACAACATACTATTTTATAAAATTATTACATGCAACAAACGGATTGCTAAAGACATGATTTCAAGCGACCGAAAACCCAAAAAGTCATGCAATACTAGTTTAAACCCATTTGACAAAAATCCATGATTTCGATTCTAGCATGCAATCTAAGGACTCATATTGTCCAGATCATCCATACTAACATATATACACGTAACCCAACATTTAACTTCATTAAATTACCATTTTTTGAACAAATTGACATCTATGAGGCCTTTTATCAAATATATAGCATGCATACACAAATTCTATGATTCTCTATGTGATTGCTACTTGATTAGACCAGAACTTTCGTTCTTAATACCCATATATCATCCACAAGCAGTAGCATGGCATCATAGAACCAACACAAAGCATTTACAATGACTATTCAAGCATTTTCTTTACTAGTTTCCTCAAGAACATAAAATAGATTTCATGGCTTACCTCTTGGATGAATTTCTTCTTGTTTAACTCTGATAATCCTTCTTCCTTGCTTGTTTGGACTCTACAAATCTCCAGAAATCGCCACCTTCTCAAGCTCTTTCCTCTCTCACTCTCAACTTCACTTACGGTAGGATTTTTACTAAAGGAAGAAGAGACTTTGGATTGGGAGTATATATAGGACATGATATACCTTGTTCTCTCCAGCCTTTCCATCTCCAAATCATCAGTTACATACATGTTCATAATTCATTAGTTTGGTTATGGGGTGGAGAGTTATGAAAATAAAGAGGTTGGTTTTATTAAGAAGTTATAACCCTCTCCTTGCTATACTACTATATACGTATATACTCCTTCTCTCCTTGTCCCAATTTGTTAGTCGCCAAGTCCCCCAGCTGCTGGTCTTGTTAAATAAAAATATTATTTTAACCATTAAATCAATTAATAAGCTAATTGACCATTTTGCCCTCCGTAGCCGAACGTTGCGATACTTATTTCGATTCTTACTAAAGTTGACGTTCCGGACGTCATGGGACTATCCATTTCATCAAATTCATCTCCAAAATTTATGGTTGACTTTTTCCCTAAAAAAGTCAACCGGTTGACTTTGACCAAAAAGTCAACCGCGACACATTTTCGTGGTTATAGCCTATCCTGACTAATTTCGACGTTCTGGACTCAAATACGCAGTCCGCGTCTCTAAATTCCGCACTGAACTCCAACTCGGGTTGTAATGCCATCCCACGAAATTAATAGAATTAATTCTCTATATAACCAATTCAATTAGTTAGATCAAACCAAACCCACTATAAAAATACTTCACATCACATATCTTAAAATAACACCCATATGTATAACACATGAACATCTAATAAAAGAAATCACACAAGAGTTTCGCATAAATTCCTTTATTGAAAATTATTAAATTACATGATAATCTCGGATATTACACAAACTTTTAGAATAAGTTACACAACATAACATAATAGTAAAGTTGTGCTGATTCAAAAGTAGCATGACACATGTTTTGGAACAAAAAAAAATATTAATTAAAAACTTGATCATCAATATAAAAATGTAAAAAAAAAGATGCCGAAACGTGCTTATTTAGTGTATCTTAATTTTGGGCAACAACTTACTAGTCGTTGCCAAAAAATGTACAAAATACGCAACGAAAAAAATTTGTTGACAATGAATGTGGCCCATATTAGGCAACGAAATATAACAACAAATTTTTTTCGTTACCCACGATGAGGAGAAATCACATCGGCAACAAAAAAATAAATTGGCGGGCTTTTTTTAATTTCCCACCAACGAATTTGCAACGAATTTTTGCAACGACCTACGAATTTCGTTACGAAAAATGAAAGCCTTTTACAAACTGTAACGAATGACAATTTTTTTTGCTAAACATGCATTTTTAGTAACGACTTTATAAGTCGTTGCCCGAAAAATCGTTGCCAAATGTCCATTTTTTTGTAGTGGTAATTAATCAATTATGTCTTTACTTATCTATGGAATTCCTTTTTATAAGTTTAAACATCATCATGTTACATTATCATCGCATATAATACATATCAGTAGTGATCAGACTCTGATTAGAAGCATAGGGTATCATTATAAACCAACTGACATAATCAGAAAACAAGCAGAATACTCAAACCTGAAAACAGCCTGGCGCAGCTGCTCTCTGGAAAGGCTTAGGGAAGGTGCAGCTGCGCTGTCCCCTGGCCAGACTAGAGTTGTGTTTTTATTTCCTTGGTTTCGTTCCACTTTTTAGCGTAACAGCGTGTTAACACATAACAATCATACAAGTTAAGAGGTATTGGACTCCCATAGGGTCACTTTAAGTTCGTGTTTATATATTATACCTTTAGTTGGAATCTCTAAAGGATTTAGGCCAATTAAGGTTATGATATCACAAAGGCTATCAACTTTATCATTCATACACATAAAGCGGTCACAAAATCTGTAATATACATGCTTACATGTGTTAATATCATTTACGCATGGCTAGCATTGTTATTTGCTTGAAAACTTACTTAAACTCATACTTGATTAACTTTCATTGTATCTAACAAGTATGTGCATGTGTAGGCCATCTAAGTGATGTTAAAAGCACTAGCATGTTTGCTCAAAAATATCAGAACATAGATACACCATGTTCATGTAGCTTAGTTTGCATAAAGTCCCAGTTTTGCTTTTGAAATCATGTTAGACTTAAACCATGTATGCTAGTATATACTCAATACCTTAGACTCACATTTCATGCATATCTAGACCATACAAATATGCTCAAAAATTCAAAACATATCCCATGTGGTATTCATGGATATTAGTTTCAAATATTTCAAATTTCCTTTGAGAACTCATTTAACTTAAAGCCAAACAATTTGGACATGTACAAGGAACCATATATCACCACTCATGCTTGCTTATGTTCATAAATCAGTCATATATGTATACTATCATACTCATATGGTCAGAATGTAATTATCTCAAGTTCATGTCAAGGTCCATTTTCAAACTATAAGTTTCCCTTCAATAATGTATAGTAACGAAGTCAAACATATTCATGCTATTTCAAGGAACACAAATACTATGACACCCCCAAATCCGGGTACTTTATTTTCACAAGATTTGGTGTTCACTTTTTAAATAAAACATACATCTACCCAATAAATAGGAATGTAAAATAAATTACAACCTCATCAATAAATAAAATCTCCCTTATGAAAAAGGATTACAACTTTAATCCAAAACTATCCTAGGTTTGCTAACCTTAACATAACAAACAAATGCGGAAATAAATAATCATAAACTAGGTCTTATTACAATAAAGATTCAAGATAACGAGTCTTCACTTGCCCATCTTTCCTTTCCCTTTACTTGTTGACGGTATGTCAACATTCTCGGCTTTAACTGCAAGGGGTTATAAAATACGCAAAATTGAGCAAACAAAAGCTCACTTGAAATGTACAATGATATGCCATAATCGAATAACTTCAAAAGAATTTGAATAACTTTTCTTTCATCAAAATAAGGAATTGAATAATAATTCTTTCATCATATTTAAAATTTGAATATAGAATTTATTTGAGGGTCATACGACCTTGAACTATGTCCTAGGTTATAAATATTTCTATTTAAACCTTTAACAGTCATTGAGACTATGAACCTTTAACTCGTACTTAGGGGGATCAGCCCTTCGTATCATGTATTGTGCACAAACATTCAACGCTTTCGCATAGTAACCTCCCCTAATAAATAGGGTTGTTCATCTCAGTATTTGAGTACAAGTCCGCACCAAAGAAAGTTTGGTTTGGATGACTAAAAGGAAATTTGGAGTTTCAACTATCACCAACTAAGGAGTAGTTGAATCGACTCACAATACTTTAACAGTTCGATAATATAAGAATCATGAACCAATGCAAGATACAACAATAGATTTCATAATAACTAGACATGTTTTGGAATAACTGAAAGCATTTAAAAGATTGGTGGATCTTGCTTGAACAATTAAGTCAAGTTCACAACATTATGACAATAACTTCAATACTTGTGCATTATGAACATTAGAATACAATATAACTTGTACAATACATAACAAGTTAAGAATCAGAAATAAACTTGCATAATATAATGAGCAAGGTTAGAAACTTGCACAATGAAAAGATAAAATGATAAAGCTTGCATAGCGTACAAGAACGATTTAGAAAACTTGCACAATATAAACAACAAGTTTAGAGATAGAAAACTTGCCTCAAGCGCAAGCTACTCTTTAATAAATACAATCACTTCCACAATTACCCTACACATTACACTACGTTTAAAACATCTATTAATACCTAAATATAACGTTCAAACCGTTGAACTTCTTACTTAAGTTCAACTCACAACGTTATTCACAACATAAGTTGTTAAATAGTCACAAATGTGAGTTTAACTCACGATCATACACGTATAGCACTTCAAACTTTTATATCATACTTTAGGATAATAATTCCAAGTACACACATAATATAATAACGTAAGACTTCAAATTATCTTAAACACATCAAAAGTATATTATCTCATTATATATTACACTTAACAAGTCATCAATATATGTTAGCTAAACAAATACGGCACAAAAACTCAACGAAGCGAAAACAAAATCCCCGGAAAGCAAGGTGCCCCGCTGGGGCGGGGCCCATTACTGGTGGGAACCCCCCAGCTCGCGAAATGCAGAGAAATAAGCCAATTTGGCTTATTTCTTCACACCGAAATCCGATTTTTTTCAACATGATGTACATGAAACTTAATGACAACAAAAATTTAGACTCTTAGCATGATTATAACATACAAAATCATTACAACACATAATCAAAAATCGAGTTTTCATGATTTTTAAAGAAAAACACAATATCAAGCGTTCTTGATGAAAATTATTATTGTGAATTCGTTTTTAAACCAATTCATGAAATTCCAATTGTAATAACTCTAATTCTTAACATATTAAGATAATCCATAATCAATTTTAATAATAATCAATAATCAAACACCAATTTGATAGTTTAAAAAGCTATTTTCAAAATTAGTTTATAGTAAATCATTATGAACATGATTTCTTCTTGTTCATTGAAATTACATGGATTGAATTGCTAAAAAAAACTATATAACTCATATACAAACATGCTATAACACATATCACACATAAATTTCATGCTCACATCAATTTTGTGAAAATAATTTATACAGAGAGTTCTAAACTATGAAGATATTGAAAAACACAATTAAAAGTTATGGAGTTTATGATTATACCCTTTTCTAGCTTGGATTAGGAGAAGAGATGGAGATGATGATGGTGTATAGTTCTCCTCTTGCTTTCTCAAAGCTTCTTCTTCTTCCTCTTCTTCTTCTATGAGTATTCTCTCTAACTCTCTCTGTTTTTTCTTTCTTTGTTTTATAAAACTAATTGACTAACTTTTAAACTAACGTATATTATAGATATATAATATACACATACATATATAATATATATGTAACTTATAATATTAATATAGCTAATAAGTAATATACTAATTGCTATACTAACTACTACTTATTACATAGGTTACAAAAAATTGAATTTGAAAAGCCATAAGGCCATGTTTAACAAAACCACATTATTTTTTAAAAAAATAGATTTTTATTAATTAAGGTCATGTTTGGTAAAACAAGTTTAAAACAAAAGTAAGGGCCTTGTTTGGTAAAATTAATTTAAAATCTTTTTCAATTTTTTTAATAAATCCTTTAACCTATGGTTTAAATGCTACACTTTATTTAATTAAATTGCAACCTTCTAATTCTATTAAATAAAAGCTAACATTAATTAATTAATTAAAATTGCACATAATACTAAATTGTCACACACTTGCAATTTTCGTAATAATCATAATTCATGCAACAATTAGTAAATCATTATAAACACTTAGCACATAATATTGCACTAATTTAATTATTCTCAATTAAATTAGAATTATGCTACACCATTACTTACATATCAATTTAATTAATTCTATTATACTTAATTAAATTAATCCACAACAATCACATAATTTATTTATTTAGCACAATAAATAAATCTCATAAAATATTTATTTAATTTAATAAATATTTATAATTAATATATAAAAATCTCATTCGTTACAATCTTTTCTCCTTAAAAGGATTCTGTCCCCAGAATCACAACATAAAAAAAATCTCATCTGTTACATTCTTCTCCCCTTAAAAGGATTCTGTCCCCAGAATCGATATATAAGGGTTACACAAGTAGCTAAGCAAATAATTGAGGATACGATTTCCTCATTACATCTTCGAGTTCCTACGTGGCTTCTTCAGCACTGTGATTCCTCCAGTACTTGTTCCTAAGTACTTGTTCCTTCCTATCACTTTATTCATAAGTACTTGTTCCTTCCTATCAACTATTTAAACAGGAACCTCTTCATAAGTTAAGTCTTTATTAAACTGTAAAGGCTCGTATTCTATTACATGTTTATAGTCGTGTTTATATGGTCGTAATACAAAAATAAGGAATACGTTGTGTATATTATCCAGTTCCAGAGGTAACGCTGCCTCGTAAGCTACCTCGCCCACCTTTCGTAGTACCTTAAAAGGTCCAATAAATCTGGGACTCAGCTTCCCCTTATTGCCAAATCGAATCTTCCCCTTTCAGGGAGATACCTTCAGAAAAATGAAGCTTCCTGATAAGAATTCTCGATTCTGTCGATGTTGATCGGCATATTTCTTTTGTCTTTCTTGAGCAGCAACCAATCTTGTTCTGATCAGCTTCACGATCTCAGCAGTTTATTGTACTAGTTCTGGTCCCAATAATTGACTTTCACCGACTTCATCCCAGCACAAAAAAGTTCTGCACTTTCTGCCGTATAATGCTTCGTAAGGCGGCATGCCAATACTCGCGTGGTAACTATTATTTTAGGTGAACTCCACCAACAGTAGATGATTATCCCAGCTTCCCTTGAAGTTCATCATGCAAGCTCTAAGCATATCCTCTAGCGTCTGAATCGTTCTCTCGCTCTGGCCATTAGTCTGAGGATGGTACGCTGTACTCATTTGCAATTGCGTTCCCAGACACTCTTGCAAACGCTTCCAGAAATTCGACGTAAAATGCGGATCTCTGTCGGACATAATTGATAATAGAACACCGTGCCGAGATATAATCTCCTTGACGTATAGCTTTGCCAACTTGTCAAGGTTGTACGTAATTCTGATTGGTCAAAAGTGTGCTGACTTCGTCAGTCGATCCATTATCACCCATATCGCATCAAGACCCTTCTAAGTTGCTGGAAGACCAACCACGAAACCCATCGTGATATGTTCCCACTTCCACTTTAGAATCTCCAGCGGTTGTAGCAATCCACTGGGTCTCTGATGTTCTGCTTTAACCTTCTGGCACGTTAGACATTTTGCAATGATTCGGCAACATCCCTCTTTATGTTTGGCCACCAGAAGTGGTGCCTGAGATCTTGGTACATCTTCAAACTCCCGGGGTGAATAGAATATCTCGAGCTGTGAGATTCGCTCAAAATCTCCTCTTTGACTTCTGGTACTGGCGGTACCCAGATTCTTCCTTCAAATCATAGCAGACCTTCATTATCGATCTGAAACTTGAACTCTTTGCCATCGGCTATTCTTTTTCGGATCTTTTCGCACTCTTCGTCGTGACGTTGGGCTTCTTTCACGTTCTCTACCAGAGTAGAACCAGTAGTTACTTGAAACAACTTCTCATTCGATTCCTTCGAAAACTTCACTTCCAGTTCTAATCTAGCAATTTGTTCTATTAACTAGTCCTGATCAATTAACATGTTTAGCTTCTCTCGACCCTTTCTGCTCAAAGCGTCGGCGACGATGTTAGCTTTACCCGGATGGTAAAGTATCTCGCAGTCGTAATCCTTGATCAGTTCCAACCATCTCCTTTGGCACATGTTCAAATCCTTCTGGGTAAAGATATACTTCAAACTCTTATGATTCGTGTATATCTCACACCTTTCTCCATAGAGGAAGTGTCTCCAAATCTTTAGAGCAAACACTACTGCCGGTAACTCCAAGTCATGAGTCGGATACCCCTTCTCATAATCCTTTAGCTGACGTGATGCGTAGGCAATGACCTTGCCATTCTGCATCAGCACGCAGCCTAAACCCTTATGTGAGGCATCACTATAGACTACAAAATTTCCCGTACTATCCGGCAAGGACAACACAGGCGTAGTACTCAACCTCTTTTTTAGCTCTTGAAAACTTTCCTCACTTTTTCGTCCAAACAAACTTAACTGTTTTACGAGTCAAATTCGTCAACGGAGTTGCGATTCTAGAAAAGTCTTGAATAAATCTCCGGTAATAACTTGTCAATCACAAGAAACTCCTCCCTTCAGATGGCGTCTTTGGCTGATCCCAATTCATTACCGCTTCAACCTTCGACGGATCCACCGAAATCCCATCTTTGTCGATCACGTGGCCAAGAAATTGCACACGTTCCAACCAGAATTCGCATTTCGAGAATTTCACATAAAGCTTCTCTCGTCTCAGTGATTCTAACGTTAGTCTCAAATGTTCGGTGTGTTCTTCCTCAGTCTTGGAATAAACCAGGATATCATCTATGAACACCACCACGAACTTATCTAGGAATGGTATAAACACCCTGTTCATTAAGTCTATAAATGCAGCTGGTGTAACGATTGAGGATTTTATATATTAATTGTGAATATTTATTGAATTTATCTGTGGAGATAAATAAATAAATTGTGTGATTGCTGTGGATAATTTAATTAAGTGCCATATATTTAATTAAATTGATATGTTAGCAATGGTGTAGCATAATTCTAATTTAGTTGAGAATAATTCAATTAGATTTAATATTATGTGCTAAGTGTTAAAAATAATTGTTACATGAATTATGTTTAATAAAGGAATTACAATTGTGTAACAATTTGGTATTGTGTGTTTTATTAATTAACGAATGTTAGCTTTTATTTAATTTGAATGTTGTAATTAAATAAGTGTAGCATTTAGCTTATGAGTTAAAGGTTTATTAAATAAAGAAAAAGAGTTTTTAAATCTTTTGTACCCAAACAAAGCTTTAGCTAATAAAAGAATTGTTTTTACAAGGATTTTGTTTAGCCAAACATGGCCTTATACTTTTCAAATTCTTTTAACTTATATATTAAATAGTAGTTAGTGTATATTTAATATATAGGAGTTACATATATTATATATTACTTGTATTATATATTATATGTATGTACTACCAGTACGTTAGTTTTTCTAAAGCCTAAGTCTAAACTAAGAAAAGAGAAGAGAGAAAGAGAAAGAGAAGAGAAGGGAGAATGCAGAGAAGAAGAAGAGAAACTTGAGAAGGCACGAGAAGATCATCATCTTCATCATCTTTTCTCCTAATTCAACTTAGAAGGTTATAACCCTAACCCTTATACTCAATTAAGAAGTTTTATATTTAGTTTTTGTAAAGTTAGGTTTTCATGATTATGAAATTATATGTATATATGGTGTTCATATATTTTCATATATAATTGTATGCCATGAAAGGGTTTTCAAAATACAATTTTGTAAAAACAAGTTTTCAAAGCATGTTCTTCTATATTTTCATAGTTTTAGAATTCTTTGTAAAATTCTCTTTGTGAAAGTTATTTATTTTGATATGTGAATGGGATATGTACATATATATGTATATATATATATATATATATATGTTTACATATGATTTTTATAGTTGTTTAAGAGTTTCAATTCACAAGTATATGATGAACACTATGAAATCATGTTTATAATACTCTTTTATGAAGTTATGTTGAAAATTGTTCTTAAATATTTGATATGAGCATGAAGTTATGTGTAATATGTGATATAACATGATTATATATGAGTTATATGATTGTGTTAGCAATTCAATCCATGTATTTTTGATAAACAAGAGGAATTATGTTCATAGTGATTTTCTTTGAATCAATTTCTAAAAAATGGCTTTTGAAACTATCAAATTGATGTTTGATTATGGTTTATTGTTGAAATTGATCATGTATTATGTTAGTATGTTAAGAATAGAAGTGCTTACAATTGGAATTACTTGAATTGATTGAAAAGCGAATTCGTGATAGCAATTTTCGCCAAGAACGCTTAAAATTGTGTTCTTCTTCGAAAATTATGAAATCTTGATTTTGATTATGTGTTATATGGATTTTAAATGTTATAAGCATGTTAATAAGTTTAAAATATTATTTGTATCAAGTTTCATGTTTATCATGTTGGGAAAAATCGAAATCGGT
Organism: Panax stipuleanatus; assembly: GCA_020205555.1. Taxonomy (NCBI): domain Eukaryota; kingdom Viridiplantae; phylum Streptophyta; class Magnoliopsida; order Apiales; family Araliaceae; genus Panax; species Panax stipuleanatus. Next base: position 20,722,730 of record CM035115.1, read on the forward strand.
GTGAAGGAATGAGCCAAATTGGCTTATTTCTCCACCAGTTCGCGAGCCAAGACCCTCACCAGGGGGTGACCCGCCCCAGCGGGGCTTCTAGGCCTATAGGACCTGCCCCAGTAGGTTAGCCTGCTATCCGGGAATGTTGGTTTTTGAGTTTTCATTCCCCGTTTGTTTAGCTAACTTATTTCTTACTTGGAAAGTGAAATGTATAATAAGTTAACATGTTTTTGATGTGTTTAAGTTTGATTGAAGTGTTATGTGAGTATGTTACATGTGTGTATATGTGTTAATTTCCTAAGGTACACAACACGGTTCATTGAGTTATAAGGTTATGAATGTATGCCGTGAGTATAGACTCACGTACTTGACTAGTTAGCAACCAATGTGGTAAATTACATTGTGAATTGGACTTGAGTATGAAGTTCAATGGTTTAAATGTTGTAGTTAGATACTAATAGATGGTTTGAATGTAATATAAATGTGTAGGGTGTGACGCCCCCCAGAATAGGTCCAGTCAACCCAACCCATTCTGAGTCGCCAAATACATGGTACATAATCCAAATACAAACTTTATATCACACGGTCGTGCAAAATACGACCATACAACTGTGAGTGTCAATACAAAAATGTAGAAAATATTAAAATTCAAACTAAGTCCTCATTACAATTATTATCACACTATTTATTAGAAATAGTGAGGACTACTACTGCTCTAACTCGGACCATCACTCTGTCCCCCGACTAGTTCCTGCGACATTCTCATTTCCTGAAGAGGACAATAGATGAAAAGGGTGAGCTCAACTAGCCCAGTAAAGAATATTATGACTAAGATAATGGAAAATAAATTATCGTTAGTCTTCAACAATTCAGATAAAATATTATGAACAACAAGTTTTAGATCAATATTCGCAGCGAAAATAACAATTCATTGGAAGAGTTAAGTAGAGAATGAAGTCTACTATCTTCTATAATTTAAAAGTCCATCATCAATATTTTATCCCTGTAACATCAATCAATATACATCTCGAATCAAATATTCATCTTTGCACTACAGGCCAAATATATTCATTTGTACCACCAGTGGTCATGTTCATCTCAACACCTGTCATCTTTGCACTACGGCCAAATATATTCATCAGGTAATCATTCATCTTTGCTCTACAGGCCAAAGATATTTAGTTATATCACCATTTAGGACTGAGGCTGATGAAAAATAATATAAATAACGAATCTAGTGAGATAAAGGACAAAGATTAAGGGTTCACATTTTAGTTTATCCAAGTTCAAAAATATTTTATAATAATACTTTGTGGATCAAAATTCAAGAATAGAGCTTAAAACTTGGATCCAATCAAAGATAGGAACCTTAACAAGAAACTTGGACATATAGAAGAAAATTTAATTTTTCCGTGAATAGTGCTGTATACGTGAATAGTGCCGTATACGTGAATAGTAATCCCGACGGAAAAAGTAAGAATTTTATAATAAAATCCACCACAATATTTTGGTATAATGATACTGAAAAGAATAACGTCATTTACAAAAGAAAATAACATCCCTTACCTTAACCGGAGAGTAGTTTTGACTGGAATATCGGATATTATGTGGACGAAAACTTGCATTGTTATCAATACTCAAAGTATCTAAATACTCACAACAAATACGCTCGATATTATAGAGAGAAATTTTTCTAATTCTGGTGTGATTTTCATTTCTAACTAAGCACCCTATTTATAGGAAAAGCTTAGGATACCAAAGTAGACTTTTATGCCTTGCGGCTTTTCCCAGCACACCTCGTGAAAATTCAACATTCAACAAGCAAATGACAAAAATGGGGCCCACCATTTTATTTAAAAAACATTTATTTTCAAAACTTCAATAATTCATAATAAATAGCCCTTTTATCAGAAAAAAGTAAATTATATGTTCTTTCCATAAAAAATTTAATTCTCTACAACTTTGTAGAAGGAAGCTTTTCTAAAATCCCAACCGAAAATAGCTGAAATCCATAAATGGATGATTTTCCACACCAAAATACTGATAAAAATACCTCAGCACTAATTCCTTTTTTCTTTTTTATATCCACAAAATAAAAATTTCCTTATCATATAAATCAATAATTAATTATTCACAAATAATATTACAGAACTACAATATTGACAACCAGGTCGTTCCTAGAAAAGGGGCATTCCGATAAGGATTTCTCCTTACTAGCGCGCAATTAAATAAACCCTCCTAGACAGAACTTTCTTAGACATTGTCAATAATGCTATCTAATAATATTATTCAAATAATATGAATTATTGATTTGATAATGTGAAATACTGTGAAGTGATAATTATTGAATCAATAATACAAAATATCAACGGTAGCAATTATTGAATCAATCATATAAAATATCAACGTAGCAATTATTGAGTCAATAATATAAAATATTGAACAGTAATTACTATAACAATAATTGAGTAAGTGCCTTCTTATGTAAGAATCAATAATTCAAAATACTGTGCAATACCGTGTGCTACTGTGCAACACCGCGTATTACTGTATTTTAATCACCGGGTATTTCAACAGTACTAACGGTAATATAAATGTGTAGGGTGTTTGTGAAGTGATTGTAATTATTTTTCAAGTGTAGCTTGCGCTTAAGGCAAGTCTTCTAAACCTTAAACTCGTTAACGTTAAGCAAGTTTCCTATCTCTAAACTTATTATTGTGCAAGTTTTCTAGTTAAGCAAGTTTCCATTTCGAACTTGTTATTTACTTTGTACAAGCGTTGTTGTACTCTAATATTCCTAATGCTCAAATATTGAAGTATTATTGAGGTATTATGATCTTGACTTAGTTGTTCAAGCAAGATTCACTTATTCTTTCAATTGCTTTGAGTTACTTCTAAAGCATGCTTATCTATTTCATTGTCATATCTTATAGTTGGTTCATGATTCTTATATCATGGAACTGTTAAAGTACTACGAGTTAATTCAACTACTCCTAGTTGATGATAGTTGAAACTCCAAAGTTCCCTTATCTATCCAAACCAAACTTTCTTTGGTGCGGACTTGTATTCAAATACTGAGAATGAACAACCCTAATTACTAGGGGACATTTATACGAAAGCGTTAAGATGGTTGTGCACAATTCATGGTACAAAGGGTTGATCCCCCTGAGTACGAGTTAAAGGTCCATAGTCTTATTGACTGTTAAAAAGTTTAACTAGAAATATTTATAACGTAGGACAATAGTTCAAGGTCTTATGACCCTCAGATGTTTCTATATTCGAATTCAATGTATTGATGAAAGAATTATAATTCAATTCTTTATTTTGGCGAAAGTAAAGTTATTCAAACTCTTTTAAAACTATTCATATATGTCATATCACTGTTGTATTTCTAAGTGAGCTTTTGTTTGCTCACTCTTGCATGTTTTACACCACTTGCAGTTGAGAACAAGAATGTTGACATACCGTCAACAAGTAAAGGAAAAGGAAAGATGAACAAGTGAAGGCTTGTTGTTTTAAGTTACTTTTGTAATAAGACTTAGTTGGTTATGTTTTAATTCTGCATTTATTTGATTGATGTTAAGGTTTAGTTAACCCTAGGATTTTATTGGCATGTTATAATCCTTTTTAAAGGAAGATTTCTATTAAGGTTTATGAAGGTTGTAATTTACTTTGCAATTCTTTGTTATTGGGTAGATGTATGTTGTATTAGAAAGTGAACACCAAATCATGTGGAAATGAAGTACCCGAATTTGGGGGTGTCACAGGTTGTTATCAAAGCTATAGGTTATGAACCTTAGGTGGGGGGAAAAACCTTAGGTCGTAGTAGCCTTATAGGAAGATCGAAAAGATAGTGGTGATAGGTAAAGATAATAAACTACCTTATGTGCTATGTGTTTATGTTTAGGTATTCGAAGAGTGACGATTCGATATCACGTAATAATAAACTTTAAAATTCTTTTGTCAGGATGACGAACATTGGAGAATCCAGTCAGGCTAGAGAGGATATACCTCAAGTACCTAGAGAGCCCCTAGACATCCGTGTTGTTTGGGAGCAGCTGGTTAGGAGAGAGCCATCTCCAGTGATCACCGAAGCTGGTCGGGAGCGTGAGCTGACACCTATTCCAGAGGAAGAGGATGAGGACAAGTCTGAAGAGCAGGAAGAGGAGGAAGAGGATCCCGAAGAGGAATTTCCACCTCACTCTGTTAGTGCTGAGATATACGAGGTAGTTTACTACAATAATGTGGAGCTTCATGGTCGAGTCGGAGAGCTCGAGGAAACCATCCAGCAGCGAGACGAGACTATCGAGGATATAGATAGTGACCTAGGAGAAGCACAATGGAACCTAATACACGTAGAGAATGATCGAGATGAGGCACGAGCCGAGCTAGTAAAACTAAAGCAAGATATCCAAGAGGAGTCGACGAAGCGTGTCAAAGCTGAGGAAACAAGCTTGAGGGCTACTCAATGAGCCGATAGAGCTGAGTACGAGGCGGAAACCAAGAGAGCCAAGCAAAGGGAAACAGAATACACTTTTTATATGGCTATAGATAGGGCCCAGGACCGTATCTTTTATTACCCAGCTCAGTTCCAAGGTTTACCATGGTATGTGGTGGACCGAAGGACAGCGTTTCGGGTGATGGAGGAAGAACGTAGGGAGGCTGTGCGATGTCTTAATATGCCTAGACATTAGAACTTTTAAATTATGTGTTTCTTTTGATAATAAATGATGTAAGTCCCATAACTTGAGATAATAATGGGATAAAGTGATGATGTAGTCCTGTAACTTGTTCCAGTTCAGGAAAAATGATGTAAATAGCAGGAATGCTATCAATCCTATATTTTTAAAACTACGAGTAATGAATAAAGGAAGTTTATTGATGTGCTATGTGTTCATATATGAACTGAGTTATTTAATTATTTAAGTTGACTTTGAATACTTAAGAATTGAATAAAGGATCTAATAATAATATTTTCTGAACAAAAAATACCTCCTAGAAGAAGATCAACACATTAAAACCCCGAGGGTTCGACGAAAAATAATAATAACGATGGAACAAACCCTAACTCAGTTCAATAGTTAGTGAAGTTGCTGACAGGAGCGATGGCGAATCAGCAGCAATTGCAGGCCACGACGTTCAAAGAGTTTAAGGCAGTAGAACCGCCTGAATTCAAGGGATAGACAAGCCCTATAGATGCTCAGACGTGGGTTATGGAAATGGAGAAGGTCTTTGACATGGCTAAGGTTAGTGAAGACCAGAAGACAGCATTTACGACTTTTATGTTGAAGGCAGATGCTAGTTTCTGGTGGTAGGTGAATAAGACCCGAGAGGGAGAAGGAGTCATAACGTGGGAACGTTTCAAAGAAATGTTCTACAAAATGTACTTCCCAGTGAATTCACAGGACCAGATGGAGGTCCAATTCTTAGAGCTGAAGCAAGGAGGAATGACAGTGTCGGAATACGCCGCAAAGTTGAACGAGTAGGCCAGGTTTGCTACTTACCAGGTAAGCACGAATGCTAGGAAGGCGAGGAGGTATGAGCGGAGACTGAAACCCTGGCTCTACAGCAAGGTCTCTATGTTCCAGCTGAACACATTTGCAGCTGTGCTGGAAAAGGCCATTCTAGCTGAAGGAGGGAGCAAAGCCGTGACTAAATTCAACCAAGATAAGAAAAAGAAGATTGAGACGAAAAACAAGGTTGGTGGTAGCAGGGCTATCCATCAGAAAAGGAAGTGGAATGACAACACCTCTGCTGAGAGTCAGCAGCGAGGAAAATAGAAGAGGAAGCTCGAAGCATGTGCTACATGCGGGAAGACTCACACTGGAGTGTGGATGAAAGGGAAACGGGTGTGCTACAACTATGGTCAGGAAGGTCACATCGCGCCGATCTGCCCAAACCCGAAGAAGGAAGCTTGCTATACATGTTGATCCAAGGATCACATGGCCCATAATTGCCCTAAGAAGCCAGCGACAGGGTCAACAGGGAATGAAAGAAATGGAAGCGACAACACTCTGACTATTGCCGGACCATCGCCATTGCAAGCCGTTCGACCCACTACCCGCACATTCAACATGACGGTGCAAGACGCGGTGCAATCAAAGGATTTGGTGGCAGGTATTATTCCGGTCAATAGTATAAATTCATATGTATTATTTAATTCGAGTGCTACTTGCTCATTCATATCTGATGATTTTACTAAGACCCTAGACTTACCTATAGAGGAGTTAGCTTACCCCTTGAACATATAAATTGCGAATAGGGAAGTTATTTCTTGTTAGGTTAGTATACAAGAACTGTAGATTGGATATTAAGGGTCAGGAGCTGAGGGTAGATTTAATTTCGATAAAACTTGGGAAATTCGATGTCATATTGGGAATGGACTGGTTGTTCAATCATGGGGCGGTAATCGACTGTCAGAAGAAGTTGGTAAACCTTACGACTCCGTCGAAAGTAGTGTTCTATGGTAGTAAATTGCCTAGACAAGCGAGTTATCTGACGGTGATGCAAGCCAATAAACTTTTGACGCAAGGCTGTGTAGGATATCTAGCCTACATAGTAGATACGCGTAAGGAGAACCCGAAAGTAGAGGAGTTATTGGTGGTTAAAGAGTTTGTGGACGTGTTTTCGAGCGACTTGCCAGGACTTCCGCCAGATAGGGAGATAGAGTTCGTGATCGACTTAGCGCCAGGAATTGCTCCAATTTCGAAGGCTCCGTACCAAATGGCTCCAGTTGAGATGAAGGAACTGATGGTTTAACTTCAAGAATGGCTAGACAAGAAGTATATTCAATCGAGCATTTCGTCGTAGAGAGCGCCAGTGTTATTTGTGAAGAAGAAAGATGGAACAATGCATCTTTGCATTTACTATAGAGAGTTGAACAAAGTTACGATCAAGAATAGGTATCCCTTACCTAGGATCGATGACTTGTTTGATCAACTGAAGGGTGCTAAGTACTTCTCAAAAATTAATTTGAGAAGCGGGTATCATCAATTGAAGGTGAGGAAGGAAGATATATCGAAAACAACTTTTAGAACTCGGTATGGTCATTACGAGTTCTTGGTGATGTCATTTGGTTTAACGAATGCCCCAGCTGCATTTATGGACCTAATGAACAGGGTGTTTAAGCCATTTCTGGATAAGTTTGTAGTGGTGTTCATAGATGACATCCTGGTTTATTCCAAGACCGAGGAGGAACACGCTGAACACTTAAGGCTTACCTTAGAATCGTTGAGGCGAGAGAAGTTCTATATAAAATTCTCGAAGTGCAAATTCTGGTTGGATCGTGTGCAATTTCTTGGCCACGTAATCGACAAGGATGATATTTTGGTAGATCCGTCGAAGGTGGAAGCAGTAATGAATTGGGATCAGCCGAAAACGCCATTTAAAGTGAGAAGTTTCTTGGGATTGGCAGGTTATTACCGTAGATTTATCTAAGATTTTTCTAAGATCGCAACTCCGATGACGAATTTGACTCGTAAAACAGTTAAGTTTGTTTAGACGGTGTGAGGAAAGTTTTCAGGAATTAAAGAAGAGGTTGAGTACTGCGCCTGTGTTGTCTTTACCGAATAGTATGGGGAATTTTGTGGTATATAGTGATGCCTCACATAAGGGTTTAGGCTATGTGCTGATGCAGAGTGGCAAGGTCATTGCTTATGCATCACGTCAGCTGAAGGATTATGAGAAGGGGTATCCGACCCATGAATTAGAATTGGCGGCAATAGTATTTGCTCTGAAGATATGGAGACACTACCTTTATGGAGAGAAGTGTGAAATATACACAGATCATAAGAGTCTGAAGTATATCTTCACCCAGAAGGATCTGAACATGTGCCAGAGAAGATGGTAGGAACTGATCAAAGACTACGACTGCGAAATACTTTATCATCCGGGTAAAGCTAATGTTGTCGCCAACGCTCTGAGTAGAAAAGGTCGGGAGAAGCTGAATATGTTAACTGATTAGGATCTGTTGATAGAACAGATGGCTAAATTTGACCTGGAAGTGAAGTTTCTGAAGGAATCGAATGAGAAGTTATTTCAAGTAACTACTGGTTCTACTCTGGTAGACAAAGTAAAAGAAGCACAACTTCACGATGAGGAATGTGAGAAGATTTAGAAGAGAATAGCCGATGGCGAAGAGTTTAAATTCATAATCGACAGTGAGGGACTGCTACGATTTGAAGGTAGAATCTGGGTACCGCCAGTACCAGAAGTTAAGGAGGAGATCTTGAGTGAAGCTCACAGCTCAAAGTATTCAATTCACCCTGGGAGTACGAAGATGTACTAGGATCTCAGGCAGCATTTCTGATGGCCGAATATGAAGAGGGACGTTGCTGAATGCGTTGCGAAATGCTTGATGTGCCAGAAAGTTAAAGCAGAACACCAGAGACCAAGTGGACTGCTACAACCGTTAGAAATTCCAGCGTGGAAGTGGGAGCACATCACGATGGATTTTGTGGTAGGTCTTCCATCGACTCAGAAGGGATTTGATACGATATGGGTTATAGTGGATCGACTGACGAAGTCAGCCCATTTTCTACCAATCAGGATTAAGTACAACTTGGAACAATTGGCGAAGCTGTATGTTAAAGAAATTATTTCTCGACACGGTGTTTCGGTGTCGATTGTGTCCGATAGAGATTCGCGGTTTACGTCGAATTTTTGGAAGCGATTGCAAGAGTGTATAGGAACGCAATTGCAAATGAGTACAACATACCATCCTCAGACCGATGGCCAGAGCAAGAGAACAATTCAAACGCTTGAGGATATGCTGAGAGCTTGCGTGATGGATTTCAAGGAAAGCTGGGATGATCATCTACCGTTGGTGGAGTTCGCCTACAACAATAGTGATAGTAGTGTGCATACAAGCTAATCATGTATGATGATAAAGCACATACTTTGTAAATAATCTTATTTATTTATTAATAAAATATTCATTTAAGGCATTTAATTATCTACATGGTGCTGTTTTTATAATATGTAAATAACCTATAGTTTTAAGCAATGCTTTTAGAATCATGATGAAATCATGCTAATGAGATCTAAATTCTTAGAAAGCTTAAAAACTAAAATAGTTCCCAATTGTGGGATTACTAAAATGGGGATTAGTAAATCTGGATAGATTGATACATATGTTGCTTGCTCATTGGATGAGGATGACTGATCTCATGGTCATTTGTGTGGAGACACTAAAGAAAGTATGTAGGTGGTTATTGGAGAATAAGTTCATTGAACGTGACTCGCTATGGAATACCTAATTGAGTTTTACTCGCCTGTCAATAGGAATTCCTAATGTGATAGTAGTACAAGTGATCCTTGGACTTGAGATCATCATAGCATCTTGTATGTAACAAAATATACTTTGACTTATTCCTTAAGGCCTTTTAAGGCATATATAGGGTATGCTTGGGTATAATGAGTTGTATATGGAGATAATGTATGATTAATAAAGAATCTACCACCTCTAGTAAAAGAGGAGATATGTCCTATGTGATTCGTTAAATGACAACCCAGGAATCCTTGGCCAAGGTAGAATGAAATTAGAAAGAGTTTTCTAATTTCCCTTAATCGGAGTTGTGCGTTTTCTAATCGAAATACATATGATTAAATAAATTAAGACTTGACAGTAAATCCATGTCTTATATTTAATTGGGACATTGTATAGTGGAAGGACTGAATTGTACGGTAACTATTAACTCACAGGTTCTTTTATGATTAATGTTGAAATCTATATTATCTGAAAAGTCGTTGATCGCTAGGGAGACTTATCCCTATTGAAGAATAAATGTTATTTATTTAAATAAATTATTAGTTTTTTTTTATTTATTTAAATAAGATTAGAATTGTTCTAATTGATTTATTCACAACTGGTTTAATATGGAGAACCTAAAGGGTCACACCATAAAAGGAAGAAGAATTATTTAAGAAGAAAACGGCATGATAGTAATAATGCATTAAGTGTAATTAATTTAATCTATGGTGATAGAATAAATTAAATAGCTTAATGTTTATTATTTAATATTTTAGAAATATTAAATATAAATTAATAAGAGTAGTCTTATTAATATTATTATTATTTTAATTCTAAAGGAGTTTAGGAATTAATATAATATCAGTACTCTCTCTCTCAATCCTAATAAGATTATGATATAAATTAATTAAAAGTGATTAATTAATTAATTAAATAAAACCCTATTCTAATTGGATTAAAAGGGTTAACCTAATATCTATATAAGAGAGTCTTATATCAGAAATAAGGTACGTGAATGTTTTCAAAGGTTGGGAATACACATATTCTATAGAGATAGAAACAAGGGTTAAGCCAATAACCCATCTTCCTGCGTTCTTCATCTTCCTTGGTGGATCACCGTTAGAGGCCAAACATTTGGGTGGCTGACATTGATTAAGGGAAGGAGCCACTACAGAGAAATCAAAGGAATCAAAGGAGTAGAACTCGTACCCTGAGGAAGCTTGGATCTTCAAAGGTATAATTTTATGTTCTCTCTTTTCTGTTATTGATAACTAACACAAAGCATGATCATGGTTATGGGTTTGTATAAATTTTTGAAAACCTATGTTTCGCGCTTCCGTCCTATTTATGTGATTTGATTGCATGATTGCGTTACGTACAAACCCAACAGTGGTATCAGAGCCTAACTTTCTGCTAATTATCAATTTTATGATTCCATGTATGAATTGATGTGAGAATTGGATCGAATTTTCTGGACAAAATCGTTTTATGCAAGTTTCTGCGACGAACGACGCCGCTGTGCAGCTGCCCAGTTCATTACTGGAGCAGCTGCGCCGGTTCCTAAACAGGCTCTGAAATTTAATTTTCATTAATTAAGTAATCTGTTTATTTAATTAATAAATTTTTAAAATAAAGATATTTATTTTATGTGAAATATGATTTCAGATTGCTAAAATTAAAGGAGTTTAATTTGGATTTATTTTTGATTAAAATAAAAGAGTTTATTTTGTTTCAAAAATAAAATTTAGCAAAAATTTTGTCCATTAAATGACATCGATCCATATATGGAGTAACTTTATTATTCATGAGATGAATGGATATTTATTGATGCATATGATAATAAATGGAGTTGATTATGGACTATGACCAATGTGACTGGATTTTATTTTGGATGAATGCTTGAATAAAATGCTTGAATGAATGGATTTTATAAAATGGGGTCTGCGTACTTCGTCTTCTCTGGTTTTATTCTCGGTGTTAAATTCTATCTCCATCCTATGTACTTCCCCTTGACTGCTGATCAAGGTTTCTATTTAATTATAAATAGTTTATATAATAGAGATAGTTAGAATTATCTTGAAGAAATTGGAGACCAAGGAGCAAGGAGCGCGTGAAGACCAGTTTGTATGGAGCCCGGGTTTAAATGTAATAGTTATATTTAAATTTAAATTCTTGCACTCCTAGGTTTGACCTTTTGGTTCACTTGGTGGCTCTAGTGAACCAAACTAGAATAAAAGTCCATAATCAATCCGGGTAGAATATAGTATTCTATATTGCATGCTAAATTTTATATATATTATATTTTATGCAAACATGCTTCGCATGTTTAATAAAATGACGCGTATTTTATATATATATGTGCATGCGCGCTAAACAAGATGAGACAAATAATAACAAATCCCTCAAAGAAATAATATTAAGTCCGAAGCGTTCAAATGATATTTGGAATATCGAACGTCGCCTTCTAGCATGATTAATTAATAGAGTATTAAATATTTAATATGAGTTTGTTGTGCTATCCACAAGGCGAGTATTGAGTATTTAAGATGTTAATTAATCACATTTGATGCTTATCATGAAAATTGAACGATCTAGTCTTGTTGTGCTATCCACAAGGACGAACATTTTTCTTTTTTGAATTTATGGAAGTGCTAGGTTGGACTTAACTTAAATTATTTTAGTTCGGATATGCACACACATGACCATTATGATTTAAGAGGCAAAATAAAAGGAGTTACATGGTGATGTAATTGACAAGAGTTGTCTACCTATTTATTTGTATATCGCTTGTTGTGCTATCCACAAGGTTATATACATTTGAAATGGGATCCTTAATCTCACTAGCAAATCTTCAATTAGATGTTGCCGAACTATATAAGTGAGGGTAATATAGTTTGATGAAAATAGTGGGAGATACCAATTTAAAATAAAGACCTAAATTTATTTTGGTATGCAAAGTTAATAAAATAAATGTTTGCTAAAAATGTTATCTTTTCACATGCAGAATTTTAAAAATGTCAAAATCACTAATCTTACTACGATGCATACTTGATGCAAATCAGCTTACTGGGCCGAATTATGAGGACTGGCTAAGAAATCTGAGAATTGTTCTCACTGCTGAAAAGATTTCTTATGTCCTAAATTCAACTATCACTGAATCTGTTTCGGAAACAGCCTCTGAGGAAGAGATTGCCACTTTCAATAAGTGGCAAAATGATGCATCTGTGGCTCAATGCATCATGCTCGCATCCATGAATAACGAGCTTCAGCGTCAGCACGTAAATAGGGATGCTCCTGCTATGCTGCTTCACCTCAAGGAGTTGTATGGTGAACAGAGTAGGATTGCTAGATATGAGATATTTAAGGAGCTCTTTCGATCTCGGATGACTGAGGGCACTGCCGTGAAGACTAATGTTATGAAGGTAATCAATTTGATTGAACGCCTTGGACAGCTTGGGTTCGTCATGGATGGGGAGTTGAGTCAAGACTTGGTCTTGCAGTCACTCCCTGAGACCTTCTCGCAGTTTGTGGTTAATTTTCACATGAATAAGCTAGATGTCAGCTTGCTTGAGCTGCTTAACATGCTGAAAACTGCAGAAGGTCACTTCTCATCCAAGAAGAACCATGTCTTCATGGTGGATTCTTCCAATAAAAGGAAGAGGCCCAAGGTGTCTTTTGAAAAGAAGAAATCCAAGAAGGCTAAGGAAAAGAGGAAAGAAAAGGAACAAAAGAAACCTAAACCAGCTAAAGGAATGTGCTTTCATTGCAACGAGCCGGGACATTGGAAGAGGAACTGCAAGAAGTTTCTAGCAGAGAAGAAGCTTGGAAAAGCTTCGACTTCCAATCAAGGTTTGTTTATGATAGAAATTAATTTTTCTGAAAGTCATAATTCTACTTGGGTATTGGATACCGGCTGTGGGTGTGACACCCCCAAATCCGGGTACTTCAATTTCCACGGGACTTGGTGTTCACTGTACAAATATCATCTATCTATCTACCCATAGTAAGTGCAAACCATGAAATAAATAGAAATAATCCTCCCCTTATGGGGTTACAACATCTGAAAAGAAATACATCAATCCCAGGTCGTACTTAACCTTAAATATCAAATGCGGAAATATAACTAATTAAATAAGTTTTACACAACTTTAACATAAGTCTGAAACATAAACACATAAAATAAACAACAAGTCTTCATCACTTGTTGACTTTGCCCTTGCCTTTGCTAGTAGAAGGCTCGTCAGACCTTTCGTTCTTAACTGCAATGTTATTATTACGCAAGAGTGAGCACGGTTGCCCACAAGTATAATAATATGACAACAATATAATAACATGCGAGTGAATCAAGGACATCTGAATAAAGAAACTCAACTTTTGACTCGAGGATAAATAACAGGAATCAAAATATCATCTGAGGGTCATAAGACCTTGAACTATGTCCTAGGTTGTAAAGTGTTTATACTTAAAACCTTTAACAGTCATAAGACTATGGACTCTACTTCTCGTACTTAGGGGGATCAGCCCTTAGTACCATATTGTGCACAATATCTCAACGCTAAAGCGTAAATAATCCCCTTTTACAGGGTTGTTCATCTCAGTTTTGACATCAGAGTCCGCACCAAAGGAAGTTTGGTTTGGATAAGCTCAATAAGTATTTTGGAATTTAGAACGTTCATCAACTATGGACTAGTCGAATCAATAAGGGTTCACTAGTCCTATAAGGTTCAACAATAACATCGATATTCAACTTGAATAATAAATCTCAAGAGTATACAATCGAATAAGTATTGTATCACTGAATCATGCTTTTAAAAGAGTTACAATATGTAATATGAATTTCGAACTTGAACAATTAAAAACACGAGCTTACTCGATATAGAAACACAAGTCTAAGGCTTAATAAATGAATAAATTAGAATTTAGGGAACTTGCTAAATCAATAAATTAGGGATAGGATACTTGCCTCTTGCACAAGCTACAATTATAATTCACGTTCTTTATTAAACCCTACACATCAATACGTTCACAATACAAATTAATCAATAACTCGATATACGTATCGAATCACACACATCGGTCTTGAGCACGTTATTGGACTATACAATTAACGATTCAAGTCATGTAATTAACTTATTAATTACTCACGTAATATAAGTTATTAACCTCTTATTATATGTTTAGCATATCTTTATGTTCATTACATTAGGTTTTAAACCACCTCTTAGAACACACGAACACTTAGCAAAAAAAATTTCAAATTTCTGCAAGGGGCGCGGCCGCGCGCCAGTTACCCTTGGGACCAGCGCGGCCGCGCGGAAACGCAGACCCAGATTTCCAGTTCGCGAATGACACACAGAGCAACCCAAATAAATCCAAATTAAACTAACGAAATGAATTTAAGGCTACCCATGAGATATAGAATTTACAGAAACATCATACCATGTTCTAAGCATGCTTTTAACACTTTAAATCACGGAATTACACAAATCACAACATTTAATTTCACTATTTTCAATATTTTATAAAGTTTTGAAAGAAAACAAGAATTCAACGTTACGGATTCGTTATAACACCGAATCCGTTCGTTTAACTTCCATTTTGTTCGTTTAAATGTACACAATCACATTCAAGTGTTAATTTAAGTTAAATAAACGCATAAGGTGTGTAAATTTTGTACGTAAGGGCCATATGGGCCATATGTACAATTTTTACACTCTGTAACTTTTGAAAACCCAATTATCAACAAAATTCCATGGTGTGATCACTGAAAGTTATGCATATATGGCATATAATATGTTATGGACATCAATTAATATATATATAGCCATATCATGAACAAGTCATCAATTTAGTCTTTTACAGAAAACTTCAAAGTACGTTAATGGAAGTTTTGAAAACTTAATTAAGACGTAATTACATAAAATTGATCACTGTGATTTATGTATACATGGTATAAAACATGTTATAAACATAATTTAACCCATATAAAACCATATAACCAACAATGATTCAAAATTGACGATTACAGAGAACTTCAAAGTACGTAAAAATAGAAAGCTTAAAACTTAATATAACTGAATTTACCCTTGCTAGTTGGTGAAGATGATTCAAGGATGATGATATAAACTTTTCAAATTCTTCTTCCTCAATCTTTTCTCTCAAAATTCTCTCTGATATGAATATATGAATTGATATAGTATATATGTATATAAGTATAATACGTATAATATATAATGGGTGAGTGGTTGTCAGTTGGTCCCTTAGTGGGTTAACTGACCAACTCCCCTTAAGGCCTTGTTTGGCTAGCTTAAGGAATCCTTTCTCATTTATTTTAATTAATTTATTATAATATAGTTAATTAATGTCACACCCAATTAAATCAAATAATGCTATTTAAATCAATTAAATAAAATAGCATAAATCTACATTAAATCACATAGTCACATAATTAAAATTCTTATTTATTAATTATGTCTAATCATAAATCTCTAATTAATTAATAAATTAATTAGAATAACATTATGCTTATTAATTAATATATTAATCAAATAAGCTCAATTAAATACATACTTTGAATATAAAAATTCACCACATTAATTTAACTAATGTGACACATATAATTAAATTAATCTACCACAAATTCATCAATTAATTATTTAACTCAATAATTAAATCATCAAAAATATTTATTTAATTCAATAAATATTCAAAATAAATTACAAAATCTTGTTTGTCACAGTGGGTCTCACATATGTAACACTGTGCAGGGACTGGTCAGAAGTAGAAAGCTGAACAATGAAGAAGTGATCCTACGAGTGGGGAATGGAGCAAAGGTTGCTGCAATAGCTGTAGGAACTTATTGTTTAGCAATGCCTTCGGGCAAGTCCATTTATCTTAATAACTGTTATTATGTTTCGAATATTATTAAAAATATTATTTCAATTTCTGTATTGGATATGGAAGGTTTTGACGTTATTATAAAGAACAATGGTTGTTCATTTATAAAGACGATGTTTTATATGGTACTGGAAATTTGCGAAATGGGCTTTATATACTTGACTTGCAAGAAAATATATTTCAAATTGAACAAACTAAGAAAAAGAAAAGAGATGATATTAATTATACCTACATGTGGCACTGTAGACTCGGTCATATCAATGAAACAAGATTATCCAAGTTGCATAAAGATGGGCTCCTAGAGCTATCCGATTATGAATCATATCCAACTTGTGAATCTTATCTCATGGGTAAAATGACTAAATCTCCTTTTAGTGGAAAAGGAGAAAGAGTTACAAAGTTGTTGGCATTGATTCACACAGACATTTGTGGACCTATGACAACAAGTGCATGGGGTGGGTATTCTTATTTTATTACTTTCACTGATGATCACTCAAGATTTGGATATGTGTATTTAATGAAATACAAATCAGAATCATTTGAAAAGTTCAAAGAGTTCAGAAGTGAAGTAGAGAAACAAACGGGAAAAAGTATCAAGATACTTCGATCAGATTGAGGTGGAGAATACTTAAGTGGTGAGTTTCTCAATTGTCTCGAAGAAAATGGTATAATCTTACAATGGACTCCTCCAGGTACACCACAGTTAAATGGAGTATCTGAAAGGAGAAATCGAACACTGTTGGACATGGTTCGATCCATGATGAGTTTTACCGACCTTCCAATTTCCTTTTGGGGTTATGCACTAGAAACGGCTGCATACCTACTTAACAAAGTACCTACCAAATCCGCCCCAAAGACTCCATATGAGATGTGGAAAGGGAGGAAACCAAATCTTAAGCATGTTAAGACTTGGGGTTGTCCAGCTTATGTCAAAAAGTTTGAAAATGATAAGCTACAGACTAAATCCAATAAGTGTAGATTTGTGGGATACCCTAAAGAAACTTTAGGGTATTATTTCTATCATCCAACTGATCAAAAGGTGTTTGTTGCGAAATATGCTGCCTTCTTGGAAAAGGAGTTTATCCATGAAGGGGTCAGTGGGAGTAAGATATATCTTGAAGAAGTTCAAGAACCACAAGTTACCACGGATCAAAGTCAGGTACCTGACAAAGTAGAAGAACCTACTGTACCACACTCATAAATCTGGAAGAGTACCGAAGATACCTGAGAGGTATGGATTCGTTATAGAGGATGACGATGAGGTACACATCATAAATGATGATGATCCATTGAATTACGTACAGGCTATGAGTAATAAAGACTCAGAGAAATGGTAGATGACCATAAAATCTAAAATGGATTTGGAAGCTATGCTCAAGTCCATTTGGATTTTTCTTGCGATTGCAGCTTATTTTACTTAATTTGGCAAAATAGACGTGGAGACGCCATTCCTCAAATATACATTATTAGAGGAAAATGTATGTATGATACAGCCAGATGGTTTTTGTTTTAATGGTTGAAGCAAATCATGTATATGAGCTACAACAATCCATTCGTGGATTGAAGCAAGATTCTCGTAGATGGAACTTTTGTTTTGATGAGACAATCAAAGAGTTTGATTTTATCAAAAATGAGGATGAACCATGTGTGTACAAGAAGGTTAGTGGGAGCGCTATTTCATTCCATGTATTATATATTGATGATATATTACTAATAGGGAATGAAATTCCTGCTAAAATCAATTAAAATAAAGTTGTCTAAACATTCCTCCATGAATGATTTGGGTAGAACATCCCGTATTGGGGATATAAATATGTATTAATAGATTTAAAAGGATGTTCGGCTTAACCTAAGAAAACGTATATTCATTAGATGCTAAAGGCATTTAGCATGGCAAACTCCAAAAGAGTGCCTCATGATGATGAGCCATGGAGTGTATCTGTCTAATATTGTCCTCAGTAAAAGAGAGATCACATGAGTTACTATCATGTATGCAATGAAATATATGAGACTTGATGTTGATCAGTTAGATTCTGGGGAAGATCACTGTGAGACAGTGATAAATATCCCAAAGTACTTAACTGACACTAAAGATGTCATCATGACACATGATGGGTCTGAATGAATCTAGAATGCTAAATAACTCAAGTTTTCAGACTGACCAAGACGACAGTAAATCCACTATAGGATAAGTCGTTACCTTGAAAGGTGGTGCAGTGAATTGGAAAGGTTCTAAACAGCAAAAGGTTGCTGATTTAGTGACAAAGACAAAGTATATAACTGTAAGTGAAGCTGCAAGTTGATGTTTCGGATGAAAAGTTCATTACAGAACTAGGAATAGTTCCTAAGTCTCATCTTAAATCTAAACATGTGTTGCGACACTTTGATTAAAGAAATCATTGAAAAAAGAGCATATAGACTCCCAAGACAACATTGCAGATCTATTTATTAAAGCTCTAACACAATAGTAGTTTGATCTTCACTTAGAGAAGATGGGTATGAGATACCATGGCGATTGGCTTTAGTGCAAGTGGGAGATTGATAGTAGTGTGTATACAAGCCAATCATGTATGATGATAAAGCACATACTTTGTAAACAATCTTATTTATTTATTAATAAAATATTCATTTAAGACATTTAATTATCTACATGGTGCTGTTTTTATAATATGTAAATAACTCATAGTTTTAAGCAATACTTTTAGAATACTGATGAGATCATGCTAATGAGATCTAAATTCTTAGAAAGCTTAAAAACTAAAATAGTTTCCAATTGTGGGATTACTAAAATGGGGATTAGTAAATCCGGATAGATTGGTACATATGTTGCTTGCTCATTGGATGAGGATGACTGATCTCATGGTCATTTATGTGGAGACACTAAAGCAAGTATGTAGGTGGTTATTGGAGAATAAGTTCACTGAACGTGACTCGCTATGGAATACCTAATGGAGTTTTACTCGCCTGTCAATAGGAATTCCTAATGTGATAGTAGTACAAGTGATCCTTGGACTTGAGATCATCATAGTATCTTGTATGTAACAAATTATACCTTGACTTATTCCTTAAGGCCTTTTAAGGCGTATATAGGGTATGCTTGGGTATAATGAGTTGCATATGGAGATAATGTATGATCAATAAAGAATCTACCACCTCTAGTAAAAGAGGAGATATGTTCTATGTGATTCGTTAAATGACAACCCAGGAATCCTTGGCCAAGGTAGAATGAAATTAGAAAGAGGTTTCTAATTTGCATTAATCGGAGTTGTGCGTTTTCTAATCAAAATACATATGATTAAATAAATTAAGACTTGATAGTAAATCCATGTCTTATATTTAATTGGGACATTGTATGGTGGAAGGATTGAATTGTACGGTAACTATTAACTCATAGGTTCTTTTATGATTTATGTTGAAATCAATATTATCTAAAAAGTCGTTGATCGCTAGGGAGGCTTATCCCTATTGTAAAATAAATGTTATTTATTTAAATAAATTATTAGTTTTTTTTTATTTATTTAAATAAGATTAGAATTGTTCTAATTGATTTATTCACAACCGGTTTAATATGGAGAACCTAAAAGGTCACACCATAAAAGAAAGAAGAATTATTTAAGAAAAAAATGGCATGATAGTAATAATGCATTAAGTGTAATTAATTTAATCTATAGTGATATAATAAATTAAATAGCTTAATGTTTATTATTTAGTATTTTAGAAATATTAAATATAAATTAATAAGAGGAGTCTTATTAATATTATTATTATTGTTATTTTAATTCTAAAGGAGTTTAGGAATTAATATATATCAGTACTCTCTCTCAATCCTAATAAGATTAGGATATAAATTAATTAAAAGTGATTTATTAATTAATTAAATAAAACCATATTTTAATTGGATTAGGAGGGTTAACCTAATATCTATATAAGAGAGTCTTATATCAGAAATAAGGTTGGGAGTACACATATTCTATAGAGATAGAAACAAGGGTTAAGCCAATAACTCATCTTCCTGAGTTCTTCATCTTCCTTGGTGGATCACCGTTAGAGGCCAAACACTTGGGTGGCTGACATTGAACAAGGGAAGGAGCCACTACAGAGAAATCAAAGGAATCAAAGGAGTAGAACTCATAGCTGAGGAAGCTTGGATCTTCAAAGGTATAATTCCATGTTCTCTCTTTTCTGTTATTGATAACTAACACAAAGCATGATCATAGTTATGGGTTTGTATAAATTTTTGAAAACCTATGTTTCGCGCTTCCGCTCTATTTATGTGATTTGATTGCATGATTGGGTTACGTACAAACCCAACAAATAGTTACCACGCAAGTATTGGTATGCCGCCTTACGAAGCGTTATACGGCAGGAAGTGCAGAATTCCTTTGTGTTGGGATGAAGTTGGTGAATGTCAGCAGTTGGGTCCGAAATTGGTACAACAAACAGCTGAAATTGTGAAGCTGATCAGAACAAGATTGGTTGTTGCTCAAGACAGATAAAAAAAAATATGCCGATCAACATTGACAGAACCGAGAATTCTTACCAGGGAGCTTCCTTTTCCTGAAAGTATCTCCCTGGAAGGGGAAGATTCGATTCGGCAAGAAGGGGAAGTTGAGTCCACGATTTATTGGACCTTTCGAGGTACTACGAAAGGTGGGCGAGGTTGCTTACGAGGTGGCATTACCTCCGGAGCTTGACAATAGACATAACGTATTTCATATTTCGGTGTTACGACCTTACAAGCACGACTATAAACATGTAATAGAATATGAGCCATTGCAATTTGATAAATACTTAACTTATGAAGAGGTTCCTCTTCAAATAGTTGATAGGAAGGAACAAGTACTTAGGAATAAAGTGATACTTTCTGTAAAGATAATTTGGAGGAACCACAGTGCTGAAGAAGCCACGTGGGAACTCAAAGATGTAAAGAGGAAATCATATCCTCAACTATTTGCTTAATTGATTTGGGTAACCCCTTATATATCGATTCTGGGGACAGAATCTTTTTAAGGGGGGAAGAATGTAACAGATGAGAATTTTTTTATGAGGAATTTTAATGAGAATTTTTTTGATGATGTGATTTTGTGGTCATAATCATTTTAAGGAGGGAAGATTGTAACGATTGAGAATTTTATATATTAATTGTGAATATTTATTGAATTAAATAAATATTTTATTGAATTTATTTGTGGAGATAAATAAATAAATTGTGTGATTGTTGTGGATAATTTAATTAAGTGCCATATATTTAATTAAATTGATATATTAGCAATGATGTAGCATAATTCTAATTTAGTTGAGAATAATTCAATTAGATTTAATATTATGCGCTAAGTGTTAAGAATAATTATTACATGAATTATGTTTAATAAAGGAATTACAATTGTGTAACAATTTGGTATTGTATGTTTTATTAATTAATGAATGTTAGCTTTTATTTAATTAGAATGTTGTAATTAAATAAGTGTAGCATTTAGCTTATAGGTTAAAGGTTTATTAAATAAAGGAAAAGAGTTTTTAAATCTTTTGTACCCAAACAAAGCTTTAGATAATAAAAGAATTATTTTTAAAAGGATTTTGTTTAGCCAAACATGGCCTTATACTTTTCAAATTCTTGTAACTTATATATTAAATAGTAGTTTGTGTATATTTAATATATAGGAGTTACATATATTATATATTACTTGTATTATATATTATATGTATATACTACTAGTGTAAGACCCCAAATTTTATGAATAAGATTTAATTTTCTTTATATATTATTTTGAAATAGTAAGGTGTTGATTTGATAAATGTGATAGGTTATGGGAGAGATGTGCAAAGTTTACAAAGTAAGCAAGTGGTTATAAAATATTCGTTGTGTCAGGGAATATTCGTTTGGTCGAGGAATATTCTATTTGTCGGAGAATATTCGTATGACGGCGCAGTCATTGGTGGACCCCACAACAGAATGAATGTCGGATATAGAAAGCGACAGAAGTAACCTTTTTATAAAAATAACGACAAAACTTTTACCGTTAAACTGTTGAAATACCCGGTGGTTAAAATACAGTAATACGCGGTGTTGTACAGTAGCACATGGTATTGCACAGTATTTTGAATTATTGGTTCTTACGTAAGAAGTCACTTATTCAATAATTGTTACAGTAATTACTGTTTAATATTTTATATTATTGATCCAATAATTGCTACATTGATTTTTTATATTAGTGATTCAATAATTATCATTGCACAGTATTTTAAATTATCAAATCAATAATTCATATTATTTAAATAATATTATTAGATAAATTATTGACAATGTCTAGAAAGTTCTGTCGAGAAAAGAGGTTAGGTTATATAATTGTGCGCCAATGAGGAGAAATCCTTATCGGAAAGCCCCCTCTTTCCTGGGAACGACCTGGTTATCAATATTGTAGTTCTGTAATATTATTTGTAAATAATTAATTTTTGGTATATATGATAAGGAAATATTTATTCAATGTGAATTTAAACGGAGGAATTTTTAACATGTCACATTTGTTGAAAGTTGGTATTTTATCTTTTTTGATAAAATAATTTATTCAAATATATTATTATAATATTACATTATAGTAGTATGATGTGATTATATAATAGTATAATTTTTATAATTTGAATGGTAATATTATTATAATAAATTCAGGGTATAAAAGTAAAATGAGGTAGAAGAGAACAAATTGAATTTGAATTCTTATGATGTAAGCAATGATGTCATCGAACGATGAGGTAAGCAATGATGTCATCGAAACGATGAGATAAGCAATGATGTCATAGGATCGATGATGTAAGCGATGATGTCATAAATTATAGCAAAAAGACTATTTTACCTTTACTCTGTCGATCCTATAAATAGAAGCTCATTTTTTTATTATTTCTCACTAATTCACTAAAGCTATAGAGAAAGAAAGTATAGAGAGAATAAGAGAGAAAGAAGAAGAGTACTTTGCTAATACACTAGTGCAGTCTCCAAAATTTTAAGGTAAGGGGTATTATTTCTTTCGTATTCATGAAGAGAGTTATTTTCTTTCAATACTCGAAAGGGTTGTTATTCCATTCCTTATTATTCTGTTGTAATAACCTGTCTACGCGGACTACCGCATGCATGGTGAAATCCTGTTGTTATTCCATTCTTTATTATTCTGTGGGAATAACTTGTCTACGCAGACTACCGCATGCCTGGTGAATAACCCTTCTTATTCAGTTGTTATTAAATTGTGTAAATAATCTGTCTGAGCAGACTACTGCCTGACGGGTGAAAATCCAATTGCAGTTTCGTATATTGTTTCATTTCAGATTCCTAACTCTAAACTTACTACGGTAAGTATTGCTTCTATAATTCCTGAAATGATCAGAAATTTCTTAAGTTTTGCGCTTCATCTAATATCATTTCGCTGGAATATTGGTCTGAACTTTCTTGTAAAATTTTTATCTTTTCATGTCGAGTTACTATTCATGGGGTACTATTCACGGTAAAAAAAATTATTTTTTTTCTTTCCAAATCATCTTTGATTGGATCCAGGTTTTGATCTTCATTCTTGAACTCTGGATAAATTCTCTAATATTTGTCCTTTATCTTACTAGATCCGTTATTCATATTATTTTTTATCATCCTCAGTCCTAAATGGTTATATAACTGAATATCTTTGGCCTGTAGTGTAAAGATGAATGATTATTTGATTAATATCTTTGGCCTGTAGTGCAAAGATGATTAGCTAATGAATATCTTTGGCCCGTAGTGCATAGATGGATAGGCGTTGAGATGAACATGACCAACTGGTGATACAAATGAATATCTCTGGCCCATAGTGCAAAGATGAATAGTTGATTCGAGATGTATATTTATTGATGTTACAGGGATAAAATATTGATGATGGACTTTTAAATCAAAGAAGATAGTAGACATCATTTTCTACTTAACTCTTCCAATGAATTGTTATTTCCGCTGCAGTTGTTGATCTAAAATATGTTGTCCATAATATTTTAACTGATTTGTTGAAGACTAACGATAATTTATTCTTCATTATCTTAGTCATAATATTCTTTACTGGGCTAATTGAGCTCACCCTTTTCTTCCATTGTTCTCTTCAAGAAATAAGAATATCGCGGGTACTAGTCGGGGAATGGAGTGATGGTCCGAGTTAGAGTTGTAGAAGTCCTCACTATTTTTTTTGTAAAATATTATGATAATAAATGTAACGAGGACTTAGTTTGAATGTTTATATTTTTTACATGTCTGTATTGACATTCACAGTTGTGTGGTCGTATTTTGCACAACCGTTTGATATAAAAGATTGTATTTGGATTTTGTTGAGTGTATTTGGTGACTCAGAATGGGTTGTGTTGATTGGACCAATTCTGGGGGCATCACAGTTGGTATCAGAGCTTAGGGATATGATCTGTGGCGGAGATCTGGGAATAAAACTAGGAGGGGAGAGACGAGTAAAACCTTCGCTAGTGTGTCCTACCTAAGCTTAATTGTTATTTAATTGGTCGGTTGGAACATAGGGTTAATATGTGATATGTTAATTTATTTGATTAACCCTTATTTTTGTGGCAGTATTTGAGAATGGCAGCTGAAAATCTAAACAATGGAGTGAATGAGACCGTTGTGACACCTTTAATCACCAACTAGAAGAACGTGCAACAGAAAGGCTATATTCCTCCTGTAAACAACCCTACCTACGAAATGATAAATGACGGGATGTTTAGAAGCTTTTTGCAGTTTATGCAAAACCAGACAAGAGAGACTCGTGTTCATAATACAGGTGGAAATAACAACTCGCGGCTTGTCACTGCCAAGCAGTTTAAAGAGTTGGGACCACCAGAGTTTCAGCGAAAGCCCGATCCAATCAAGGTAAAAAATTGGATTAAGCAAATTACCAAGATATTTGATGTCTTAGGATGCACGGAGGAACAGAAGGTTCCATTTGCCACCTTCATGTTCCGTGGAGAGGCAGATTAATGGTGGGAATCTGTGAAGCGTACCCAGTCTGCCGCACTCAAGATGTCTTGGGGGGCGTTCCAGAAATTGTTCAATGACAAGCACTTTCCAGAAAGTATTCGTCACATGAAAGAGGTAGAATTTATCAGACTGGAATAGAACAACATGACGGTGTCCCAGTACTAGGCTAAGTTCGCTGAGTTATCCCGGTTTGCATCTCATTTGGTGGAGAATGAGGAACGTATGACGCAGATGTTTCTAAGAGGTTTAAAACCAAAAATTCGTCAATACCTCATTTCTCATAAATTTTCTCTATATTCGGATGTAGTGAACAGGGCCCAATTATTAGAACGGGATAATGAGTCGGTTCAACCAAGGGACCACAACCAAGGTCGTACCGATGGCAGCAGTCATCGGAACAATGACAACTAGCAAGGAGGAAAGTATCATGACAGAAGCGGTAACCACTCCGGTGGTAATCGTGGCCATGATAATAGAAAAAGTGAATCGGGGGGAGATTTTAAGAAGAGACGGTACAACAATGAGGACGTGAAAGCATCGACAGCAGCACCAACATCAACTGTTTCTAGGGGAGGAGAACGACCGTCGGTCGTATGCTATAAATGCGGGCAAGAGGGACACATCAGCCCCAACTGCACACAACAATCGAAGGTGCGTTATAACTGTGGAAAGGAAGGGTACATAGCTCGAGTGTGTCCTGTAGCGAAACCAAGTCCAGCAGGGATGGTGACTCTAAAGGCTATTCTTGACAAGCCAAAGTCAGTGGTTCCTGGAAGAGCGTTTGTCGTGACTGTCCAAAACGCGAGGAACCCGAACGAGGTGATCACAGGTAAGCTAGTTATAAACTCTTGCGAAGTCTATACCTTATTATATGCCGGTGCTACCCATTCTTTTATTTCACCTACTTATGCTCAACGTTTGAACTTGACTCCTGAGAAATTAGACTTTAACTTATCAGTTGAAACTCCGTTAAGAGAAACCTTCGTTACATCCACAGTTTACAAATCTTGCTTGATTCAAATTGGTACCCTCACCTTACTTGGGATTTTATATCTTTGAAAATACTTACATTTGACGTGATTCTAGGAATTGACTGGTTAACCACTTATCATGCCAAAATTAATTATTTTTGTAAGGTTGTTAGTTTTCATATTCCTAACCAACCTGTTGTGCGAATTCAAACTGCCAAACCACTAAAATCAATCAATGTCATTTCAAGTCATAAAGCTATTCGTTTATTGAAAAACAGATGTCATGTAAGACCCCAACTTTTATGAATAAATATTTAATTTTCTTTATATATTATTTCAAAATAGTAAGGTGTTGATTTGATAAATGTGAAAAATTATGGGTGAAATGTGCAAATATTTCAAAATAAGCAAGTGGTTATAAAATATTCATTGTTGTCGGGGAATATTCGTTTGGTCGTGGAATATTCTTGTTGTCGGGGAATATTCGTACGACGGCGCAGCTATTTGTGGGCCCCACAACGGAATAACTGTCGGATATAGAAAGCGACAGAAATAACCTTTTTATAAAATAACGGCATAGTTGTTACCGTTAGTACTGTTGAAATACCCGGTGGTTAAAATACAGTAATACGCGGTGTTGCACAGTAGCACACGGTATTGCACAGTATTTTGAATTATTGGTTCTTACGTAAGAAGTCACTACTCAATTATTGTTACAGTAATTACTGTTTAATATTTTATATTATTGATTCAATAATTTTATGATATTTTATTGATTCAATAATTGTTACGTTGATATTTTATATCAATAATTGCTTCGTTGATATTTTATATGATTGATTCAATAATTGCTACCGTCGATATTTTGTATTATTGATTCAATAATTGTCACTGCACAATATTTCACATTATCAACTCAATAATTCATATTATTTGAATAATATTATTAGATAGCATTATTGACAATGTCTAAGGAAGTTCTGTCTAGGAGGGGTTATTTAATTGCGCGCCAGTAAGGAGAAGTCCTTATCGGAAGGCCCCCTCTTTCCTGGGAACGACCTAGTTGTCAATATTGTAGTTCTGTAATATTATTTGTGAATAATTAATTATTAATTTATATGATAAGAAAATATTTATTTTGTGGATATAAAAGAAGGAATTAGTGCTGATGTGTTTTTATCAGTATCTTGTGGTGGAAAATCATCCGTTTATGGATTTTGGATAATTTATGTTTGGAATTTGGAAAAACTTTCTTCTACAAAGTTGTAGAGAATTAAATTTTCTATGAAAAAGACATAGAATTTGTATTTTTCTGACAAAGAGGCTATTTATTATGAATTATTGAAGTTTCAAAAAATAAATGTTTGTTTTATAAAATAGTGGGCCCCACTTTTGGTTGGTGAATGCTGATGGCTTTCTTTGGAGGCGGCTGGAATTTTTTTTAAAAAAATTATTATTTTATTTAAAAGTCTACTTTGACATCCTAAGCTTTTCCTATAAATAGGGTGCTTAGGTTAGAATTGAAAATCACACCAGAATCAGAAGTTTTCTCTCTCTATAATATCGAGAGTATTTTTGTGAGTATTTAGATACTTTGAGTGTTACTATTCAATGTAAATTTTCTTCAGCCTTATATCCGATATTCCAATCAGAAGTACTATTCTTTTGAGGTAAAGGATGTTATTTTCTTTCGTAAATGATGTTATTCTTTTCAATATCATTATACCAAAATATTGGCATGGATTTTATTATGAAATTCTTACTTTTTTCGTCGGGGTTACTATTCACATATACGACACTATTCACGTATACGGTACTATTCACAGAAAAACTAAATTTTCTTCTATTTGTCCAAATTGTCTGTTATGGTTACTATCTTTGATTGGATCTATGTTTTGAGCTTTATTCTTGAATTTTGCTCCACAAAGTATTATTATGGAATATTCTTGAACTTTGATAAACTAAAACACGAATCCTTAATCTTTGTCCTTTATCTCACTGGATTCGTTATTTATATGATTTTTCATCATCCTCAGTCCTAAAAGGTGATATAACTGAATATCTTTGGGCTGTAGAGCAAAGATGAATGATTACCTGATGAATATCTTTGGCCCGTAGTGCAAAGATGAACAGGTGTTGAGGTGAACATGACCACTGGTGATACAAATGAATATCTTTGGCCTGTAGTGCAAAGATGAATATTTGATTCGAGATGTCTATTGATTGATGTTACAAGGATAAAATATTGATGATGGACTTTTAAATCATAGAAGATAGTAGACTTCATTATCTACTTAACTCTTCTAATGAATGGTTATTTTCGCTGCGAATATTGATCTAAAACTTGTTGTCAATAATATTTTATCTGAATTGTTGAAGACTAACGATAATTTATTTGTCATTATCTTAGTCATAATATTCTTTACTGGGCTAGTTGAACTCACCATTTTCATCTATTGTCCTCTTCAGGAAATGAGAATGTAGTGGGAACTAGTCGGGGGACAGAGTGATGGTCCGAGTTAGAGCAGTAGTAGTCCTCACTATTTCTAATAAATAGTGTGATAATAATTGTAATGAGGACTTAGTTTGAATATTAATATTTTCTACATATTTGTATTGACACTCACAGTTGTGTGGTCGTATTTTGCACGACCGTGTGATATAAAGATTGTATTTAGATTCTGTACCATGTATTTGGCGACTCAGAATGGGTTGGGTTGACTGGACCTATTCTGGGGGGCGTCACATGTCAAGCTTTCTTTGCCCATGTCACTGATTTAAATCAGAATACATCAGATTTGAATGATATTTTTTTTGTTAATGAGTTTCCTGATGTATTTTTCGAAGAACTTCCTGGTTTACCCCCAGAACGTGAAGTTGAATTCTTTATTCACCTTGAGCCCGGTACAAAACCCATTTTTAAAACCCCATATCGAATGGCTCCTATTGAGCTTCAGGAGTTAAAGGTCCAACTACAGGAGTTGATAGACATCGATTTTATACGTCCTAGTATGTCTCCTTGGGGGTGCTCCTGTTTTATTTGTAAAGAAGAAAGACGGTAGTATACGACTATGTATTGACTATCGGGAGTTGAATCATGTCACCATCAAGAATAGGTATCCGCTACCTCGCATTGATGACCTGTTCGACCAGTTGCAAAGTGCATAATTCTTCTCAAAGATTGATCTCCGTTCTGGATATCATCAGTTAGAGATTAGAACTAATGACATTCTAAAGATTACCTTTAGAACTCGATACACGCATTACGAATTTCTAGTTATATCTTTCGAATTGACCAATGTCCATGCTGCGTTCATGGACATAATGAACCGAATATTTGAGAAAATATTTGGATCATTTCGTGGTTGTCATTATTGATGACATCCTAATATACTTCGAAAGCCTCGAATATTTTTCTTTACTTAGAATGAACTCAACATGTGACAACGACGTTGGCTTGAGCTGTTGAAAGATTACGAAAATACCATTCAGTACCATCCTAGAAAAGTGAATGTGGTAGCTGACGCGTTGAGTGGAAGATCGTATGCGGGAACGAGTGCGATGCTGTCAACACAAAGGTCTATTTTGTATGACGTACAAAAGATAGAGATAGAGTTAAAGACTCCAGGGACCCACGTGATGATGTCAAATATACGCTCAGAACCAGCTTTGATTGATAAAGTTAAAGCTGCTCAAGCTATGGATCCAGAACTGATAAAGATGAAGAAGAAAGTGCAAGAAGGTGTTATTCCAGAAGAAAGAATTGATGAAGAAGGAATACTTTGAGTCAACTCCAGACTTTGTGTTCCTAATGATTTTGATTTGAAGTATAAAATCATGATGGAGGCACATAACACGCCATTTGCAATCCATCTTGGAAGTACTAAAATGTATCGTGATCTTCGACATATATTTTGGTGGTGCAATATGAAGAGAGAAATTGCGGAGTTTATCTCGCGGTGTTTAACGTGTAAACATGTCAAGGCGGAGCATCAAGTGCCAAAGGGTCGGCTTGCAGAAAGTTATGGACATTGATTTATGATTTATTAGTCCATTTGAGATCCTTGACCGAGTAGGAAATGTGGCCTATAGACTCGCTTTACCACCTAGCATGTCTCGTGTTCATAACGTTTTTCACATATCCATGCTATGTAAATATGTGAAAGACCCAAACCACATTATTGAGTTAGAACCAGACGAGATAGCCGAAGATTTAACATACGAGGAGGTACCTGTCAAGATCTTAGATAGGAAGGAACAAGTTCTACGCTTAAAGGTTATACCTCAAGTCAAAGTTTTATGGAGAAACCATGAAATTGAGGAAATGACCTAGGAGTTAGAATCGAAAACGAAAGCGAGGTATCCTCACCTTTTTAACATACCAGGTACGTACGTCAATTTCGAGGACAAAATTTTATAAGAAAGGGAGGTTGTAAGACCCCAAATTTTATGAATAAGATTTAATTTTCTTTATATATTATTTTGAAATAGTAAGGTGTTGATTTGATAAATGTGATAAGTTATGGGTGAGATGTGCAAAGTTTACAAAGTAAGCAAGTGGTTATAAAATATTCGTTGTGTCAGGGAATATTCGTTTGGTCGAGGAATATTCTTTTTGTCGGAGAATATTCGTACGACAGAGCAGTCATTGGTGGACCCCACAACGAAATGAATGTCGGATATAGAAAGCGACAGAAGTAACCTTTTTATAAAAATAACGACGAAACTTTTACCGTTAAACTGTTAAAATACCCGGTGGTTAAAATACAGTAATACGCGGTGTTGCACAGTAGCACATGGTATTGCACAATATTTCAAATTATTGGTTCTTACGTAAGAAGTCACTCATTCAATAATTGTTACAGTAATTACTGTTCAATATTTTATATTATTGATCCAATAATTGCTACATTGATATTTTATATTAGTGATTCAATAATTGTCACTGCACATTATTTTAAATTATCAAATCAATAATTCATATTATTTGAATAATATTATTAGATAGCATTAATGTCTAGAAAGTTCTGTCGAGGAAAGTGGTTAGGTTATATAATTGCGCGCCAATGAGGAGAAATCCTTATCGAAAAGCCCCCTCTTTTCTGGGAACGACCTGGTTGTCAATATTGTAGTTTTGTAATATTATTTGTAAATAATTAATTTTTGATATATATGATAAGAAAATATTTATTCAATGTGGATTTAAACGGAGGAATTTTTAACATGTCACATTTGTTGAAAGTTGGTATTTTATATTTTTTGATAAAATAATTTATTCAAATATATTATTATAATATTACATTATAGTAGTATGATGTGATTATATAATAGTATGATTTTTATAATTTGAACGGTAACATTATTATAGTAAATTCAGGGTATAAAAGTAAAATAAGGTAGAAGAGAACAAATTGAATTTGAATTCTTATGATGTATGCAATGATGTCATCGAACGATGAGGTAAGCAATGATGTCATCAGAACAATGAGGTAAGCAATGATGTCATAAATTATGGCAAAAAGACTATTTTACCCTTACTCTACCGATCCTATAAATAGAAGCTCATTTCTTCATTATTTCTCACCAATTCACTAAAGCTATAGAGAGAGAAAGTATAGAGAGAATAAGAGAGAAAGAAGAAGAGTATTTTGCTATTACACTAGTGCAGTCTCCAAATTTTTAGGTTAAAGGGTATTATTTCTTTCGTATTCTTGAAGAGAGTTATTTTCTTTCAATACTCGTAAGGGTTGTTATTCCATTCCTTATTATTTTGTTGGAATAACCTGTCTACGCGGACAACCGCATGCATGGTGAAATCCTGTTGTTATTCCATTCTTTATTATTCTGTGAGAATAACCTGTCTACGCGGACTATCGCATGCCTGGTGAATAACCCTTCGTATCCAGTTGTTATTAAATTGTGTAAATAATCTGTCTGAGCGGACTACCGCCTGACGGGTGAAAATTCAATTGCAATTTCGTATATTGTTTCATTTCAGATTCTTAACTCTAAACTTACTATGGTAAGTATTGCTTCTAAAATTCCTGAAATGATCAGAAATTCCATAAGTTTTGCGTATCATCTAATATCATTTCACTGGAATATTGCTCTGAACTTTCTTATAAAATTTTTATCTTTTCATGTCGAGTTACTATTCACGAGTTACAATTCACGGTACTATTCACAGTAAAAAAAATATTTTTTTTCTTTCCAAATCATCTTTGATTGGAACTAGGTTTTGATCTTCATTCTTGAACTCTGGATAAATTCTCTAATATTTGTCCTTTATCTGACTAGATCCGGTATTTATATTATTTTTCATCATCCTCAGTCCTAAATGGTGATATAATTGAATATCTTTGGCCTGTAGTGCAAAGATAAATGATTATTTGATGAATATCTTTGGCCTGTAGTGCAAAAATGATTACCTGATGAATATCTTTGGCCCGTAGTGCAAAGATGGACAGGTGTTGAGATGAACATGACCAACTGGTAATACAATTGAATATCTTTGGCCCATAGTGCAAAAATAAATAGTTGATTCGAGATGTATATTGATTGATGTTACAGGGATAAAATATTGATGATGGACTTTTAAATCAAAGAAGATAGTAGACATCATTTTCTACTTAACTCTTCTAATGAATTTTTATTTCTGCTGCACTTGTTGATCTAAAACTTGTTGTCCATAATATTTTATCTGATTTATTGAAGACTAACGATAATTTATTCTTCATTATCTTATTTATAATATTCTTTACTAGGCTAGTTGAGCTCACCCTTTTCTTCCATTGTTCTCTTCAGGAAATGAGAATATCGCGGGTACTAGTCGGGGAATGGAGTGATGGTCCGAGTTAGAGTTGTAGAAGTCCTCACTATTTTTTTTGTAAAATAGTGTGATAATAAATGTAATGAGGACTTAATTTGAATGTTTATATTTTCTACATATCTGTATTGACACTCACAGTTGTGTGGTCGTATTTTGCACAACCGTTTGATATAAAAGATTGTATTTGGATTTTGTTGAGTGTATTTGGCGACTCAGAATGGGTTGGATTGATTGGACCAATTCTGGGGGCGTCACAACCAGTACGTTAGTTTTTCTAAAGCCTAAGTCTAAACTAAGAAAAGAGAAAAGAGAAAGAGAAGAGAAGGGAGAATACAGAGAAGAAGAAGAGAAACTTGAGAAGGCAAGAGAAGATCATCATCTTCATCATCTCTTCTCCTAATTCAACCTAGAAGGTTATAACCCTAACCCTTATACTCAATTAAGAAGTTTTGTATTTAGTTTTTGTAAAGTTAGGTTTTCATGATTATGAAATTATATATATATGGTGTTCATATGTTTTCATATGTAATTGTATGCCATGAAAGGATTTTCAAAATATAATTTTGTAAAAACAAGTTTTCAAAGCATATTCTTCTATATTTTCATAGTTTTAGAATTCTTTATAAAAATCTCTATGTGAAAGTTATTTATTTTGATATGTGAATGGTATATGTACATATATATATATATATATATATATATATATATATGTTTACATATGATTTTTATAGTTGTTTAAGAGTTTCAATTCACAAGTATATGATGAACACTATGAAATCATGTTCATAATACTCTTTTATGAAGTTATGAATACGATAAACATGAAACTTGATACAAACAATATTTTAAACTTATTAACATGCTTATAACATTTAAAATCCATATAACACATAATCAAAATTAAGATTTCATGATTTTCGAAGAAGAACACAATTTTAAGCGTTCTTGGCAAAAATTGCTATCACAAATTCATTTTTCAATCAATTCAAGTAATTCAAATTATAATCACTTCTATTCTTAACATACTTACATAATACATGATCCATTTCAAAAATAAACCATAATCAAACATCAATTTGATAGTTTCAAAAGCCATTTTTTAGAAATTGATT
This sequence comes from Panax stipuleanatus, assembly GCA_020205555.1. Classification (NCBI taxonomy): domain Eukaryota; kingdom Viridiplantae; phylum Streptophyta; class Magnoliopsida; order Apiales; family Araliaceae; genus Panax; species Panax stipuleanatus. The sequence goes on from CM035115.1 coordinate 20,756,766, forward strand.
TAAAGAAAATCACTATGAACATAATTCCTCTTGTTTATCAAAAATACATGGATTGAATTGCTAACACAACCATATAACTCATATATAATTATGTTATATCACATATTACACATAACTGCATTCTCATATCAAAGATTTAAGAACAATTCGAATTCGGTGTGAAGGAATGAGGCAAATTGACTTATTTCTCCACCAGTTTGCGAGCTAAGACCCTCACCAGGGGGTGACCCTCCCCAGCAAGGCTTCTAGGCCTATAGGACCCGCCCCAGCGGGTTAGCCTGCTGTCCGGGAATGTTGGTTTTTGGTTTTTGAGTTGTAATGCCCGTTTGTTTAGCTAACTTATTTCTATGACTTGGAAAGTGAAATATATAATAAGTTAACATGTTTTTGATGTGTTTAAGTTTGATTGAAGTGTTATGTGAGTATGCTATATGTGTGTGTGTGTGTGTTACTTTTCTAAGGTACACAACACGGTTCATTGAGTTATAAGCTTATGAATGTATGCCGTGAGTATAGACTCACGTACTTGACTAGTTAGCAACCAATGTGGTAAATTACATTGTGAATTGGACTTGAGTATGAAGTTCAACGGTTTAAATGTTGTAGTTGGATACTAATAGATGGTTTGAATGTAATATAAATGTGTAGAGTGTTTGTGAAGTGATTGTAATATCCGAGATTATTATGTCTTTTAACAATTATCAATAAACGAATTTATGTGAAATTTTGGTGTGTTTTCTGTTATTTAGATGTATATGCGTTATACATACATGTGTTATTTTATGATATGTGATGAGGAGTATTTAAATGGTTGGTTTAGTTTAATTCAACTATTTAAATAGGTTAAGTATGGAATTAATTCTATTAATTTTGTGGGATGGCTTTAAAGCATAATTTTGAGATCAGAGTAGAATTTAGAGACGCGGACTGCGTATTTGAGTCCGGGGCATCGAATTTAGTCAGGTTAGACTGTAGCCACGAAAATGTGTCACGGTTGACTTTTTGGTCAAAGTCAACCGGTTGACTTTTTTGGGTAAAAAGTCAAATACGAATTCCAGAGAGGATTTTGACGAAACAGATAGTTCCATGACGTCAGGGACGTCGACTTTAGTAGGAATCGATATAAGTATCGCAACGTTTTGCTACGAGGGGCAAAATGGTCAAAATGATTATTTAATTGATTTAATTGATTATAATAATATTTTATGTGGTACAAGTCAGCAGCTGGTGGGACCCTTGTGACTCACGAATTGGGACAAGGGAAGGAGTATACGTATATTACATATAGCTAAGGAGGGAGTACTTCATTTTACTCCTTAAAACCAAAAATCCTTTCATTTTCTCTAACCCCCACATTCTTCTTACTTAATTGCTAAACTAATGTTCTAACTTAATGTTGTAACTGCTGAATTGAGAATGGAAGAGGCAAGGGAAGCTTATACTAATGATTTCTATATATACTCTCCACCTAAAATTCTATTTCTTTCTTTTGTAAAATATCCTACCGTGAGTGAAGTTGAGAGTGAGAGAGGAAAGAGCTTGAGAGGGTGGCAAATTCTGGAGTTTGCAGAGACTAACCAAGCAAAGAGAGTCATTAGAGGAATTCGAACAAAAAGAATTCATCAAAGAGGTAGCCATGAACTCTCTTTTTCATGTTCTTAAGTAAAAATGAGAAAATATGCATATGAGACCTTGCAAATGATTTGTTTTGATTTTGTGAGGCTATGTTCATGTTGGTTACTGATATGTGGGTGTAGAGAACGAAAGTTCTGGTTTAATTCATGTCTCTTACACATTGAATCGTATGAATTTATGCCATGCATGCTAAGTGTTTGCTAAAATGCCTCTTAGATGTCAAATTATTCAAATCATAGTAATTTAGTGAAGTTAAAGGTTGGGTTACATGTATATATGTTAGTATGTATGGTCTGGACAGTAGGAATCAACCCCATGCATGCTAGAATCAAAATCACAAAATTTGTCAAAGATGGTTTAACATAGAATCTGTGACTTTTTGGGTTTTTCAGAGCCTTGGAATCATGGTTTCTATGACCCGATTAGTGGGTGTAATAATTTTGTAAAATACTATGTAGTATGATGTATAACCTGACCAAATTTCATAAGAAACGGAGTTAAATTGAGCAAGTTATGATTTTCGAGAGCAAGCATGTTGGAAATAAAAATCTACACATTTCTGGGTTTTCCAGAATTTTCTAAAGTGTTAGAACCTGTTCTGGCACGCTTTTCAAGGTAGCCGGTTCGTGGTCTTAATTTGCTATTTTTTGGAATGTGATATTTTTGTAAAATAGTATTCTAGATGAAGTATGTTGTGTCCAAGTTTCATGGTCATATCATGTATGGTTTAATCGGAATTAATTCGCTAAGATAGCTGCTCAAAACTGCAAAAAAAATTCTGGGCATGAAGAGCAGCGCAGCTGCGCCGTTCATACGGCTTAACGCTGCGCAGCTGCGCCACTCAAAGATGGGTTCCGGGTTTTCCAGGCAGCGCAGCTGCGCCGGTAACACGGCTTGAGGCTGCGCAGCTGCGCCGGTCCGGGTCGGGTCTGATCCGGGTCGGGTCGGACCGGGAAAAATTCCAGAAACTTTTTTTTACTCAGATTCTCATATTGAACCACTTTATCTATATGACGCAACATGTTATATGATTAAATTAGTTTGATGATAGCATACGTGGTAGTTGATTAATGAAATTATAATGAAAGAAAATCATTTTCTTTCGAATTAGAGTTCAAGAACCTAATGGCTTAATGTGACACATATGATTAGGTTACGTGAAGGTTAATTGCTAGCTTTAACGATAGCAGACGTATCAGGCAAGTTTCCTAGCCCTAATTTCTATTGGGTATTTATTCAATCCTTACTTATTTTTATCTCAGTGAGGGTAAGTATTGGACTTGTGCTAGCTATTTATTCGTGCAAGTTCCTTTGTTGTGAAGTTATACAACTTCAATTATCTTGCAAGCTTATCGATGATTACTCAGTTATTATTCTAACAACTATGCTTATAAGTTTCATGTAATTATCGAACTGTTTCTAGGTATGTTTCCTGGCCTTTGTTTTCGGCTAGTTATTATTGGTGAAAAATGATTTAATTCAAATCTTTCGAAGCTATTTAATGTTTACCAATCCAAATTGCTTTGGTGCGGTCTCGCATGAATACTAAGAAGAACAACCCGAATAAACGGGCAAATAGATGTCGGCATATAGTCCCATTTATGCTTATGCAGTTTAAACTTTATACTTGTGCACAATGTAGGGTACAATAGGCTGATCACCTGGAGTACTTGCAGAGACCGTTTACAATCTATTTGATTGTTAAATTGTCTGATGGTTTTCGATGAAATAAAGTAATGTTCAGGGTATTTAACACCCCTTAGTATGCTATGAAGAATTCTAAACTCTTATCTTTGATATTCTTGTTTAACACTTGATAATTCTTTCAACTGTTGAGATATTGTCATACAGATGTTTTTACTCCTGATGTATGTTTCCAAACTTCTTTATATACTTGCTGGGAAATTTGTGCTCATTCTTGCTTAAACCTTTCAGTTAAGGATGAGAAGGCTGAGGGCTCGGGCAAGGACAAGGGAAAGACTAAGATGAAATGATGCTAGTTACCTTATAAAATAAGTTTATATTTCCGCATATGATGTAATGTAGCGATAAACGCTAAGTTTAAGTTTTGATTTATTAAAGGTTGTAAAGACTTGGGATTTTATTTTGAGTAAGTACGTAATAGTTATAATATTACTATTATTATTGCTGGAGTTTACTTAGATAGATGATGATGTATGTTGTATCGTGAGCACCATGTCCGGTAATCGATGTTACACGGATTTGGGGGTGTCACAGTGATTGTAATTGTGTTTCAAGTGTAGCTTGCACTTAAGGCAAGTCTTCTAAACCCTAAACTCGTTAACGTTAAGCAAGTTTCCTATCTCTAAACTTATTATTGTGCAAGTTTTCTAGTTAAGCAAGTTTCCATTTCGAACTCGTTATTTACTTTGTACAAGCGTTGTTGTACTCTAATATTTCTAATGCTCAAATATTGAAGTATTATTGAGGTTTTATGATCTTGACTTAGTTGTTCAAGCAAGATTCACTTATTCTTTCAATTGCTTTGAGTTACTTATAAAGCATGCTTATCTATTATGAATTTCATTGTCATATCTTATAGTTGGTTCATGATTCTTATATCATGGAACTGTTAAAGTACTACGAGTCCATTCAACTACTCCTAGTTGATGATAGTTGAAACTCCAAAGTTCCCTTATCTATCCAAACCAAACTTTCTTTGGTGCGGACTTGTATTCAAATACTGAGAATGAACAACCCTAATTACTAGGGGACATTTATGCGAAAGCGTTAAGTTGGTTGTGCACAATTCATGGTACAAAGGGTTGATCCCCCTAAGTACGAGTTAAAGGTCCATAGTCTTATTGACTGTTAAAGGTTTAAATAAAAATGTTTATAACCTAGGACAATAGTTCAAGGTCTTATGACCCTCAGATGTTTCTATATTCGAATTCTATGTATTGATGAAAGAATTATAATTTAATTCTTTATTTTGACGAAAGTAAAGTTTTTCAAACTCTTTTGAAACTATTCATATATGTCATATCACTATTGTATTTCCAAGTGAGCTTTTGTTTGCTCACTCTTGCATGTTTTACACCACTTGCAGTTGAGAACAAGAATGTTGACATACCGTCAACAAGTAAAAGAAAAGGAAAGACGAACAAGTGAAGGCTTGTTGTTTTAAGTTACTTTTGTAATAAGACTTAGTTGTTTATGTTTTAATTCTGCATTTATTTGATTGATGTTAAGGTTTAGTTAACCTTGGGATTTTATTGGCAAGTTGTAATCCTTTTTAAAGGAAGATTTTTATTAAGGTTTATGAAGGTTGTAATTTACTTTGCAATTCTTTATTATTGGGTAGATGTATATTTTATTAGAAAGTGAACACCAAATTATGTGGAAACGAAGTACCCGGATTTGGGGGAAATTAGGGTTGTTCATTCTCAGTATTTGAATACAAGTCCGCACCAAAGAAAGTTTGATTTGGATAGATAAGGGAACTTTGGAGTTTCAACTATCATCAACTAGGAGTAGTTGAATCGACTCGTAGTACTTTAACAGTTCCATGATATAAGAATCATGAACTAACTATAAGATATGACAATGAAATTCATAATAGATAAGCATGCTTTAGAAGTAACTCAAAGCAATTGAAAGAATAAGTGAATCTTGCTTGAACAACTAAGTCAAGATTATAATACCTCAATAATACTTCAATATTTAAGCATTAGGAATATTAGAGTACAACAAAGCTTGTACAAAGTAAATAACAAGTTCAAAATAGAAACTTGCTTAACTAAAAAACTTGCACAATAATAAGTTTAGAGATATGAAACTTGCTTAACGTTAATGAGTTTAGGGTTTAGAAGACTTGCCTTAAGCGCAAGCTACACTTGAAGTACAATTACAATCACTTCACAAACACCCTACACATTTATATTACATTCAAACCATCTATTAGTATCCAACTACAACATTTAAACCGTTGAACTTCATACTCAAGTCCAATTCACAATGTAATTTACCACATTGGTTGCTAACTAGTCAAGTACGTGAGTCTATACTCACGACATACATTCATAAGCTTATAACTCAATAAACCGTGTTGTGTACCTTAGGAAAGTAACACACATACACATGTAACATACTCACATAACACTTCAATCAAACTTAAACACATCAAAAACATGTTAACTTATTATATATTTCACTTTCCAAGTCATAGAAATAAGTTAGCTAAACAAACGGGGCATTACAACTCAAAAACCAAAAACCAACATTCCCGGACAGCAGGCTAACCCGCTGGGGCAGGTCCTATAGGCCTAGAAGCCCAGCTGTGGCGGGTCACCTCCCTGGTGAGGGTCCTGGCTAGCGAACTGGTGGAGAAATAAGCCAATTTGGCTCATTCCTTCACACCGAATTCGATTTTTCCCAACATGATAAACATAAAACTTGATACAAACAATATTTTAAACTAAATACAAAACTTCTTAATTGAGTATAAGGGTTAGGGTTATAACTTTCTAGGTTGAATTAGGAGAAGAGATGATGAAGATGATGATCTTCTCTTGCCTTCTCAAGTTTCTCTTCTTCTCCTTTGTATTCTCCCTTCTCTTCTCTTTCTCTCTTCTCTTTTCTTAGTTTAGACTTAAGCTTTAGAAAAACTAACGTACTGGTAGTATATACATATAATATATAATATAAGTATTATATAATATATGTAACTCCTATATATTAAATATACACTAACTACTATTTAATATATAAGTTACAAGAATTTGAAAAGTATAAGGCATTGTTTGGCTAAACAAAATCCTTTTAAAAACAATTCTTTTATTAGCTAAAGCCTTGTTTGGGTACAAAAGATTTAAAAACTCTTTTTCTTTATTTAATAAACATTTAACCCATAAGTTAAATGCTACACTTATTTAATTACAACATTCTAATTAAATAAAAGCTAACATTCATTAATTAATAAAACACACAATACCAAATTGTTACATAATTATAATTTCTTTATTAAACATAATTCATGTAACAATTATTCTTAACACTTAGCACATAATATTAAATCTAATTGAATTATTCTCAACTAAATTTGAATTATGCTACACCATTGCTAACATATCAATTTAATTAAATATATGACACTTAATTAAATTATCCATAGCAATCACACAATTTATTTATTTATCTCCACAAATAAATTCCATAAAATATTTATTTAATTCAATAAATATTCATAATTAATATATAAAATTCTTAATCGTTACAATCTTCCATCCTTAAAGGATTCTGTCCCTAGAATCACATCATAAAAAAAATTCTCATTAAAATTCCTCATAAAAAAACTCTCATCTGTTACAGCTGGGGCATTCGTCAGACCAAATGACATCATCAAGAACTCGTAATGACCATACCGAGCCCTAAAAGCTGTCTTCGATATATCTTCTCTCCTCACCTTCAACTGATGATACTCGCTTCTCAAATTGATTTTTGAGAAGTATTTAGCACCCTTCAGTTGATCGAACAAGTCGTCGATCCTAGGTAAAGGATACCTATTCTTGATCGTAAATTTGTTCAATTCCCTATAATCAATGCAAAGGCACATCGATCCATCCTTATTCTTCACGAATAAAACTGGCGCTCCCCACGACGAAACGCTCGGTTGAATATACTTCTTGTCCAGCAGTTCTTGCAGTTGAACCATCAGTTCCTTCATCTCCACTGGAGCCATTTGGTACAGAGCTTTCAAAATCAGAGCAGTCCTTGGCGCTAAGTCGATCACAAACTCTATCTCCCTATCCGGCTGAAGTCCTGGCAAATCGTCCGAAAACATGTCCACAAACTCCCTAACCACTGATATCTCTTCTAACTTCGGGCTCTGCTTACGCGTATCTACTATGTAGGCTATATATCCCATACAGCCTTGCCTCAAAAGTTTCCTAGCTTACATAACTGTCAGATAACTCGCTTGTCTAGGCAATTTACTACCATAAAACACTACCTTCGACGGAGTCGTAAGGTTTACCGACTTCTTCTGACAATCAATTATAGCCCCGTGGTTAAACAACCAGTCCATACCCAATATGACATCTAATTCCCCAAGTTTTATCAGAATCAAATATACCCTCAGTTCTTGACCCTTAATGTCCAATCTACAGTTCTTGTAAACAAACCTAACAGGAATAACCTCCCTATTCGCAATCTCTATATTTAAGGGATAAACTAATTCCTCTATAGGTAAGTATAGGGTCTTAGCAAATCATCAGATATGAATGAACAAGTAGCACCCGAATCAAATAATACATATGGATTTATACTATTGACCGGAATAATACCTGCCACCACATCTTTTGACTGCACAGCATCCTGCACCGTCATATTGAATGTGCGGGCAGTGGGTCGAACGACTTGCAGTGGCGACGGTCCAGCGATAGTCAGAGTGTTGTCGCTGCCAATTCCTCCATTCCCTGTTGACCCTGCCACTGGCTTCTTAGGGTAGCTACGAGCCATGTGATCCTTGGATCCACATGTGTAGCAAGCTCCTTTCTTCGCGTTCAGTCAATTTGGAGCAATGTGGCCTTCCTGACCACAGTTGTAGCACACCTGCTTCCCCTTCATGCACACTCTAGTGTGATTCTTCCCTCATGTAGCGCATGCTTCAAACTTCCTCTTCTGCTGGCCTCCCTACTGACTCCTATCAGAGGTATTGTCGTTCCATTTCCTTTTCTGATTGATAGCCTCGCTACCACCAGCCTTGTTTTCTATCTCAATCTTCTTCTTTTTGTCCTTGTTAAATTTAGTCATGACGTCACTCCCTTCTTCAGCGAGAATGGTCTTTTCCAGCACAGCTGCAAACATGTTCAGCTAGAATATGGAGACCTTGCTGTAGAGCCAGGGTTTCAGTCCCCGCTCAAACCTCGTTGCCTTCTTAGCGTCAGTGCTGACCTGGTAAGTAGCGAACCTAGCCAACTCATTAAACTTTGCGGTGTATTCCGACACCGTCATCCCTCCCTGCTTAAGTTCTAGAAATTGGACCTCCATCTGGTCCTGCGATCTAAAAAAAAGTACATTTCAAAGAACATCTCTTTGAAACGCTCCCACGGTATCACTCCTTCACCCTATCTGGTCTTGTTGGCTTGCCACCAAAAACTAGCATCCGACTTCAACATAAAAGCTGTGAAATGCCTCCTTCTGGTCTTCACCGACTCTAGCAACGTTGAAGACCTTCTCCATTTCCATTACCCACGTCTGGGCATCAATAGGGTTTACCGATCCCTTGAACTCCGACGGTCCTACTGCCTTAAATTCTTTAAACGTCGAGCCCTGCACTTGCGGCTGATTCGCAAGGGCTCCTGTCAGTAGGTTCACCAACTGTTTAACCGAGTTGGGATTCGTCCCATCGTTATTATTGTTGTTCGTTGAACCCTCGGGGTTTTGACGTGTAGGTCTTATAACGCCTCCAAATTCGGGTCCCTTCGAACCTCGGATCCGGTCCGCCACGATACTACTATCATCAAATAATTTATATCTTTTATTCATAACTCAATGAATATAACTTTGCTTATTACAAATTAGAATATAAATTTTTTCCATTTCCAGGATCTGTATAATGACCCCAAACTTTTATAAGTTTCAAATCTTGGTCATTTACCATTCATGTCTTACATCATATTCGATGTTATAAAAATATGCGGAATAATTTAAACTTTTTCAATCTCCTTTGAAAAATCTTATATTGATTTCTTAACTTGAATCGATTACATATCCTTGAATCAAATTATGTTATGATTCATTCTATTTGATTTACTGTATAAATTTTTACATATAGATTCTAATTCCTCTATGCATCACATAGTACAACTTTACAACTCAACATGTATTACACATCGTAAACTACTATCATGTACATCTCCTAGAACCTAAACATGGTTCAAGAGCATATATTTCAATAAATCAATCTCCTTCGATACTATTGAACTCTATCATTCAAGTAGCACGTAATCTTTACCGTGAGTCCTTAACCTGCAAAAGTGGTTATTTGCAAGGGTGAGCTTGACAGCCCAGCAATTCTAACAGTTTTCATGCAGCACATAACATATAATAACATACTCAGTTCATGCATTCATAATCAATTAATATTTACTGCGCATGTTACTTCTCACATAACAGGCATAGAGATTTACTTCACAAGCATATCATCAAAGATCAATTTTTAACTTTCATACATATCTCATATGCATTTCATATATATACATTAACATTTACATAGCATAATATATCTCAACTAACAGTTATCGAATTCATATATCAAATAGGAACTGAAAGACTTGCCTGATTCGTAGTTTATCAACTACAACTTAACTGCTTATAGTTATCCGCGCCTCGAGTTTTCCTACACAGTTATATTATCATGGATTCCTATCTATTAGTCATACATTTCATACATTCTTAATATAATAGTAATGTTACATTATTTCCTAACTAGGTTTGTAAAACCTACATTTCACTTTCTCATCATACTCTTAGAATAGCTAGGTATGTATAGGTATACCTTAATCACCCGTACTTTACATCAACGTTCATATACATCTATCACACACTTGACTTGCTATGTGTTCGTTGCACTCATATATGAATGTTTCACATAGTTCTTGCATTTTGCAAACCTTAACAAAATTTAACAACTCTGTGTTTTATATAACCATTACATGCTCTTATGCTTAAAACATCATCTATGTCAAGTATTATAGCTTTAGATATTCATTACACATATGCTTTAAGGTCTAGATCAAAGTTAAAATAATCAGGCATCATTGCCCTGTGGCGCAGCTGTGCTGCAATTTGGCCTGGGATGGGCGCAGCTGCGCCATACCCTGGCCAGACCAAAGTTGAGTATTTATTTTCTGGTTTCATCTGGGTTCTTAGCATGCATAACTGTTAACACATAACTTATCCACATGTTAAGAGGTCTTAGCCCAAGTTGGGTGTCTCTTGTGTTTACTTTAAGTTGTTGTCACACTTTTAAAGACTCACTTGAAATTTTCCAATAAGGCTAAGTAGGTTCATGTACAAGGAATGAACTACGTTAACCATTTCATCACGTAAAGACATTAAACGCCTATAACGCGTATGCTCGCGTTTATTCAACTCATTAGTATAGTTCATCATTTGAGAACTCATTTCAATTCATACTCGCATAACTTATATGGTGTCGAGCTAGATGAGCACACATGTAAGCCATGTTTATAAAAACTTAGTTTCGCAAGGCGTTCAAGTTCACTTTTAAAAGTCATTCTAGGCTAAGTTAAAGCAACTAGGTGTAACTTTAAATCTCATTTCTCATACTTAGGTATACTCATAACTTAACAATATGTATGTGTTAAAATATCATAACTTCAAAGACTCAAGGTTTGTCAATATTCATTTTCAAAATTCCAAGTTTCTTTTCAAAACACATACTAAGTCATGCTAAAGCATTCCATTATGAGTAAGGTAATCTTATATGTCATGTCTATTATCATGCATATTTATGTTTTATCACTTAGATTAACATATTCCATCGTCGTGAGCACTATACTTGCGTATGTACTCGTCCGACGCCCTCCGATTTCCTTTGGTTACGTAACAGTCACAGAGTTGACTATTTTGACCCTTCCTAACGACCTCAAATTGAAAAACTTAAAAAACAAAAGTTGTAGGTCTATTCGTCCTCGTTCCGGATCATCTTGAATCACCTCAATCGGAGTTCATATGAAAAAGTTATGCCTAAGTTACTATAGTAGGTCAAAGCAGTTCTACCCGACACTGATGTCCGGCGCAGCTGCGCCCCAAATGGCCTTGGGGGCAGGGCAGCTGCTCTAAGGGAGGCAGAACAACTTCTCAGGTTCTATTCTTCGTGATTTTACAGACCCATACTCCTTCCGATTTCCATAACATGAGTTGTACTCATCCAAATTAGTCCATTAATGATTCTATGGGTTTGTAACTCATAAAACTACAACATACCAAATAATCAATAATTAACCTAAACATTAACTAACCCAAATATTAATCTGAAACTCATGTTCATACTAAATTTTTATGTTTTGACAAATTTAGCGAATTCATTCATTACGAATTCGTTTCTAAACCAAATTGGTCCGTTTAACTTCTGTTGTTTTCGCATTTAACTGTATTAACAGTATCTAGCAACAATTCATGGATTATGACAATCCTTAGCCATAAATTTTGTGACTCAAAAGCAACTATTTTTTGTTATTACTAAGAAATTGCAAAACTTAGAACTCAAGAACTTATATGTTAGCAAGATTACCTCTTGAATGCTTGGAATTGTCTAACTATAGCTCCTCAATCCTCCCATTCTACTGACTCTCCAATTCTACTAACTTCCAGTAGCAAAACTCAGACATTTTATCAAACGGGAAAGAAGAAGAAGGTGACTCTATTTATAGAAGAACCAATATCCAAACAATAACTTTGTCCAACAATTCAAACCAAGAGGAAGAAAAAGAGTCTAGTGGATTAAGAAGAGTTGGTTACCAACTCCACCTTCCTCCATCATTAGCAGCTATCTAGCCTTTGCCAAGCTTAAGCAACAGAGGAGTAGACCATTGGCCTATTACACGGCTGATAATTATTTGGGACAATGAATTTGGGACAATGTTAATTCTCAGCAACTAAAGCTTAGTTTGGTTCCTTTAATTCCCAAAATAAAATTTTAATGTGTTATTGCTACTATACCAAGTAAAGTTAGGGATTATTTATTACTCACATCATATAATCCATGTACAGTAGTCCACATAATATTTTAATTGGATAAATATCATTCAGTTGGGTAGTCCCAACCCATTACTTCCTATCACACATAAATATCAAAATGATTAATATCAATCATTTATTATCTTTTCGATTAATTCTCTTTTAATAATTCCAGTTAAACCTTTATCCTGATTTAACTTTAATACTCAGGTCACACAAGGCTCATTTATCTCATTTACTGGAGTTATATAACTCAAGCTCATTATCTCTACTAGAAAATATTAGGGGTCTAGGCCACGTTTGGCTTTTCTGCAACGACCCCAAAATTCATACAATACAACTCTCGACATCGGTCGTTAACAAGACATCCTTATTCAGACTTTACATCATTAATCAATGATACAATCACTAAAAATACGGAATATTTAAAACTTTTATATTATTCCTTCTTTATTATCCCTGAATCTCAACCTTTATCATTACATAACTTTGATTCAATTTTATTTCATGAATCGCTTCGTCAGAGTTATTATAAACTAAAACTTACAACTACATTCAATAACCCTTATACATCAGGTAAAATTTAAATTTTACAACTCAACATCTGTTAACCATCATACATTATCAAATACATTATCTGAAGCCTTAAATAGAGTCTAAAATAATCACAATTCAGCCAAAGTATATCAGTCTTCATGCATTATATTTGATTCATTTCTTTCAAGTAGCACATAGCGTTACCTTGAATCCTTAACCTGCAAAAGTGATTATTTTCAAGAATGAGCTAGACAGCTCAGCAAGATCTAACAGCTTTTATGCATCACATAGCACATAAATACATGTTCAACATACATCTCATAATAATAAAAGTAACATGGCATACATGCTTTACATCATATAATAAATATAAAGATTGAGTTCCTTACTCAATCAACATTCTTTAATCAATCAATGTAGTCATAAATTGACTTTAATATTTCATGCTTACGACACATATACAACATATCATGCTATTTGCAAAATAATTTAAAATAGTTCATCATCAAGTTCACGTAAAAAATAGGAACTGAAAGACTTACCTTGATCGTTGTTTACGAATAACAGTTTAACAACTTACAGATATCTGCACTTCACGTGCCCTACACAATTATATAATCATGCACATCAACTATTAGTCACATAGCAAAGCATATTAATTGTAATGTAAACTTTACTCTACATCTCATAACCCTTCCTATTATCAATACACAACATTCAATTTGATTGTGTTAACTTTCGACTTATATCTCACTATATTTCTTTTTTAATAATATTTGAAATTCAGTCAAGTGTTTAAGTCCTGCTAGGACTACCTATTGGTTTTATATTAACCACATTTAAAATATAATAATGTTCGTTACATTAGAATCGAAATACTATTTAAGTGTATTATCACATTACACGGCGTTTCGACGTTTATACGTCACACGCCTAACTCGCCTCTTTTGCATGTGCTTTGCATGCTCCTATATTGGGTTACATTACTCTATAATATTTCATTCTTATTGAAAACATAATATTAAACAAGGTCATACACACTCGTTACAGCGTTGCGACGCTTGCACGTCCGTACGTCAAACTTACCTATTCGAACGCCCAAACGACACGCATTTGCCCACGCTTAGCATGCCCCTACGAATTGTCTAATACTCAAGGATTAATGTTAAGTATCATTATAATACATAATAGTCATGTTATGGAAGTTAGAACATCATTTTACATGGTCGGGAGCATTACATGTGCATACGTGCATGCCCGACGCCCCCCGATTGCCTACAAAAACACATCAGTCCCAAAAATGATCATTTTGACCCCTGCTACTGACCTCAAATTAAAAAACTTAAAGAACGAAAGTTGTAGGTCTACTCGTGCTCGTTCCGGATCATCTTGAATCGCCTCAATCGGAGTTCTTATGAAAACGTTATGGCTATTTTACCATAGGAGGTCAAAAATAGTCCCGGACTGACACTGTTCCCGGTGCAGCTGCGCCCCAAACAGCCTTGGGGGCAGCGCAGCTGCGCCCCTGGCAGCGTGCTACGCGAATTTTCTTTCCAGTTTGTGGTTCTGGTAAATTTTTTAACCCTTTCCTCCTTCCCATCATCATAAATTGAGTTATACACATTCAATTGAGTTCGTTTTCGACTCTATGGATTCGTAATTCATAAACCTACGACATAGCAAGGATATCCATAATTTATAGAAACATTAAGTAACCTAAATTTTTACTCAAAACTCATGTTCATATTAGTATTATATATTTTAACATGTTTTAGCGAAATCATTCACCACGAATTTGATTCCTAACCAAATCAATCCGTTTAAACTTCATTGTTTTCGTCTTTCAACATACTAACACCATCTATAATCAATTTCAGATTACACAAATGATTTAACCATTAATTTAAGCCTTAAAATAGAACAAAATACATATACTAAGCCATAACAAAATTCCTTATTCTAAAAACATATTTACATGAATTTGATAACTCTAAAATCGTTTAAAGATAACATATCACAGAATATACACACCTATAAACAAAAATATGCTTATCCTTCATCAACCCAAACTAATTTTATAGAAACCTAATATTTGAGGCAAACAAGAGTAGAGAGTTTTAAGGTTGGATTAATAACTTTTGATTCCTTCTTAACCCAATTAGATGATGAACCAGGTTCTTTTCTTCTTGTTCTTCCAAAGCTCTTCTTGTTCTTAACGTATTTTATTTATTTATTTGGTCTATCAGTTAAAAACACCAAGGGCTCCCATCTGTTACAAAGGCAAAGGGTCACAAGGCCATGTTTGGCTAGAACCCCTAACCTCGTTATCCATTTATTTTAATATTATTCCTATTATAAGCTGCACCAAATGTCACACTTCTTTTGATTTAACCATAATCTTTATTTATCCAACACCATATTTACTTACCCAATAAATTTATAATTTTATTCAGCAAATCATTACTCCTCTAATTTAATTATTTAATTAAATTAAAATATTTCTATTCCATTAGCGTAATAAAATACGCACTGATTACAAAATCATTCCACATAATTTTATTCTATATTATCATACTTTCATTAAATTATTCCATAACGATTTCCATAACGATTTTCATCAAATATTCATTTTAAATTTCATAAATATTCCAACTAAAATATTTATTTTATTCGATAAATATTTTAACTATTCACGAGATTCACAATCGTATTACATTAATATTTTATGTTTATATGTAATATGTAATACTTTTTCATCTTATTAAAACAAATATATGTACATTAATCCACTATTTTAATTAAGTGAATACTCACATTATTTATGAGATTTAATTCATAATAAATTCGTTGCCACAAGGCATAATAATCAAATTATATTATTCAATAATACAATTTTCAACTTAATTAAATTAACTTAATTCTTTTTTCAAACAATTTCATTTACCTTCTTCAATAGTTAAATGAAATTAACTACTAAACATCATTCTTCTAATATATGAATATATATATATATATACAATAAGGCTCTTAAACGGACTGTTCGTAAACGAACAATCCTTTTGCGTATACTTTTAAATTGAATAAGTGGACCCAATTATGTACTATCTCAATTATGTAGGATAAGTAGGAAAAGGATGTACGCAAAAGAATTGTTCGTTTACGAACAGTCCGTTTAAGAGCCTTATCCTATATATATATATATATATATATATATATCTTATATATTCACACCACATCGTATACTTCACAACATATAACACATATATACACATATCCAAACTCAAAACATCTCGTAATAAGAATTTTATTTATTAAATTCTTATTTTAATAATTTTCAAAAATCCGGGTTGTCACATCCTTCCCTCCTTATAAGGATTCCGTCCTCGGAATCACCGAAACCCTACCTTACTCAGGTTTTCATCAAATCTCTTTAACAACATTTATCGTTGAATAACTTCAACACATTACCTTAATATAGGTTTTATATTTCCTACTACATTCATTTCTTCAACAAATTCTAGGTTTTATTTCATAACTTTAATTAACTCAATTATGTTTTCAGTATTATATAATCTTTAACCCGTTAATTTTCTTTCTAAGGACCATTACCATATACTCCACTCGTCGAAGACATATACTTCATAATTCACTATCTTATAAGTATTCGGGTTATCACATTCACCCATTCTTCTAAGAATTTCGTCCTCGAAATTTTTATTAATCTTCATTCATTCAATCTATCAAAGTAGATTTTACGTTAATCTTATTCACTAACTTGTTGTGTTCCACGACTATTTTTTTCTAAGGAATATCATTCTTGCCACCTTCATCTTCAGAATAATAAGAATTTTTCACAATTGTTCAATAATTGGGAAGCGATATGAATAACAGAAATTTAAAAGATTCCAATTCATGCTGAGGGGCCATAAGACCTTGAACTCTTCTCCCGGTTTAATAGTGCATCACCAATGTAAACCATCTTTAACAGAATATTTAGCAATCACATAGACTGAAAACACTCTCCGCAAGTACTCTAGGTGATCAGCCTATCGTACCCCTACGTCGTGCACAACGTATTACATCTTAACATCGTAACGACTATATGCGTTGCTCTCGGAACCATTGTCTCTGATAACATGTCCCCTTTTACAGGGCTGTTCACCTCAGCTTCTTAACATTTGAATCCACACCAAAACAATTTGGTTTGGTATAGTTTGACAAAGAACACTTGAATTTCATGAACATCTTTCAATATTCGTCTAGCTGAATCAAGTAGCATAGACTTCTAGCAATAACTCGGAAATCAATCGAGATATATATATATATATATATATATATATATATATATATATATCTTTAACCAACTCAATTTTTTTTCATTTAAAGAAACTAAAAGTAAATAAATCCCTTTTTTTATAGTTTAAGGAAACTAAAAATAAATGAATCTTTTCATAATATCCTGATATTGTACCGTAATAATGGTACATTGAGGATTTTGTCATTATATGACGTCGTTATACTACATCATACCATAGTGGGCTGATGATCATACGATCACATCCAACACTAGGTTTAACTGCATTGATAACTTTCTCGATTATTGTCTCTACACCATATCAAATGATGCATAGAACACATAAAATATATTTTGAAAATTTAAAATTATTTTTGTCTAGCCGAAGCAATTAACATAGACATGTGAATAATAGCATTATTTTTAAAAAAAATCATTGGTTCCATCATTTGATCCAATGTTTTTTTTAAGAAAACAGAAGTGCAACATCAGCACGAAGTCAATAAATTTCAAAAATTTAGCAAAGCTAGAGATTTAGAATATAAAACTTTCTCCATTAATTAAATCTTTTACTCCATCATTACTTAATCATTCTATCAACCTTAAACAACATCAATACTTCCTACACCATAACCTTTCTATTCCCAGTATAGTTCATCAAACTTTCCACACTTTGAAAGTCAGGAACTTTTCACAATAATATGAGTTTAAGAACTTCCTAGTCAGACCATAGGCGTCCATTCGCTGAGGAGTTCCAAACATACCATATGATTATGAGTCATGAACTTATCATAAGCATGAGTTTTAAGAACTCGCACTTAATCCTATTAACATCTTACTAATCTTAATAGTCTCTAACTATCAAATATACACATGAGAAAAGAATCACCTTTTCACGACATATACATTGATAGCACGACACCAACATTCCAATGATTATCAATGTGATAAACTAAGTGCAAGCACAAAACTCTCGCCCATACAAAGGATTATACAACTCAGCCATCACAAGATTCTTCAATTCAAATCCTACCTAACTCTATCCTGCTCATAACTTGCTCTTTACTCGATACGAATTTTCTGCATCTCATCATTTATAACTCCTTGTGAGTTAACCTCGTACTATATCATAGTACATTCTCGTTATAGCATCAAACTATAACTATTCAGTCGTTACTGACCATCTGTCTTTTAACTTTAAAAGATCACGGCGTGACCTTATTCTATAATCATCTCCCTTATGATTCTTTCTTATCTCATTATCGTTTTGTTTTAAAAACTTCTTATCTTTACCTATCATCATGTCATATCATGATTTCCTTTACACTTTCAATATTATAGACTTCTTCTATTCATCGTTATTCATCATCTTTATTATTGAAGTTAGGTAACTCTTGATTCTCATCTTCATATCTCTTCAAGATTTTTCTTTGAATCTTCTTGTTTATTTATTAACTCTTCTTTTAAGAATTTCTAATTCGTTTATAAAGTTCAACATTTTTTTTGAGTTTTATTTCTCGTTATTCTTACCATCTTCTTATAACATTTCTAGGACTTAACTCATCCTACACTTCTACGTATGTGAAAGGAATCACCTTTTCGTTATACGTAACTTAACTTCTCATTCTCTAAGGTCATAGCCTAAGGTACTCTTACCTAGGGTGTATAACCTATCAGCTTTGATACCAACTGTAACGACCATAAAATTCATACAATAAAACTCTCGACATCGGTCGCTAATAATACATCCTTATTCAGACTTTACATTATTAATCAATGATACAATCACTAAAAATACGGAATATTTAAAACTTTTATATTATTTCTTCTTTATTATCCCTGAATCTCAACCTTTATCATTACATAACTTTGATTTAACTTTATTTCATGAATCGCTTCGTCAGAGTTATTATAAACTAAAACTTACAACCACATTCAATAACCCTTATACATCGGGTAAAATTTAAATTTTACAACTCAACATCTGTTAACCATCATACATTATCAAATACATTATCTGAAACCTTAAACAGAGTCCAAAATAATCACAATTCAGCTAAAGTATATCAGTCTTCATGCATTATATCTGATTCATTTCTTTCAAGTAGCACATAGCGTTACCCTGAATCCTTAACCTGCAAAAGTGATTATTTTCAAGAATGAGCTCGACAGCTCAGCAAGTTCTAACAGCTTTTATACATCACATAGCACATAAATACATGGTCAACATACATCTCATAATAATTAAAGTAACATGGCATACATGCTTTACATCATATAACAAATATAAAGATTGAGTTCCTTACTCAATCAACATTCTTTAATCAATTAATGTAGTCATAAATTAACTTTAACATTTCATGCTTACGACACATATACAACATATCATGCTATTTGCAAAATAATTTAAAACAGTTCAACACCAAGTTCACGTAGAAAATAGAAACTGAAAGACTTGCCTTGATCGTTGTTTACCAATAACAGTTTAAAAGCTTATAGATATCTGCACTTCACGTGCCCTACACAATTATATAATCATGCACATTAACTATTAGTCACATAGCAAAGCATATTAATTATAATGTAAACTTTACTCTACATCTCATAAACCTTCTTATTATCAATACACAACATTCAATTTGATTGTGTTAACTTTCGACTTATATCTCACTATATTTCTTTTTTAGTAATATTTGAAATTCATTCAAGTGTATAAGTCCTGCTAGGATTACCAATTGGTTTTATATTAACCACATTTCATATATAATAATGTTCGTTACATTAGAATCAAAACAATATTTAAGTGTATTACCACATTACACGGCGTTTCAACGTTTATACGTCACACGCCTAACTCGCCTCTTTTGCATGTGCTCTGCATGCTCCTATATTGGGTTACATTACTCTATAATATTTCATTCTTATTGAAAATATAATATTAAACAAGGTCATACACACTCGTTACAGCGTTACGACGCTTGCACGTCCGTACGTCAAACTTGCCTATTCGAACGCCCAAACGACACGCATTTGCGCACTCTTAGCATGCCCCTACGAATTGTCTAATACTCAAGGATTAATGTTAAGTATCATTATAATATATAATAGTCATGTTATGGAAGTTAGAACATCATTTTATATGGTCGGGAGCATTACATGTGCATACGTGCATGCCCGACGCCCCCCGATTGCCTCCAAAAATACATCAGTCCCAAAAATGACCATTTTGACCCCTGTTACTAACCTCAAATTAAAAAATGTAAAGAACGAAAGTTGTAGGTCTACTCGTGCTCGTTTTGAATCATCTTGCATCGCCTCAATCGGAGTTCGTATGAAAATGGTATGGCTGTTTTACCATGGGAGGTCAAAATAGTCCCGGACTAACACTGTTCCCGGTGCAGCTGCGCCACAAACAGCCTTGGGGGAAGCGCAGCTGCTCCCCTGGCAGTGTGATACGCAAATTTTCTTTCCAGTTTGTGGTTCTGGCGAATTTTCTAACCCTTTCCTCCCTCCCATCTTCATAAATTGAGTTATACACATCCAATTGAGTCCGTTTTCGACTCTATGGATTCGTAATTCATAGAACTACGACATAGCAAAGATATCCATAATTTATAGAAACATTAAGTAACCTAAATGTTTACTCAAAACTCATGTTCATATTAGTATTATATGTTTTAACATGTTTTTAGCGAAATCATTCACCACGAATTCGATTCCTAACCAAATCAATCCGTTTAAACTTCATTGTTTTCGTCTTTCAACATACTAACAACATCTATAATCAATTTCAGATTACACAAATGATTTAACCATCAATTTAAGCCTTAAAATAGAACAAAATACATATACTAAGCCATAACAAAATTTCTTATTCTAAAAACATATTTACATGAATTTGATAACTCTAAAATCGTTTAAAGATGACATATCATAGAATATACACACCTATAAACAAAAATATACTTATCCTTCATCAACACAAACTAATTTTATAGAAACCTAATATTTGAGGTAAACAAGAGTAGAGAGTTTTAAGGTCGAATTAATACCTTTTGATTCCTTCTTAACCCAATTAGATGATGAACCAGGTTCTTTTCTTCTTGTTCTTCCAAAGCTCTTCTCCAATTCTCAGAGAATTCTTCTTTTCTCTCTCAATTTTCTCTCTTCTCTTCTCTATTCTTCTTTCTTAGACGTAGCACAACTTAACGTATTTTATTTATTTATTTGGTCTATCAGTTAAAAACACCAAGGGCTCCCATCTGTTACAAAGGTAAAGGGTCCCAAGGCCATGTTTGGCTAGAACCCCTAACCTCGTTATCCATTTATTTTAATATTATTCCTATTATAAGTTGCACCAAATGTCACACTTCTTTTGATTTAACCATAATCTTTATTTATCCAACACCATATTTACTTACCCAATAAATTTATAATTTTATTCAGCAAATCATTACTCCTCTAATTTAATTATTTAATGAAATTAAAATATTTCTATTCCATTAGCGTAATAAAATACGCACTGATTACAAAATCATTCCACATAATTTTATTCTATATTATCATACTTTCATTAAATTATTCCATAACGATTTCCATAACGATTTCCATCAAATATTCATTTTAAATTTCATAAATATTCCAACTAAAATATTTATTTTATTCGATAAATATTTTAACTATTCACGAGATTCACAATCGTATTACATTAACATTTTACGTTTATATGTAATATGTATTACTTTGTCATCTTATTAAAACAAATATATGTACATTAGTCCACTATTTTAATTAAGTGAATACTCACATTATTTATGAGATTTAATTCATAATAAATTCAATCAAATTATATTATTCAATAATACAATTTTCAACTTAATTAAATTAACTTAATTTCTTTTTCAAACAATTTCATTTACCTTATTCAATAGTCAAATAAAATTAAATACTAAATCTCATTCTTCTAATATATGAATATATATATATATATACATATATATCTTATATATTCACACCACATCGTATACTTCACAACATATAACACATATATAAACATATCCAAACTCAAAACATCTCGTAATAAGAATTTTATTTATTAAATTCTTATTTTAATAATTTTCAAAAATTCGGGTTGTCACATCCCTCCCTCCTTATAAGGATTCCGTGCTCGGAATCACCGAAACCCTACCTTACTCAGGTTTTCATCAAATCTCTTTAACAACATTTATCGTTGAATAACTTCAACACATTACCTTAATATAGGTTTTATATTTCCTACTACATTCATTTCTTCAACAAATTCTAGGTTTTATTTCATAACTTTAATTAACTCAATTATGTTTTCAGTATTATATAATCTTTAACCCGTTAATTTCCTTTCTAAGGACCATTACCATATACTCCACTCGTCGAAGACATATACTTCATAATTCACTGTCTTATAAGTATCCGGGTTATCACATTTTCCCCAATTCCACATTATTTTAATATTTAGAGTTTGTGTGACACACTTTACCTTAAATGCAAAATTATTTAGCTTACCTTACACTTATAATATGTATAACCCTTTTCGCTTAAAATAATTAATATCTACTCTATTAATTATTTAGATTATACACTATACGTATTCAATTGTCCAAAGACAACTTCTTCCATCTTATTCAAATCATGTTTTGCTAACTTAATTCTTTCATGGAGAACTTAATTTCCATTCATTACCTTTATATGAGTCCTTAGTATACATTTATTGAAATTTAAATTCCATAACTTACTTAGAACTTCCTACAGATTGGCGCAGCTGCGCTGGTCATAGGCTTGGAAATGGCGCAGCTGCGCCATACCAGTGACGCCCCCAAATTCGGACCGCCACTTGGTCACTCGAATTCGGTTCGCCACGTGCTCATGGTAATACCATAATAACTAAAATCACACATTCACAGCGGAAAATCTAATTTAGAATAATTTACAATGATTTATTATAATTATTCCCCCAAGTCTCGCAACCTACAGTACTTAATAGATTACATAATAATATCGAATAAAGACTTATTACATAATCCTTCTTAAGCTTAAACATAGTCTGAAGACAGTCTTAATACACATAACAATTTTAAACATAAAGGAACAAGCTAGTTGGTAGCCTTGCCCTTGCCCTTATCAACACTTGAAGGTTCGCCCTACTCTGCCTTCACTGAAAAGTTTTAGGGAAAGCAAGAATTAGCACAAATTGCTCAACAAGTAATATACAATAAGGGTAATGAGTATTATATCACGAGTTTGAAATATCGAAGTATAATCTCTAAGATAATTCAGAGTTTCAGTCTACAATACTCTACGTTATGCATAACACCATAGTAATAATCACGCATGTGTTGGGGCTTCCAACAATAAACACTCCCCTTACCATAAGGGTTGTTCAAAACTCAGTTTTCAAATTTTCGCACCAATAAAAAGGTTTGGACAGTTTTATAAACATGCATATAGTCTAGCCGAATCGAATGACATAGACACTTTCATAATATTCAAGAACAATACCAAGTTCAACATGAATAATAGCTTTCACAAGAGTTTTAAACGTACTAGCTCAATGAACGAGTAAGTAAGATAACTTGCATTGTACAAGGATAGAATACTTGCACCGTAAAAGAGTGTAAGTTAGGAAACTTGCATAAAGTAAATGCGTCGGTTAGGATACTTGTCTTAAGCGTAGTTTATCCCCGTAATTTAATTAACACTTTTCGAATCCTATCGTAATATAGTTACGTATATATGATATCCATTAGTCATATAATTTAACATTATATATCATCTCGTATATACGATTAACACAAAAGCGAAGTCTTGACCTAGCGACACAGTTATACTATGTATAGTATCATACAATTTCACAAGTCTTGACTTTTAATATCTTTTATCATTAACGTTCCTCTTCTCAAGTTAATCGTCTTCATACATCATTAACTGTCAATACGATAATAGCATGCTTGGAAATAAAGTTCAAGCTTTAAATAATTAACTGTCAATACGATAATAACCTGCTCAATACAATATGAGAACGATAGGAACTTGCACAATAAAGAGTGTAAGAGAACTTGCATTCAAATCAAGTGAAGTTAAGAAACTCGCTTACACGATTCATTGAATAAGGTAGTGCAAGAATTTAGAATACTTGCCTGTTTGTTCAGCTATGAATAAGTTTTAACTTTAATTAACTTGCGTCGAAATGACGTAACATTAATAAGTCGGTACTCCAATTAGCATGTGTAAACTAATACGAGTCCACACTTACAAGAATCTAATTATCATATAAATTTATCATGTAATTCACGTAAGTCAATCACTTTGACTGGGCCTATAAACAATTAACTCTGTCCTTGATTTAATAGTGCTAGAATATCTAGTTTCTATACATCAACATAGGTTTGAACATTTAGCATTTCAAGTAATCATGCTTCAAGAATATACTTTCAAGTTTAAATCCTAGCATGCTCACCCTATTCAATTCAAAATCATATGTCTTCATGCCGGTAATTCACATACCTTAAGTTAATCAATTCCATGTTACGAGGGTCAGCTATATAGTCATATTACCACATCACGGACTAACCATACTTAGTAAGCATGCTTGTGCGTATATTACTCATATATACTTAAATTACATAGGTTATGCTTTAGAAATTTATTTTCTATGAGTATGCGTGCACATGCGAAACTCATGTAAAAATAAATGGGGTCCATGTTAATATGTTTATAGGCATAATGGACTCTAATAGACATGCTTGCATGATCAATACGCAATCCACATGGTGATCGATAATATAATCTTTCACGTTCTAAGCTTTTCGTTGAAAAATCACACTAAGTCAATAAAGGCATCATAGTACATGTTAAGTGTCTTGTGATCATAACTCACATGTCTTTGAACACATAACTAAGTCACATAAATGTTCTCATACGGTCAGAAATCTCAAGACAAAATTCTTGGTCAAGTTCACTTTGAAAGTCCTAAGTTTTTCTTTTGAAAATGTCTTAACTTACGATCAAGTATGCTAGTGCATGATTAACACTTTAAACATACTCTTCATGTCAATATAAACCATACTATCATGTTTAAAATATTAGAATATGCACATGCTACATATGTGTCTAAGTTCACAATCGAAACTATAATTTTCAGTTCAAAACCATAAGTGTTGCGTCAATCATGTGTACTAACGTTGTTATACTTGTTCATACTACATGAATGTACTCAAATATACATATTAACCATATCCACATGCTTGCCAAAAGAGGTAACATATGTTAGTACATAACAGCAGCTTAACAGAAGCAAAAAATGAATTCCAGGACCCTGCGCAGCTGCGCAGGTACCAGGTATAAACCCGGCGCAGCTGTGCCGGTGTCCGGCCAAACCAGAAACATCATCCTGTTCGGCAGAACTGGAAACCCATCTCATAATTTCCTACGAAATTTAGTCTAAACAAGATACATTGAGATTCTAGCATATATATAAGCTTGCATAACTCTTAACAAGTATACTCCAAACACATTAACATCCAATTCCAATTGAAATCAAGAATCAAAGAATTAGAAATTCATAGAAATTGAAGAACAAGAATGTGAAGTGATAGAAGGTATACCTCTGCAAATGGAAACTGAACTTGCTGCTAAACTAATTCCTCACTGATAACTCTCACAGAACTTGCTCACTATAATACTATACTCAAGCTAGCCTTTCTTCACAGAATTCTCAGCAAAAGAAAATGAGAGGGAAGAAGTGCTCTTATATAGGCAATTTGTATATCCGGTTCTTGACTTTGTTCATTAAATCAAAACAGAGGATTGCAAGAATTTACAATGGATAAGAAGAAGTTGGTGAGAGTTGGTAACTCTCATCATGAAATCCACATCTCCTATAATCATTAGCTAGAATTTATGAATTTGAGAGAGAAATGTAGAGTGTAGATAGCTTTGTTTGTTCACGTGAGAAGACTTTGAGGATGGCCTCTCATTTAGGGACAATGTAACTCAGCATTTGCAAATTGTATATATATTATGTATGCTCCACACTTAGCATAATATATATATACTTAGATTATATAATGTATATGCACATAGTATATCCTTAAGTTATATGTATTTACTCCATATACATTTAAATGGGTGATACTATGTTATCTCAAATAGCAATTAATAATGAATAGGTACACAACATATAATCTATGCACATTTTCCTTAATACCGAATATAAAGCAATTGGGTATTATTATTACTCACTATTATAACTGTTATCATTATAATAACTTACTGAGATCAATTATTTATTGATATTGCTATATGTTGATGAGGTATACATGCATGTTTACTCACACACTTCATGTCACATAAACTATATTATTATGCAACTCACATGAATGAAATAAAGCTTACTATATAGTCTATATATATAGTATAAGCTACATTAATATGTCACCTTGTACTATATATAATATATAGTTAACTACCATATATTAAAGGTTTAGTATAACACATGCTTGCACAAATTAATTAACCAAATAAATATAATGTTATTATATTTATTAATCTCTTACTCATTAATTATTATTTATTCATAATAATTATTAATCAACACATTATCTATTAATTAATCATAAATGAAATTAATCAAACACGTTCAAATCCTACCACGATATTCAAATAAGTTGAATATTTAGTTTTTAATAATCTTATCAATTCTCTGATATTAAAGTCTCAGGGCTAGTCCACTAATTTAAATAAATCATTAGTGAGTTCCTTTAAATAATCCTAGCAATTTATTGCATAGGCTCTATCTCACATAATCACATAACCAGTTAAGGTTTAAATAAGCTCACAAAACTAACTCATTAAAATTAAATCACATATTTAATAAATAAGGAGTTTAAAATTTATGGTCGTTACACTTGGGCTATAATGAAATGCCACAATGTATTTCAATGAATAAGTAACACTTCAATATAAAATATTCTTTGCACATATATAATCCATGTACATTTTATCACACCGATATATTCTAATCGGATATTACCACATTACATTGTCTCTTACATTATTAAATTCTATTATTCCATTATATATAGAAGTAATCATTAATTATGCATATATACATGATACATTATTTTAATGTATATCCACTCGTCATTTGTCACCTACACATATCATAACATATAGTTTCATAAATCTTAATATATGGTCACACTACACTTTACATTTTGCATAACATATAGTTAGTTACTATACATTTAATTCGCATGCTTGCACATAGAAGTAAATGATTTACTTATCTTATTAATTAATTTAATAATATATCAATTAATCCTTTTCTCATTAATCAATGAAATTACTAATATTCACAACAATTAATTAACACATACATGATTAAATATCTCATGAATGAATATAATCTTATTAAATTTATAAACACGTTGTTTATTATTATTATATTCCTAATAATAATAATCACATATCACTTAATTAATCACCGTTAATAGTCTACAACAATTAATTAATATTCGACGATACCAATTAATTAATATTCTACAATTAACAATTAATATAGATTAATTATTCGCTTAATAATTCGTTCGTTAATTAATTATATCACATCACTGTGCCACACAAGGCTTTCACGAGTTTATTATCAACTCCACATTTTTCTCAATTATTATAATTATTCAGTTTAATATAATTGAGTTACTCACAAAATCATTTATTTTCAAATAAATATTCATTCTCATTAATACATTTATTTATTATTACTAGGAAATTTCTCGGGTATTACAATACCAAGTTCAGACATAAGAAGTTTCTGATTTAGTAGAAATAGAATCTACGCTCTTAAATACTTCACATATACCTCATAAATGTTAACTCATCTAAAATCAACCTCTTCTTTGATTCCACCTCATCGATTACTATTTTCTTCAATAATTTAGATATTAAACTTCGAGTTTTAAAACTCTATTTTTCCTTAATAGTTTAACCAACTATAGAGATCTCATATATATATATATATATATATATCTAATTTCTTTCCATAATTCAAGATATATATAACACATACATACATTCCTTTAATCTTCACTTCTCGCCGTGTATCAAATTACTTAATAATTCTCTAACCAATAATTATTTAAAGGTATATCGATTTTCTTTTCTCGTCAACAACGTACATATATACAAGTCCAAACCTAGCACACGTCGATTCTTTAATGGTATTCAATATATTACACTGAGTGGTTTCTCACAAACAACCAACAAATTAGTTTCTGTCTCGTCTACACTGTTTTCACAATGAGTTAGATCGGTTACTAATTCGTATATAACTCCACACTCTGAAGGAATCGTTGAGCCCAACTCCTATACATCCACCATTAAAGGGTACGGTTGCACTACCTTAGACTTGATACCTACTCGTACATATACTCAGGGAATTGGTGATTATCAAAGATATTTAATGTCACCAACTTACTATAATAAAATAATTGCACATAAATTATTTAATATCGATAGATAAATTTCTATCCATCTTCTTTACTTCAAATAACTCGCCTCTTTAATAAATAACAAATATATATTAATAATATATTTATTAAACACAGAAATCACTTATTGCATAGTTTACATTACCCTATGCAATATCATACCACATACCTCACAACGCATATATATATATATATATATATATATTCTTATTCGAACCCTTCTCATGCCTTAAGAATTTTATTTACTAAATTCTTATTTTAATATTTTTTTAAAATTTCAGGTTTTTACAGGTCTTCTTCTAGGAGGCATGTTCTATTAAGAAATATTATTATTAGCTCCTCTACTAAATTCTTAAGTATTCAAGTTTGTACTTATACAGTTAAATAACTCAGTTCGTAGATGAACATATAGCACATCATTAATGTGATAACCCGAATACTCATAAGATAGTGAATTATGAAGTATATGTCTTCGACGAGTAAAGTATATGGTAATGATCCTTAGAAAGGAAATGAACGAGTTAGAAAATATATAATATTTGAAACATAATTATGTTTAATTGAAGGTTATGAAATAAAACCTAAAATTTGTTGAAGAACTGAATGTAGTAGAATATATATGTATAACCTATATTAAGGTAATGAGTTGAAGTTATTCAACATTAAATGTTTTTAAAGAGATTTGATGGAAACCTGAGTAAGGTAGGGTTTCGGTGATTCCGAGGACGGAATCCTTATAAGGAGGGAAGGATGTGACAACCCGAATTTTCAAAATTATTATAATAAGAATTTAATAAATAAAATTCTTATTACGAGATGTTTTGAGTTTGGATATGTGTATATATGTGGTGAAGTATATGATGTGGTGTGAATATAGAAGATATATATATATATATATATATATATATATATATTCATAGGTTGGAGGAATGAGGTTTAGTAGTTAATTTATTTTAACTATTAAAGAAGGGAAACGAAATTGTTTGAAAAGAAAATTAAGTTAATTAAGTTGGAAGTTATATTATTGAATAATATAATTTGATTATTATGCCTTGTTGGCACTATAATTGTTATGAATTAAATTTCATAAATAATGAGAGTAATTTACTTTATTAAAATAGTGAATTAATGTAAATATATTTGTTTTAATAAAATGAGAGGGTAATGTGTTACATATAAATGTAATATGTTAATGTAATTTGATTGAGAATTTCGTAAATAGTTATGATAATTATCGAGTAAAATAAATATTTTAGTTGAGATATTTATTAAATAAAGTAAATATTTGATAGAAATTATTATGGAATAATTTATTCATGTATGATGATATTAAGTAAATTGATGATAAACAATTTTATAATCAGTGCGTATTTTATTACGCTAATGGAATGACAATTCTCTAATTTAATTAAATAATTAAATTAGAGGATGAATGATTTATTAAATAAATTTATTATGTTGATAAGGAGTGATTTGATAAATTAAGTGATTAATAAACCCAAGGTAACTTAATATGAAATTTTAAGGTTGGTTTGGTTATGTGTGACAAATGTACCATATAATAGAGGAATATTAAAATAAATTAAAAAATGATAATTGGATTCCAGCCAAACATGGCCTTGAGACCCTTGGGCTTTTGTAACTGAGAAAGCCATATTGATGTACATATTATGTTTATATCAGTTATATGAATTTTATGTATTTTATTCCTAAAGCTTAAAAAAATAAAGAAGAACAAATATAGAGAAGAGAGGAAAAGAGAAATTGAGAAGAGGGAGCTTAGAGAAGAAATTCTCTATATTTGAAGAGGAGTTTCAGAATCAAAGGAGGGAGAAACAAGAAATTGTTCAATCTTTATAACAAATCAAAGGTAAAATTTCTAGGTTTCTAGTTTATGGTTTTGTTTTCTAAATTCTCTGTAATCGAGTTTTGGTGGTTGAGTTTGTTGAGGTATAGTTTGTATATGTTTTTAGATGGATATAATTTGTTAATGGTCATCTAGAAGCAATTTTGGAGTGTTTAAACTCATGAAAACATGTTAAAGATGAAGAATTGAGTTTTGGTTGAATATGTACATTTTGGTCATTTTTGAGACTAAAATTAGTATGAAATCTTGATGGAAACCTTAAATTGTTGATGGATGTTGTAAGAACATTGAAAAAAAAAAAACGCAAGTTAAATGAATCAATTTGGTTAAGAAACGAATTCGTTGTGAATGAATTCGCTAAACATGTTAAAATATGAAAGTTTAGTATGAACATGAGTTTTGAGTCAAGATTTAGGTTAGATAATGGTTATGTAAATTATGGATTTCCTTGCTATGTTGTAGTTCTATGAATTACGAATCCATAGAGTCGAAAACGGACTCAATCGGATGTGTATAGCTTGATTTATGATGATTGGAAGGAGGAAAGGGTTGGAAAATTCGACAGAACAACATACTGGAAGAAAAAGTCGCGTAACATGCTGCCAGGGGCGCAGCTGCGCTTCCCCCAAGGCTGGTTGTGGCGCAGCTGCGCCGGGAGGGAAATTCAGTCCGGGACTGTTTTGACCTCCTGTGGTAAAATGGCCATAACTGTTTCATACGGACTCGGATTGAGGTGATTCAAGATGATCCGAAACGAGAACGAGTAGACCTACAACTTTTGTTCTTTACGTTTTTCAATTTGAGGTCGTTAGTTAGGGTCAAAATGGTCATTTTTGGGACTGATGTGTTTTTGGAGGCAATCGGGGGGCGTCGGGCATGCACGTATGCACATGTAATGCTCCCGACCATGTAAAATGATGTTCTAACTTCCATAACATGACTATTAGGTATTATAATGATACTTAACATTAACCCTTGAGTATTAGACAATTTGGTTGGGCGTGCTAAGCGTGCACAAATGCGTGTCGTTTGGGCGTTCGAACAGGCAAGTTTGGCGTACAAACGTGCAAGCGTCTCAATGCCGTAACGAGTGTGTATGACCTTGTTTAATATTATATTTTTAATAAGAATGAAATATTATAGAGTAATGTAACCCAATATAGGAGCATGCAAATCACATGCAGAAGAGACGAGTTAGGCGTGTGACGTATAAACGTCGAAACGCCGTGTAATGTGGTAATACACTTAAATAGTGTTTCGATTCTAATGTAACGAACATTATTATATATGAAGTGTGGTTAATATAAAACCAATAGGTAGTCCTAGCAGGACTTAAACACTTGAATGAATTTCGAATATTACGAAATAGAATTATAGTGAAATATAAGTCGATAGTTAACACAATCAAATTGAACATTGTGTATTGATAATAGGAAAGGTTATGAGATGTAGAGTAAAGTTTACGTTATAACTAATATGCATTGCTATGTGACTGATAATTGATGTGCATGATTATATAATTGTGTAGGGCACGTGAAGTGCAGATATCTGTAAGCTGTTAAACTGTTATTGGTAAACAACGATCAAGGCAAGTCTTTCAGTTCCTATTTTCTACGTGAACTTGATGATGAACTGTTTTAAATTATTTTGTAAAGAGCATGATATGTTGTATATATGTTGTAAGCATGAAATGTTAAAGTCAATTTATGACTACATTGATTGATTAAAGAATGTTGATTGAGTAAGGAACTCAATCTTTATATTTGTTATGTAAAGTAAAGCGTGTATGCCATGTTACTTTAATTATTTTGAGATGTATGTTGAGCATGTATTTATGTGCTATGTGATGCATGAAAGCTGTTAGATCTTGCTGAGCTGTCGAGCTCATTCTTGCAAATAATCACTTTTGCAGGTTAAGGATTCAAGGTAACGCTATGTGCTACTTGAAAGAAATGAATCAGATATAATGCATGAAGATTTATATACTTTGGCTAAATTGTTATTATTTTGGACCCTGTTTAAGGTTTCAGATAATGTATTTGATAATGTATGATGGTTAATAGATGTTATGTTGTAAAGTTTAAATTTTACCCGATGTATAAGGGTTATTGAACGTGGTTGTAAGTTTTAGTTTATACTAACTCTGACAAAGCGATTCATGAAATAAAGTTGAATCAAAGTTATGTAATGATAAAGGTTGAGATTCAGGGAAATAAAGAAGGAATAATATAAAAGTTTTAAATATTCCGTATTTTTAGTGATTGTATCATTGATTAATGGTGTAAAGGATGTATTGTTAACGACCGATGTCGAGAGTTGTATTGTATGAATGTTGGGGTCGTTACAATTAACTTCTTTTATTCATTACTCGTAGTTTTTGAAAAACATAGAATGGATAGCTTCTCTGCTATTTACATCATCTTTCCTGAACTGGAACAAGTTGCAGGATTACATTATTATCTCATCCCATTCTTATCTCAAATTATGGGATTTACATTTATTTATTATAAAAAGAAACACCTAATTAAGAGTTCCACTGTCTAGGCATGTTAAGACGTCGCACAACCTCTCTGCGTTCTTCTTCCATCACCCGAAATACTGTCCTTCGGTCCACCACGTACCATGGTAAACCTTGGAACTGAGTTGGGTAATAGAAGACACAATCCTGGGCCCTACCTATGGTTGTATGGAAAGCGTATTCTGACTCCCTCAGCTTGGCCCTCTTGGCTTCAGCCTCGTCTTCAGCTCGATCGGCTCGTTGAGTAGCCCTCAAGCTTGTTTCTTCCGCTCTAGCACGCTTTGTTGACTCTTCCAGGATCTCTTATTTCAGCTTTGCTAGCTCGGCTCGGTCCTCATCTCTATCATTCTCTACGTGGATTAGCTTCCACCGCACTTCTCGTATCTGACTATCCATCTCTTCGATAGTCTCATCCCGCTGCTGTATAGTAGTCCGACTCTCGTCCAACAATTCCTGAAGCTCCACGTTGCGGTCGTAGATTGCCTCGTATATCTCAGCACTAGTAGAGTGAGGTGGGAATTCCACTTCGAGATCCTCTTCCTCCTCTGACTCATCCTTGTCCTCCTCCTCTGGAATAGGTGTCAGCTCATGCTCCCTACCAGCTACGGTGATCACTGGAGATGGTTCTCTCCTAACCAGCTGCTCCCAGATAACATGGATGTTTCGGGTCTCCTCCTTTCTAGGCACCTGAGGTATATCCTCCCCAGCCTGACTGGACTCTCCAACGTTCGTCATCCTGACAAAAAAATTTTAAAGTTTATTATTACGTGATATCGAGTCGTCACTCTTCGAATACATAAACATAAATACATAGCACATAAGGTAGTTTATTATCTTTACCTATCACCACTATCTTTTCAATCTTTCTATAAGGCTACTACCTAAGGTTTTCCCCCCACCTAAGGTTCATAACCTACTGCTTTGATATCAACCTGTGACACCCCCAAATTCGGGTACTTCGTTTCCACAAGATTTGGTGTTCACTTTCTAAATAAAATATACATCTACCCAATAAATAGGAATGTAAAATAAATTACAACCTCATCAATAAATAAAATCTTCCTTATGAAAAAGGATTACAACTTTAATCCAAAACTATCCAAGGTTTGCTAACTTTAACATAACAAATAAGTGCGAAAAAAAACATCATAAACTAGGTCTTATTACAATCAAGATTCAAGATAACAAGTCTTCACTTGCCCATCTTTCCTTTCCCTTTACTTGTTGACGGTATGTCAACATTCTCGGCTTTAACTGCAAGGGGTTATAAAATACGCAAGAGTGAGCAAACAAAAGCTCACTTGAAATGTACAATGATATACCATGATCGAATAACTGCAAAAGAATTTGAATAACTTTTCTTTAGTCAAAATAAGGAATTGAATAATAATTCTTTCATCATATTTAGAATTCGAATATAGAATTTATCTGAGGGTCATACGACCTTGAACTATGTCCTAAGTTATAAATATTTGTATTTAAACCTTTAACAGTCATTGAGACTATGAACCTTTAACTCGTACTTAGGGGGATCAGCCCTTCGTACCATGTATTGTGCACAAGCATTCAACGCTTTCGCGTAGTAACCTCCCCTAATTAATAGGGTTGTTCATCTCAGTATTTGAGCACAAGTTCGCACCAAAGAAAGTTTGGTTTGGATGACTAAAAAGAAATTTGGAGTTTCAACTATCATCAACTAAGGAGTAGTTGAATTGACTCACAATACTTTAACAGTTCGATAATTTAAGAATCATGAACCAATGTAAGATATAACAATAGATTTCATAATAACTAGACATGCTTTGGAATAACTGAAAGCATTTGAAAGATTAGTGGATCTTGCTTGAACAATTAAGTCAAGATCACAACATTATGACAATAACTTCAATACGTGTGCATTATGAACATTAGAATACAATATAACTTGTACAATACATAACAAGTTAAGAATCGAAAATAAACTTGCATGATATAATGAGCAAGGTTAGAAACTTGCACAATGAAAAGATACAATGATAAAGCTTGCATAGCGTACAAGAATGGTTTAGAAAACCTGCACAATATAAACAACAAGTTTAGAGATAGAAAACTTATCTCAAGCGCAAGCTACACTTTAATAAATACAATCACTTCCACAATTACCATACACATTACATTACGTTTAAAACATCTATTAGTACCTAACTATAACGTTCAAACCGTTGAACTTCTTACTTAAGTTCAACTCACAACGTTATTTACAACATAAGTTGTTTACTAGTCACAAATGTGAGTTTAACTCACGATCATACACGTATAGCACTTCAAACTATTATATCGTACTCTAGGATAATAATTCTAAGTACACACATAATATAATAACATAAGACTTCAAATTATCTTAAACACATCAAAAGTATGTTATCTTATTATCTATTACACTTAACAAGTCATCAATATGCGTTAGCTAAACAAACACGGCACAAAAACTCAACGAAGCAAAAACAAAATCCCCGGACAGCAAGGTGCCCAGCTAGGGCGGGTCCTCCAAGGGTAAAAGCCTTCCTGGGGCAGGGCCCACTACTGGTGGGAATCCCCCAGCTCACAAACGGCAGAGAAATAAGCCAATTTGGCTTATTTCTTCAAATCGAAATCTAATTTTTCTCAACATGATGTACATGAAACTTAATGACAATAAAATTTTAGACTCTTAGCATGATTATAACATACAAAATCAGTACAACACATAATCAAAAACCCATTTTTCATGATTTTTGAAGAAAAATACAATATAAGGCGTTCTTGACAAAAATTGTTATTGCGAATTCGTTTTTAAACCAATTCATGAA
Source organism: Panax stipuleanatus (assembly GCA_020205555.1). Lineage (NCBI taxonomy): Eukaryota > Viridiplantae > Streptophyta > Magnoliopsida > Apiales > Araliaceae > Panax > Panax stipuleanatus. The sequence continues at coordinate 20,792,695 of CM035115.1, forward strand.
ATTCCAATTGTAATAACTCTAATTCATAACATATTAAGATAACCCATAATTAATTTAAATAATAATCAATAATCAAACACCAATTTGATAGTTTAAAAGGCTATTTTCAAAATTAGTTTATAGTAAATCATTATGAACATGATTTCTTCTTGTTCATTGAAATTACATGGATTGAATTACTTAAAAAAAATATATAACTCATATACAAACATGCTATAACACATATCACACATAAATTTCATGCTCACATCAATTTTGTGAAAATAATTTATACAGAGAGATCTAAACTATGAAGATATTGAAAAACACAATTAAAAGTTATGAAGTTTATGATTATACCCTTTTCTAGCTTGGATTAGGAGAAGAGATGGAGATGATGATGGTGTATAGTTCTCATCTTGCTTTCTCAAAGCTTCTTCTTCTTCTCTCTTCCTCCTCTTCTTTTTCTCTAAATATTCTCTCTAACTCTCTCTGTTTTTTCTTTCTTTGTTTTATAAAACTAACTGACTAACTCTAAAACTAACGTATATTATAGATATATAATATACACATACATATATAATATATATGTAACTTATAATATTAATATAGCTAATAAGTAATATACTAATTGCTATACTAACTACTACTTATTACCTAGGTTACAAAAAATTGAATTTGAAAAGCCATAAGGCCATGTTTGGCAAAACCACATTATTTTTTAAAAAATAGATTTTTATTAATTAAGGCCATGTTTGGTAAAACAAGTTTAAAACAAAAGTAAGGGCCTTGTTTGGTAAAATCAATTTAAAACCCTTTTCAATTCTTTTAATAAATCCTTTAACCTATTGTTTAAATGCTACACTTTATTTAATTAAATTGCAACCTTCTAATTCAATTAAATAAAAGCTAACATTCATTAATTAAAATTGCACATAATACTAAATTGTCACACACTTGTAATTTTCTTAATAATCATAATTCATGTAACAATTAGTAAATCACTATAAACACTTGGTACATAATATTGCTCTAATTTAATTATTCTCAATTAAATTAGAATTATGCTACACCATTACTTACATATCAATTTAATTAATTCTATTGTACTTAATTAAATTAATCCACAACAATCACACAATTTATTTATTTAGCTCAATAAATAAATCCCATAAAATATTTATTTAATTCAATAAATCTTTACAATTAATATATGAAAATCTCATTCGTTAAAACTACACATGTTAAACATGTTATCATGCTTGTCTAAGTGATACCAACAAGTTAACACCTATCAGATTATAACAGAATAAATATATTCAATATCAGTGCCTGGCGCAGCTGCGCTTCACCCTAGTACAAAACGGGCGCAGCTGCACCGTGTCTTGGCCAGAACCAGAATAGCTTCTGTTACGGCAGAATGCAAACCCAAACTCAAAATTTCTTACTTAGCATGCTTAATATCAATCACATTGTAGTTCTAGCATGTATATAAACTCATATAACAAGTTGACAACAATCCTTACTCCATTTAACAAGAACACATGCATAATTAAGAAGTTAGATATTTTCAGAAATGAAGAACATTAAGAATTATACCTCTGCTAAGCTTAATGAACTCCTCCAACTGATTTCTCTCTCTCTTTCTATCTCAGTGAACTCACATTAGCTTTAGCTTATCAGAAATTTTAGCAATTGGAAATGAGAGGGAGAGAGCTACATTTATAGGAAAATAAATACACAGACAAAGCTATTCTCCACTAAATCAAACTAACGGGAAGAGCAAGCATACATTGGTTAATGGAGATGGGTTGGTAGAGTGGTTGAAATCCACTATTAAGCCCACTCCCCATATGATCATTGGCTAGCTACATTGCTGAGTTTGAGAAGAGAAATAGACTAGCCTTTTTGTTATATATGTGAGAAGAGAAATGACACTCTTTGTGGGACAAACAAGGACTCAACAATATGAAATAATGCAGTAAAATAAAATAACCCAATACATACACATATTATATACACTTAGGCATATATGTATTGTGACACCCCCAAATCCGGGTACTTCAATTCCACGGGACTTGGTGTTCACTGTACAAATATCATCTATCTATCTACCCATAGTAAATGCAAACCATGCAATAAATAGAATTAAATCCTTCCCTTATGGGGTTACAACATCTGAGTAATAAATAAAATAAATCCCAGGTCATACTAACCTTAAACATCTGTGCGGAACATAAACAAATAAATAAGTCTTACACAACTCTAATATAAGTCTGAAACATAACAATTAAAATAAACAACAAGTCTTCATCACTTGTTGACTTTGCCTTTGCCTTTGCTAGTAGAAGGCTCGTCGGACCTTTCGTTCTTAACTGCAATGTTATTATTACGCAAGAGTGAGCACGATTGCCCACAAGTATAATAATATGACAACAATATAATAACATGCTAGTAAATCAAAGACATCTGAATAAAGAAACTCAACTTCTGACTCGAGGATAAATAATAGGAATCAAAAGAACATCTGAGGGTCATAAGACCTTGAACTATGTCCTAGGTTGTAAAGTGTTTATGCTTTAAACCTTTAACAGTCATAAGACTATGGACTCTACTTCTCGTACTTAGGGGGATCAGCCCTTAGTACCATACTGTGCACAATATCTCAACGCTAAAGCGTAAATAATCCCCTATTAAAGGGTTGTTCATCTCAGTTTTGACATCAGAGTCCGCACCAAAGGAAGTTTGGTTTGGATAAGCTCAATAAGTATTCTAGAATTTAGACCGTACATCAACTATGGACTAGTCGAATAAATAAGGGTTCACTAGTCCTATAAGTTCAACAATATCATCGATATTCAACTTGAATGGTAAATCTCGAGATTATACAATCGAATAAGTATTATATAGCTGAATCATGCTTAAAAAAAATAGTAATATCTCATATGAAAATCTCAACTTGAATAAACAAGGATAAGAACTTGCTCAATGTAAAAGTAAGATTTGAGTTTAGGAAACTTGCAAAATATTAAACAAGTTTAAGGATAGGAAACTTGCCTCTTGCACAAGCTACAATTTATAATTCACGTTCTTTATTAAATCCTACATATCAATACGTTCACAATACACATTAATCAATAACTCGATATACGTATCGAATCACACACATCGGTCTTGAGCACGTTATTGGACTATACAATTAACGATTCAAGTCATGTAATTAACTTATTAATTACTCACGTAATATAAGTTATTAACCTCTTATTATATGTTTAATCATGTCTTCATGTTTATTACATTAGGTTCCAATTATATTTTCTGAACTTGAATAATTAAAATCTCATTTTTGGGAAAAATTACCAAGTGGCGCTGCAGCTCCACCATTTGAACTAAAAATGGCGCTGCAGCTCCACTGGGGCTGCAGCTCGGACTTTAAGCTTAAGTATGGCGCTGCAGCTCCACTGGCGCTGCAGCCCCACTCTTAGGCTTACAGTTGGCGCTGCAGCTCCACTGGCGCTGCAGCCCCACTGGCGCTGCAGCCCCACTCTCAAGTTTAAATCTGGCGCTGCAGCTCCACTGGCGCTGCAGCCCCACTCTTAGGCTTAAAGTTGGCGCTGCAGCTCCAAACGCCATTTTCAGAATCTGCAGTTCACGAATAACAGAGAACCAGGCCCAGAATAAAAGCTACCACAACAATTTAATTGCTACCCATGAAATATGGACTTCACATAAACACTATACAACATTTCTAGCATGATCTTAGCATTCTAAATCATGTAATCACACAATCCAAGGCATCTAATTTCACTGTTTTCATACTTTATCATGTTTTAAAGGAAAATCACGAAATTTAACTTTACGGATTCGTTATAACACCGAATCCGTTCGTTTAACTTCTGTTTTGTTCGTATAAACGTGTACAATTATATGCAAGTGCTAATTCAAAGTTAAATCATCGATTCATAGTATAAAAATTGTACATAAGGGTCGTATGGCCATATATACAACTTTTCTACTCTGTGACTTTTATAAAATCAAATCAAGCATAATTGTATGAAATTTATTACTTTAAATCATGCATACATGATATAAAACATGTTATGATCATATAATAACACATATAAAACCATATCATGCATTAATCATCAAATTAGTCATTCACAGAGAACTTTTTAAGAATACGTTAATGAAAACTGTAAGAGCTTGAATTTAAAAACGTAGGAGAAAGAATTACCCTTGCTAGTTAGTGATGATGATGCAACTAAATTCTTCAATCTCTTCTCTAACTAATTCTCAAGTCTTTTCTCTCAATTTCTCTCTTTTTCTCTCTGTGTTTTCTCTTTACTTTCTTAGCTGATGAATGTAATATATGATATATGATATACCACTAATATGATATACGTATATAATAGTGGATTTATGGGTCGTCCGTTAATCCCATAATGGGTTAACTGACCCCAACCCCCAATAAGGCTTTGTTTGCTTGCCCCTTTTATTCTTCCTTTCCCATTAATTTAATTAACTTACTATAATATAGTTTAATAATGTCACACTTTTAATTAATCAATAATCCTATTTAAATCAATTAAATAAAATTACATAATTCCACAATAATTCACATAGTCACATAATTAAAATTCTTATTTATTAATTATGTCAAATCATTAAATCTCTAATTAATTATTAAATTAATTAGAATAACATTATGCTTATTAATTAATATATTAATCAAATAAGCTCAACTAAATACATACTTTGAATATAAAATTCACCACATTAATTTAACTAACGTGACACATATAATTAAATTAATCTACCATAATTTTAATAATTAATTATTTAACTCAATAATTAAATCATTGATATTTATTTAATTCAATAAATATTCACATTAAATTACAAAAATCTTGTTCGTCACATCTTTCCCCCCTTAAAAGGATTCTGTCCTCAGAATCACGGTTCAATTAAAAATTCGTTCCGTTACATTCTCCCCCCCTTACAAAGATTCTGTCCCCAGAATCGCATACACATAAATTAAGTAAATAAATGTGGATAATTCTTCATCATATGCTCTTCGAGTTCCCACGTAGCTTCTTCAGCATTGTGGTTCCTCCAAATTACCTTAACAGAAGGTATAACTTTGTTTCTGAGGACTTGTTCTTTCCTGTCAATAATTTGAACAGGAATTTCTTCATAGGATAAGTCTTTTTCAAAATGTAAGGGTTCATATTCAATCATATGCTTGTAATCGGGTTTGTAGGGGCGTAAAACTGAAACATGAAAGACGTTGTGGATATTGTCTAGCGCCGGAGGTAAGGCTACCTCATACGCAACTTCTCCAATCCTTCGCAGTACCTCAAAGGGTCCAATGAACCTCGGGCTCAATTTTCCCTTCTTTCCGAATCTGATCTTCCCTTTCCAGGGAGAGACTTTCAAAAATACAAAGCTACCCGATTCAAACTCAATATTCTTACGGTGTGGATCAGCGTATTTCTTCTGCCTATCCTGAGCGGCTACCAGTCTTGTCCGGATCACTTTGACTATCTCTGCTGTCTGTTGTACCAACTCTGGACCTAGCAATTGTCTCTCGCCAACTTCATCCCAGTATAGCGGAGTTCTGCATTTTCTTCCGTACAACGCTTCGTAAGGCGGCATGCCAATACTAGAGTGGTAACTGTTGTTGTAACCGAATTCCACAAGCGGTAGGTGATCATCCCAATTTCCTTTAAAATCCATGATGCATGCTCTCAACATATCTTCCAATGTCTGGATCGTTCTTTCACTCTGCCCGTCTGTCTGAGGGTGATAAGTCGTACTCATTCTTAATTGTGTCCCCATGCATTCCTGTAGTCGTTTCCAGAAGTTTGATGTGAAGCGCGGATCTCTGTCGGAAACTATTGACACCGGAACTCCGTGCCTCGAAACAATTTCTTTCACATATAGCCTTGCCAACTGGTCTAAGTTAAACCTGATTTTGATCGGAAGGAAGTGTGCTGATTTCGTCAGTCGGTCAACGATAACCCATACTGCGTCGTAGCCTTTCTGAGTCGTCGGAAGGCCAACCACGAAATCCATCGTAATGTGTTCCCATTTCCATTTTGGGATTTCCAGGGGTTGTAGCAAACCACTAGGCCTCTGATGTTCTGCTTTTACTTTCTGACAGGTCAGACACTTTGCAACACACTCAGCAACATCTCGTTTCAAATTTGGCCACCAGAAGTGCTGTCGAAGATCCTGGTACATCTTGGTACTACCGGGGTGAATCGAATACCGTGAGCTATGAGCCTCGCTCAAAATGTCTTCCTTAATCTCTAGCACTGACGGTACCCACACTCTATTCTCAAATCTCAGTAGTCCCTCACTGTCTATCTTGAATCTCGGTTCGGTTCCTTCAGATATCTTTTTCTTAACCTTCTCACATTCTTCGTCCTGAAGTTGAGCTTCCTTAACTTTATCCAATAGGGTTGTACCAGCTTGCATCTGAAACAATTTCTCGTCGATCTCCATCGGATACTTCACTTCCAATTCCAGCTTTTCCATTGCTGAAATTAACTCCTCTTGAGCAGTCAACATCATCAATTTCTCCCGACCCTTTCTGCTTAAGGCATCGGCAACCACATTAGCCTTACCCGGATGGTATAAGATTTCACAGTCATAGTCCTTAATTAACTCCAGCCACCTTCTCTGGCGCATATTCAAGTCCTTCTGTGTAAAAATATATTTCAGACTATTGTGGTCTGTATATATTTCACACTTCTCCCCATAGAGATAGTGTCTCCAAATTTTCAATGCAAATACCACTGCAGCTAACTCCGAGTCATGGGTCGGATACCCTTTCTCATAGTCTTTCAATTGTCGTGACGCATACGCAATGACCCTGCCGTTTTGCATAAGCACACAGCCAAGTCCTTTATGCGACGCATCACTATAAACCACAAAATTTCATGTGTCATCCGAAAGGGATAACACAGGTGCTGAACTCAACCTCCTCTTAAGCTCTTGGAAACTTTCCTCACACTTCTCCGTCCAAACGAATTTCACCGATTTTCTAGTCAAATTCGTCAACGGAGTTGCGATCTTGGAAAAGTCCTGAATGAATCTTCTATAATAACCCGCCAATCCAAGAAAACTCCTCACTTCTGACGGTGTTTTCGGCTGATCCCAGTTCATCACAGCTTCGACTTTAGAGGGATCTACCGAAATTCCGTCCTTGTCGATCACATGTCCAAGAAATTGCACTCTTTCAATCCAGAATTCACATTTCAAAAATTTAGCGTACAACTTCTCTCTTCTCAACGCCTCTAATGTTAACTTCAGATGTTCTACATGTTCTTCCTTGGTCTTTGAGTATACTAAAATATCGTCGATAAAGACCACCACGAATTTGTCCAAAAACGGCTTGAACACTCCATTCATTAAGCCCATGAATGCTGCAGGAGCATTCGTTAGACCAAATGACATCACCAGAAATTTATAGTGACCATATCGAGTCCTAAATGCTGTCTTTGGGACATCCTCTGGCCTCACCTTCAGCTGATGATAGCCACTCCTCAAGTCTATCTTTGAAAAGTACCTTGCACCCTTCAATTGGTCAAACAGATCGTCGATCCTTGGTAATGGATATCTATTCTTAATTGTGACCTTATTCAGTTCTCTATAGTCGATGCAAAGCCGCATCGTCCCGTCCTTCTTCTTCACAAACAACACCGGCGCTCCCCACGGTGATACGCTCGGTTGGATGTACTTCTTGTCTAGTAACTCTTGTAGTTGTACCATCAACTCTTTCATCTCTACCGGAGCCATCCGGTATGGTGCCTTCGATATTGGGGCCATCCCTGGTGCCAAATCGATCACAAACTCAACTTCTCTGTCTGGCGGAAGTCCTGGTAATCATCAGGAAATATGTCAATGAAGTCCCTCACGACTGGTATATCTTCCACTTTCGGGTTTTCTTTACGACTATCGACTATGTAGGCTAAATATCCTACACAGCCTTGTCTTAACAACTTCCTGGCCTGCATCATCGTCAGACAACTCGCTTGTCTAGGCGATTTGCTGCCATAAAACACAACCTTTGACGAGGTCATAAGGTTAATACACTTTCTCTGGCAATCAATTACAGCCCCATAATTGGCTAGCCAATCCATTCCCAGAATAACATCGAATTCCCCAAGTCTAATCGGGATAAGATCTACGTTCATAATGTTACCCTTAATATCTACTCTACAGTTCTTGTGTACATACTTAATAGGGATCACTTCTCTATTCGCAATCTCTATGTTCATGGGGTATTCTAACTCGTCCATAGGAAGTTCTAAGTTCTTAGCAAAGTCATCGGATATAAATGAACAAGTAGCACCCGAATCAAATAGTACATAAGCATTAACTTTATTGATCGGAATGATACCTGACACCACATCGCGAGACTGTACAGCATCCTGCACGGTCATGTTGAAGGTCCTGACGGTTGGTCGATTGGTTGCGGTTGGTCCCGTGATAGTTAGAGCACTTCCACCGCTGTTTCCCCTGTTCCCTCCTGATCCTGCCCCTCCAGATCCCTTCTTGGGACAGTCCCTTGCCAGATGGTCCTTTGAGCCGCAAGTGAAACAAGCGCCCTTCTTTGGGTTCGGACAGTTAGGTGCTATGTGGCCTTCCTGACCACAATTGTAGCATACTCGTTTTCCCTTCATACAGACCCCCAGGTGAGCTTTTCCGTAGGTCGAACAAGCTTCGATCCTCTTCTTTTGACCTCCTTGCTGATTCCCAGTTGATGAGTTATCATTCCACCTCCTCTTCTGATTATTACTCCCTCCCATGTTGCTACCACTAGCCTTGTTAACTCCTTCACCCTCACTCTTTTTCTTCTTTTGGTCTTGATTGTACTTTGTAACAGCGTCACTCCCGCCTTCAGCGAGAATGGCCTTCTCCAACACCCCAGCAAAAGTGTTCAATTGGAACATTGACACCTTGCTATATAACCAGGGCTTCAGGCCCTGCTCAAACCTCCTTGCCTTCCTCTGATCGGTGTGCACTTGATACGTGGCAAACCTAGCCAACTCATTGAATTTTGCCGCATATTCTGGTACGGACATATTTCCCTGTTTCAGGTCTAGAAACTGAATTTCCATTTGATTCTGCGAACTGGTCGAAAAGTACATCTCGAAGAACATCTCCTTAAACCTCTCCCAGGTAATCACACCTTCACCTCCCCGGACCTTATTCGCTTGCCACCAATAGATGGCCTCGGATTTCAGCATGAACGTTGCATAGGCGGTTTTTTGGTCTTCTCTGACTCTGGCGACGTCGAAAACTTTTTCCATCTCCATGACCCAGGTTTGAGCTTCTATCGGGTTCATGGTGCCTTTAAACTCTGGCGGTCCCACCGCCTTGAAGTCCTTGAACGTTGTGTTCGGTGGAGCTTGAGGTTGGTTGTTAAGCGCTCCAGCAAGTAAGTTTGCCAACTGCTGAACAGGGTTAGCATTGGCGTCGTTGTTGTTGTTAGTTGACCCTTCCTGGGCCGGTCTACGGTTTGGTCTTCTCCTTGGCGGCATATTTCTGTTAAGATATACGCTTATTAGAACTTTATTCAATCTTTTAAATATTTAAGGCTTAACTTAAACATTTAGACACAATCAGTCAACACATTATCTCAATTAAACTCTAATATATTACTAAATTAAAAGTTTTAACATAATACGATAGCATCACTGCTATTTACATCAACTATCCCGAGATAAGGAATCTACAGGATTTAAAACATAAAATATTCCTCTGTTTATAAACACATTGGAATTTACATTATTAACTACCAGATAGGTTTTACAAAATCAAATGTTCCTATCACTGCCCATTAAGGCGACGAACAGCTTTGCCACGCTCTTCTTCCATAATTCGGGACATCGTCCTGCGATCTAGCATGTACGACAGTAGTCCTTCGAACTGAATTGGGTACCTCATAACCCGATCCTGGGCCTCGTCAATTGCATACTGAAGTGTAGAGTACGTCTCTTCAAGCTTGGCAATTATCTTCTGCGAGATCTGCTCGTCGTGATTCCCTTACCCAAGCCTCCTCTGCTATGGCCAGCCTTGCTGATTTCTCTTTCAGTTCATTCTTCAATTCCTCTATTTCCTCTGACTTCTGCTCAGTTTGGCCTTTCTCGTGAACCAAATTCCACTCTACATTTCCCAAACGTGTGTGAAGAGCCTCAACCTCTCCATCCCTCAGCTCGATGGTAGACTGTTGAGTAACCGACCGCTCCCTCATCTCCTGAACAGTATCACGTAACTCTATGTTACGGTCATACAGCTCATCATACATCTCAGCACTGATAGAGCTCGGCGGGAACTCTTCAGGGTCTTCCTCCTCCTCTACGGCTGCCTCAGCCTGAACCTCAATCTCCTCAAGGTCTTCCTCAGAGTCCTCATCTGAATCAGACACCGGCACATACTCCTGACCAATGACTGTGATCAAGGGTGATGGCTCTCGTTGGACTAACTGCTCCCAGACTACGTGAATATCTCGGGGCTCCTCCTCTCTAGCCTCTAGGGGTACAAGGTCCCTGGACTGACTAGGTTCTCCAGCATCTGTCATCCTGATAAATAAAATTTTAAGTTTTAGTAATTACGTGATGCTAATCGATACTCGAATATATAAGTATAAGCACATAACACATAAAGTAAGTTATTATCTTTCTTAGAACTCGATAAGAGTTATCATTACTATGTTCTTGATCTCTAAAAAGGCTACTATCCTAAGGTTTTCCCCCAACCTAAGGTTCATAACCTACGACTCTGATACCAACCTGTGACAGCCCCAAATCCGGGTACTTCAATTCCACGGGACTTGGTGTTCACTGTACAAATATCATCTATCTATCTACCCATAATAAATGCAAACCATGCAATAAATAGAATTAAATCCTCCCCTTATGGGGTTACAACATCTGAGTAATAAATAAAATAAATCCCAGGTCATACTAACCTTAAACATCTGTGCGGATCATAAACAAATAAATAAGTCTTACACAACTCTAATATAAGTCTGAAACATAACAATTAAAATAAACAACAAGTCTTCATCACTTGTTGACTTTGCCTTTGCCTTTGCCTTTGCTAGTAGAAGGCTCGTCGGACCTTTCGTTCTTCACTGCAATGTTATTATTACGCAAGAGTGAGCACGATTGTCCACAAGTATAATAATATGACAACAATATAATAACATGCGAGTAAATCAAAGACATCTGAATAAAGAAACTCAACTTCTAACTCGAGGATAAATAATAGGAATCAAAAGAACATCTGAGGGTCATAAGACCTTGAACTATGTCCTAGGTTGTAAAGTGTTTATGCTTTAAACCTTTAACAGTCATAAGACTATGGACTCTACTTCTCGTACTTAGGGGGATCAGCCCTTAGTACCATACTGTGCACAATATCTCAACGCTAAAGCGTAAATAATCCCCTATTAAAGGGTTGTTCATCTCAGTTTTGACATCAGAGTCCGCACCAAAGGAAATTTGGTTTGGATAAGCTCAATAAGTATTCTAGAATTTAGACCGTACATCAACTATGGACTAGTCGAATAAATAAGGGTTCACTAGTCCTATAAGTTCAACAATATCATCGATATTCAACTTGAATGGTAAATCTCGAGAGTATACAATCGAATAAGTATTGTATAGCTGAATCATGCTTAAAAAAAATAGTAATATCTCATATGAAAATCTCAACTTGAATAAACAAGGATAAGAACTTGCTCAATGTAAAAGTAAGATTTGAGTTTAGGAAACTTGCAAAATATTAAACAAGTTTAAGGATAGGAAACTTGCCTCTTGCACAAGCTACAATTTATAATTCACGTTCTTTATTAAATCCTACATATCAATACGTTCACAATACACATTAATCAATAACTCGATATACGTATCGAATCACACACATCGGTCTTGAGCACGTTATTGGACTATACAATTAACGATTCAAGTCATGTAATTAACTTATTAATTACTCACGTAATATAAGTTATTAACCTCTTATTATATGTTTAATCATGTCTTCATGTTTATCACATTAGGTTCCAATTACATTTTCTGAACTTGAATAATTAAAATCTCATTTTTGGGAAAAATTACCAAGTGGCGCTGCAGCTCCACCATTTGAACTAAAAATGGCGCTGCAGCTCCACTGGGGCTGCAGCTCGGACTTTAAGCTTAAGTATGGCGCTGCAGCTCCACTGGCGCTGCAGCCCCACTCTTAGGCTTACAGTTGGCGCTGCAGCTCCACTGGCGCTGCAGCCCCACTGGCGCTGCAGCCCCACTCTTAGGCTTAAATCTGGCGCTGCAGCTCCACTGGCGCTGCAGCCCCACTCTTAGGCTTAAAGTTGGCGCTGCAGCTCCAAACGCCATTTTCAGAATCTGCAGTTCACGAATAACAAAGAACCAGGCCCAGAATAAAAGCTACCACGACAATTTAATTGCTACCCATGAAATATGGACTTCACATAAACACTATACAACATTTCTAGCATGATCTTAGCATTCTAAATCATGTAATCACACAATCCAAGGCATCTAATTTCACTATTTTCATACTTTATCATGTTTTGAAGGAAAATCACGAAATTTAACTTTACGGATTCGTTATAACACCGAATTCGTTCGTTTAACTTCTGTTTTGTTCGTATAAACGTGTACAATTATATGCAAGTGCTAATTCAAAGTTAAATCATCGATTCATAGTATAAAAATTGTACATAAGGGTCGTATGGCCATATATACAACTTTTCTACTCTGTGACTTTTATAAAATCAAATCAAGCATAATTGTATGAAATTTATTACTTTAAATCATGCATACATGATATAAAACATGTTATGATCATATAATAACACATATAAAACCATATCATGCATTAATCATCAAATTAGTCATTCACAGAGAACTTTTTAAGAATACGTTAATGAAAACTGTAAGAACTTGAATTTAAAAATGTAGGAGAAAGAATTACCCTTGCTAGTTAGTGATGATGATGCAACTAAATTCTTCAATCTCTTCTCTAACTAATTCTCAAGTCTTTTCTCTCAATTTCTCTCTTTTTCTCTCTGTGTTTTCTCTTTACTTTCTTAACTGATGAATGTAATATATGATATATGATATACCACTAATATGATATACGTATATAATAGTGGAGTTATGGGTCGTCCGTTAATCCTATAATGGGTTAACTGACCCCAACCCCCAATAAGGCTTTGTTTGCTTGCCCCTTTTATTCTTCCTTTCCCATTAATTTAATTAACTTACTATAATATAGTTTAATAATGTCACACTTTTAATTAATCAATAATCCTATTTAAATCAATTAAATAAAATTGCATAATTCCACAATAATTCACATAGTCACATAATTAAAATTCTTATTTATTAATTATGTCAAATCATTAAATCTCTAATTAATTATTAAATTAATTAGAATAACATTATGCTTATTAATTAATATATTAATCAAATAAGCTCAACTAAATACATACTTTGAATATAAAATTCACCACATTAATTTAACTAACGTGACACATATAATTAAATTAATCTACCATAATTTCATCAATTAATTATTTAACTCAATAATTAAATCATTGATATTTATTTAATTCAATAAATATTCACATTAAATTACAAAAATCTTGTTCGTCACATGTATACTTAGGTGTTAAATTCATTTAGAGTCATAATGTAGTTTTTAATAAGGAAATAATATTATAATGTAGTAAGTTGGGGTACATGTATACACATCAACATATAATTTATGTACATTTCGTTACTACCGAATATAATTCGATTGGGCATCAACACACCATATTAACCCAACTTTAATATTTTAATCATATTAAATTATTGAAACCATTATTAAGTAACAATTGCTTATTTAGTTTATTATAATATTCATACATACACCTTAATGTATATATTTGTCACATAAGTATTAATTATGTAACTTAACTCACACAATTTATTTAATCTTAATATATAGTTCTTATATATTATATAATCACATGTTAGTGTCACATCCCATAATACTTTAGATGTAGACATTTTAATATACAATAACCCATTACATAATATTACTCTTAGCAATTAATTGAGTAATCATTATATTAATTATTCATTTACTATTAAACCTGTTATTATTCATAATAATAATTAATAACATTATTATACGATTAATTATCACATACCTTTCACACCACAATTAGTCGAGTAAATATAATTCTTATTATATTTATTAATAATTTACTTGTTAATGTTTTATTATTTACAATCATAATTACTCAACATTAATTAATTACTCATTAATATTCTATTACTCACCATAACAATTAATTAATAATATAATATTATAAGTTACTTATCCATTCATCCTTTAATTAAATCAAATCATCATCGTTTCCATTCTCGTGCCACACAAGGCATTCTACGAGTTTATCTTAATTCTCCAAATTCTCTTAATTATCAAAAATTCAATTTAAAATTAATTGAATTACTCATCTCATAACACATAAACATTTATATTCAAATAAATATTTATTTTCTTATTAATATCAAAATAAATATTTATTTATGAAATTCACGGTTCTTACATCCTCCCCCCCCCCCCCCCCTTTATAAAAATTATGTCCTCGGAATTGTTACAAGGTTACACAAATAGATAGGGATACTCCCTCATCATCCTATCTTTTAATTTCCACGTAGCCTCCTCGACATCGTGGTTTCGTCAAAGTACTTTTATAAAAGATATAACTTTATTTCTCAATATCTGTTCTTTCCTATCTAGTATTTGGGTAGGAATTTCTTCATATGCCAGGTTCTTCTCTACTTGAATGGGCTCATAAGAAATCACGTGCTTGTGGTCAGCCTTGTACGGACGTAACACGGAGACATAAAACACATTGTGGATGTGTTCCAACTCAGGTGGTAATGCTACTTTGTATGCCACTTCGCCTACTCGCTTCAGAATCGCGAATGGTCCTATGAATCTTGAACTCAACTTTCCCTTCTTGCCGAATCGTATCTTTCCTTTCCAGGGAGATACCTTCACGAAAACGTAACTACCGACTTTAAAGTCATGGTCTTGTCGATGCAAGTCTACGTACTTTTTCTGGCAATCTTGAGCTGCTACCAGCATGGCTCTTATCACTGTCACCACGTCTGCGGTTTGATGCACTAACTCTGGCCCCAACATTCGTCGTTCTCCGACTTTGTCCCAACATAATGGCGTTCTGCACTTCCTTCTGTAAAGAGCTTCGTATGGTGGCATGCCGATACTGGCATGATAACTATTGTTATACGCAAATTCCACTAAGGGTAGGTGGTCGTCCCAATTTCCCTTGAAATCCATCACGCAAGTCCTAAGCATGTCTTCCAGCGTTTGTATTGTTCGTTCACTTTGTCCGTCTGTCTGTGGATGATACGCAGTACTTAATCTCAACTATGTTCCCATCCTCTCTTGCAACCTTCTCCAAAAGTTTGACGTGAAGCGCGGATCTCGATCAGAAACAATTGGCACTGACACTCCATGTCGTGAAACAATCTCCTTTACGTACAGATTTGCTAACTGATTCAAATCATATCGGATCTTGATCGGTAGAAAATATGTGGTCTTTGTTAGTCGATCTACGATAACCAAAATGGCATCATATCCTTTCTGCGTGACTGGAAGCCCCACCACAAAGTCCATCGTAATGTGCTCCTATTTCCACTCTGGTATTTCCAATGGTTGAAGTAAGCCACTCGTCCTCTAGTGCCTTGCTTTGACGCGTTGGCAAGTAAGACATCTACTAACTCACTTTGCGACTTTCCGTTTCAAATTGGGCCACCAAAAATGTTGCCTCAAGTCTCGGTACAGCTTTGTGCCTCTTGGGTGAACGGAATATGTCGTATTGTGTGCCTCGTGCAAAATTTCTTCCCTAAACTCAGTTACCGCTGGCACCCATACTCTCCCTTCGAATCTCAAGATACCGTCTTTATCCATTCTGAATCTCTCTTCTTCATTTTTAACGATCCTCTTTTTAATTTTCTTGCACTCTTTATCTTTCTCTTGTGATTCCTTTACTCTATCTAACAAGGTTGGACGAGCTTCCATTACAAATAACTTTTCCTCATACCTCCCCTGTCCCTTTAGCTCTATTTCTAACTTCTTCATTTCCTTTATTAACTCCTCCTGAATCGTCAAGTGAAATAGTTTCTCCCTTCGTTTCCAGCCCAGAGCGTCGGCAACCACGTTTGCCTTACCCGGGTGATAAATAATATCGCAGTCAAAATCCTTGATCAATTCTAACCACCTTCTCTGACGCATGTTCAACTCCTTTTGTGTGAAGATATATTTTAAACTTTTGTGGTCCGTGTATATCTCACATTTCTCTTCGTACAAATAATGCCTCCATATTTTCAAAGCAAAAACTACTGCCACTAACTCTAAGTCGTGAGTAGGGTATCATTTTTTATAGTCCTTTAATTATCGTGATACATATGCAATGACTTTGCCATGTTGCATGAGCACACAGCCAAGTCCCTTGTGCGATGCATCACTATACACCACAAAACCTCCCGCATCATCTAGTAACGATAATATAGGCGCTTCGCTTAATCTCTTCTTCAACTCTTGAAAACTTTCTTCGCATTTGTCCGTCCATACAAACTTTATCGTCTTCCTCGTAAGATTGATCAACGGGGTTGCTATCTTAGAAAAATCTTGGATAAATCTCCGATAGTACCCAGCTAACCCTAAGAAACTCCTTATCTCTGTTGGTGTTTTCGGTTGCTCCCAATTACTCACTGCTTCTACCTTTGCAGGGTCTACTAAGATTCCATTCTTATCCACCACGTGTCCTAAGAATTAAACCTTCTTCATCCAAAATTCACACTTAGAAAACTTCGCATATATCTTCTCCTTCCTTAGCGCCACCAAAATAATTTTTAGATGTTCGGCGTGCTCTCTTTCTGTTTTCGAGTATATCAAGATGTCGTCGATGAAAACTACCACGAACTTATCCAAGTATGGCTTGAAGACTCGGTTCATCAAGTCCATGAATATTGCCGGAGCATTAGCCAATCTGAATGACATTATCAAAAACTCGTAGTGTCCATAACGGGTTCAAAACGCAGTCTTTGGTATGTCTTTCTCCCGTACCTTCAGCTGGTGATAACCCGTCCGTAGGTCTATCTTTGAGAAACACTTCGCTCCCTTCAGTTGATCAAAAAGGTCGTCAATCCTTGGTAGTGGATATCTATTCTTGATCGTTACTCTGTTCAATTCTCGATAATCGATACAGAGCCTCATTGATCCGTCCTTCTTTTTAACAAACAACACTGGTGCTCCCCAAGGAGACACACTTGGTCGTATGTAACCCTTATCCAATAACTCTTGCAGTTGTATCATCAACTCCTTCATCTCTATTGGCGCCATACGATATAGAGCTTTCAAAATCGGTGTCGTTCCCGGTGCCAAGTCTATTACGAATTCGATTTCTCTATCTGGCGAAAGATATAGAAATAATGAATTTCATGAATAATATTAATATTGATATTAATAAGAATGCGAATATTTATTGTAATATAAATATTTATGTGGCGTGAATTGCGTAACTCAATTCACTTTTAAATTGAATTAGTAATAATGCAGAAAAGTGTGGAGTTTATGATAAGCTCGTAGAATGCCTTGTGTGGCACGATGATAAGAATTATTATGATTTAATTAATTAAAGAAGGAATTAATAAGTGGATGATCAATTACTAATATATTATTAATTGATGATTATTATGAGTAATACTAGATTAATGAATAAATAATTAATTTATATATTAGATCAATGCTTGTTCGATTAATTGATAAGTGTAACGATATGTAATCATATATTATATAGTAACTACATCTATATAATATAAAGTATAGTGTGACATTGTGATATAACTATGTAATATAGGAACTATATGATAAAAAGGGAGTAAGTCACATGAATTACATAAATGGACTCGTATGAATTCATGTTATGGGTTCATTGTGCAAGGTTGAACCAAACTATATTATAAAGTGTAATGTGACACTTTAATGTGACTATATAATATACGAAACTATATAGCAAAAATTGAAGGAATTGCTTATGTGACAACCTGTATGTGTGAGGACATTAAAGATGTACTATATGTAATATTAAATTAGAATGAATCAATGATTTGCAAATTAATATTCCAATAAGTAAGTGTAATTGGGATAATAAAATTGTGTGGAAATAATAGATTGTTAATACCCAACTAATTATATTCCAACTCAATTTAAATTATATTCGATATGATAAAATGTATATATATGTATATATATGTACCCCAACTTACTACATTGTAATATTGTTTCCTCATTGGACATACATTGTGAGTTTAATTGAAATTATAACCTAAGTATATATTATATGAATATGAATATAACTTAAGTATATAGTATGTGTATAATAACATAAGTGCTGTATGCAATTCATGTTGCCCAATTTCTGAGATTTATAGCCATGTCCCATAATGAAAGTCACCCCTCATTTCTCTTCACCTTTAATGGCAATGGCTAGTCTAATCCTATTCCTTCTCAAACTCAGCAAAGATAATAGCCAATGATTCAATGGAGAGTGGGCATCATAATGGAATTCACCAACTGATCAACAACTCCTTCTTAACCTTCATGTTCTTGCTCATACCAATGGATTGGAATTAAGTGGAATAGCATTGTCTGGACATTCAAAACTCTATAAATAAGACTCTCTCCTTCTTCATTTCAATTTGCTAAGATATTGTTAAGTAGATCTAGTGTACTGAGATTTTCTATTGAGTTGAGGGAGAGTTATATAGCAGCAAACACAGCTAAGCATTTGTAGAGGTATAATTCCCATATCTTGTTCTTTGATTTCCTGAACTTCTAATTTCTTGAATTAAGCATCAATTATATGACAAATTGATTGGGAAACGTTTGTTAATTGTTATATAAGTTAGTGATCATGTTAGTATACAATGTGGCTGCTTTGGAATGAAATTCATAGAGAAATTCTATATTTTGCCTTGCCTTCTGCCGAACAGAAACCATTTCAGTTCTGGCAGAGCAACGGTGCAACTACGCCCTGTTTGTACTAGGGTGCAGCGCAGCTGCGCCAGGTTTTGAGTTGTATTTTCTGTTTCTGCTGAAATCTGTTAAGTGTAAACGAGTCGATATTGTTTAGACAAGCATGGTAACAGGTATGACATGTATATATGGGTACCTTGACATAGCATGAACATGTTGGACTATATTAGTATACATTATTGATAGAAAACTTATAGTTTGAAAAAGAACTTACAGTTCTTGAAGTGAACTTTGACATGTATGTATCATATTTATGTTCTGACTTTTGAGCATGATTGTATGGTCTAGAGAGGCAAATTTAAGTCTAAAGATGTTAGGTTTACACTAGCATACATGGGTTAAGTCTGAACAATTTCAAAAGCACAGTTCGGACTTTTTGCAAACCAAGTTGCATGAACATGATGGAATAACATTCTTATATTTTTGAGCATACATAAGGGTGCTTTTAACATCACCTAGATGACCTTTATGTGCACACACCTTGTCAAACACTATGAGAGTTAGTCAAGCATGATTTAGGCTAGTTTAAAGCAAATAAAAATGTTAGCCATGCATAAATGATATGAACACATATAAGCATGCCTAACATAGATTATGTGACCACTTTATGTGTATAAATGACAAGCATGATAGCCTATATGATTGCATGACTTTGTATGACCTTAAGCTATTAAAGATGTTAATCTAGGACTATAACATGAAAGGTTGGATTTAGATGAACTTTACAAGCATGAAAGGATCTTTAACATGTGTATATACTATGTAATAAAGTATGGTTATGTTTTGGACAGAAATAGAAGAGCAAAAGCTCAACCCTGGTCTGGCCGGGGGATAACACAGCTGCGTCATCCCTAGGCTTAACCAGGGAGCAGCTGCACCAAGCTACTTTCAGGTCTGGATAGTTTGCTTAAATCTTATTTTAACAGGTAACTTATAAATGATTCCTAAAATATTAAACAGGGTCTAAACACTAATGATATATGTTATATGAGATGGTAATATAACATGATGGTGTTTAACTTATAAAAGGAACTCCATAGATGATAATGATATATCGATTAAGTGTTACGATACCATACGTGATATAACCATGTTACTTAATTTTGCAATATCTTATATACCGAATATGTGATAAGCATACGTAAAGTATGTAATGACATACGTATAGATTTATATGACTAAAGTATAATCATATGTGTATATTTAACTTACATATCGAGCTTGTGTACCAAATATACTTAGCTAATGAACATCCTATACATGTGAATATATTACGATAGGAATTCAAAATATCGATAAGCTAAAGGTTGATAATATACGCTTAAGGAAAGTATCCTAACCCTTGCATTACTTTATTCAATGGATATTGTAAGCAAGTACTCGAACTCTATTCTTATTGAACATTTATTGAACTTGTGCTATTATTGTTGTACAAGTAAGCTATTGGAATTATAATTCATGTTTTATGACTTAAATACTTTGTGGATAAGATAAAGTCGATTTATATTTTTTGAACTTTAAATCTTGAGCTTTGAACTTATGATTGTTCTTATATACATTGAAAGAGCGGTCTATGCCATTTGATTCGGCTAGACCTATATTATAAATGTGAAAAGCGATCCAAACCAATTGATTGGTGCGGAGTCTTATATTGACTGAGATGAACAACCTTTTTGAAGGGGAAACTATATTTGTCGGGAGACCGACGTGCGCACTTGAGTACGATTAAATGTTATGCATAATGTAGGGTACTTTAGGCTGATCACCTGTTGTACTTGTTTAATTCGATTATTAGTATATTTATGTTAATTCTAGTAGAAGTTCACAGTCCTTAGTGACTGCTCAATATTCATTATTCTTAAACTGTGAAAAGGTTAAACCTTGAATTTTATTGATATCTTTCGGTCCTTAGCGACTATTGTTGAAAACTCTTGATACCTCTTGTTATCCTCGAACTATCATTTATTGTCATACCCTTGAGAATTGAAAACTATATTGACCCTTATTGCTATATTACTTGCTGAGCAAACTTGTTGCTCATTCTTGCTTTTTCTTAAAAACATTTCAGTTAGGGCAGAACAGGGTGGACCCTCGGGCACCGACAAGGGCAAAGGCAAAGCTACAAAGTAGCTTTATATTACGTAGAACTCTATGACGTTATAATAAGATCTTATTATCTTATGTATTAGTTAAGTATATATATGCTTAAGATATGTTTAAGCTATGTATTCGATGTTTACGTTACGAGACCTTGGGACGTGAATGATTATATTAAATAAATATAATCTATTCGTATGTTATTAGTTATTCCGCTGTGCGATATGACATTTAGTCATATTATTATCTTAGACTGTAGAACGTGACGAACTGAATTAGAGATCAGTTGTAACACCCCCTTTCCGAAATAGAAAGAGAGGTTACTCAAAACACAACAAAATCGAACGAAACCTCTATGCCACGAAAGAATAATATTTCACCAATAAATATCAAAAGGGTCAAACCAAAATAAATGTCAACAGACTCAAACTCAAATCTAGAGTATTTATTACAACTCAAAATAAAATTAATCTAGCAAGCCTAAACAGAATATCTAAATCATTGGATCGAATGGAGCTCTCATCACACTTGCCCTTGATCCCCCTGATTTCCTGCCGGAAGAAAAACACAGCATGAGCCAAATGCCCAGTACGAATATAGAATACAAAAATAATGAAACAAAAACTAACTCAATAAAATAAACTGAACTGTAACGAACAAACTAATATAACGAAATCATAGGCTGAATCAAATGGCTGGGGTTATTTCATACCGAGCTCAAAATAAAACAGAAATATACCTTGCCACACAGGCAAGGTCAAATATTGCCACACAGGCAAGTCACACACATTGGACCGCGAATCCAAATGCATGTAAAATCGGAAGGCGTGTTTGGCACAAACACCGCCACTCCGCAGAACAGAACAGAACAGAAAACTAGGGTCGACCCATACGCCTCCCACAACAAAACACCAAATGGCCAACTCCCACCGGAGCACAAAACGGAGACGCCGTGGACTGATCACACCGCCACGGAAAGTGTCATGCCTCTCGTGCCAAGACGACATGCCTGTGGTACCCCCACAGGTGGTTATAGCACAGGTATACCCTACGGTATATTCTAACAAAAATATTATATCACAACACATGCGACATAACATCAACACAAAGGGTTCTAACGTGTACATGTTAAATCGAACAAATCAACACGAGTCTCCAAAAATATTAACATGTACTTTCTACAAATATCGAAATAAATACTAAACATGATATACTAGATCAAGAGTACAAACACGAGTTCTAAGGATCAATATTAAAACGAAACGATCACATGACTTTGAGAACGAACGATCATGCGAAACAATAATAAATTTCGAAACGAGAAACAAAATGAACAAATTAAATTTAATAAGAGAATCGCTGAAGGAGTACGGAATAACTGATGTTTGGCACAAACATCGCCACTCCGCAAAACAGAACAGAACAGAAAACTAGGGTCGACCCATAGTTTTAATATTAAATTTAATTTGTTCGTTTTGTTTCTCGTTTCGAAATTTATTATTGTTTCGCATGATCGTTCGTTCTCAAAGTCATGTGATCGTTTTGTTTTAATATTGATCCTTAGAACTCGTGTTTGTACTCTTGATCTAGTATATCATGTTTAGTATTTATTTCGATATTTGTAGAAAGTACATGTTAATATTTTTGGAGACTCGTGTTGATTTGTTCGATTTAACATGTACACGTTAGAACCCTTTGTGTTGATGTTATGTCGCATGTGTTGTGATATAATATTTTTGTTAGAATATACCGTAGGGTATACCTGAGCTATAACCACCTGTGGGGGTACCACAGGCATGTCGTCTTGGCACGAGAGGCATGACACTTTCCGTGGCGGTGTGATCAGTCCACGGCGTCTCCGTTTTGTGCTCCGGTGGGAGTTGGCCATTTGGTGTTTTGTTGTGGGAGGCGTATGGGTCGACCCTAGTTTTCTGTTCTGTTCTGTTCTGCGGAGTGGCGATGTTTGTGCCAAACACGCCTTCCGATTTTACATGCATTTGGATTCGCGGTCCAATGTGTGTGACTTGCCTGTGTGGCAATATTTGACCTTGCCTGTGTGGCAAGGTATATTTCTGTTTTATTTTGAGCTCAGTATGAAATAACCCCAGCCATTTGATTCAGCCTATGATTTCGTTATATTAGTTTGTTCGTTACAGTTCAGTTTATTTTATTGAGTTAGTTTTTGTTTCGTTATTTTTGTATTCTATATTCGTACTGGGCATTTGGCTCATGCTGTGTTTTTCTTCCGGCAGGAAATCAGGGGGATCAAGGGCAAGTGTGATGAGAGCTCCATTCGATCCAATGATTTAGATATTCTGTTTAGGCTTGATAGATTAATTTTATTTTGAGTTGTAATAAATACTCTAGATTTGAGTTTGACTCTGTTGACATTTATTTTGGTTTGACCCTTTTGATATTTATTGGTGAAATATTATTCTTTCGTGGCATAGAGGTTTCGTTCGATTTTGTTGTGTTTTGAGTAACCTCTCTTTCTATTTCGGAAAGGGGGTGTTACATCAGTGACAGTCCAAATTTGGGGGCGTCACAGGTTGGTATCAAAGTTGTAGTCATAAACCTTAGGAGCGAGAGTTCTTAGATTATAACTTAGAAGAACTTAGAAGATAGAAAGGAGATAGAACTCACGTGGAGTTTTCCTAGAGAGACTTAGTGTGTTATGAAATGTAACTTCATTCTATACAATGAACTTATGTTTTATTTAACATTCTAATGGAGTTGTTGTTTGTTTGTCATGTGTTTGTGATTGTAGGATGACAGACATGGGAGTACCTAGTAGAGTGGTAGAGGAGGAGCCCAGAGATACACATGTGGTATATGAGGCACCTCTTGAGGTTGTGCCTATGCAGGCAGTTACACCGTCTGAATCTGACGACGAGGATGAGATCAAGGTAGAGTTTAATCCAGAGGAGTAGCCTATGGAGGATGAGCCGATGGAGGATGAGCCCATAGAGGACTCTGACGAGGCTACTGTCGAGGAGCAGATGTTAGGCGAGAGTATGAGGAGAGGATCCTAGAGCTAGACTGTAGAGTCCAAGAGCTGGAGGCTGAGGCCCAAGAGAGGGAGTCTGAGATCCAGAAGCTGAGGGATGAGAACCACTAGAGGAAGCTAGTGATGCAAGAGATGGAGGTAGAGATTGCTTACCGCAGGGAGGCAGGGATCCGGATGGGGACCTTGTTTCACAGTTTGGTGGCTATGAATGTGGATCTGGCAGGAAAGCTAGAAGAGGTGGAGCAGAGGGAATTGAATGAGAAGATGGAGAAAAAGGCACTCCGTACTCAGCTAGAGTTGGAGGTGATGGATATGATTAACTTCGAGGAGAAGTGGGAAGCAGCTAATGAGAGGGCAGACAACTTAGAGTATGAAGTCAAATGCAAGAAGAGGAAGGTTAATAAGATGGGGTATGTGTTTCATTCAGCTATTGAGAGGGTGATCGATGGTGTATACCACTACGCAACGGAGCATGGACAGACCCTACATACTATGAGCAGATAACTAATGGCGTACATAGCGCAGATCAAGTACAAGAGCGCTATGGAGCGCGAGATGATGGGATGAGACCCTTAGCTAGACTAGCAGTAGCTTTAGTGGTTTTCTTTTGTAAAGTATATATTGATGTAATCCCAATCTTTTGTGTAAGATATGTGATAGTGATGTAAACCCTGAGTAGGCTTTTGTTAGAAGGGGTAGTATATTAGTGTTTTCCCCGTCTTTTGTTATATTAGGGGATATATGTGGTGACATTTATAGCAGTATGCTTGGGATAATCATGTAATGAAATGATTTGGCATATGAATATAAATAAAGCTTATTTTAGAAATATGTTGTAAATTCTATTCTTCGTAGCATTAATGAAATACTTAAGTAATATAATTGAATAATAAAAGTGGAAATTTTGTGATGCAGAAAATGCCGCCTAAACGTAGATTAACTGCACCTGAGGAATTAGTGAACAATGAGAGAGAACAAGTAGACTCGATCCATAAGCTAGCAGATCTGTTAGGAGAAGCTCTTAAGGGAAGGAACAACGAACCTATTCGTTGTAATCCTCAAGCAGCCCCAGTCACAAATTTCAAAGACTTTAGGAGCGTAGGACCTCCAGAATTTGAAGGTACTACCGATCCAATTATAGCTCAGACATGGGTTAAGGATATTGAGATGGCCTTCACTATCGCTCGTGTGGGTGAAGACTAAAAGACTGTATTTGCTACGTATATGATGATGGGCGAAGCCAACTACTGGTGGGAGGCTAATCAACAAAGAGCGGGAGAAAGGATAATAGCATGGGAAAGATTCAAGACTCAATTCTTTGAGAACTACTTCCTGAAGAGCATGAAGAATATAATGGAGGTTAAGTTCTTAGAGCAGAAGCAGGGTGATATGACGGTGGCGTAGTACGCTGATAAGTTCAATGAACTAGCGTGGTTTGCAGAACACCAAGTAGGAGACGAAGAGAGGAAGGCGAGACGTTTTGAATAAGGAATGAAGCCTTGGTTGTTTAATAAGGTATCAGTTCTTCAAATTGATGCCTTTTCAACATTGCTGGAGAAGGTGATCATTGCGAAAGATGGCAGTGAAGCCTTAAGTCTTTATAACAAGGAAAAGAAGGGTGAGAACACGGGAGGAAAAAATCGTGGAGGAGGAAGCAGTAGTGGAGGAAGTAACTTGGGAAAGAGAAAATGGGAGAATAACAACAACAACAAAAACAATCAGTCGGGGGATTTTCGTGGAGGTTTTAAGAAGAGGGCTGAGGGATGCCCAAAATGTGGAAAGAATTATCAGGGCGAGTGCTGGAAGGGACGCGACACTTGCTACAACTGAGGTCAGGAGGGGCACATTTCACCTAACTGCCCAAAGCCGAAGAAGATACAAGGTTGTTTCGCTTGCGGCTCAATGGAGCACCAGATCAAGGACTGCCCGAAGAAGGGAAGTGGCGGAGGTACCAGCCAACAAGGGGGAGGTAACAAACTAATGATCAGTGGACCAACACAATCCAACCGCCCAACCGCTAGGACCTTTAACATGACCGTCCAGGGCGCAGTAGCTGCAAAGGACGTGGTGTCAGGTATAATCCCAATCAATGGTATAAATGCATATGTATTATTCAATTTGGGTGCCACCTGTTCTTTTGTATTCGAAGAATTTGCTAGTAACTTAATTCACCCCGAGAACGATTATGAAATCCTTTAGATATAGAAGTTGCAAATAAGGAAGTAATCCCTGTAGAATACGTTTACCGAAATTATCGCGCAAACATTAGAAATCATGAACTGAGAGTAGACTTGATTCCAATTAGATTGGGAGAATTTGGCGTAATACTGGGAATGGATTGGTTATATAACCATGCTGTAGTAATTAACTGTCAAAATAAAAGTATAAACCTTCAGACTCCGAGTAAGTCTAAGGTAGTGTTTTATGGTAGCTCGTCGCTTAAGCAATCGTGTTATCTTACAATGATGCAGGCCAAGAAATTATTAAGGAAATGATGTGTAGGTTACTTAGCTTATATTATAGATACTCAGAAAAAGGGAGTAGTAATTAAGGATATAACCGTAGTGAATGAATTCCAAGATGTATTTCCGGACGATCTGCCTGGTCTTCTGCCAGACAGAGAAATCGAATTCCTAATAGACTTTGCACCTGGAACGGCACCGATTTCGAAAGCTCCATATCGTATGGCGCCAGTAGAAATGAAAGAACTGATGATACAACTGCAAGAGTTATTAGATAAGGGTTACGTACGACCGAGTGTGTCTCCTTGGGGAGCACTAGTGTTAATTGTTAAAAAGAAGGACGGATCGATGAGACTCTATATCGATTATCGAGAATTGAACAGAGTAACGATCAAGAACAGATATCCGTTACTGAGGATAGAAGACCTTTTCGATCAACTGAAAGGAGCGAAGTGTTTCTCGAAGATAGACCTACGGACGGATTATCACCAACTAAAAGTACGGGAGGAAGACATACCAAAGACTGCGTTTCGAACTCGTTATGGACACTACGAGTTTTTGGTAATGTCATTCGGATTGACTAATGCTCCAACAGCATTCATGGACTTGATGAATCGAGTTTTCAAGCCATACTTGGACAAGTTTGTAATAGTTTTCATCGACGACATCTTGATCTACTCGAAGATGGAAGAAGAGCACGCCGAACATCTAAAAATTATTTTGGAAGCGCTAAGAAGAGAGAGGATGTATGCGATGTTTTCTAAGTTTGAATTTTGGATAGAGAAGGTTCATGTCTTAGGAGACGTGGTGGATAAGAATGGAATCTCAATAGACCCTGCAAAGATCGAAGCAATAACTAATTGGGAACAACCAAAGACACCAACGGAGGTGAGACGTTTCTTAGGGTTAGCTGGGTACTATCGAAGATTTATCCAGGATTTTTCTAAGATAGCGACCCTGTTAACCAATCTGACAAGGAAGACGGTGAAGTTTGTATGGACGGACAAATGTGAGCAGAGTTTTCTAGAGTTGAAGAAAAGATTAAGCGAAGCGCCTGTGTTGTCACTACCAGATGATGCGGGAGGTTTTGTGGTGTATAGTGATGCATCACACAAGGGACTAGGCTGTGTGCTTATGCAACATGGCAAGGTTACTGCATATGCATCACGACAATTAAAGGACTACGAAAATCGATACCCTACTAATGACTTAGAGTTAGCGGCAGTAGTTTTTGCGTTAAAGATTTGGAGTCACTATTTGTACGGAGGGAAATGTGAGATATACATGGACCACAAAAGTCTGAAATATATCTTCACACGGAAGGAGTTGAATATGCGTCAGAGAAGGTGGTTAGAATTAATCAAGGATTATGACTGCGATATTCTTTATCACCCGGGTAAGGCAAACGTAGTTGCCGACGCTCTGAGCAGAAAAGTAAGGGAGAAACTGTTTCACTTGACGACTTAAGAGGAGTTGATAAGAAAGATGGAGAAATTGGAAATAGAGGTAAAGGGATCAGAGAGGTCTAAAAAAAAGTTGTTCATAATGGAAGCTCGTCCAACCTTGTTGGATAGAGTAAAGGAATCACAAGAGAAAGATGAGGAGTGCGAGAAATCAGAAAGAGGATAGCAAAAAATGATGAACAAAGATTCAGAATAGATAAATAAGGTATCTTGAGATTCGAAGGGAGAGTGTGAATGCCAGTGGTAACCGAATTGAGGGAAGAAATTTAGCACGAGGCAAACAATACGACATATTCCGTTCATCCGGGAGGTACAAAGATGTACCGAGATTTGAGGCAACATTTTTGGTGGCCCAATCTGAAACGGAAAGTCGCAGAGTGCGTTAGTAGATGTCTTACTTGCCAACGTGTCAAAGAAGAACATCAGAGGCTGAGTGGTTTACTGCAACCGTTGGAAATATCAGAGTGGAAATGGGAGCACATCACGATGGACTTCGTGGTGGGACTTCCGATCACGCAGAAAGGTTATGATGCCATTTGGGTTATCGTAGATCGATTAACAAAGATCGCACATTTTCTACCGATCAAGATCCGCTATAGTTTGAATTAGTTAGCAAGCCTATATGAAAAGGAGATTGTTTCACGACATGGAGTGCCGGTGTCAATTATCTCTGATCGAGATCCGCGCTTCACGTCAAACTTCTGGAAAAGCTTGCAAGAGAGGATGGGACCACAGTTAAGGTTGAGTACTGCTTATCATCCTCAGACAGACGGACAGAGTGAGCGAACTATACAAACGCTGAAGGACATTCTTAGGACTTGCGTGATGGATTTCATGGGAAATTAGGACGACCACCTACCCTTAGTAGAGTTTGCATATAAAAATAGTTACCATGCGAGTATCGGCATGCCACCGTACGAAGCTCTTTACGGAAGAAAGTGCAGAACGCCGTTATGTTGGGATGAAGTCGGAGAATGACGAATTCTAGGACCAGAATTGGTGCAACAAACCGCAGACGTGGTGACAGTGATAAGAGCCAGACTGGTAGCAACTCAGGATCACCAGAAAAAGTACGCAGACCTACATCGACAAGACCAAGACTTTAAAGTCGGCAGTTTCGTATTCTTGAAGGTATCTCCTAGAAGGGAAAAATACGATTCGACAAGAAAGGAAAGTTGAGTCCAAGATTCATAGGACCGTTTGAGGTATTGAAGCGAGTGGGCGAAGTGACATACAAAGTTGCATTACCACCTGAGTTGGAGCACATCCACAACGTGTTTCACATCTCCGTGTTCCGTCCGTAAAAGGTCGACTACGAGAACGTGATTTTTTATGAACCCATTCAAGTGGAAAAGAACCTAGCGTATGAAGAAATTCCTGTCCAAATACTAGATAGGAAAGAACAGATCTTAAGGAATAAAGTTATTTCATATGTAAATGTGCTTTGGCGTAACTACGATATCGAGGAGGCTACGTGGGAATTAGAAGATAGGATGATGAGGGAATATCCCCATCTATTTGTGTAACTTTATACCAATTTTGAGGATGGAATTTTTATAAGGGGGGAGGATGTAAGAACCGTGAATTTCATGAATAATATTAATATTGATATTAATAAGAATGCGAATATTTATTATAATATAAATATTTATGTGGCGTGAATTGAGTAACTCAATTCACTTTTAAATTGAATTAATGATAATGGAGAAAAGTGTGGAGTTTATGATAAGCTCGTAGAATGCCTTGTGTGGCACGGTGATAAGAATTATTATGATTTAATTAATTAAAGAATGAATTAATAAGTGGATAATCAATTGCTAATATATTATTAATTGATTATTATTATGAGTAATAGTAGATTAATAAATAATTAATTAATTTATATAATAGATCAATGCTTGTTCGATTAATTGATAAGTGTAACGATATGTAATTGTAACGACCCCAAAATTCTTACATTATAATTCTCATTCTTGATCGTTTAACAATACAACTTTATTCTATCTGTACATCAATATTCGATATACAATCATTACGAAAATACAAAATATTTAAATTTTTTATAAAATCTTTCTTTATTGCCCTGAATCGCAACCTTTACATTACATCTATTCGATTCAAATCTATATCATGAATCTTTACAACAAAACGACTATACAAATTTTACATCATAAAGCAATATCCACTATACATCGGATAGCTCAACTTTACAACTTACGAATTACGTTACAATCAAAACATCAAATACAATTTGATATTTAACGTAAGTAATATTCTTGAACATTGATTCCTATAATTCACTTAACACGTATCTTTACCTTGCATCTTGGACCTACAAAAATGGTTATTTGTAAGAGTGAGTGTGACGCCCCCAAATTCTAGGACCGTCACGGGGTCTCTAGAATTCGGTTCATCATGTGCTTATGGTAATACATCACAATAATAATAACTAAATATCACACAATCACAGCGAAAAATCTATTCTAGAATAATTTACAATGATTTATTATAATTATTCCCCCATGTCTCGCAACCTACAGTACTTAATAGATTACATAATAATATCAATTAACGACTTATTACATAATCTAACTTAAGCTTAAACATAATCAAATCCAGTCTTACTATATCATCTTAATACAACATTAAAATATTTAAAAACATAAAAGGGACAAGCTAGTTGGTAGCCTTGCCCTTGCCCTTATCAACGCCCGAAGGTTCACCATGCTCTGCCTTAACTGAAATATTTTAGGGAAAGCAAGAATGAGCACAAATTGCCCAGCAAGTAATATACAATAAGGGTGAGTAATAAGATTCTCATTTCTCGAAAGGGTATAACAAAGTTTGATAGTTCAAGGATAACAAGAATATCGATAACTTTCAATAACAGTCGCTAAGGACAGAATAATATCAATGTGATTCAATAAATTAATTCAAGATTTCAGGATAACTGAATACTCAGCAGTCACTAAGGACTATGAACTTCTACTAGAATTAATAGTAATAAACTAAAAATCCAACAAAAAACAGGTACAACAGGTGATCAGCCTAAAGCACCATCGTTATGCATAACAATCAATCATACTCAAGTGTGCACGTCGGTTCTCTGATAATTATATATTCCCTTCAAAGAAGGTTGTTCTTCTCAGTCAAATACAAGATTCCGCACCAATCAATTGGTTTTGGGTCGCTTTTCAACAACATAAGTCTAGCCGAATCAAATGGCATAGACACTTTCACAATATTTAAGAACAATACTAAGTTCAACATGAATAATAGCTTTAATGAAATAAGAGTTCAAGTATGCTAATTCAATTCAAACGATTAAGTAGGAAACTAGTTCGCAATATACAAAGATAGAATACTTGTATCCAAAGAGATAAGGTTTAAATACTCGCTTACGATATCCGTTGAATAAAGTAATGCAAGGGTTTAGGATACTTGCCTTTAGCGTAGTTTACTCACGTAAAGCTAGCCAACACTTTCGAATTCCTATCGTAACGTATATATATGATATTCATTAGTCATATAATTAAACTTCACATTTTATCTAGCTACACAGTCATATAGAGTATAATTTCCATCCTTAACTTCCTCTTTTCTCAAGTTGATCATATTTATCCATCATTACTATCATGTGAGACTACCACAATTAGCAAACATACTCGCATATTATTAATATCACATAAGACCACAATCAATACTAAATATATTTTATTTTAGCAAGTTATGGCATTCCCCTAAGTTAACCGTCAAAATCGGATTCACATATATCACATAGTATATATACATGTTAAAGAGTCTTTTTATATTCGTATAACCTTCCCTTGTTCCAAACATATGTGATATAGGTTCTAGGTCGACACTTGCGTCATTCAAGGTCATGAAATTTACAAAGCCTATCATGCTTGCTTTCAAAACACTTAAGGTATTTATATTAACTTGTATTAGGCATGCTCATGAGTACTCGTATAGCATATATGTAGCTAGCATTGTTAGTATCTTGAAAACATACTTCGTTTACGCTAAACTTGAATCATGGCAACTAATCATGGTATATATATACATGCATGACACATGAATGAGTCTAAGAGTACTATCACATGTGTCCATAAATATCAGAATATGAAACTTACAATAACATGTTAAGATTTACGTTCAAAACTTATACTTTCACTAGTAAAGTTCATTTAACGCGATCCACGTGCTCACGTTACCTTATAAAATCTATATATGCAAGTTAACATGTATTACATGTGGTTCTAGGTCATGTAAACATGTTTGCAAAATCAGTACCTCAATGTGTCACACATGTGTCAAAGTTTGTTTCATAAAACTTCCATTTTCGTTCGAAATGTTTACTAATCGAGGTTTAGCATGCTCACGTTATACTATGAAACATGTATACACAAGTCATCATGCATTTCATGAATTTCTAAGCCGCTCTACCACGTATCAAAAATCAGAATATACTCATGCTTTATAATGTTAATGATTGTTTATGAAACTTTAAGTTCGTTTCCAAACTTCATGTCGTTTTGTTAACCATGCATGCTAATATACTAAAACATGCTTACATTGCCTCATTAGGTTTATATATATGTATTAATCATGCTTCCATGCTTGTTTAAACAAAATCAAACAAGTAGTACATAACAGTTTTGTTGCAGAAAACAGCACACAGAGGCCGGCGATGCGGCGCGGCAACAACAGCCATAATCTGGCGCTGCGGCGCGGAAACAATAGCTTCAAGCTGACGCTGCGGCGCGGGAGGCGCTGCGGCGCGGACAATGGCGCTGCGGCGTGGAAACAGTTTCTGCAGTTCACACTGCAGCGAAAACCGACCCAAAACCTCCCATTTCATCGATTTTAACATACCCAGATGCTATTAGACTTCTTTAACTTACTAACACACACATATATATATATATATATATATATATGCTTATATAACAATCAATCGCCATTTATAAATTCCCAATTTCATGAACTCCAACTAAATTCACGAATTTGATGTTTTACAGAAATTACAGTGCAAAAATGGAAATTAAAGTCAAGAAAGCTATATAGTGGTTCCATCATGTATGTATGCTCATATAACAACAATATAAGGGTTCTATAAACCAATTTTGAACCAATTTGGCATAATCAAGAATTTAAAGGAAACTTCAGAAACAGAAAACGAAAATGAAGAACAAAGGAAGAGGGATTATGCCTCTGTAACTGATTGAGCTTGCTGCTATTCAATTCTTACAACTCTAGACTGATATTATATATGCTCTCAATTTATCAAACTCAAGCAAAATCTCAGCAAATGAAATTGAAGGGGAAGAGCTTATATATAGAGAGAAATTCATGTCCAGGCAATACTATTATTTTCCAAACCAAACTAACGGGTTGAAGGATTGCATAAGGGTTATGAAAGAGCAGGTAAATGGTTGTTGGATTCATCATGAATCCCACTCCCTCCATAATCATGAGCTATGAAATGCTAGTTGCTAAGTTTGGGGAGAAGAAGAAGGAATAGGCCTTAGCCTTTTGTTATGCACGTGAAGAGCAAAATGAGTCTATCATTTAGGAACAAGTAAGGCTAAGCGACATGAACAATGCAGAAAAAATAAAATAACCCAATACATCCACATTTTATATACACTTAGGCATATGTGTATAACTAAGTTATCATACTATATATTTAGAGTACAATTAGAATTACAATGTAATCCCAATAATCATGTTATTCACATAATGTAGTAAGTATAATCCACACACATATAATCCATGTACATTTTTATCTTATCAATATAATTTAATCGGATGTTATCACATTAAATTATCTCCTTTATTATTACAATCAATAATTGATTTCAAAATATTCATGATATATTATTTTAATGTATACTTAAATACATATTGTCACATAGGCTATTATCATGTAACTCCCATAATTCAATAAGCCTTACCATATAATAGTGTCATATTACACTTCACATAATACATAGTTAGCTAATATGTTACACATTTAATTCGCAAGCTTGCACATAGAATTACTCATCTTATTAATTAAATATTAATTAATAATATACATACATCCTTCATCAATCAATATAATTGTTAATCTCCATAACAATTTAATTAACCCTTATATGATTAATTATCACTTTAATATAAATCTTATTATATTTATAAACACGTTGCTCATTATTATTATTATATTTCTTGCAATAATAATAATCACATATTATTAATTAACCACTATTAATATTCTATAACAATTATTCTACGATGACAATTAATTAATGTTCTACGATTAACAATTAATATAGATTAATTGTTCGCCTAAATTAATATAATCATTCTTATATTGTGCCACACAAGGCTATCAATGAGTTTATCGCAAACTCCATCAATTTCTCAATTATTATAATTATTCAATTTAATATAATTGAATTAATCATTCTCATAACACAAAATCATTTATATTCTAATAAATTCTCATTTCCATTAATATATTCATTTAATAATATTAGGAAATTCTCGGGTATTACAGTGAGCTCGACAGCTCAGCAAGTTCTAACAGTTTTCATGCATCACATAGCACATAATTAACATGCTCAACATTAAAGTAACATGGCATACATGCTTTAATCACATAACAAATATAAAGATTGAGTTCCTTACCCAATCAACATTATTAAATCAATCAATGTAGTCATAAATTGACTTTAACATTTTATGCTTGCAACATATATAACATAGCATACTCTTTGCAATACAATTTAAAACAGTTCATAATATCATCAAGTTCACATAGAAAATAGGAACCGAAAGACTTGCCTGGCTCGTAGATTACCAAATACCGAAAAATAGCTTAATATAATCTTCTTCATGATCCTACATAACGTATTACCATATGCATCAATTATTAGTCACCTAACAATGCTTATCAAACGTCTAAGTAAATACTACTTTATACTTTCTAATTCTCTTCTACTCGTTTGACACTCGCTGTCAAACCATATATATAATTAACAATATCAGTTAATTATCACATAGCTAATCCTCATCGTTAGTTATCCATTTTAGGGTAACTCATTCCTTATTAACTATTAAATTAATAATTATTATCACATAATAATTTACATCACATACTCACATTACATTTTCTCATAATCTTATTATATATCACATGATTAATCAATTAGTAACTACATACTCATTTTAAATTATAATTAAACAAATTATAATTTAAACATCCACTTTAATCCAACTATAATTAAACAATCATAATTTATAATGAATCAACTACATCATGCATTAAATCATAATTTAAACATATTTAAATTAAACCATTACTTAGATTATAAATACTCAATTTCTATTCATGCCCTTATTAAATTATAATTATATAAATTATAATTTAAATTACACTTTTACCTTGATTATAATTATTCCAAATTATAATAACATATTAAGTTATAATTAAACAAGTTATACTTCAAGTTAAACATTTACTTTGATTAAAACAATTAACTCAATTCATTATAATTTAACAATCATAATTTACATTAAACCTTTACTATAATTATAATTATTCAAATTATAATTATATATATCATATTTGCTAAGTTATATTTAAACAATTATAATTTAATATTTATTATAAACAATTCAAATAATACTTTAGAGTTTTCCAAAACATCTTTTCTTTCCCAGTTATGAAATTGTCAAATTCATGATAACAATATGTT
Organism: Panax stipuleanatus; assembly: GCA_020205555.1. Taxonomy (NCBI): domain Eukaryota; kingdom Viridiplantae; phylum Streptophyta; class Magnoliopsida; order Apiales; family Araliaceae; genus Panax; species Panax stipuleanatus. The sequence goes on from CM035115.1 coordinate 20,828,603, forward strand.
ATTGCAACTTGGTACATGATCATTATCATAGAAACAAAATAATTTAAGTTTTAAAACTTGAACAAATAACTAGAGTTCTCTGCCTCTGCTCAGCCAGCGGCGTAGCTGCGCAGCCACAAGTCTTGGCACCGGCGCAGCTGCGCAAGTGTCAAACCTGGGAAACTCAACAGGCGCAGCTGTGCCACCTCTATCTTTGTTGCCGGCGCAGCTGCGCTGGAACGCGAACAGAGGCAGACAGCCACGGCACCCTGCTTCACTATTCATCCCCCACATGCCAACAATCGGCAACACACAGCAACACAGACAACGTAAAGCATACATATGCAGTAATACTCATGCTATATATATGATACTAATCACAGAATTTGTCTAATGAAAATCAAAGGTTTTAAAAAACTCAATTTTGACATTTTTATAAAACTCATATTTTTTTCCAAAATAATTTACTTTAACAAATTTCTCCACCAATTAAACTTATAACACATGCATTATATTCATGATTGAAGATAACATCATAAACAATTCTAAACATGCATATTACTACATAAAATTTTCATAAATTTTTATTCTAAAACTCAATCAAAACATATGAACTCTCAAGAACATCAATTCTCCATTAAAACAAATTTTAACAACCATTTGATTTTTGAAAATCCTTTATAGCATACAATCACCAATAATAACACATGAACACAATACATATATATATAATTTATGGTTACACAACTTCCATGAAAACTCAACTTTTGACAGAGAATAAAATACAAGAAACATATAAATTGAGTTCTATAATTGTAAGAGTAAAATTATAGATTATAACCTTTTTGCTAATCGATAGTGAAGAAGATGATGATGCTTCATATTATATAGTAACTATATCTATATAATATAAAGTATAGTGTGACATTGTGATATAACTATGTAATATAGGAACTATATGGTAAAAAGGGAGTAAGTCACATGAATTACATAAATGGACCCATATGAATTCATGTTATGGGTACATTGTGCAAGGTTGAACCAAACTATATTATAAAGTGTAGTGTGACACTTTAATGTGACTATATAATGCATGAAACTATATAGTAAAAATTGAAGGAATTGCTTATGTGACAACTATTGGGTTTGTACGTAACGCAATCATGCAATCAAATCACATAAATAGGGCGGAAGCATAAAATATAGGTTTTCAAAATTTATACAAACCCATAACCATGATCATGCTTTGTGTTAGTTATCAATAACAGAAAAGAGAGAACATGGAATTATACCTTTGAAGATCAAAGCTTCCTCAGGTACAAGTTCTAGTCCTTTGATTCCTTTATAGTGGCTCCTTCCCTTGATCAATGTCAGCCACCCAAATGCTTGGCCTCTAACGGTGATCCACCAAGGAAGATGAAGAACTCAGGAAGATGGGTTATTGGCTTAACCCTTATTTCTATCTCTATAGAATATGTGTACTCCCAACCTTTGAAAAAATTCACGTACCTTATTTCTGATATAAGACTCTCTTATATAGATATTAGGTTAACCCTCCTAATTCAATTAGAATAAGTTTTTATTTAATTAATTAATTAAACACTTGTAATTAATTTATATCCTAATCTTATTAGAATTGAGAGAGAGTACTGATATTATATTAATTCCTAAACTCCTTTCGAATTAAAATAATATTAATATTAATATTAATAAGACTCCTCTTATTAATTTATATTTAATATTTCTAAAATATTAAATAATAAATATTAAGATATTTAATTTATTCTATCACCATAGATTAAATTAATTATACTTAATGCATTATTACTATCATGCCATTTTCTTCTTAAATAATTCTTCTTCCTTTTATGGTGTGTTCCTTTAGGTTCTCCATATTAAACCGGTTGTGAATAAATCAATTAGAACAATTCTAATCTTATTTAAATAAATAAATAAAATTAATAATCTATTTAAATAAATAACATTTATTCTACAATAGGGATAAGCCTCCCTAGCGATCAACGACTTTCCAAATAATATAGATTTCAACATTAATCATAAAAGAACTTGTGAGTTAATAGTTACCGTACAATTCAATCCTTCCACCATACAATGTCCCAATTAAATATAAGACATGGATTTACTGTCAAGTCTTAATTTATTTAATCATATGTATTTCAATTAGAAAATGCAAAACTCCAAATAATGCAAATTAGAAACCTCTTTCTAATTTCATTCTACCTTGGCCAAGGATTCCTGGGTTGTCATTTAACGAATCACATAGGACATATCTCCTCTTTTACTAGAGGTGGTAGATTCTTTATTGATCATACATTATCTTCATATGCAACTCATTATACCCAAGCATACCCTATATATGCCTTAAAAGGCCTTAAGGAATAAGTCAAAGTATAATTTGTTACATACAAGATGCTATGATGATCTCAAGTCCAAGGATCACTTGTACTACTATCACATTAGGAATTCCTATTGACAGGCGAGTAAAACTCCATTAGGTATTCCATAGCGAGTCACGTTCAGTGAACTTATTCTCCAATAAGCACCTACATACTTGCTTTAGTTTCTCCACATAAATGACCATGAGATCAGTCATCCTCATCCAATGAGCAAGCAACATATGTACCAATCTTTTCAGATTTACTAATCCCCATTTTAGTAATCCCACAATTGGGAACTATTTTAGTTTTTAAGCTTTCTAAGAATTTAGATCTCATTAGCATGATCTCATCATGATTCTAAAAGCATTGCTTAAAACTATGGGTTATTTACATATTATAAAAACAGCACCATGTAGATAATTAAATGTCTTAAATGAATATTTTATTAATAAATAAATAAGATTGTTTACAAAGTATGTGCTTTATCATCATACATGATTGGCTTGTATGCACACTACTATCAATCTCCCACTTGCACTAAAGCCAATCGCCATGGTATCTCATACCCATCTTCTCTAAGTGACGATCAAACTGCTGTTGTGTTAGAGCTTTAGTAAATGGATCTGCAATGTTATCTTGAGAGTCCACACGCTCCAAGGTGACGTCTCCTCTTTCAATGATCTCCCTGATCAAGTGAAATCGCCGCAACACGTGTTTGGATTTCTGATGAGACCTGGGTTCCTTAGCCTGTGCAATCACTCCGGTGTTGTCACAGTATACGGGAACTGCTTCTCCAATACTAGGAACCATACCAAGTTCAGCTATGAACTTCTTCATCCAAACAGCTTTCTTTGCAGCTTCACTTGCAGCTATATACTCTGCCTCTGTCACTGAATCAACAACTGTTTGCTGCTTGGAACTCTTCCAACTCACTACGCCTCCGTTCAAGGTAAGCACATACCCTGAAACAGATTTACTGTCATCTTGGTCTGTTTAAAAACTTGAGTCCGTGAATCCCTCGAGTTTTAATTTAGACCCACCGTAGACAAGAAAAATATCTTTAGTCCTTCTCAAGTACTTTAGGATATTTTTCACTGCCTTCCAGTGCTCTTCTCCTGGATTCGACTGGTATCTGCTCGTTACACTAAGTGCATGAGCAACATCCGGTCTAATACATATCATACCGTACATGATAGATCCTATTGCAAAAGCATAAGGGATCTTACTCATACGGTCTCTCTCCTCAAGTGTCTTTGGGGCCTGTTTCTTGGAGAAATATATTCCATGGCTCATCGGCATGAGACCTCTTTTGGAATCTTCCATGCTAAACCTCTTTAGCATCGTATCAATGTACGTTCCTTGGGATAAGCCGTGCATCCTTTTAGATCTATCTCTATAGATCTTTATCCCCAAAATATAGGATGCTTCACCCAAGTCCTTCATGGAGAAGTTTTTAGATAACCAGATTTTAATTGATTATAACATAGGAATGTCATTCCCTATCAGTAATATATCATCAACATATAATACAAGAAATGATACTGCGCTCCCACTAACCTTCTTGTATACACATGGTTCATCCTCGTTTTTGATAAAATCAAACTCTTTGATTGTCTCATCAAAATGAATGTTCCATCTACGAGAAGTTTGCTTCAACCCATAAATGGATCGTTGTAGCTTACAGACTTGATTTGTTCCAACTTTTGAAATAAATCCCTCTAGCTATGTCATATACACATCCTCCTCAAGTTTCCCATTGAGGAAGGCCGTTTTCACGTCCATCTGCTAGATCTCATAGTCGTTATAAGCTACAATCGCAAGCAAAATCCGAATGGTCTTGAGCATGGCTACTGGTGAGAAGGTTTCATCACAGTCAACTCCTTGTCTTTGTTTGAAACCTTTTGCAACCAATCGAGCCTTATAGGTCTCTACCTTCCCGTCTGCTCTAGTCTTTCTCTTAAAAACCCATTTACACCCAATAGGCTTAATGCCTTCAGGTGGTGAAACCAAAGTCCATACTTTGTTCTCATACATGGAGTCCATTTCGGATTTCATAGCTTCAAGCCATTTCCCTGAGTCTTTATTACTCATAGCCTGTTCGTAATTCAATGGATCATCATCATTCATGATGTGTACCTCATCGTCATCCTCTATAACGAATCCATACCTCTCAGGTATCTTCGGTACTCTTCCAGATTTACGAACAGGGTGTGGTACAGTAGGTTCTTCTACTTGGTTAGGTACCTGACTTTGATCAGTGGTAATTTGTGGTTCTTGAACTTCTTCAAGATGTATTTTACTCCCACTGACCCCTTCATGGATAAACTCCTTTTCCAAGAAGGCAGCATGTTTTGCAACAAACACCTTTTGATCAGTTGAATGATAGAAATAATACCCTAAAGTTTCTTTAGGGTATCCAACAAATCTACACTTATCTGATTTAGTCTGTAGCTTATTATTTTCAAACTTTTTGACATAAGCTGGACAACCCCAAGTCTTAACATGCTTAAGATTTGGTTTCCTCCCCTTCCACATCTCATATGGAGTCTTTGGGGCGGATTTTGTAGGTACCTTGTTAAGTAGGTATGCAGCCGTTTCTAGGGCATAACCCCAGAAGGAAATTGGAAGGTCGATAAAACTCATCATGGATCGAACCATGTCTAACAGTGTTCGATTTCTCCTTTCAGATACTCCATTTAACTGTGGTGTACCTGGAGGAGTCCATTGTGAGATTATACCATTTTCTTTGAGACAATTGAGAAACTCACCACTTAAGTATTCTCCACCTCGATCTGATCGAAGTATCTTAATACCCTTGCCCGTTTGTTTCTCTACTTCACTTCTGAACTCTTTGAACTTTTCAAATGATTCTGATTTGTATTTCATTAAATACACATATCCAAATCTTGAGTGATCATCAGTGAAAGTAATAAAATAAGAATACCCACCACGTGCACTTGTTGTCATAGGTCCACAAACGTCTGTGTGAATCAATGCCAACAACTCTGTAACTCTTTCTCCTTTTCTACTAAAAGGAGATTTAGTCATTTTACCCATGAGACAAGATTCACAAGTTGGATATAATTCATAATCAGATAGCTCTAGGAGCCCATCCTTATGCAATTTGGATAATCTTGTTTCATTGATATGACCGAGTCTACAGTGCCACATGTAGGTATAATTAATATCATCTCTTTTCCTTTTCTTAGTTTGTTCAATTTGAAATATATTTTCTTGCAAGTCAAGTATATAGAGTCTATTTCGCAAATTTTCAATACCATATAAAACATCGTCTTTATAAATAGAACAACCATTGTTCTTTATAATAACGTCAAATCCTTCCATATCCAATACAGAAATTGAAATAACATTTTTAATAATATTCAGAACATAATAACAATTATTAAGATAAATGGTCTTGCCCGAGGGCATTGATAAACAATAAGTTCCTACAGTTAATGCAGCAACCTTTGCTCCATTCTCCACTCGTAGGATCACCTCTTCATTGTTCAGCTTTCTACTTCTGACCAGTCCCTGCACAGTATTACATATGTGAGAACCACAGCCGGTATCCAATACCCAAGTATAATTATGACTTTCAGAAAAATTAATTTCAATCATAAACAAACCTTGATTGGAAGTCGAAGCTTCTGCAAGCTTCTTCTCTGCTAGATACTTCTTGCAGTTCCTTTTCCAATGTCCCGGCTCGTTGCAATGAAAGCACATTCCTTTAGCTGGTTCAGGTTTCTTTTGTTCATTTTCTTTCCCCTTTCCCTTAGCCTTCTTGGATTTTTTCTTTTCAGAAGACACCTTGGGCCTCTTCCTTTTATTGGAAGAATCCACCATCAAGACATGGTTCTTCTTGGATGAGAAGTGACCTTCTGCAGTTTTTAGTATGTTAAGTAGCTCAGGCAAGCTGACATCTAGCTTATTCATGTGAAAATTAACCACAATCTGCGAGAAGGTCTCAGAGAGTGATTGCAAGACCAAGTCTTGACTCAACTCCCCATCCATGACGAACCCAAGTTGTCCAAGGCGTTCAGTCAAATTAATTACCTTCAAAACATGAGTCTCGACGGCAATGCCCTCGGTCATCCTAGATCGGAAGAGCTCCTTAGATATCTCATATCTAGCAGTCCTACTCTGTTCACCATACAACTCTTTGAGGTGAAGCAGCATAGCAGGAGCATACATATTTACGTGCTGACGCTGAAGCTCGTTATTCATGGATGCGAGCATGATGCATTAAGCCACAGATGCATCTTCTTGCCACTTATTGAAAGTGACAATCTCTTCCTCAGAGGCTGTTTCCAAAACAGATTCAGGGATAGTTGAATTTAGGACATAAGAAATCCTTTCAGCAGTGAGAACAATTCTCAGATTTCTTAGTCAGACCTCATAATTCGGGTAGGTAAGCTTATTTGCATCAAGTATGCTTCGTAGTGAGATTAGTGATTTTGACATTTTTAAAATTCAGCATGTGAAAAGATAACATTTTTAGCAAACATTCATTTTATTAACTTTGCATACCAAAATAAATTTAGTTCTTTATTTTAAATTGGTATCTCCCACTATTTTCATCAAAATATATTACCCTCACTTATATAGTTCGGCAACATCTAATTAAAGATTTGCTAGTGAGATTAAGGATCCCATTTCAAATGTATATAACCTTGTGGATAACACAATAAGCGATATACAAATAAATAGGTAGACAACTCTTGTCAATTACATCACCATGTAACTCCTTTTATTTTGCCTCTTAAATCATAATGGTCATGTGTGTGCACATCCGAACTAAAATAATTTAAGTTAAGTCCAGCCTAGCACTTCCATAAATTCAAAAAAGAAAAATGTTCGTCCTTGTGGATAGCACAACAAGACTAGATCGTTCAATTTTCTTGATAAGCATCAAATGTGATCAATTAACATCTTAAATACTCAATACTCTCCTTGTGGATAGCACAACAAACTCATATTAAATATTTAATACTCTATTAATTAATCATGCTAGAAGGCGACGTTCGATATTCCAAATATCATTTAAACGCTTCGGACTTAATATTATTTCTTTGAGGGGTTTGTTATTATTTGTCTTATCTTGTTTAGCGCGCATGCACATATATATATAAAATACACATCATTTTATTAAACATGCGAAGCATGTTTGCATAAAATATAATATATACAATATATAGCATGTAATATAGAATACTATATTCTACCCGGATTGATTATGGACTTTTATTCTAGTTTGGTTCACTAGAACCATCAAGTGAACCAAAAGGTCAAACCTAGGAGTGCAAGAATTTAAATTTAAATATAACTATTACATTTAAACCCGGGCTCTATACAAATGGGTCTTCACGCCCTCTTTGCTCCTTGGTCTCCAATTTCTTTAAGATAATTCTAACTGTCTCTATTACATAAACTATAATTAAATAGAAACCTTGATCAGCAGTCAAGGGAAAGTACATAGGAAGGACTTATAATTTACATCGAGAATAAAACTAGAGAAGACGAGATACGCAGACCCCATTTTATAAAACCCATTCATTCAAGCATTCATCCAAAATAAAATCCAATCACATTGGTCATAGTCCATAATCAACCCCATTTATTATCATACACATCAACATATGCATCAATAAATATCCATTCATCTCATGAATAATAAATCTATTCCATATATGGATCGATGTCATTTAATGGACAAAAGTTTTGCTAAATTTTATTTTTGAAACAAAATAAACTCTTTTATTTTAATCAAAAATAAATCCAAATTAAACTCCTTTAATTTTAGCAATCTGAAATCATATTTCAGATAAAATAAACATCTTTATTTTAAAACTTTATTAATTAAATAAATAATTTACTTAATTAATAAAAATCAAATTTCAGGGTCTGTTCAAGAACCAGCGCAGCTGCGCCAGTAATGAACTGGGCAGCTGCGCAGCTGGGCAGGAAGCCTGAATCGCCAGTTTTTGCAGACTGGCGCAGCTGCGCCAGTAATGAACTGGGCAGCTGCGCCAGTACTGAACTGGGCAGCTGCGCCGTTCGTCGTAGAAACTTGCAGAAAATGATTTTGTCCAGAAAAATCGATCCAATTCTCACATCAATTCATACATGGAATCATAAAATTGATAATTATCACAAAGTTAGGCTCTGATACCACTGTTGGTTTTGTACGTAACGCAATCATGCAATCAAATCACATAAATAGGGTGGAAGCATAAAACATAGGTTTTCAAAATTTATACAAATCCATAACCATGATCATGCTTTGTGTTAGTTATCAATAACAGAAAAGAGAGAACATGAAATTATACCTTTGAAGATCAAAGCTTCCTCAGGTACAAGTTCTACTCCTTTGATTCCTTTGTAGTGGCTCCTTCCCTTGATCAATGTCAGCCACCCAAATGCTTGGCCTCTAACGGTGATCCACCAAGGAAGATGAAGAACTCAGGAAGATGGGTTATTGGCTTAACCCTTATTTCTATCTCTATAGAATATGTGTACTCCCAACCTTTGGAAAAATTAACGTACCTTATTTCTGATATAAGACTCTCTTATATAGATATTAGGTTAACCCTCCTAATCCAATTAGAATAAGTTTTTATTTAATTAATTAATTAAACACTTTTAATTAATTTATATCCTAATCTTATTAGGATTGAGAGAGAGTACTAATATTATATTAATTCCTAAACTCCTTTAGAATTAAAATAATAATAATAATAATATTAATATTAATAAGACTCCTCTTATTAATTTATATTTAATATTTCTAAAATATTAAATAATAAAAATTAAGATATTTAATTTATTCTATCACCATAGATTAAATTAATTATACTTAATGCATTATTACTATCATGTCATTTTCTTCTTAAATAATTCTTCTTCCTTTTATGGTGTGACCCTTTAGGTTCTCCATATTAAACCGGTTGTGAATAAATCAATTAGTACAATTCTAATCTTATTTAAATAAATAAATTAAACTAATAATCTATTTAAATAAATAACATTTATTCTACAATAGGGATAAACCTCCCTAGCGATCAACGACTTTCTAGATAATATAGATTTCAACATTAATCATAAAAGAACCTGTGAGTTAATAGTTACCGTACAATTCAATCCTTCCACCATACAATGTCCCAATTAAATATAAGACATGGATTTACTGTCAAGTCTTAATTTATTTAATCATATGTATTTCGATTAGAAAATGCACAACTCCAAATAATGCAAATTAGAAACCTCTTTCTAATTTCATTCTACCTTGGCCAAGGATTCCTGGGTTGTCATTTAACGAATCACATAGGACATATCTCCTCTTTTACTAGAGGTGGTAGATTCTTTATTGATCATACATTATCTTCATATGAAACTCATTATACCCAAGCATACCCTATATATGCCTTAAAAGGCCTTAAGGAATAAGTCAAAGTATAATTTGTTACATACAAGATGCTATGATGATCTCAAGTCCAAGGATCACTTGTACTACTATCACATTAGGAATTCCTATTGACAGGCGAGTAAAACTCCATTAGGTAATCCATAGCGAGTCACGTTCAGTGAACTTATTCTCCAATAAGCACCTACATACTTGCTTTAGTGTCTCCACACAAATGACCATGAGATCAGTCATCCTCATCCAATGAGCAAGCAACATATGTACCAATCTATCCGGATTTACTAATCCCCATTTTAGTAATCCCACAATTGGAAACTATTTTAGTTTTTAAGCTTTCTAAGAATTTAGATCTCATTAGCATGATCTCATCATGATTCTAAAAGCATTGCTTAAAACTATGGGTTATTTACATATTATAAAAACAGCACCATGTAGATAATTAAATGCCTTAAATGAATATTTTATTTATAAATAAATAAAATTATTTACAAAGTATGTGCTTTATCATCATACATGATTGGCTTGTATGCACACTACTATCAACAACCTGTATGTGTGAGGACATTAAAGATGTATTATATGTAATATTAAATTAGAATGAATCAATGAATTGCAAATTAATATTCCAATAAGTAAGTGTAATTGGGATAATAAAATTGTGTGGAAATAATGGATTGTTAATACCTAACTAATTATATTCCAACTCATTTTAAATTTTATTCGGTATGATAAAATGTACATATATGTATATATATGTACCCCAACTTACTACATTGTAATATTGTTTCCTCATTGGACATACATTGTGAGTCTAATTGAAATTATAACCTAAGTATATATTATATGAATATGAATATAACTTAAGTATATAGTATGTGTATAATAACATAAGTGCGGTATGTAATTCATGTTGCCCAATTGCTGAGATTTATGGCCACATCCCATAATGAAAGTCACCCCTCATTTCTCTTCACGTGTAATGGCAAAGGCTAGTCTAAGACTATTCCTTCTCAAACTCAGCAAAGATAATAGCCAATGATTCAATGGGGAGTGGGCATTGTGACACCCCCAAATCCGGTATCTTAATTTTTTCAAGATTTGGTGTTCACTGTTCCAATATCATACAACTATCTACCCATAAATAATAAAATTCATTTATTAGATAAATAAATCATCATCTTACATCATCTGAAATAAAAATACATCATAAATCCCAGGTTATACTTAACCTTAAATCTCTTTTGCGGAAATGTAAATAAATAAGTCTTAAATCATCACACATAAATCTTAAACTTTAACATTATTCATGACAACACAAATCTTCATCACTTGTTAGCTTTTCCTTTGCCCTTGCTACTAGAAGGTACATCACTTCGTTCATTATTAGCTGCAATGTTATTATGCAAAAGTGAGCACGGATGCCCGCAAGTATAAAAATATGACAGAATAATAACATGCGAGTGAAAGAATTCTGAATAACAGAAAGCTCAACATTTGAATCAAGAATATTAATCAAGAGTCAAATTACTTCTCAACTTTTGAATCAAGAATATTAATCAAGAGTCAAATTACTTCTGAGGGTCATTAAGACCTTGAACCGAGTCTTAGGTTGTCAAGTATATTAACCTTTCCAACCTTTAACAGTCATAAGACTATAGACTTTACTTCTCGTACTTAGGGAGATCAGCCCTTCGTACTGATACTGTGCACATTATCTTAACGCTTAAAGCATCTTCATTAATCCCCTACATTAGGGTTGTTCATCTCAATTTAACATCAGAATCCGTACCAAATAAAGTTGGTTTGGATAATTCAATAAATGATATTCGTATTGAATATTCACTTCTCAAGGTATACAATCGAATAAGTATTGTACACTTAAATGATACTTTTAAAAGAATCATGGCATCTCATGTGAAATTCTAAACTTGGATATTCAAGAGTAAGAATTTTCTCAACAATAGTAATTAAGCATAGCAATTGCTTAATTAAAAGAGTTTAGTTTAGGAAACTTGCCAAACAATAATAATAAGTTAGGGATAGAAAACTTGCCTCGTGCGCAAGCTACAGTTATTACTCACTTCTTTAATTACTCTTACCTATCACACATTTACAATATCAATTAATCACAGGTTCGATATGATTATTGATTTACAATAGTATTCTTCAAACTCATTATTAAGTTTTCAAATAATGGTTTACGTTGATTAATTACGTTGATTAATTAACTTGTTAATTAATCACGTAACTTAAGTTATTAACTTGTATTAATAACTCATTACATATATAACATGTCTACATGTTAATTAGATTTAAAATAATGTCTTAATGTTTATAACACATTATTTAACCTTTACAAATAATAGTTTAAGTCACGTAATTAATTTATTAATTAATTACATAACATAAATTATTAAACTCATATCAATATTTTATAATATTTATACAACATGTGTTCATGTTCATTAGACTCAAAACACATTTTAAAATTTTCCAACACTTAGCAAAAAAAAAATTCAAAATTTTCGGACAGGCGCGGTCGCGCGCCATTTTGCCTTGCAGCCGGCGCGGCCGCGCGGCTGCGGAATTTCAGAATCTGAAGTTCGCGAACGAAAACAGATTTTCTCCCATTTTCTCCCAATTCACATTATTACACTGATTTATAATGTTACCCATGAAGTATAAACTTCACAGGAACATTATATATCACTTATAACATGTTCTTAACATTCCAAGTTATGTAATTATACAAATCAAAATATTAATTTTCACTGTTCTTCAAAACTTTCAAGAGTTTAATGAAAAACATAAAAATCTCCTTACGAATTCGTTACTACACCGAATCCATTCATTTCAATTCCATTTTCTTTGTTTTAACATATACAATCATATTCATGTATCAATTTAAATATAAACATATGATTCAATCATTAATTTAACCCATATGGGTTATTCACCCATATTCAATACTCTGTAATTTTATCAAACCCATTTATTAACAAAGTTATTTGGTGTGATCAGTGTAAATCATGGATACATGATCCAACACATAATACTAACATATACGGTCACATATATAATAACCTCACACTTTAATTTCCCAAAAATAAGTACTGACAGAGAAATTTTACAACATCGTAGAAAACTCTGTAACTTTTCGAAAAAACCAATTCAGGCCAAATTATATAAAATTGATTACTTTAAAACATGTATATACGTTAGAAAATATGTTATAATTACATACCCATATAGATAAAGCCATATCATAACCCAATTGGAAAATCCAATTTTTCACAGACTTTAGAATACGTACGTGAAAAATTTTAATTTTAAAAACATAAAGAAGAATTACCCTTTAGTTAGTATGAAGATAATCAATTGATAACAACACAATGATCTCTCAAGTCTTATTTTCTCAATTTCTCTCAATGCCTTCTACTTTTCTCTCTGATTTCTCTCTCAAGTTTCTCTAACTTTTCTCTGATAATGACTTAGAATAATGACTTAGAACAACGAATATACGTATTATATAAGTATCCGTTGTATTAACAACGGATAAACTTCTCCCAAAGCCCTGTTTGCCTTCCTCTTCTTTTCTTTCCCCATTTATTTTAATAAACTAATTTACTATATAGTTAATTGTCACCTTACTTATTGATTAATTAATTTTATTTAAATCAATTAAATAAAATAAGATAATTCACATTAAATCTCATTGTCACATAATTAATATTTTTATTTATTAATTATGTCAATTTATTAATTCATTAATTAATTATTAAATTAACTAAAGTAACATATGCTTATTTAATTAATTCAATTAATCAAATAAACTCCATTAAATATATTCTTTGAACTATTAAATTACTAAATATTAATTTAATTAATGTCACACATATAATTAAATTAATCTACCATAAATTCATGAATTAATTATTTAATTCAATAATTAAATCATTAAAAATATTTATTTATCTCCATAAATATTCAATATCTTTACAAAATTCTCGTTCGTCACATCTTTCCCCCCTTAAAAGGATTCTGTCCTCAGAATCGCTGTTCGATTAATAATTTCGTCCCATCACATTCTCATAACCAAAATATTTATTTATTTCAATAAATATTCAAAACAACTTTGCAAAACTCTCGTTTGTCACATCTTTCCCCCCTTAAAATGATTCTGTCCCCAGAATCACGTTCACCTATTCAAGAAAATAAGTGTGGATAATTCTTCATCATATTCTCTTCGAGTTCCCACGTAGCTTCTTCAGCGTTGTGGTTCCTCCAAATTACCTTAACAGAAGGTATTACTTTGTTCCTAAGAACTTGCTCTTTCCTGTCAACTATCTGAACAGGAACTTCTTGGTATGATAAATCTTTCTCAAATTGTAGGGGTTCATATTCTATCACATGTTTGTAATCGGGTTTATAACGTCGTAATACCGACACATGGAAAATGTTGTGGACATGCTCCAGTGCCGGAGGTAAAGCTACCTCATAGGCTACTTCTCCAATTCTTCGGAGTACCTCAAAGGGTCCAATGAACCTTGGGCTCAATTTTCCCTTCTTACCAAATCTGATCTTTCCCTTCCAAGGAGAGACCTTCAAAAATACAAAACTACCCGATTCAAACTCTACATTCTTGCAGTGTGGATCGGCGTATTTCTTCTGCCTATCCTGAGCCGCTACTAATCTTCTCCGAATTACTTTAACTATTTCTGCCGTTTGTTGGACTAACTCTGGTCCTAGCAATTGTCTTTCACCAACTTCATCCCAGTACAGTGGAGTTCTGCACTTTCTACCGTACAACGCTTCGTAAGGCGGCATACCAATACTAGCGTGGTAACTATTATTATAACCAAATTCTACAAGCGGCAAATGATCATCCCAATTGCCTTTAAAATCCATTATGCATGCTCTAAGCATATCCTCTAATGTTTGGATCGTTCTTTCACTTTGCCCATCAGTCTGAGGGTGATAAGCGGTGCTCATCCTCAACTGTGTTCCCATGCATTCTTGTAGTCGCTTTTAGAAATTCGATGTGAAGCGCGGATCACGGTCAGAAATAATTGACACTGGCACCCCGTGCCTCGAAACAATCTCTTTTACATATAACTTCGCCAATTGTTCTAGGTTAAATCTGATTTTGATCGGAAGAAACTGTGCGGATTTAGTTAATCGGTCGACGATAACCCATACTGCGTCATAGCCTTTCTGGGTCGTCGGAAGGCCAACAACAAAATCCATTGTAATATGTTTCCATTTCCATTCTGGGATTTCTAAAGGTTGTAACAAACCACTTGGTCTTTGGTGTTCTGCCTTGACCCTTTGGCAAGTCAGACACTTGGCAACACAATCGGCAACGTCCCTCTTCAAATTTGGCCACCAAAAGTGTTGTCGTAAATCCTGATACATCTTGGTACTTCCGGGGTGAATGGAATACCTCGAACTATGAGCCTCGCTCAGAATGTCCTCCTTGATTTCTGGTATTGGCGGTACCCAAACTCTACTTTCAAATCTCAAAAATCCTTCGCTATCCATTTTAAATCTAAGTTCAGTCCCTTCAGATATCTTTTTCTTTACTTCCTCACATTCCTTATCCAGGATTTGTGCTTCCTTAATCTTATCCAATAAAGTTGTACCAGCTTGCATTTGGAACAGTTTCTCGTCAGTCTCCATTGGACATCCTACTTCCAATTCCAGCTTTTCCATTGCTGAAATCAATTCTTCCTGTGCTGTCAGCATCATCAACTTTTCTCGACCCTTTCTGCTTAAGGCGTCGGCTACAACATTCGCTTTTCCTGGGTGGTATAAGATATCACAATCATAATCCTTTATTAACTCCAGCCACCTTCTTTGGCGCATATTCAAGTCTTTCTATGTGAAAATATACTTCAGACTCTTATGGTCTGTATATATTTCACACTTTTCCCCATAGAGATAGTGTCTCCAAATCTTTAAAGCGAATACCACCGCAGCCAATTCCAAATCATGGGTTGGATATCCCTTCTCGTAATCTTTTAGTTGTCGTGACGCATACGCAATGACTCTGCCTTTTTGCATAAGCACACAGCCTAGCCCTTTATGCGACGCATCACTATATACCACAAAATTTCCTGTGTCATCCGGAAGGGACAACACAGGTGTTGTACTTAATCTTCTCTTAAGTTCTTGAAAACTTTCCTCACACTTCTCCGTCCAAATGAATTTCACAACTTTCCTAGTCAAATTCGTTAATGGAGTGGCGATCTTGGAAAAATTCTGAATAAATCTTCTATAGTAACCAGCTAATCCAAGAAAACTTCTTACTTCCGACGGTGTTTTCGGCTGATCCCAATTCATCACCGCTTCGACTTTGGAGGGATCCACCGAAATTCCGTCCTTATCAATCACATGTCCGAGAAATTGCACCCTTTCAATCCAGAATTCACACTTTGAGAATTTGGCATACAACTTCTCTCTTCTTAATACTTCTAACGTCAACTTCAAATGCTCAACATGTTCTTCCTTGGTCTTAGAATAGACCAATATATCATCAATAAAAACCACTACGAATTTGTCCAGAAACGACTTGAACACTCCATTCATTAGGCCCATAAATGCTGCAGGCACATTTGTTAGACCAAATGACATAACCAAAAATTCGTAGTGACCATATCGTGTCCTAAACGCTGTCTTTGGGACATCTTCGGGCCTCACCTTCAACTGATGATAACCACTTCTCAGGTCTATCTTCGAGAAATATCTCGCTCCTTTTAATTGATCAAACAGATCATCAATCCTTGGCAACGGATACCTATTCTTAATGGTAACCTTGTTCAATTCTCTATAGTCAATGCAGAGTCGCATCGTTCCATCCTTCTTCTTAACAAATAATATCGGCGCTCCCCACGGTGATACGCTCGGTTGAATATATTTCTTGTCCAACAGCTCTTGTAGCTGTACCATCAATTCCTTCATTTCTACCGGAGCCATCCGGTACGGTGCTTTCGATATTGGAGCCGTTCCTGGCACCAAATCGATAACAAAATCTACTTCCCTGTCAGGCGGAAGTCCTGGCAGATCATCCGGGAAAACATCCACGAAGTCTCTTACGACTGGTATTTCTTCTAACTTTGAATTCTCTTTACGACTATCGACTATGTAGGCTAAATACCCCATACAACCTTGTCTTAATAACTTCCTGGCCTGCATCATCGTCAGACAACTCGCTTGTCTAGGCGATTTGCTTCCATAAAACACAACCTTTGATGGAGTCATAAGGTTAATACATTTCTTCTGGCAATCAATTACGGCTCCATAATTGAATAGCCAATCCATTCCCAGGATAACGTCAAATTCCCCAAGTTTAATCGGGATAAGATCTACATTCATAACGTTACCCTTAATATCCACTCTACAGTTCTTGTGTATATACTTAACAGGAATTACTTCCTTGTTCGCTATCTCTATGTTCATATGGATTTCTAATTCGTCTTTAAGCAATTCTAAATTCTTTGCAAAGTCATCGGATATAAATGAACAAGTAGCACCCGAATCAAATAAAATATAAGCATTGACTTTATTGATCGGAATGATACCTGACACCACATCACGAGACTGCATAGCGTCTTGTACGGTCATGTTAAATGTCCTTGCAGTTGGTCAGTTTGTCGAAGTCGGTCCGGTAATGGTAAGAGGATTTCCACTATTATTTCCCTTATGTCCACCTGACCCTACCCCTCCAGATGCCTTCTTTGGACAGTCTCTAGCCAAGTGATCCTTTGACCCACATGTATAGTAGGCGCCCTTCTTAGGGTTAGGGCAGTTAGGTGCTATGTGGCCTTCCTGACCACAGTTGTAACAAACTCTTTTTCCTTTCATGCAGACTCCCAAGTGAGTCTTCCCACAGGTTGGGCATGGTTCTAACTTTTTCTTCTGACTACCTTGCTGACTTACAGACGACGGGTTGTCATTCCATTTTCGTTTATGATTATTAATTCCCCCTGTGTGATTGCCACTAGCCTTATTGTTTCCTTCACTATCATTCTTCTTCTTCTTTTGATCCTGATTGTACTTAGACACCGCTTCGCTTCCACCTTCAGCGAGAATTGCCTTCTCCAGAACTCCAGCAAAAGTGTTCAATTGAAACATCGACACCTTGCTATACAACCAGGGTTTCAGTCCCTGTTCAAAACGCCTAGCCTTTCTTTCGTCAGTATGCACCTGATATTGGGCAAACCTAGACAATTCGTTAAACTTTGCCGCGTAGTCGGGCACAGACATATTCCCCTGCTTCAACTCCAGAAACTGCACCTCCATTTGATTCTGGGAGCTGGTCGGGAAATACATCTCGAAAAACATTTCTTTAAACCTTTCCCAGGTTATTACACCTTCTCCTCCCCTGATCTTATTTGCCTGCCACCAATAGCTGGCTTCTGATTTTAACATAAATGTCGCGTAGGCGGTCTTCTGGTCCTCCCTAACACGGGCGACCTCAAAAATTTTCTCCATTTCCATAACCCAAGTCTGAGCTTCTATCGGGTTCGTGGAACCCTTAAAATCTGGCGGTCCCACTGCCTTAAAGTCTTTAAATGAGGTGTTTGGTGGAGCTTGAGGCTGATTGTTCATCGCTCCAGCCAACAGATTTACCAACTACTGAACGGGGTTCGCATTGGCATCATTGTTGTTATTGGTTGACCCCTCTTGGGCTTGTAGATGATTTTGTCTCCTTCTTGGCGGCATATTACTGTTAAGAATATATGCTCATTAGATCTTTATTAAATCACTTAAATATTTAAGAATTAACTCAAATATTTAACATAACCACTTTAACTCTTTTTTTTCAAATAACCTTTGATATTTTATTTAAATCAAAAGTTTTAAACATAGTACTATAGCATCTCTGCCATTTACTTCAACTATCCCAAGATAAAGAATCTTCAGGATTTAGTTTCTCAAAATATTCCTTTGTTTTTAATCATATCGGAATTTACATTAACTAGTCCAAAGAGTATCACATAATGTTAAATACTTTAACATATTCACCTAACCCATATCATCTTAAACAACTTTATTATTTTATTAAAACCAAACGCTTTTAATACAATACGATAGCATTTCTGCCATTTACATCAACTATCCTGAAATAAAGTTTCTACAGGATTTACATTATCACAATATTCCTTTGTTTATAATCAAATTGGAATTTACATTATTTACGATTATTTAAACATTAACAATATCATATTATCCTATCACGGCCTACTAAGGCGTCGGACAGCTTCACTACGTTCCTCCTCTATAATGCGGGACATAGTCCTGCGATCTAACATATACCCAGGCAGTCCCTCGAACTGAATTGGATATCTCATAACTCGGTCCTGGGCCTCATCCATTACCCTCAGAAACGTGTAGCACGTCTCTGCAACCTTAACTCTCTTCGCACGCGCATCATCCTCTGCCAGATCTGCACGTCGTGCATTTCTCACCCAAGCTTCTTCCACTATGGCGAGTCTTCCAGATTTCTCTTTCAACTCATTCTTTAACTTTTCTATCTCCTCTGTCTTCTGCTCAGTTTGGCCCTTCTCATGAACCAAATCCCACTCCACATTGCCAAGACGGGTGTGGAGTGTCTCTATCTCACCACCCTGAGCAACTGACTGCTCCCTCAACTCCTGAATTGTATCTCGTAACTCTACATTGCGATCATACAATAAATCATACATATCAGCACTGACAGAGTTCGGTGGGAACTCCTCAAGGTCTTCCTCCTCCTCTTCCTCTTCCTCTTCAGGGTCTTCCTCCTCCTCTGCTGCCTCAGCCGGGATCTCAACCTCCTCAGGGTCCTCCTCTGAGTCAATCTCTGGCTCATGCTCCTGACCAAAATCTGGATTTACAGGAGATGGCTCTGGCTGTACTAACTGCTCCCAGACAGTATGTATGTCCCGGGGCTCCTCATCTCTAGTCTCTAGGGGTACAACATCCCTGGGTTGACTAGCTCCTCCAGTATCTGACATCCTAACAAAATAAGTTTAAAGTCTTAGTTTTTACGTGATGTTAATCAATACTCTAACAAGTATGAACACATAAGAACATAGCACATAAGGTAATTTTATTATCTTTCTTAGAACTCAAATCAGAGTTGTCATTACTATCTTCATGAAGGCTACTATCCTAAGGTTTTCCCCCCACCTAAGGTTCATAACCTACGGCTTTGATACCAACTTGTGACACCCCCAAATCCGGTATCTTAATTTTTACAGGATTTGGTGTTCACTGTTTCAATATCATACAACTATCTACCCATAAATAATGAAATTCATTTATTAGATAAATAAATCACCATCTTACATCATCTGAAATAAAAATACATCATAAATCCCAGGTTATACTTAACCTTAAATCTCTTTTGCAGAAATATAAATAAATAAGTCTTAAATCATCACACATAAATCTTAAACTTTAACATTATTCATGACAACACAAATCTTCATCACTTGTTAGCTTTTCCTTTGCCCTTGCTACTAGAAGGTACATCACTTCGTTCATTATTAGCTGCAATGTTATTATGCAAGAGTGAGCACGGATGCCCGCAAGTATAAAAATATGACAGAATAATAACATGCGAGTGAAAGAATTCTGAATAACAGAAAGCTCAACATTTGAATCAAGAATATTAATCAAGAGTCAAATTACTTCTCAACTTTTGAATCAAGAATATTAATCAAGAGTCAAATTACTTCTGAGGGTCATTAAGACCTTGAACCGAGTCTTAGGTTGTCAAGTATATTAACCTTTCCAACCTTTAACAGTCATAAGACTATAGACTTTACTTCTCGTACTTAGGGAGATCAGCCCTTCGTACTGATACTGTGCACATTATCTTAACGCTTAAAGCATCTTCATTAATCCCCTACATTAGGGTTGTTCATCTCAATTTAACATCAGAATCCGTACCAAATAAAGTTGGTTTGGATAATTCAATAAATGATATTCATATTGAATATTCACTTCTCAAGGTATACAATCGAATAAGTATTGTACACTTAAATGATACTTTTAAAAGAATCATGGCATCTCATGTGAAATTCTAAACTTGGATATTCAAGAGTAAGAATTTTCTCAACAATAGTAATTAAGCATAGCAATTGCTTAATTAAAAGAGTTTAGTTTAGGAAACTTGCCAAACAATAATAATAAGTTAGGGATAGAAAACTTGCCTCGTGCGCAAGCTACAGTTATTACTCACTTCTTTAATTACTCTTACCTATCACACATTTACAATATCAATTAATCACAGGTTTGATATGATTATTGATTTACAATAGTATTCTTCAAACTCATTATTAAGTTTTCAAATAATGGTTTACGTTGATTAATTAAATTGTTAATTAATCACGTAACTTAAGTTATTAACTTGTATTAATAACTCATTACATATATAACATGTCTACATGTTAATTAGATTTAAAATAATGTCTTAATGTTTATAACACATTATTTAACCTTTACAAATAATAGTTTAAGTCACGTAATTAATTTATTAATTAATTACATAACATAAATTATTAAACTCATATCAATATTTTATAATATTTATACAACATGTGTTCATGTTCATTAGACTCAAAACACATTTTAAAATTTTCCAACACTTAGCAAAAAAAAAAATCAAAATTTTCGGACAGGCGCGGTCGCGCGCCATTTTGCCTTGCAGCCGGCGCGGCCGCGCGGCTGCGGAATTTCAGAATCTGAAGTTCGCAAACGAACACAGATTTTCTCCCATTTTCTCCCAATTCACATTATTACACTGATTTATAATGTTACCCATGAAGTATAAACTTCACAGGAACATTATATATCACTTATAACATGTTCTTAACATTCCAAGTTATGTAATTATACAAATCAAAATATTAATTTTCACTGTTCTTCAAAACTTTCAAGAGTTTAATGAAAAACATAAAAATCTCCTTACGAATTCGTTACTACACCGAATCCATTCATTTCAATTCCATTTTCTTTGTTTTAACATATACAATCATATTCATGTATCAATTTAAATATAAACATATGATTCAATCATTAATTTAACCCATATGGGTTATTCACCCATATTCAATACTCTGTAATTTTATCAAACCCATTTATTAACAAAGTTATTTGGTGTGATCAGTGTAAATCATGGATACATGATCCAACACATAATACTAACATATACGGTCACATATATAATAACCTCACACTTTAATTTCCCAAAAATAAGTACTGACAGAGAAATTTTACAACATCGTAGAAAACTCTGTAACTTTTCGAAAAAACCAATTCAGGCCAAATTATATAAAATTGATTACTTTAAAACATGTATATACGTTAGAAAACATGTTATAATTACATACCCATATAAATAAAGCCATATCATAACCCAATTGGAAAACCCAATTTTTCACAGACTTTAGAATACGTATGTGAAAAACTTTAATTTTAAAAACATAAAGAAGAATTACCCTTTAGTTAGTATGAAGATAATCAATTGATAACAACACAATGATCTCTCAAGTCTTCTTTTCTCAATTTCTCTCAATGCCTTCTTCTTTTCTCTCTGATTTCTCTCTCAAGTTTCTCTAACTTTTCTCTGATAATGACTTAGAACAACGAATATACGTATTATATAAGTATCCGTTGTATTAACAACGGATAAACTTCTCCCAAAGCCCTGTTTGCCTTCCTCTTCTTTTCTTTCCCCATTTATTTTAATAAACTAATTTACTATATAGTTAATTGTCACCTTACTTATTGATTAATTAATTTTATTTAAATCAATTAAATAAAATAAGATAATTCACATTAAATCACATTGTCACATAATTAATATTTTTATTTATTAATTATGTCAATTTATTAATTTATTAATTAATTATTAAATTAACTAAAGTAACATATGCTTATTTAATTAATTCAATTAATCAAATAAACTCCATTAAATATATTCTTTGAACTATTAAATTACTACATATTAATTTAATTAATGTCACACATATAATTAAATTAATCTACCACAAATTCATGAATTAATTATTTAATTCAATAATTAAATCATTAAAAATATTTATTTATCTCCATAAATATTCAATATCTTTACAAAATTCTCGTTCGTCACAGGCATCATGATGGAATTCATCAACTGATCAACAACTCCTTCTTAACCTTCATATTCTTGCTTATACCAATGGATTAGACTTGAGTGGAATAGCATTGTCTGGACATTCAAAACTCTATAAATAAGACTCTCTCCTTCTTTATTTCAGTTTGCTGAGATATTGTTTAGTAGAGCTAGTGTACTGAGATTTTCTATTGAGTTGAGGGAGAGTGAAATAGCAGCAAACACAGTTAAGCATTTGCAGAGGTATAATTCCCATTTCTTGTTCATCATTTCCTGAACTTCTATTTTCTTGAATTAAGCATGAATTATATGATAAATTGATTGGGAAATGTTTGTTAGTTGTTATATAAGTTAGTGATCATGATAGTATACAATGTGGCTGCTTTGGAATGAAATTCATAGAGAAATTCTGTATTTGGCCTTGCCTTCTGCCGAACAGAAACCATTTCAGCTATGGCCGAGCAACGGCGCAGCTGCGCCATATTTGTACTAGGGTGCAGCGCAGCTGCGCGAGGCTTTGAGTTGTGTTTTCTATTTCTGCTGAAATCTGTTAAGTGTTAATGAGTCGATATTGTTTAGACAAGCATGATCATAGGTATGACGTGTATATATGGGTACCTTGACATAGCATGAACATGTTGGACTATGTTAGTATACATTATTGATAGAAAACTTATAGTTTAAAAATGAACTTATAGTTCTTGAAGTGAACTTTGACATGTATGTATCATATTTATGTTCTGACTTTTGAGCATGATTGTATGGTCTAGAGAGGCATAAAATGTAAATCTAAAGATGTTAGGTTTACACTACCATACATGGGTTAAGTCATAACGATTTCAAAAGCAAAGTTTAGACTTTTTGCAAACCAAGTTACATGAAAATGATGGAATAGCATTCTGATATTTTTGAGCATACATAATGGTGCTTTAAACATCACCTAGACGACCTTTATGTGCACATACCTTGTTAAACACTATGAGAGTTAGTCAAGCATAATTTAGGCTTGTTTAAAGTAAATAATAATGTTAGTCATGCATAAATGATATGAACACATATAAGCATGCCTAACACAGATTATGTTACCACTTTATGTGTATAAATGACAAGCATGATAGCCAATATGATTGCATGACTTTGTATGACCTTAAGCCATTAAATATGTTAATCTAGGACTATAACATGAAAGGTAGGACTTAGATGGACTTTACAAGCATGAAAGGATCTTTAACATGTGTATATACTATGTAATAAAGTATGGTTATGTTTTGGACAGAAATAGAAGAGCAAAAGCTCAACCCTGGTCTGGCCAGGGGACAGCCCAGCTGCGCCGTCCCTAGGATTAACCAGGGCACAGCTGCGCCAGGCTACTTTCAAGTCTAGACAGTTTGCTTAAATTTGATTTTGATAGTTAACTTATAAATGATTCCTAAACTATTAAACACGGTCTGAACACTAGTGATATATGTTATATGAGATGGTAATGTAACATGATGATGTTTAACTTATAAAAGGAACTCCATAGATGATAATGACATATCAATTAAGTGTTACGATACCATACGTGATATAACCACGTTACTTGATTTCGCAATGTCTTATATACCGATTATGTGATAAGCATACGTAAAGTACGTAATGACATACGTATAGAGTTATATGACTAAAGTATAATCATTGTGTATATTTAACTTACATATCGAGCTTGTGTACCAAATATACTTAGTTAATGAACATTCTATACATGTAAATATATTACGATAGAAATTCAAAGTATCGATAAGCAACAGGTTGATAATCTATGCTTAAGGCAAGTATCCTAACCCTTGCATTACTTTATTCAACGAATATTGTAAGCAAATACTCGAACTCTATTCTTATTGAATATTTATTGAACTTGTGCTATTATTGTTGTACAAGTAAGCTATTGGAATTATAACTTATGTTTTATGACTTAAATACTTCGTGGATAAGATAAAGTCGATTTATATTCTTCGAACTTTAAATCTTGAGCTTTGAACTTATGATTGTTCTTATATACATTAAAAGAGTGGTCTATACCATTTAATTCAGCTAGACCTATATTATGAATTTGAAAAGCGATCCAAACCAATTGATTGGTGCAGAGTCTTATATTGACTGAGATGAACAACCCTTTTGAAGGGAAAACTATATTTGTCGGGAGACCAACGTGCGCACTTGAGTACGATTAAATGTTATGCATAATGTAGGGTACTTTAGGCTGATCACCTATTATACTTGTTTTATTGGATTATCAGTATATTTATGATAATTCTAGTATAAGTTCATAGTCCTTAGTGACTGCTCAGTATTCATTATTCTTGAACTATGAAAAGGTTAAACCTTGAATCTTATTGATATCCCTCGGTCCTTAGCAACTATTGTTGAAAACTCTTGATACCTCTTGTTATCCTTGAACTATCATTTATTATCATACCCTTGAGAATTAAAAACTATATTGACCCTTATTGTTATATTACTTGCTAAGCAAACTTGTTGCTCATTCTTGCTTTTCCCTAAAAATATTTCAGTTAAGGCAGAACTGGGTGGACCCTCGAGCACCGACAAGGGCAAAGGCAAAGCTACGGAGTAGCTTTATATTATGTAAAACTCTATGACATTGTAATAAGATCTTAATATCTTACGTATTAGTTAAGTATATATATGCTTAAGATATGTTTAACCTATGTAATCGATGTTTAAGTTACGAGACCTTGGGACGTGAATGATTATATTAAATAAATGTAATCTATTTGTATGTTATGAGTTATTCCGCTGTGCGATATGACATTTAGTCATATATTTATCTTAGACTGTATAACGTGACGAACCGAATTCGAGATTAGTAACGGTCCGAATTTGGGGGCGTCACAAGAGACCAGGCAGATCGTCCGGAAATACATCTTGGAATTCTCTCACTACGGATATATCCTTAATTTCTACTCCCTTTTTTTGAGTATCTATGATGTAAGCTAAATAACCTACACATCCTTTCCTTAACAATTTCTTGGCCTGCATCATCGTAGGACAACACGATTTCTTAAGCGATGAGCTACCATAAAACACTACCTTAGACTTACTCGGAGTCTGAAGGTTCACACTTTTATTCTAACAGTCAATTATCGTAGCATAGTTATACAACCAATCCATTCCCAGTATTACGTCAAATTCTCCCAATCTAATTAGAATCAAGACTACGCTCAGTTTATGATCTCTAATGTTTGCGCGATAATTTCGGTAAACGTATTCTACAAGGATTACTTCCTTATTCGCAACTTCTACGTCTAAAGGATTCCCTAATCGTTCTCGGGGTAATTTAAGTTGACTAGCAAATTCTTCAGATATAAAAGAACAGGTGGCACCCGAATCAAATAATACATATGAATTTATATCATTGATTGGGATAATACCTGACACCACGTCCTTTGCAGCTACTGCGTCCTGGACGGTCATGTTAAATGTCCTTGCGGTTGGCCAATTGGATTGTGTCAGTCCGCCGATCATTAAATTGCTTTCTCCCCCTTATTGGCCAATTCCTCTGCCGCTTCCCTTCTTCGAGAAATCCTTGATCTAGCGCTCAGTTGAGCTGTAAGCGAAACACCCTTGGATCTTCTTTGGCTTCAGGCAGTTGGGCGAAATGTGCCCCTCCTGGCCGCAATTGTAGCAAGTACTGCGCCCCTTCCAACACTCCCCCAGATGATTCTTCCCACACTTAGGGCATCCTTCTACCCTCTTCTTAAAACCTCCACAAAAATTTCTCGACTGATTGTTCTTCTTGTTGTTGTTGTTATTATTCTCCCACTTTCTCTTTCCCGAGTTACTTCTTTCACTGCTGCTTCCTCCTCCATGGTTTTCTCCCACCATATTCTTACCCTTATTTTCCTTGTTATAAAGACTTAAGGCTTCACTACCACCTTTTGCAATGATCGTCTTCTCCAGCAATATCGCAAAAGAATCAATCTGAAGAACTGACACCTTATTAAACAACCAAGGCTTCAGTCCCTGCTCAAAATGTCTCGCTTTCCTCTCTTCATCCCCTACCTGGTGTTCTGTAAATCGCGCTAGTTCGTTGAACTTAGCCATGTACTACGCCACCGTCATATCACCTTGCTTAAGTTCCAAAAACTTAACCTCCATTCTATTCTTCATGCTTTTCAGGAAGTAGTTCTCAAAAAATAGTGTCTTGAACCTTTCCCATGCTATTATCCCTTCTCCCGCTCTTTGTTGATTAGCCTCCCACCAGTAGTTGGCTTCGCCCCTCATTATATACGTAGCAAATACCGTCTTCTAGTCTTCACCCACACGAGCAATGGTGAAAGCCTTCTTGATCTCTTTTATCCAAGTTTGCACAATGATTGGATTGGTAGTACCTTCAAACTCTGGATGTCCTACGCTCCTAATGTCTTTGAAATTTGTGACTGGGGCTGCTTGAGGATTGGGGCGAACGGGTTTTTTGTTCCTTCCCCTAAGAGCCTCTCCTAACAAATCTACTAACCTCTAGATCGGGTCTACTTGCTCTCTCTCATTGTTCACTGATTCCTCAGGTGCAGTTAATCTACGTCTGGACGGTATTTTCTGCATCACAAAATTTCCACTTTTATTATTCAATTATATTACTTAAGTATTTCTTTAATGCTAAAAAGAATAGAATTTATAACACATTTTCGAAACAAGATTCATTTATATTCATATGCCAAATCATTTCATTACATGATTATCTCTAGTATACTGCTATAAATGTCAACACATATCCCCTAATATCACAAAAGATGGGGAATTCTCTAACATACTACCCCTCTAACATAAGCCTAATCGGGGTTTACATACTTATCCCATTTCTTACACAAAAGATTGGGATTACATCACAATATATACATCACATAAAGTAACTACTAATGCCACCATCATTAACTAAGGGATCTCATCCCAACATCCCTTGCTCCACAGCACTCTTCTACTCGATCTGCGCTATGTACGCCATCAACTCTCTGCTCATAGTATGTCGGGTCTGTCCCTGCTCTGTGGGGTAGTGGTATACACCATTGATCACCCTCTCGATGGCTGAGCAAAACACGTAACCCATCTTGTTCACCTTCTTCTTCTTGCATCTGACCTCATCTTCTAAGTCGTCTGCCCTCTCATCCGTCGCTTCCCACTTCTCCTCGAAGTGGATCCTATTCATCACCTCCAACTCTAACTGAGTACGGAGAGCCTCCTTCTCCGTCTTCTCGCTCAATTCTCTCTGCTCCATCTCTTCCAGCTTTTCTGCCAAATCCACATTCTGAGATACCGACCTGTGAAACAAAGTTCCCATCTGGATCCCTGCCTCTTTATGGTAAGCAATCTCTACCTCCATCTTCTGCATCACGAGCTTCCTCTGGTGGTCCTCGTCCCTTAGTTTCTGGAACTCAGACTCCCTCTCTTGAGCCTCAGCCTCCAGCTCCTGCACTATACAGTCTAGCTCTAGGATCCGCTCCTCGTACTCTCCTAGCGTCTGCTCCTCGATAGTAGCCTCATCAGAGTCCTCTATGGGCTCATCCTCTATCGGCTCGTCCTCCATAGGCTCCTCCTCTGGATCAGACTCTACCTCAATCTCGTCCTCGTCGTCAAACTTAGACGGTGCAACTGCCTTTACAGGCAAAACCTCTAGAGGTGCCTTATATACAACATGTATATCTCGGGGCTCCTCCTCTGCCACTCTACTAGGTGTTCCCATGTCTGCCATCCTACAACCACAAACGCAAGACAAACAAATAGCAAACTCCATTAAAATGTTAAATAAAACATAAGTTTATTGTATAGAATGAAATTATATTCCATAACACACTAAGTCTCTCTAAGAAAACTCTACATGAGTCTCATTCCTTTCTATCTTCTAAGTTATCCTAAGTTATAATCTAAGGACTCTCGCTCCTAAGGTTTATAACTACAGCTCTGATACCAACCTGTGACGCCCCCAAATTCGGACCGTCACAGTCCCAAATTCGGTTCATCACGTTCTACAATCTAATATAATAATATGACTAAATATCATATAGCACATCGGAATAACACATAATATGAATAGATTATATTTATTTAATATAACCATTCATGTCCCAAGGTTTCGTAACTTAAACATCTCTTATAGCTTAAACATAGCTTAAGCATACATAATCTTAACTTAATACATAATAGACTAGAATCTTATTACAATCAACATAAAAGTTCTACACAAATAACAAGCTACTCCGTAGTCTTGTCCTTGCCCTTATCAGTGCCCGAAGGTCCGCCTTGCTCTGTCTTAACTTAAATATTTTTAGGGAAAAGCAAGAATGAGCAACAAGTTTACTCAACAAGTAATGTAGCAATAAGGGGGAAATATAGTTTTCAATTCCCAAGGGTATGACAATAAAAAATAGTTCGAGAATAACAAGAAGTATCAATAATTTTCAATAACAGTAGCTAAGGACAGAAAGATATCAATAAGATTCAAGGTTTAACCTTTTCACAGTTCAAGAATAATGAATACTGAGCAGTCACTAAGGACTATGAACTTCTACTAGAATTAACAGTAATATGCTGATAATCCAATAAAATAAGTACAACAGGTGATCAGCCTAAAGTACCCTATGTTATGCATATAGTTCAATCGTACTCAAGTGCGCACGTCGGTCTTCCGATAATATATAATTTCCCCTTCAAGAGGGTTGTTCATCTCAGTCAATATAAGATTTTTGCACCAATCAATTGGTTTAGATTACTTTCAAATTATGATTTAGGTCTAGCCGAATCAAATGGCATAGACCACTCTTTCAAGGTATATAAGAACAATTATAAGTTCAAAGAATAAAAATAACTTTATCTTAGCTTTGAAGTATTAAGTCATAAGGCATGAAGCGTAAAATATTTTACTTGTACTACCAATAATAGCACAAGCTTTAAGAAATGCTCAATAAAGAGTAGGGTTAGGAAACTTGCATTCAATACTAAATCAAATGAAGTTATGAATCTTGCATCAAAAGATAAGGTTTAGATACTTGCACAACAAAAGAGTGTAAGTCATGGAACTTGCCTTAAGCGTAGTTTACCACTTATAGCTTATCAACACTTCGAATTTCTATCATAATATATTTACGTATATAGGATATCTATTAGTCACACAGTTTGACAACATACATTATCTCGTACATATCATCAACACATACTTAAGTCTTTAATTTCGCTACACAGTTATATCACATATAGTATCATATAAAATCATAGTACTTAATCGATTATGTCTTTACTTATCTATGGAATTCCTTTTTATAAGCTTAAACATCATCATGTTACATTATCATCACATATAATTGCTGCTCCGTTACGGTGTTAACAAAACAGATACAAACGCGTGCAAGTATACACGGTCAACAAGTAATATAAGATAAGTAAAGATCGTTCTCATGGAGAAAAGAAATTATGTTTAAGCTATCATGCAACAATTCTATAGCTATTTTCGGCTGCTCAAACGAGTATCAAAGTGTGAATTAATAATTATAATGATCTTAAAGTAAAATTAGCTAATTAACAAACGATGGATTCAAATTGGAGAAATATGGGATCCTAACTTCACCTATTATGCCATCCAGTCTATACACCTCATGTTATGCTAATCAATTACTACATAATGCTAGTCGAGAACACAAATGTGAGAAATGGCTATCTTTCAATATAACAATTCCATATCATATAAAATCCACAAAAGAGATAGAATTCATATAAGCATCAATAAAACCTAAATCACTATATGTCTATGTGACTTATAAGCCATATCGATGTAAGTGCAAACTATCAATTGACTACATATGGTAAGCCGGTATATGCCTATCCGGATTACGAATCACCAAATTCATCGCATTTAATTTTATGAACATATGCTAGCATGGCCAAATCTAAGTTGGTACTTCCTCTTTCAATTCCATCTAAACTATTACGGTAGGTGGTGATCAAGCATCTATTCAATCAATACAACCATACTAGGCATTCAATACAAAATCAATTACATATAACAAAGAGGTATATCAAACTAGATTAAACAATAAGATCCATTAGAATCCCATAATGGTGGTTAGTTCATCTCTAAACCAATAACCATTATGGGATTTTATCTAAGCATTGAAAATATAAAATGAGAGCAAAGGGATAAAGAGATGATGAGAATGCAAATCTGATATTCCTCTGTCCATAATATGCTTCCAAGCTCCAGTTCAGATCACAATTAATCTAAGTATAAACCCTAGAATGGAAATCTACTTAGAACTAGAAGAGAGAAGAAGTGAAGCTCTAAACCCTCTCTAGCTCTCTAAACCCTAGAATAGTAAAATAAAACTGAATTATCACGTCCTTTGAAAAATACACCCATATATAGAATACACCCTCAGTAGAAATGAATAAATGAAAAGTCATAAAATTCCTCAATCTTGACCGACGTGGCCGCGCGGCCCCATAGTGCTTTTGGGGTGTGGGCGCGCGCTTCTTCAGAAATTCGAGCTGATTGCATCTTGGCGCGGGCGCGTGTCTTTCCTTTGTCAAACCGGCGCGGCCGCGCGGTGCTGCATTTCTGCTAGTACATTACTGCTCTTTTCTGCTTTCTTGCTGCTTTCTTTTGCCTTCACTTTCCTTCACTCCCAACTGAATGAGACCCTTTTCGCAAGCCATAACCTGCCTCCTTTTGCCAAGTCCACCTTTGGTTAATCATAAGCTCTCCATAAAGCCTTTTAGCCCATTTCATGCCAAATTCATGCCTTTATCATGCCATTCCATGCCATTTAAATTTCCTGACTGAAATCTATAAAACAAAGATAAAAAATATCAAAAGACACTAGAATACCTGAGATTAAGCCATAATCCTAGCAAGTTGATAGACAATAAGTAGGTATAAAACCTACTTATCAAATACCCCCAAACTTGAACTATTGCTTACCCTCAAGCAACAGACACAAATGCAAACTATATGCTATGCAACTAAACTAACATAAAAATGAATCCAAAAATTTTAGCCATACTGTGAAATCCAATAAGATGTGCCTCAGAGAAATAACAAGAACTATGAACAGAGTATCAACTCAAGCTACAGGCATGAAGACATACAATCCAAAAATCACAACATGTTGCTAAGATGTAGTGTGTGTGTGTGTGTGCGCTATGTCACAAATAAGCTTGATAGAGGCAAAATTTCCACATGCTATACTTCTAAGGAATGAAAAACTGAGGTTTTAAGTCAAGATTTTTTTTATATATATAAAACAATGACCCATCCAACACATAGATACAAGCTAAGGTGCAACAAGAGTTTATTATTCTTTTATTCACACACGAGGGCGATATTAGCGCTTTCCCGTGGCTACACCCGACTGTGCAATGCTAAGCCTTCTTAGGCTTTGTAGTGATACCCATTTATCGAGCTTTCGACCAACGACTCCCAAACCATAAAGGCCTTAGGGCGCTGGGTGTAGAGACAATCCCCTAGGGCTTACTTGCTCGAGTATCAAAAGCCACAAAACTTAGCTAGTCAAGGTGTTTATTCTATTTTTTTTCTTTTTCTCAATTTACTTTCTTTTCTTTTTCTTTTTCTTTTCTTTTTAGCATGCATACCCTATGGTTTCCCTCAAACTTGCATTTCTGTGTCATTAAGGCCATTATTCATTTTCTTACACAATTCTATCATTAAAAACAAATTTTTCCCCTCAGAAGACAAGCATGTACTAATCTAACCAACAAGCAGATAATAACAATATCGTGCTAACCGATAACATCAAAGCAACAGGCATAGACTACATCATGTATAATGTTATAACTAATCTTAACTATCCACTGAGTTCAAAAATCTATCATATTTCAATGTCATCGTTAGCCAGACTAGAATTCAACAGGCTAAAAACATGGGATTATGTTATGAAATGCAACTAAACACATACTAACTAATCAAAACAAAACAGAAAAAAATTTATGCAAAATTTAACTACTAAAATACTAAAATGCAAATGCAACCTAACATGCAATAAACTAAATGCAATTAACTATATGTGGCTACTACTAACTACACCCAATACCCCCAAACTTAAAATTTTCAATGTCCGCATTAGAAGTAAAGGGTAAAGAAACTCCCCTATGTATCGAAATGGCCACCCTCCTTGGGTGGTGAATCTGGCGGTGGGTATGGCATGGCAGAACCAAAAATATGCCACTCTACTAGCGTACCCTACTGTGCAAAGGGTTCTCCTAGGGCTCAGGTCAGTCCATCAGCAAAAGCGGAGAAATTTCCAAGGAAAGCGTCTATCCTCCTCTCCAATCGCCTAATCTGGCGATTATGCGGCCCTGTACTGGTGATGGAAGGACCGGCTACAGCTGATGGCTGTGGTGGGGGAACTGCTGGAGGAGTCAGTAAAATGAACCCTTTTCCTCGCGAGTGTGCTGTGCCACCAGTCCAATCGTCGAACTTCTTAATTGTGGCATGATTGATGTCCCCGCTCGGCATCTGGACCTGTTCATCCTCCCATTCAAGGCCTGCTTCAGAACAGAGATGAGACACCAGTGATGCGTGTGGAATTACCCGGTGGTACTGCCTCTCATGAAGTGCAACATGTTTTGATGGAGCAAATGGCCGACATCAATATACTTCCCAGCGATGATCCCCTAAAGAATGATAGCCCTCTCGATCGTAATCTCGTGCGGGTGAATGGATGGCATCAAATTTGCACATAAGAACAAATTCCATGCCTTGGCGTATTTATTCAAAGCGGAGGTGGGGAAAATGGTGGGCTCATCTGTGCCGTGCCTATACTTCCACTTCATGCTTGGCTCACACAGATCAATGAGCAATTGGTCCAGGTCAGTCTCAAAATGCTCCGCCTGGACCCAATTCACTTGATTAATCGGGTTTGAAGGCAAGTTAAACACCTCACGGATCGCCGCCGGACAATAGTCAACTTTTCTGCCCCGAAACGAAAGAAAACCCACTTTGCGTCTCCTTGGCGTTGGCATAAAATTCATGAATAATAGCCAACGGGATAGGAGGCGGTGTTGCACAAACCCCTTGCCAACCCATCACTCGGATCATGGCAAGAAATTGGTCATCCTCCTTCGCCAGTTTTAGACCCCGCTCTTTTAAGATTGACTTAACCGCAATCCGATAATACTCCAGTTGTGCCTTAAGGCTTATGAACCTAGTCAAATCCACAGTGTCTTCGCTCTGACTACTCTGAGCGGGCGATGCGGGAGTGGCAGAACGTGCTCGCTTTGACCCCATTGATAATTTTAGACAAATTACTGTGCAAACCCTAGATGATGGATGGAGAAGATAAACCCCAAACTTATACCTCTGCAAACTGATTGACAAACCCTAATTACTGAATCCAAAGAACAACCCCAAAGTAGTCTCTGAAATTCTGCAGTGCAAACCCTAACACTACTGCTAATGATTCTCCAAAGTCTGAATTTTTGAACACTATATTTGCAATCCCACTATAACGAATTCTGGAATGGAATTATAGGATGAGGGTGTCGGTTAGGGTTAAGCTTTATAGAATCAGGGAGAGTGTGATTATATGTGAGAAGGAGAAGGCTAGTGTATGTGTATAGGGTTAGGACTAGGATTGTGAGATAAACTTTGAATAGGAGAGGGATTTTGAAGGATATGCTTTGGGAAGGGAGGTGTGCGTGCATTTTGAGAGAATGAGTAGAATAGATATAGAGTTAGGGCTTAAAATTGTTTTGTTTTAAACTGGTAGTTCGCAAGGGTCAGGCGCGGGCACGCCGCTTTGTATTGTGAATGGGGCGCGGCTGCGCTGGTTCTCAGAATCTGCTCTCTGGCCTGCACATTGGCGCGATAGCCCTGTATTAAGCCTTGATGACGGCGCGACCGCGCTGCTCTTAGCCCAGCCAACAAAATTTGCTTGTTTTCTGTAGCATGGAATGAAGGCCTAAGAAGCAACTCAAATGCAATTTCTTTCCTGCACACATAGCATTCAAAAAATGAGATGTAACTTGATTCCATAATCACAATTTGCCTATATAAGAGATGTATGTACGCTTAAATCCTTAGCAATGCTATATAAGTGAATCATATGTATGTGAATCCCCAAAAATACTATCTGTGTTTATATGCAATATGCCAATACTTCAAAAATATGTTCAATGAGCTCCCAACCCCAAAAATATATGCAATAATGCCTAAGTCCAAAAATATAGGCACTGAGCTCCTAACACCAAAACTATTCAAAAAATTTCAACTTTTTTAAAATGCGTAGAATTAAACAGGAGGAATGAAAATATAGAGTCATATAACCAGAATTAAATATGAGGGAGAAATAGAAATATGTGATAAGAATTATATATGAGGGAGAGAAGATAGAGATGATGGGGTGCCTCCCATCGAGCGCTTGTTTACAGTCCATTAGCTTGACTCTGTCTGCATTGGTCAAGTGGTGGAAAGAATCGAGGCGACCTTCTCTCGATTGACTTCGCCGCCATAATAATGCTTCAACCTTTGTCCATTCACTTTGAAAGGCTTGTCTGGGTATTGGTCAAAAATCTCCACTGCGCCATGTGGAAACACAGTTTTCATTGTGAAGGGGCCCGACCACCGTGATTTGAGCTTTCCACGAAAGAATCTGAGACGAGAGTTATACAACAATACTTCTTGCCCTGGCTCAAATGTCCTTTCCATGATCTTCCGGTCGTGCCACTTTTTTACCTTTTCTTTATACAGCTTGGAGTTTTCATAGGCTTGCAGTCTGAATTCATCGAGCTCATTAGGTTGGAGAAGCCTCT
This sequence comes from Panax stipuleanatus, assembly GCA_020205555.1. Classification (NCBI taxonomy): domain Eukaryota; kingdom Viridiplantae; phylum Streptophyta; class Magnoliopsida; order Apiales; family Araliaceae; genus Panax; species Panax stipuleanatus. Next base: position 20,864,361 of record CM035115.1, read on the forward strand.
TCTCCCCTACAGCCTTTAAGTCAAAATTCAGCTTCTTTATGGCCTAGTAGGCCTTGTGTTCAAGTTCCATGGGAAGGTGACAGGCCTTCCCATACACTAGCTGATATGGTGACTACCTAGTGGCGTCTTGTAGGCAGTCCTAGATGCCCACATTGCATCGTCAAGCTTGAGGGACCAATCCTTCCTCGTGGGATTTATAACTTTCTCTAATATTCATTTCACCTCACGATTTGACACCTCAGCTTGGCCGTTTGTTTGGGGATGGTACGCCGTAGCAATACGGTGATTCACCCCATACTTGGCCAAAAATGTAATAAACTGGCGATTGCAGAAGTGGGTTCCTTCATCACTTATGATGGCTCTAAGGGTCCCGAAGCGTGTGAATATGCTCTTCTGAAGAAAACGCAAGACCACTCCAGCATCATTAGTAGGTAAGGCTGCTACTTCTACCCACTTAGACACGTAATCCACTGCCAGCAAGATATATAGATTTCCACATAATGAAAAAAAAGGACCCATAAAATCTATCCCCCATACGTCAAAGATCTCGACCTCTAGAATCATATTTAAAGACATCTCGTTCCGCTTGGATATATTGCCTACTCGCTGACAATGGTCACATTTCTGGACGAAGTTATAAGCATCTTTAAACAATGTTGGCCAATAAAAGCCTGTCTGAAGTTCCTTGGCAGCTTTCCTTTCACCCCCGTAGTGTCCTCCATAAACTGATGAGTGGAAATCTTGAAGTATGATATCCATCACACTTTTTGGGATGCACCGTCTGATCATCCTATTAGCACACTGCTTAAATAAATACGGCTCATCCCAACTATACCATCTAGCATCATGTAGGAACTTCTTCTTCTAGGCTCTAGTGAAGTAAGAAGGGATAATATTGCTCACTAGGAAGTTTGCAAAGTCCACAAACTAGGGCATTTCGTTTTGCACCACGAATAACTATTCGTTCGGGAAGGACTCATTAATCATCACTTTGTCATTTTTGTTCATTCCCGGGTTTTCCAGTCGAGATAAATGGTCAGCCACTTGGTTTTCGGTCCCATTTCTATCTTTGTAGAAGAAGTATCCATCGTATGAGACGAGGCTTAGCATCATTCTTACTAATCAAGTATCAAATTGATGCATGATCGGTGTCTACAACTACCCTTATCCCAATCAAATAAGACCTAAATTTATCAAAAGCGTATACCACCGCTAGAAGCTCCTTCTCTGTGGTGGTGTAGTTCAGTTGGGCATCCGTCAGGGTTTTGCTTGCATAGTATATCACATGAAAAACCTTATCCTTGCGTTGTCCCAAAACGACTCCCACAGCGAAGTCACTAGCATCGCACATCAATTCAAATGGAAGAGACCAGCCAGGAGCTGTAATGATGGGTGTCGTAGTTAATTTCTTCTTTAAATGCTCAAAGGCAACTAGGCATTCTTCGTCAAATCTGATTGGGACATCCTTCTCAAGTAAACTGCACAGAGGCTTAGTGATCATTGAGAAGTCTTTTATAAAGCGACGATAAAATCCAGCATGCCCGAGGAAACTACGAACCCCCTTTATTGAGGTTGGTGGCGATAAACTTTCAATGGTCTCCAATTTTTCTCTGTCCACCTCTAAACATTTCCCAGAAACTTTGTGGCCCAAAATAATACCTTCCTGTACCATAAAATGGCACTTTTCCCAGTTCAGTACTAAGTTGGTCTCAACACACCTCTTTAATACCAATACCTGATTCTCCAAGCAGATATTGAAAGAGTCTCCAAAGACGGAGAAGTCGTCCATGAAGACTTCTACATTTTGTTCGACCATATCAGAGAATATTACCATCATGCATCTGTGGAAAGTGGCTGGAGCGTTGAATAGCCTGAAAGACATCCTCCTAATCACAAATGCACCGTATGGGCACGTGAAGGTAGTCTTCTCTTTGTTCTCTGGGGCTATAACGATCTAGTTATACCCTGAATAACCGTATAGGAGGCAATAGTAGTCGTGTCCCGCTAGCCTATCCAGCATCTGGTCAATGAACAGGAGAGGGAAGTGGTCCTTCCTTGTAGCTTTGTTAAGTCTGCGATAGTCCATGCAGACCCTCCACCCCGTCACTGTCCTGGTAGGTATAAGCTCATTCTTCTCATTTGACAAAACTGTCATGCCTCTCTTCTTCGGGACACACTGCACCGGGCTCACCCAAGAGCTGTCTGAGATCGGATAAATTATTCCAGCATCTAACCACTTGAGGATCTCCTTTTTGACAACTTCTTTTATAATCAGATTCAATCTCCGTTGTTGCTCTATGGATGGCTTACTGTCATCCTCCAAGAGTATCTTGTGCATGTAGTATGAGGGGCTGATCCCCTTGATGTCAGCTACGGTCCACCCAATAGCTAATTTAAACTCTCTTAGAACCCGCAGAAACTTGCTCTCCTGACATGATGATAGAGCAGAAGCGATGATAACCGGCAACGTGGAAGATTCTCCCAGATATGCATATCTCAAATGATCAGGAAGAGGTTTAAGGTCAAGTGTGGAAGCCACCTCAAGAGAAGGCTTTAGTCGCACTGATGACTCCCCGGTATGTTCGAGTGGTTTGATGGGAATCTTAAATTTTCTCATCTGAGGTACCTTGTTCAGGATTTGTGTATACTCCACCACATCAGTATCCTCCAAATCAGAGTCTCCCCGTAGAGCACTCTCTAATGGATTCATGCTCATCAATTGTTCAGTCTCCTCATGCAGTACCCTATCTACAGTATCAACTCTGAAGCACTCTTCTTCATCTATAGGGAACTTCATAGCCTTGAAGACATTAAATGTGACCTCTTGGTCCTGAACCCTCATAGTCAGTTCTCCCTTTTGTAAGTCTATGAGTGTTCGTATAGTAGCTAAAAATGGTCTACCAAGAATAATTGGTATGTTTTTATCCTCTTCGAAAACCAGAATGATAAAATCGGCAGGGAAGATAAACTTATCTACCTTCACCAACACATCTTCTACGATACCTCTTGGGTAGGTGATGGACCTATAGGCTAGCTGCAATGATATGTTTGCAGGCTTAGGAGCCAGCAATCCCAACTGAGTGAACACCGATAGAGGCATCAAATTTATACTTGCCCCTAAGTCACATAAGCACTTATTGAAGGAAAACTTCCCAATAGAGCATGGTATCGTAAAACTCCGTGGATCCTTGAGCTTTGGAGGTAGTTTTCTTTGTAAGACTGCACTGCATTCCTCTGTCAAGGCCACTGTTTCATAGTCCTCTAGCTTCTTCTTCCTCGACAAGATTCCCTTCATAAACTTCGTGTAGCTCGACATTTGCTCTAAAGCTTCGGCGAAGGGTATGTTGATCTGCAATTTCTTGAATACCTCTAAAAAAAATTTGAATTGTTTGTCTAGTCTCTGCTCATGAATCCTCTATGGGTATGGTGCAAGAGGGTAGATCACTTGTGGTGTAGCCTTAGTTTTCTCAATAAGTACCTCCTTTTCTGCCTCAACTGCTTTGCCCCCATCTTGCCCATCATTCAAACTTGTCTCAACATTTTCTGCACATGGGCACGCCCAGGCCAGGTTTTGTTCTTCCTGGGGCTCGGCCGAGCAAGTCTCCAGGTTTTTAAACTGCTTCCCAGACGTTAGTGTAATGGCTTAGCATTGTTCCTTGCCATCTCTCCTTCCTGGATTAGCTTTCGTACTTCTTGGAAGAGTCCCTTGCGGTCTGTTAAGGACTGCATTGGCAATCTGGCCTATTTGAGTCTCCAATGTTTTTAGAGACACCGCTTGGCTCTTAACCATCAACTTGAGTTCTTCTATCTCAGCTCTCTCCTCTGATTGTGGACTAGGAGCTAAATTGTGTTGATGTTGTGGCTGATGAAATTCGGGAGGATGTGACTGTCTAGGGGCATACAGTAGTTGAGACTGTTGTGGCTGAGATTTTTGTTTTTGGTATGGTTGGTATTGAGACTGTTGAGCACCTTGGTATGGTTGTTGTTGAGGAGGTTGTTGTTGATACTGTTGTGACTGCTGAGCATTTTGATTATTGTTACTCCAGCTGAAATTAGGATGGTTTCTATTGTTTGGATGGTAGGAGTTCGAAAATTGATTCTGAGGCTTTTGATAGTTGCTGATGAACTGAACCGAATCTATAGTGATGGCACATTGCTCTATCGGGTGTGATCCGGCAGACAACTCACATAAAAAACACAACTTATTGAACTCTATTTTCAGACATAGAGTCAATCTTCTTTGACATTGCTGCCATTTGAGCAGAAAGGGTTGTGACGGCATCCACATCCAAGACTCCTGCCACTTTTGGTTGCGACATTCTAGAGGTCGGATTCTGATATTCATTAGCCGCCATGGTCTCAATTAAGTCATACGTTGTTTCATAGCTATTGGCCAATAGAGCTCCTTCTGATGTGGCATCAATGATTAGCATTGACTGCCATCCCAAACCATTATAAAACGAGCTGATTACCATCCATTCTGGCATTCCGTGATGCGGACATTTCCTTAGCATCTCTTTGTATCATTCCCAGGCCTCATATAAAGATTCCCCCTGTTGTTGTGCAAACTGAGACAGGGAACTCCTCATCTGAGAACTCTTAGCCATGCGAAAGAATTTGGCTAGAAACTTTTGTGCTAAGTCCTCCCACGTAGTGATTGAGCCTGAGGGTAGTGAATGCAACCAACTCTTTGATTTATCACTCAAGGTGAATGGAAATAGTCAAAGCTTTATCGCATCATCCGTCACATTGATGTATTTGAATGTGTCGCATATTTCAAAAAAACTCAGGATATGCTCATTAGGATCTTCTATAGCTACACCCCCAAACTGGACTGTGTTCTGAACCATCTGAATTGTCCCTGGTTTGATCTCAAAAGTGTTTGCAGCTATCGCTGGCCTGACTATACTGGATTGTAAATCATTGATCTTTGGCATTGAGTACTCCCTTAACGCTCTATTTTCGACTCTCTGTTCCTCGGCTGCCATTTCTACAGGCTATTCAGGTTCCTCTTATGTGTTAGTATTTCTTGTGTTCGCTCTCCAAGCTCTACCATTGATGTTTTCTTGTAGAGGTACCAACGCAGAATTCGTGGATCGAGTGTGCATAAACTAACCACAAGTGCCTGAAACATAAATAAAAGTAAAATAGAAATGAGATAAGAAGTGAATTATTCAAGACAGATAAATCTAACAAAAATTGATGTCAATAGTACTAAATAAAACAACTAATCCGCGCCAACGGTGCCAAAAACTTGTTGCTCCATTTCGGTGTTAACAAAATAGATACAAACGCGTGAAAGTATACACGGTCAACAAGTAATATAAGATAAGTAAAGATCGTTCCCACAGAGAAAAGCAATTATGTTTAAGCTATCATGCAACAATTCTATAGCTATTTTCGGCTGCTCAAACGATTATCAAAGTGTGAATTAATAATTACAATGATCTTAAAGTAAAATTAACTAATTAACAGACGATGGATTCAAATTGGAGAAATATGGGATCCTAACTTCACCTATTATGCCATCCAGTCTATACACCTTATCTTATGCTAATCAATTACAATATAATGCTAGTCGAGAGCACGAATGTGAGAAATGGCTATCTTTCGATATACCAATTCCATATCATATAAAATCCACAAAAGAGATAGAATTCATATAAACATCAATAAAACCTAAATCACTATATGTCTATGTGACTTATAAGCCATATCGATTTAAGTGCAAACTCTCAATTGACTACATATGGTAAGCCGGTATATGCCTATCCGGATTACGAAACACAAAATTCATCGCATGCAAATTTTATGAACATATGCTAGCATCGCCAAATCTAAGTTGGTACTTCCTCTTTCAATTCCATACAAACTATTACGGCAGATGGTGATCAAGCATCTATTCAATCAATACAACCATGCTAGGCATTCAATACACAATCAATTACACATAACAAAGAGGTCTATCGAACTAGATTAAACAATAAGATCCATTAGAATCCCATAATGGTGGTTAGTTCATCTCTGAACCAATAACCATTATGGGATTTGATCTAAGCATTGAAAATATAAAATGAGACCAAAGGGATAAAGAGATGATGAGAATGCAAATCTGATATTCCTCTGTCCACAATAAACTTCCCAGCTCCAGTTCAGATCACAATCAATCCAAGTATAAACCCTAGAATGGAAATCTACTTAGAACTAGAAGAGAGAAGAAGTGAAGCTCCAACACTCTAGCTCTCTAAACCCTAGAATAGTAAAATAATATTGAATTATGAAAACTGAATTATCACGTCCTTTGCAAAATACACCCATATACAGAATACACCCTTAGCATAAATGAATAAATGAAAAGTTATAAAATTCTTCAATCTTGACCAGCGGGGCAGCGCGGCCCCATAGTGCTTTTGGGGCGCGGGCGCGCGCTTCTTCAGAAATCCGGGCTGACTGCATCTTGGCGCGGGCGCACGTCTTTCCTTTGTTAAACCGGTGCGGCCGCGAGATGCTGCATTTCTGCTGGTGCATTGCTGCTCTTTTCTGCTTTCTTGCTGCTTTCTTTTGCCTTCACTTGCCTTCATTCCCAACTGAATGAGATATTTTTCATAAGCCATAACCTGCCTCCTTTCGCCATGTCCACCTTTGGTTAATCATAAGCTCTCCATAAAGCCTTTTAGCCCATTTTATGCCAAATTCATGCCTTTATCATGCCATTCCATGCCATTTGAGTTTCCTGACTAAAATCTATAAAACAAAGATAAAACATATCAAAAGACACTAGAATACTTGAGATTAAGCCATAATCCTAGCAAGTTGATAGACAATAAGTAGGTATAAAACCTACTTATCAATAATACATATCAGTAGTGATCAGACTCTGATTAAAAGCTTAGGGTATCATTATAAACCAACTACTATAATCAGAAAACAAGCAGAATACTCAAACCTGAAAACAGCCTGAAGCAGCTGCGCCTTAAAAAGGCTTAGGGACGGCGCAACTGCGCTGTCCCCTGGCCAGAATAGAGTTGTGTTTTTATTTCCTTGGTTTCGTTCCACTTTTTAGCGTATCAGAGTGTTAACACATAAAAATCATACAAGTTAAGAGGTATTGGACTCCTATACGGTCACTTCAAGTGTGACGCCCCCAAATTCGAGTCCCTTCGTACCTCAGATCCGGTGCAGTCACGATACTACTATCGTCAAACTATTACATCTTTTATTCATAACTTAAAGAATAAAACTTCGCTTTATTACAATTTAGAATTTAAATTCTTTCCATTTTCAGGATCTGTATAATGACCCCGAACTTTAATGAGTTCTGATCTTAGTCATTTACCATTCCTATCTTACATCATATTCGATGTTATAAAAATACGGAATAATTTAAACTTTTTCAATCCTCTTTGAAAATAATCTTTTATTGATTTAATAACCTTGAATCAATTACATATCCTTGAATCAAACTATATTATGATTCACTTAATTCGAATTATTGTATAAATTTTTACATCTCAAATCGATATCCTCTATGTATTACTAATACATCTATACAACACAACATGTAGCAATCGTTGTAACCACTATCATGTACATTTCCTAGAACCTTAAACATGGTTCAAAATAATAACTTCAATAAAATAATAATCTCCTTGCGATACTATTGAACTTTATTAATCAAGTAGCACGTAACTTACCGTGAGTCCTTAACCTGCAAAAGTGGTTATTTGCAAGAGTGAGCTCGACAGCTCAGCAATTCTAACAGTTTTCATGCATCACATAGCATATAACATCATACTCAGTTCATGCATTTATAATCAATTTATAGTTACTAAGAATGTTACTTCACACATAACAATTATATCATCAAAGATCAACTTTCAATCTAATACAAATCTCATATACAGTTCATATATAAGTTCACATCATCATAGCATAATATAATTCAACTAACAGTTATTGAATTCATATATCAAATAGGAACTGAAAGACTTGCCTGATTTATAGTTAACAACTACGACTTAACTGCTTAAAGATTTCGGCACTTCGTGTAATCCTACACAATTATATAATCATGGATTTATACCCATCAGTTACACATTCATACATTCTCAATGAAATTAATAATAACTGTTATATTGTTTTATTTCACTTCTTCAATATACACTTAGGATAGATATATTTCTAGTCCATTCCACTCTCATGTTTATTCTTTCGAAACAATCTTATTTCATCTTTTATAGTCTTTAAGGAATATATATAGACATACTCTAAAGTCTAGATAGTTAAAAAACTGTTCTTGACCACTCTGCAGCACAGCGCGGCCGCGCTGAATATAGGTCTGGGAGTGGCGCGACCGCGCTACTCCCTGTCAAAACTAGAACTGAAATTTTCAAGGATCCAATTTTCATATCACACTAATACCTTTGAACACCATATAAACACATAAAGACGGGGTTTAGAACAATTTAGTTTCCCACACTTGTTAACGTTGAGGTTAACTTCTAAAACTTTTAGTTTCTTTTGCCTTTTCTCGGCACAACTAGTATTAACATGTTCAAAAGTCTATGGACCAAGTTGAACACCATCTTAGGTATTTACAACAGACTTTGAGATAAAACTTGAATCAAGCTTAAATCTTCCTTTTTAAAACTCTCTAATCGAGACTAAATAGGTTTATTCCACAAGGGACTCGCTATGTTAATCATTAAGTCACATAATGTTATTAGATAATCCTTAATACGCATGATTATGTGTATCAAACTCGTTTACACATAGTTAGTATAGTCCCCCTTTTGACAACCTACTTTAAAACATGCTTGAATAGCTTATGTTATGCTTAACTAATTTGGTGCAAATATCATTCATGCTTAAAGGCATAAAAAGTACCATCATGCTTGAACATAAAGTTAGAATGCAAGTAACTCAATACTTATTCATCTTACTTTCAAAACATCCTTAATTTTATTCTTCAAAATCAATGTCAAAGTAACTTAGCACATGTCAGACAACCTTGAACCTCTCCTTATGCTTATGCATAACTAGACCATGCTCACATGCTTGGAAAGTAAGAACATAACCATCTCAAGTATATGTTGAAGTCCATTTTTAAATCTTACACTTTCTTTAGTCAACGTACACTAATGAAGTTAAACATGTTTATGCTTATGTCAACATGTCTAGAGGCATAATGAATCCTATTATACATGCTTGCATGATCAGAACGTGTCTCACATAGTGAGTGATGATATTAGCTTTCAAATTCTAAGTTTTCATCGAAAATTACACTAAGTCAACTTAGCACATGCAATGTATCTTGAAATCATAACTCACATGCATTTGAACACATATCTATGCCATATATGTAACGCCCCCAAAATAGGTCCAATCCACCCAACCCATTCTGGGTCGCCCCGAAATACACTCAACAAAAATTTCAAATACAAATCTTCAAGTTCTAACTTTTTAAACTGTCGTACCAAATACGACCACAATTAAACTGTGAGTTTCAATACAAATACAGTGCCCATACTCCAAATCAATAATACGTTACAGAAAGGTACAGTCAATAACTGTTTTAGGAATTAAAATCTTTGGAAAATACTCAAGGAAACCTTCGTACATGGGAGGCCATGCATCCATGTTATAATAGATATCGTAGGACTCGAGAATTATCCTTGGTTGACCCAATAGACCCCAAAGAAAAACGAGAAGATTACTATCTTGTTCATTCCAATGATGGGTCTTCTCTTGCCATATAATTATCTCTGTTGTCACAAACTGAGAATTATATTCTAACCGTACTCCAAGATTATATAGGTAGTGTTCATGGATATAATCAGCCAGTGGATGTGCACAGCCATGTCTTATAATAACACGACGTTGTATGTCATTAGACATCTTGTATAATAGTGACAAAACACCCTTCCAAAGTTGGGTTCACCTCACCTAAGTCAGGTCACCAAAATCAACGGTTAAATGACGTATAAAATACGACATACTTATCTAAAATTTTCAACAAAATTATTTTCATACTGTTTGGTGAAAAACTTCAACAGTTATAGACCCTCGTTCTATTCTCCTGTTATTCCCGCTCGAGTCTGTTATACTCTTATTACCTGAAAGGAATTGTGAAGCAAAAGGGTGAGCACAAATAGCCCAGTAAAGAATATTATGACTAAAGATAATTAAATTATCAATAGTCTTCATCAGTGATAAATCAGAGATTTATAACATATGGTAGATGATAAAACTTTTCAACCATAGTTGCAGTGGAACGAGCAATCCATTAGAAGAGTCAAATAGACTATAATGTCTATTATCTTCTCCATGTTAAAAGTCCACCAATAATATTTCATCCCTGTAACATCAATCAACAATTCCTGTCCACAATCATGTAAGTTCATGATCATAATTATCTTGATGAATTCCTCTTCGCACTCAGAACGAAGATAATTCACATCACCTGTCTTTACCTGAAACACCAAAGATCATGGTTATACCAAATCACAGTTCCTGTTCATAATCATGCTAATCAATTCATCTTTGCATTACAAGCCAAAGATATTCAACAATTAATCATTCATCTTTGCACTACAGGCCAAAGATATTCACAAGTCACCCGCTCATCTTTGCACTACAGGCCAAAGATATTCATTAATAGTTCATCTTTGCACTACGGCCAAAGATATTCAACAACAGGCCATCTTTGCACTACATGCCAAAGATATTCATATCTCAAAAAAAATATCGAATCATTTCAGAATTTATATAACAATAATTATAACCATGTTGATCAATTCACCTTTGCCCTTAAGCTAAAGATATTCAATTGTAAATTCAATGGTCATGAACATACCAGTCAACAATCCATCTTTGCACTACTGGCCAAAGAGAACCCATAGTCATGATCATACCACTAATCTACTCATCTTTACACTCAAGTCAAAGAGAAATTTCATCACCAGGATTATAAAAATGCTATATATGAGAATACGATCCAATTGTCAACATGATAACCAATTGTGGAGTAAAATTCAAGAATAGAGTCAAAATATGAATCCGATCAAAGATAGGAACCTTAAAAGCAAACTTGGACAAATAGAAGAAAATTTAATTTTTCCGTGAATAGTGCCGTATACGTGAATAGTGCCGTATACGTGAATAGTACCGTATACGTGAATAGTGTCGTATACGTAAATAGTAACCTCGACATGAAAATGTACAAATTTCATCAGAAAAATCATACTTCGTGAATAGTATTCGTGAATAGTACCGTATTCGTAAATAGTGCCGTATACGTGAATAGTGTCGTATACGTGAATAGTAACCCCAACAGAAAAGGTAAAAATTTCATAATAAAATTCATACCAATATTTCGATGAAATGATATTGAAAGCAATAACATCATTTACGAAAAAATAACATCCCTTACCATCCCTTACCTCAAAAGAACAGTACCTCTGACTGGAATATCGGATATAATATCGAAGGAAACTTGCACTGAATAGTAACTCTCAAAGTATTGAAATACTCACAAAAATACGCTCGATATTATAGAGAGAGAAAACTTCGAATTCTGGTGTGATTTTCAATTCTAACCTAAGCACCCTATTTATAGGAAAAGCTTAGGATGCCAAAGGAGACTAAAGTAATAAAATATTATTATTTTAAAAAAAAAATCCGCCGCCTGGCGGCTTTTCAAAATTTTGAATTTTCAACAAAAGTGGGTCCCACCCATTAAATAATATTTATTTTTCGAAACTTCAATAATTCATAATAAATAGCCCCTTTGTCAGAAAAATACAAATTCGTTGTCTTTCTATAGGAAATTTAATTCTCTACAACTTTGCAGAAGAAAGTTTTTCCAAATTCCCAACATAAATTATTCGAAATTCACAAACAGATAATTTTCCACACCAAAATACTGATAAAAACACATCAGTGCTAATTCCTTCTTTAATATCCACAAAATAAATATTTCCTTATCATATAAATCAATAATTAATTATTCACAAATAATATTATAGAACTACAATATTGACAACCAGGTCGTTCCCAGGAAAGAGGGGGCCTTCCGATAAGGACTTCTCCTTACTGGCGCGCAATTAAATAACCCCTCCTAGACAGAACTTCCTTAGACATTATCAATAATGCTATCTAATAATATTATTCAAATAATATGAATTATTGAGTTGATAACGTGAAATACTGTGCAACAACAATTATTGAATCAATACTACAAAATATCAACTGTAGTCATTATTGAATCAATCATATAAAATAGCAACGTAGCAATTATTGAGTCAATAAAATATCAATGTAACAATTATTGAGTCAATAATATAAAATATCAACGTAGCAATTATTGAGTCAATAATATAAAATATTGAACAGTAATTACTGTAACAATAATTGAGTAAGTGCCTTCTCACGTAAGACTCAATAATGTAAAATATTGTGCAATACCGTGTGCTACTGTGCAACACCGCGTATCACTGTATTTTAACCACCGGGTATTTCAACAGTACTAACGGTAACAACTACGCCGTTATTTTATAAAAAGGTTATTTCTGTCGCTTTCTATATCCGACAGTTATTCCGTTGTGGGGTCCACAAATAGCTGCGCCGTCGTACGAATATTCCCCGACAACAAGAATATTCCACGACCAAACGAATATTCCCCGACAACAAGAATATTTTATAACCACTTGCTTATTTTGAAAAATTTTTACATATATCACCCTTAACTTTAAATTTTTATCAATTTAACCATTTACTAAATAGAAAAATTGAATACTTTTATTTCATAAAATTCGGGGTCTTACAATCTCCCCTCCTTATGAAATTTCGTCCCCGAAATTTACGTACCTGGTATTTCAAAAAGTTGAGAATACCTTGCTTTCATTTCAGATTCCATCTTCCTTGTCATCATGATTTCTCCATTGCTCATTCTAGAATACTGCTTCAAAACAAGGTTAATTGACATATAACAATTGTCAATTTTTAAGTAAGAAAAGTCAGCTTAGGTAAGTCACACACTAGCGAAGTATATTATTCGTCCCTCCCCTCCTAGCTCTAGACTCCAATCTCCGCCAGCGACCATATCCCTAAGCTCTGATACCAAAATGTAACGCCCCCAAAATAGGTCCAATCCACCCAACCCATTCTGGGTCGCCCCGAAATACACTCAACAAAAATTTCAAATACAAATCTTCAAGTTCTAACTTTTTAAACTGTCGTACCAAATACGACCACAATTAAACTGTGAGTTTCAATACAAATACAGTGCCCATACTCCAAATCAATAATACGTTACAGAAAGGTACAGTCAATAACTGTTTTAGGAATTAAAATCTTTGGAAAATACTCAAGGAAACCTTCGTACATGGGAGGCCATGCATCCATGTTATAATAGATATCGTAGGACTCGAGAATTATCCTTGGTTGACCCAATAGACCCCAAAGAAAAACGAGAAGATTACTATCTTGTTCATTCCAATGATGGGTCTTCTCTTGCCATATAATTATCTCTGTTGTCACAAACTGAGAATTATATTCTAACCGTACTCCAAGATTATATAGGTAGTGTTCATGGATATAATCAGCCAGTGGATGTGCACAGCCATGTCTTATAATAACACGACGTTGTATGTCATTAGACATCTTGTATAATAGTGACAAAACACCCTTCCAAAGTTGGGTTCACCTCACCTAAGTCAGGTCACCAAAATCAACGGTTAAATGACGTATAAAATACGACATACTTATCTAAAATTTTCAACAAAATTATTTTCATACTGTTTGGTGAAAAACTTCAACAGTTATAGACCCTCGTTCTATTCTCCTGTTATTCCCGCTCGAGTCTGTTATACTCTTATTACCTGAAAGGAATTGTGAAGCAAAAGGGTGAGCACAAATAGCCCAGTAAAGAATATTATGACTAAAGATAATTAAATTATCAATAGTCTTCATCAGTGATAAATCAGAGATTTATAACATATGGTAGATGATAAAACTTTTCAACCATAGTTGCAGTGGAACGAGCAATCCATTAGAAGAGTCAAATAGACTATAATGTCTATTATCTTCTCCATGTTAAAAGTCCACCAATAATATTTCATCCCTGTAACATCAATCAACAATTCCTGTCCACAATCATGTAAGTTCATGATCATAATTATCTTGATGAATTCCTCTTCGCACTCAGAACGAAGATAATTCACATCACCTGTCTTTACCTGAAACACCAAAGATCATGGTTATACCAAATCACAGTTCCTGTTCATAATCATGCTAATCAATTCATCTTTGCATTACAAGCCAAAGATATTCAACAATTAATCATTCATCTTTGCACTACAGGCCAAAGATATTCACAAGTCACCCGCTCATCTTTGCACTACAGGCCAAAGATATTCATTAATAGTTCATCTTTGCACTACGGCCAAAGATATTCAACAACAGGCCATCTTTGCACTACATGCCAAAGATATTCATATCTCAAAAAAAATATCGAATCATTTCAGAATTTATATAACAATAATTATAACCATGTTGATCAATTCACCTTTGCCCTTAAGCTAAAGATATTCAATTGTAAATTCAATGGTCATGAACATACCAGTCAACAATCCATCTTTGCACTACTGGCCAAAGAGAACCCATAGTCATGATCATACCACTAATCTACTCATCTTTACACTCAAGTCAAAGAGAAATTTCATCACCAGGATTATAAAAATGCTATATATGAGAATACGATCCAATTGTCAACATGATAACCAATTGTGGAGTAAAATTCAAGAATAGAGTCAAAATATGAATCCGATCAAAGATAGGAACCTTAAAAGCAAACTTGGACAAATAGAAGAAAATTTAATTTTTCCGTGAATAGTGCCGTATACGTGAATAGTGCCGTATACGTGAATAGTACCGTATACGTGAATAGTGTCGTATACGTAAATAGTAACCTCGACATGAAAATGTACAAATTTCATCAGAAAAATCATACTTCGTGAATAGTATTCGTGAATAGTACCGTATTCGTAAATAGTGCCGTATACGTGAATAGTGTCGTATACGTGAATAGTAACCCCAACAGAAAAGGTAAAAATTTCATAATAAAATTCATACCAATATTTCGATGAAATGATATTGAAAGCAATAACATCATTTACGAAAAAATAACATCCCTTACCATCCCTTACCTCAAAAGAACAGTACCTCTGACTGGAATATCGGATATAATATCGAAGGAAACTTGCACTGAATAGTAACTCTCAAAGTATTGAAATACTCACAAAAATACGCTCGATATTATAGAGAGAGAAAACTTCGAATTCTGGTGTGATTTTCAATTCTAACCTAAGCACCCTATTTATAGGAAAAGCTTAGGATGCCAAAGGAGACTAAAGTAATAAAATATTATTATTTTAAAAAAAAAATCCGCCGCCTGGCGGCTTTTCAAAATTTTGAATTTTCAACAAAAGTGGGTCCCACCCATTAAATAATATTTATTTTTCGAAACTTCAATAATTCATAATAAATAGCCCCTTTGTCAGAAAAATACAAATTCGTTGTCTTTCTATAGGAAATTTAATTCTCTACAACTTTGCAGAAGAAAGTTTTTCCAAATTCCCAACATAAATTATCCGAAATTCACAAACAGATAATTTTCCACACCAAAATACTGATAAAAACACATCAGTGCTAATTCCTTCTTTAATATCCACAAAATAAATATTTCCTTATCATATAAATCAATAATTAATTATTCACAAATAATATTATAGAACTACAATATTGACAACCAGGTCGTTCCAAGGAAAGAGGGGGCCTTCCGATAAGGACTTCTCCTTACTGGCGCGCAATTAAATAACCCCTCCTAGACAGAACTTCCTTAGACATTATCAATAATGCTATCTAATAATATTATTCAAATAATATGAATTATTGAGTTGATAACGTGAAATACTGTGCAACAACAATTATTGAATCAATACTACAAAATATCAACTGTAGTCATTATTGAATCAATCATATAAAATAGCAACGTAGCAATTATTGAGTCAATAAAATATCAATGTAACAATTATTGAGTCAATAATATAAAATATCAACGTAGCAATTATTGAGTCAATAATATAAAATATTGAACAGTAATTACTGTAACAATAATTGAGTAAGTGCCTTCTCACGTAAGACTCAATAATGTAAAATATTGTGCAATACCGTGTGCTACTGTGCAACACCGCGTATCACTGTATTTTAACCACCGGGTATTTCAACAGTACTAACGGTAACAACTACGCCGTTATTTTATAAAAAGGTTATTTCTGTCGCTTTCTATATCCGACAGTTATTCCGTTGTGGGGTCCACAAATAGCTGCGCCGTCGTACGAATATTCCCCGACAACAAGAATATTCCACGACCAAACGAATATTCCCCGACAACAAGAATATTTTATAACCACTTGCTTATTTTGAAAAATTTTTACATATATCACCCTTAACTTTAAATTTTTATCAATTTAACCATTTACTAAATAGAAAAATTGAATACTTTTATTTCATAAAATTCGGGGTCTTACAATCTCCCCTCCTTATGAAATTTCGTCCCCGAAATTTACGTACCTGGTATTTCAAAAAGTTGAGAATACCTTGCTTTCATTTCAGATTCCATCTTCCTTGTCATCATGATTTCTCCATTGCTCATTCTAGAATACTGCTTCAAAACAAGGTTAATTGACATATAACAATTGTCAATTTTTAAGTAAGAAAAGTCAGCTTAGGTAAGTCACACACTAGCGAAGTATATTATTCGTCCCTCCCCTCCTAGCTCTAGACTCCAATCTCCGCCAGCGACCATATCCCTAAGCTCTGATACCAAAATGTAACGCCCCCAAAATAGGTCCAATCCACCCAACCCATTCTGGGTCGCCCCGAAATACACTCAACAAAAATTTCAAATACAAATCTTCAAGTTCTAACTTTTTAAACTGTCGTACCAAATACGACCACAATTAAACTGTGAGTTTCAATACAAATACAGTGCCCATACTCCAAATCAATAATACGTTACAGAAAGGTACAGTCAATAACTGTTTTAGGAATTAAAATCTTTGGAAAATACTCAAGGAAACCTTCGTACATGGGAGGCCATGCATCCATGTTATAATAGATATCGTAGGACTCGAGAATTATCCTTGGTTGACCCAATAGACCCCAAAGAAAAACGAGAAGATTACTATCTTGTTCATTCCAATGATGGGTCTTCTCTTGCCATATAATTATCTCTGTTGTCACAAACTGAGAATTATATTCTAACCGTACTCCAAGATTATATAGGTAGTGTTCATGGATATAATCAGCCAGTGGATGTGCACAGCCATGTCTTATAATAACACGACGTTGTATGTCATTAGACATCTTGTATAATAGTGACAAAACACCCTTCCAAAGTTGGGTTCACCTCACCTAAGTCAGGTCACCAAAATCAACGGTTAAATGACGTATAAAATACGACATACTTATCTAAAATTTTCAACAAAATTATTTTCATACTGTTTGGTGAAAAACTTCAACAGTTATAGACCCTCGTTCTATTCTCCTGTTATTCCCGCTCGAGTCTGTTATACTCTTATTACCTGAAAGGAATTGTGAAGCAAAAGGGTGAGCACAAATAGCCCAGTAAAGAATATTATGACTAAAGATAATTAAATTATCAATAGTCTTCATCAGTGATAAATCAGAGATTTATAACATATGGTAGATGATAAAACTTTTCAACCATAGTTGCAGTGGAACGAGCAATCCATTAGAAGAGTCAAATAGACTATAATGTCTATTATCTTCTCCATGTTAAAAGTCCACCAATAATATTTCATCCCTGTAACATCAATCAACAATTCCTGTCCACAATCATGTAAGTTCATGATCATAATTATCTTGATGAATTCCTCTTCGCACTCAGAACGAAGATAATTCACATCACCTGTCTTTACCTGAAACACCAAAGATCATGGTTATACCAAATCACAGTTCCTGTTCATAATCATGCTAATCAATTCATCTTTGCATTACAAGCCAAAGATATTCAACAATTAATCATTCATCTTTGCACTACAGGCCAAAGATATTCACAAGTCACCCGCTCATCTTTGCACTACAGGCCAAAGATATTCATTAATAGTTCATCTTTGCACTACGGCCAAAGATATTCAACAACAGGCCATCTTTGCACTACATGCCAAAGATATTCATATCTCAAAAAAAATATCGAATCATTTCAGAATTTATATAACAATAATTATAACCATGTTGATCAATTCACCTTTGCCCTTAAGCTAAAGATATTCAATTGTAAATTCAATGGTCATGAACATACCAGTCAACAATCCATCTTTGCACTACTGGCCAAAGAGAACCCATAGTCATGATCATACCACTAATCTACTCATCTTTACACTCAAGTCAAAGAGAAATTTCATCACCAGGATTATAAAAATGCTATATATGAGAATACGATCCAATTGTCAACATGATAACCAATTGTGGAGTAAAATTCAAGAATAGAGTCAAAATATGAATCCGATCAAAGATAGGAACCTTAAAAGCAAACTTGGACAAATAGAAGAAAATTTAATTTTTCCGTGAATAGTGCCGTATACGTGAATAGTGCCGTATACGTGAATAGTACCGTATACGTGAATAGTGTCGTATACGTAAATAGTAACCTCGACATGAAAATGTACAAATTTCATCAGAAAAATCATACTTCGTGAATAGTATTCGTGAATAGTACCGTATTCGTAAATAGTGCCGTATACGTGAATAGTGTCGTATACGTGAATAGTAACCCCAACAGAAAAGGTAAAAATTTCATAATAAAATTCATACCAATATTTCGATGAAATGATATTGAAAGCAATAACATCATTTACGAAAAAATAACATCCCTTACCATCCCTTACCTCAAAAGAACAGTACCTCTGACTGGAATATCGGATATAATATCGAAGGAAACTTGCACTGAATAGTAACTCTCAAAGTATTGAAATACTCACAAAAATACGCTCGATATTATAGAGAGAGAAAACTTCGAATTCTGGTGTGATTTTCAATTCTAACCTAAGCACCCTATTTATAGGAAAAGCTTAGGATGCCAAAGGAGACTAAAGTAATAAAATATTATTATTTTAAAAAAAAAATCCGCCGCCTGGCGGCTTTTCAAAATTTTGAATTTTCAACAAAAGTGGGTCCCACCCATTAAATAATATTTATTTTTCGAAACTTCAATAATTCATAATAAATAGCCCCTTTGTCAGAAAAATACAAATTCGTTGTCTTTCTATAGGAAATTTAATTCTCTACAACTTTGCAGAAGAAAGTTTTTCCAAATTCCCAACATAAATTATCCGAAATTCACAAACAGATAATTTTCCACACCAAAATACTGA
Source organism: Panax stipuleanatus (assembly GCA_020205555.1). Lineage (NCBI taxonomy): Eukaryota > Viridiplantae > Streptophyta > Magnoliopsida > Apiales > Araliaceae > Panax > Panax stipuleanatus. Next base: position 20,883,818 of record CM035115.1, read on the forward strand.
TAAAAACACATCAGTGCTAATTCCTTCTTTAATATCCACAAAATAAATATTTCCTTATCATATAAATCAATAATTAATTATTCACAAATAATATTATAGAACTACAATATTGACAACCAGGTCGTTCCAAGGAAAGAGGGGGCCTTCTGATAAGGACTTCTCCTTACTGGCGCGCAATTAAATAACCCCTCCTAGACAGAACTTCCTTAGACATTATCAATAATGCTATCTAATAATATTATTCAAATAATATGAATTATTGAGTTGATAACGTGAAATACTGTGCAACAACAATTATTGAATCAATACTACAAAATATCAACTGTAGTCATTATTGAATCAATCATATAAAATAGCAACGTAGCAATTATTGAGTCAATAAAATATCAATGTAACAATTATTGAGTCAATAATATAAAATATCAACGTAGCAATTATTGAGTCAATAATATAAAATATTGAACAGTAATTACTGTAACAATAATTGAGTAAGTGCCTTCTCACGTAAGACTCAATAATGTAAAATATTGTGCAATACCGTGTGCTACTGTGCAACACCGCGTATCACTGTATTTTAACCACCGGGTATTTCAACAGTACTAACGGTAACAACTACGCCGTTATTTTATAAAAAGGTTATTTCTGTCGCTTTCTATATCCGACAGTTATTCCGTTGTGGGGTCCACAAATAGCTGCGCCGTCGTACGAATATTCCCCGACAACAAGAATATTCCACGACCAAACGAATATTCCCCGACAACAAGAATATTTTATAACCACTTGCTTATTTTGAAAAATTTTTACATATATCACCCTTAACTTTAAATTTTTATCAATTTAACCATTTACTAAATAGAAAAATTGAATACTTTTATTTCATAAAATTCGGGGTCTTACAATCTCCCCTCCTTATGAAATTTCGTCCCCGAAATTTACGTACCTGGTATTTCAAAAAGTTGAGAATACCTTGCTTTCATTTCAGATTCCATCTTCCTTGTCATCATGATTTCTCCATTGCTCATTCTAGAATACTGCTTCAAAACAAGGTTAATTGACATATAACAATTGTCAATTTTTAAGTAAGAAAAGTCAGCTTAGGTAAGTCACACACTAGCGAAGTATATTATTCGTCCCTCCCCTCCTAGCTCTAGACTCCAATCTCCGCCAGCGACCATATCCCTAAGCTCTGATACCAAAATGTAACGCCCCCAAAATAGGTCCAATCCACCCAACCCATTCTGGGTCGCCCCGAAATACACTCAACAAAAATTTCAAATACAAATCTTCAAGTTCTAACTTTTTAAACTGTCGTACCAAATACGACCACAATTAAACTGTGAGTTTCAATACAAATACAGTGCCCATACTCCAAATCAATAATACGTTACAGAAAGGTACAGTCAATAACTGTTTTAGGAATTAAAATCTTTGGAAAATACTCAAGGAAACCTTCGTACATGGGAGGCCATGCATCCATGTTATAATAGATATCGTAGGACTCGAGAATTATCCTTGGTTGACCCAATAGACCCCAAAGAAAAACGAGAAGATTACTATCTTGTTCATTCCAATGATGGGTCTTCTCTTGCCATATAATTATCTCTGTTGTCACAAACTGAGAATTATATTCTAACCGTACTCCAAGATTATATAGGTAGTGTTCATGGATATAATCAGCCAGTGGATGTGCACAGCCATGTCTTATAATAACACGACGTTGTATGTCATTAGACATCTTGTATAATAGTGACAAAACACCCTTCCAAAGTTGGGTTCACCTCACCTAAGTCAGGTCACCAAAATCAACGGTTAAATGACGTATAAAATACGACATACTTATCTAAAATTTTCAACAAAATTATTTTCATACTGTTTGGTGAAAAACTTCAACAGTTATAGACCCTCGTTCTATTCTCCTGTTATTCCCGCTCGAGTCTGTTATACTCTTATTACCTGAAAGGAATTGTGAAGCAAAAGGGTGAGCACAAATAGCCCAGTAAAGAATATTATGACTAAAGATAATTAAATTATCAATAGTCTTCATCAGTGATAAATCAGAGATTTATAACATATGGTAGATGATAAAACTTTTCAACCATAGTTGCAGTGGAACGAGCAATCCATTAGAAGAGTCAAATAGACTATAATGTCTATTATCTTCTCCATGTTAAAAGTCCACCAATAATATTTCATCCCTGTAACATCAATCAACAATTCCTGTCCACAATCATGTAAGTTCATGATCATAATTATCTTGATGAATTCCTCTTCGCACTCAGAACGAAGATAATTCACATCACCTGTCTTTACCTGAAACACCAAAGATCATGGTTATACCAAATCACAGTTCCTGTTCATAATCATGCTAATCAATTCATCTTTGCATTACAAGCCAAAGATATTCAACAATTAATCATTCATCTTTGCACTACAGGCCAAAGATATTCACAAGTCACCCGCTCATCTTTGCACTACAGGCCAAAGATATTCATTAATAGTTCATCTTTGCACTACGGCCAAAGATATTCAACAACAGGCCATCTTTGCACTACATGCCAAAGATATTCATATCTCAAAAAAAATATCGAATCATTTCAGAATTTATATAACAATAATTATAACCATGTTGATCAATTCACCTTTGCCCTTAAGCTAAAGATATTCAATTGTAAATTCAATGGTCATGAACATACCAGTCAACAATCCATCTTTGCACTACTGGCCAAAGAGAACCCATAGTCATGATCATACCACTAATCTACTCATCTTTACACTCAAGTCAAAGAGAAATTTCATCACCAGGATTATAAAAATGCTATATATGAGAATACGATCCAATTGTCAACATGATAACCAATTGTGGAGTAAAATTCAAGAATAGAGTCAAAATATGAATCCGATCAAAGATAGGAACCTTAAAAGCAAACTTGGACAAATAGAAGAAAATTTAATTTTTCCGTGAATAGTGCCGTATACGTGAATAGTGCCGTATACGTGAATAGTACCGTATACGTGAATAGTGTCGTATACGTAAATAGTAACCTCGACATGAAAATGTACAAATTTCATCAGAAAAATCATACTTTGTGAATAGTATTCGTGAATAGTACCGTATTCGTAAATAGTGCCGTATACGTGAATAGTAACCCCAACAGAAAAGGTAAAAATTTCATAATAAAATTCATACCAATATTTCGATGAAATGATATTGAAAGCAATAACATCATTTACGAAAAAATAACATCCCTTACCATCCCTTACCTCAAAAGAACAGTACCTCTGACTGGAATATCGGATATAATATCGAAGGAAACTTGCACTGAATAGTAACTCTCAAAGTATTGAAATACTCACAAAAATACGCTCGATATTATAGAGAGAGAAAACTTCGAATTCTGGTGTGATTTTCAATTCTAACCTAAGCACCCTATTTATAGGAAAAGCTTAGGATGCCAAAGGAGACTAAAGTAATAAAATATTATTATTTTAAAAAAAAAATCCGCCGCCTGGCGGCTTTTCAAAATTTTGAATTTTCAACAAAAGTGGGTCCCACCCATTAAATAATATTTATTTTTCGAAACTTCAATAATTCATAATAAATAGCCCCTTTGTCAGAAAAATACAAATTCGTTGTCTTTCTATAGGAAATTTAATTCTCTACAACTTTGCAGAAGAAAGTTTTTCCAAATTCCCAACATAAATTATCCGAAATTCACAAACAGATAATTTTCCACACCAAAATACTGATAAAAACACATCAGTGCTAATTCCTTCTTTAATATCCACAAAATAAATATTTCCTTATCATATAAATCAATAATTAATTATTCACAAATAATATTATAGAACTACAATATTGACAACCAGGTCGTTCCAAGGAAAGAGGGGGCCTTCTGATAAGGACTTCTCCTTACTGGCGCGCAATTAAATAACCCCTCCTAGACAGAACTTCCTTAGACATTATCAATAATGCTATCTAATAATATTATTCAAATAATATGAATTATTGAGTTGATAACGTGAAATACTGTGCAACAACAATTATTGAATCAATACTACAAAATATCAACTGTAGTCATTATTGAATCAATCATATAAAATAGCAACGTAGCAATTATTGAGTCAATAAAATATCAATGTAACAATTATTGAGTCAATAATATAAAATATCAACGTAGCAATTATTGAGTCAATAATATAAAATATTGAACAGTAATTACTGTAACAATAATTGAGTAAGTGCCTTCTCACGTAAGACTCAATAATGTAAAATATTGTGCAATACCGTGTGCTACTGTGCAACACCGCGTATCACTGTATTTTAACCACCGGGTATTTCAACAGTACTAACGGTAACAACTACGCCGTTATTTTATAAAAAGGTTATTTCTGTCGCTTTCTATATCCGACAGTTATTCCGTTGTGGGGTCCACAAATAGCTGCGCCGTCGTACGAATATTCCCCGACAACAAGAATATTCCACGACCAAACGAATATTCCCCGACAACAAGAATATTTTATAACCACTTGCTTATTTTGAAAAATTTTTACATATATCACCCTTAACTTTAAATTTTTATCAATTTAACCATTTACTAAATAGAAAAATTGAATACTTTTATTTCATAAAATTCGGGGTCTTACAATCTCCCCTCCTTATGAAATTTCGTCCCCGAAATTTACGTACCTGGTATTTCAAAAAGTTGAGAATACCTTGCTTTCATTTCAGATTCCATCTTCCTTGTCATCATGATTTCTCCATTGCTCATTCTAGAATACTGCTTCAAAACAAGGTTAATTGACATATAACAATTGTCAATTTTTAAGTAAGAAAAGTCAGCTTAGGTAAGTCACACACTAGCGAAGTATATTATTCGTCCCTCCCCTCCTAGCTCTAGACTCCAATCTCCGCCAGCGACCATATCCCTAAGCTCTGATACCAAAATGTAACGCCCCCAAAATAGGTCCAATCCACCCAACCCATTCTGGGTCGCCCCGAAATACACTCAACAAAAATTTCAAATACAAATCTTCAAGTTCTAACTTTTTAAACTGTCGTACCAAATACGACCACAATTAAACTGTGAGTTTCAATACAAATACAGTGCCCATACTCCAAATCAATAATACGTTACAGAAAGGTACAGTCAATAACTGTTTTAGGAATTAAAATCTTTGGAAAATACTCAAGGAAACCTTCGTACATGGGAGGCCATGCATCCATGTTATAATAGATATCGTAGGACTCGAGAATTATCCTTGGTTGACCCAATAGACCCCAAAGAAAAACGAGAAGATTACTATCTTGTTCATTTCAATGATGGGTCTTCTCTTGCCATATAATTATCTCTGTTGTCACAAACTGAGAATTATATTCTAACCGTACTCCAAGATTATATAGGTAGTGTTCATGGATATAATCAGCCAGTGGATGTGCACAGCCATGTCTTATAATAACACGACGTTGTATGTCATTAGACATCTTGTATAATAGTGACAAAACACCCTTCCAAAGTTGGGTTCACCTCACCTAAGTCAGGTCACCAAAATCAACGGTTAAATGACGTATAAAATACGACATACTTATCTAAAATTTTCAACAAAATTATTTTTATACTGTTTGGTGAAAAACTTCAACAGTTATAGACCCTCGTTCTATTCTCCTGTTATTCCCGCTCGAGTCTGTTATACTCTTATTACCTGAAAGGAATTGTGAAGCAAAAGGGTGAGCACAAATAGCCCAGTAAAGAATATTATGACTAAAGATAATTAAATTATCAATAGTCTTCATCAGTGATAAATCAGAGATTTATAACATATGGTAGATGATAAAACTTTTCAACCATAGTTGCAGTGGAACGAGCAATCCATTAGAAGAGTCAAATAGACTATAATGTCTATTATCTTCTCCATGTTAAAAGTCCACCAATAATATTTCATCCCTGTAACATCAATCAACAATTCCTGTCCACAATCATGTAAGTTCATGATCATAATTATCTTGATGAATTCCTCTTCGCACTCAGAACGAAGATAATTCACATCACCTGTCTTTACCTGAAACACCAAAGATCATGGTTATACCAAATCACAGTTCCTGTTCATAATCATGCTAATCAATTCATCTTTGCATTACAAGCCAAAGATATTCAACAATTAATCATTCATCTTTGCACTACAGGCCAAAGATATTCACAAGTCACCCGCTCATCTTTGCACTACAGGCCAAAGATATTCATTAATAGTTCATCTTTGCACTACGGCCAAAGATATTCAACAACAGGCCATCTTTGCACTACATGCCAAAGATATTCATATCTCAAAAAAAATATCGAATCATTTCAGAATTTATATAACAATAATTATAACCATGTTGATCAATTCACCTTTGCCCTTAAGCTAAAGATATTCAATTGTAAATTCAATGGTCATGAACATACCAGTCAACAATCCATCTTTGCACTACTGGCCAAAGAGAACCCATAGTCATGATCATACCACTAATCTACTCATCTTTACACTCAAGTCAAAGAGAAATTTCATCACCAGGATTATAAAAATGCTATATATGAGAATACGATCCAATTGTCAACATGATAACCAATTGTGGAGTAAAATTCAAGAATAAAGTCAAAATATGAATCCGATCAAAGATAGGAACCTTAAAAGCAAACTTGGACAAATAGAAGAAAATTTAATTTTTCCGTGAATAGTGCCGTATACGTGAATAGTGCCGTATACGTGAATAGTACCGTATACGTGAATAGTGTCGTATACGTAAATAGTAACCTCGACATGAAAATGTACAAATTTCATCAGAAAAATCATACTTCGTGAATAGTATTCGTGAATAGTACCGTATTCGTAAATAGTGCCGTATACGTGAATAGTAACCCCAACAGAAAAGGTAAAAATTTCATAATAAAATTCATACCAATATTTCGATGAAATGATATTGAAAGCAATAACATCATTTACGAAAAAATAACATCCCTTACCATCCCTTACCTCAAAAGAACAGTACCTCTGACTGGAATATCGGATATAATATCGAAGGAAACTTGCACTGAATAGTAACTCTCAAAGTATTGAAATACTCACAAAAATACGCTCGATATTATAGAGAGAGAAAACTTCGAATTCTGGTGTGATTTTCAATTCTAACCTAAGCACCCTATTTATAGGAAAAGCTTAGGATGCCAAAGGAGACTAAAGTAATAAAATATTATTATTTTTAAAAAAAAATCCGCCGCCTGGCGGCTTTTCAAAATTTTGAATTTTCAACAAAAGTGGGTCCCACCCATTAAATAATATTTATTTTTCGAAACTTCAATAATTCATAATAAATAGCCCCTTTGTCAGAAAAATACAAATTCGTTGTCTTTCTATAGGAAATTTAATTCTCTACAACTTTGCAGAAGAAAGTTTTTCCAAATTCCCAACATAAATTATTCGAAATTCACAAACAGATAATTTTCCACACCAAAATACTGATAAAAACACATCAGTGCTAATTCCTTCTTTAATATCCACAAAATAAATATTTCCTTATCATATAAATCAATAATTAATTATTCACAAATAATATTATAGAACTACAATATTGACAACCAGGTCGTTCCCAGGAAAGAGGGGGCCTTCCGATAAGGACTTCTCCTTACTGGCGCGCAATTAAATAACCCCTCCTAGACAGAACTTCCTTAGACATTATCAATAATGCTATCTAATAATATTATTCAAATAATATGAATTATTGAGTTGATAACGTGAAATACTGTGCAACAACAATTATTGAATCAATACTACAAAATATCAACTGTAGTCATTATTGAATCAATCATATAAAATAGCAACGTAGCAATTATTGAGTCAATAAAATATCAATGTAACAATTATTGAGTCAATAATATAAAATATCAACGTAGCAATTATTGAGTCAATAATATAAAATATTGAACAGTAATTACTGTAACAATAATTGAGTAAGTGCCTTCTCACGTAAGACTCAATAATGTAAAATATTGTGCAATACCGTGTGCTACTGTGCAACACCGCGTATCACTGTATTTTAACCACCGGGTATTTCAACAGTACTAACGGTAACAACTACGCCGTTATTTTATAAAAAGGTTATTTCTGTCGCTTTCTATATCCGACAGTTATTCCGTTGTGGGGTCCACAAATAGCTGCGCCGTCGTACGAATATTCCCCGACAACAAGAATATTCCACGACCAAACGAATATTCCCCGACAACAAGAATATTTTATAACCACTTGCTTATTTTGAAAAAATTTTACATATATCACCCTTAACTTTAAATTTTTATCAATTTAACCATTTACTAAATAGAAAAATTGAATACTTTTATTTCATAAAATTCGGGGTCTTACAATATAAACATACTCAAATGGTCAGAACTTAAAGGACACAAGTTTTGTCAAAGTTTGATTTTAAAACCTTTATATAATCTTTGGAAAATAACCATTTAAGCAACTCATGATATGAAAAGGTACTCAAGACCATATGTCATATCTATTATCATGTATTTTTATGTTTTATCACTTAGAATAACATATTTCATTGTCGGGAGCACTACAATTGCGTATGTGCATGTCCGATGCCCTCCGATTACTTCTGAATACGGAGCAGTCACAAAGATGGACATTTTTATCCCTCTTAACGACTTCCAATCTAACAACTTAAAGAATGAAAGTTGTAAGGCTACTCGTTATCTTTTCGAATCATCCTGAACCACCTCAATCGGAGTTTGTATGAAACAGTTATGCCTAATTTACTACAGTAGGTCAAAACAGTATTTTTTTTTTCTGTCTGACCATGCCCGGCGCAGCTGCTCCCCAAATGGCCTTGGGGGCAGCGCAGCTGCGCCACAAGAGGTAGAAGGTGTTTCAGACTTGGTTCTTTCGCGATTTAGCAAACCAATTCACTTTTGGATCTTCTTAACGCGAGTTATACTTATCCAAATTAGTCCGTTTTCGATTCTATGGATTCGTAATTCATAAAACTACAACATACTAAAGAATCAACAATTAACATAAACATTAACTAACCCAAATATTAATCCAAAACTCATATTCATACTAAATTTTCATGCTTTGACAAGTTTAACTAATTTTCATTACTACGGATTCGTTTCTAAACGAAATTGGTCCATTTAACTTCCGTTGTTTTCGTATTTAACTGCATTATCAATATGTAACAACAATTCATAGATTACAACAACCCTTAGCCATCAATTTTGTGACTCAAAAGCAACTGTTTCTTGTTATTACTAAGAAATTATAAAGCTTAGAACTCAAAAGCATTAATGTCAGTAACAGTACCTCTTGAATGCTTCAATATGCTAAGTATAGCTCTTCAATACTCTCATTGCTCTCCAATTCTCCTAACTCTCTATAGCTAAGTTTTCCCAGACAATTTATCAAATGGAAAAGGAGAATAAGAAGACTCTATTTATAGAGAATTTAGTACTCAGTTAATATCTTTGCACAATGAATTAATCCAAGGGGAAGAAGAAGAAGCCAGTGGATTGAGAAGGGTTGGTGAACTACTCCATCTTCCTCTATCCCTCTAGCCATCATCAGCTCTAATTTTCATCAATAATAGTAGACTAGGCCAATTGCCTAACACATGGCTGATATATAAAAGTGTGACACTAATTTTGGGATAAACCTCATTACTCTCTAATTTATCAGTAAAATGGGTCTCATTATACTAAGGTTAATTCCTTTCGGGCTTATTAAATTAATTATAATGATTTAACATTAGTACACTAAATTCAGCTATGGGCACATATATACACGTATATATGTACCTACCCACATATAGGAAGTATACTTATATTTTAAATATACACCAATATATAATCTTATATCCCATGTAAATTAGGCTAGTCTAAATAATATTTTAATTGGGCTAAATATAAATCAATTGGGTACTCTTAACCCATTATTTCCTATCACATTTAAATATCACAATGATTAATATCAATCATTTATTCCCGTACCATTAATTCTCTTTTAATAATTTTAGTTAAACCTTCAGTCTGATTTAACTTTAATAGTCAGGCCACACAAGGCTCATTTATCCCACTTATTAGAGTTATATAATTCAAGCTCATAATTTCAACGATAAAATATTAGGGGTCTAGGCCACATTTGGCTTTTCCCCAATCTCACTTCATTTTAATATTCATTTAATATAAAGTTTGTGTGACACACTTTACCTTAATTCTAAATTATTTAACCATCTTAATTAATTATACTTTATGAAATTGTAATCACGACATCCTTATTTAAAATAATCATTTTTCTTTAAAATAATTAGTATGTACAATACCAATATAATTCCTCAATTTCTTTTCTTCCATAAATTGTCCCGACACATTTTCAGTTAACCACATCTCAATGCATCAACTTAATATATCCATCTCTATCCAATATTTAAATACATTGGTCCCCTTCTTTTATCAGACACTTATTATCCATAATATATCTCAACTATCAAATCTTTTCATATATTATTACACTATGTAATTTGTTAAAATTCCCTTTTAATTTACGCATTCATTCCATTTTCTTTATGTTAAACACATATATTAACTCACCATCATATGTAAGTGAATTAATCCTTTCTATTCAATTTAATATCATGCGACTACCACACAAAGCTTTATAATATAATATTCTATAATATCACTTAATTAACCAACATTTATTCTGGGTTAATTAATTAATTCTTATTCAAATCATGTTTTGCTAACTTAATTCATTCATGGACAACTTAATCACCATTTATGACCTTTATTACACATATGAGTCCTTAATACACATGTCTTGAAATTCAAATTTCACAAACTCACTCAAAGCTTTCTGCAGACCGGCGCAGCTGCGCTGGTCATAGGCTTGGAAATGGCGCAGTTACGCCATACCAAGTTCAGACACAACAAGTTTCTGTTTTAGCAGAAATATAATCTAGATTCCTAAATACCCGTCTAACATCAATCTCCTCTTTGATTTCATATCATCGGCTACTACTTTCCTTAACAATTTAAGGATCACACTTCAAGTTTTAAAACTCTATATTTCTTTAATAGTTTAACAAACTATAAAATCTCCTTTACGGTTTTCTTACCACCAATAACACAAAACTCAAAATATATAGCACATACTATAATCACATATTCCACACGTGTATTAACTTACTATTTACTTAAGCGATTCTTAAACCCCTTACTATATCACCATAGTTGATTAAGGCTTTAATATTCAAATTATATTATTCCATAATATAACTTCCAATTTAATATAGATTAACCAATATTTATACTTGTTAGTTAATTCTCATAATTAACTAATTTATGCTTTACTATCTCAATCTATTCATGGATAGATTAAGCACTAATTAAAACTCATATTACATCATTCTAGTCGCTAGTTTATATATTCAAGGGAAATGTGATTATTCATTTAATGACACCATGTACTATGATAAAATAATTCTATAAATTATTTAATATCGATGGATAATTTTATCCATCTCCTTTACTTTAATTAAATTGTCTCTATAAAAAATATATATTAATAATATATTTATTAATCACAAAATCACATATTATATAGTTCATATTATCCTATGTAACACAATACTTCTGTTGGACCATGATTATTTGGGTCGGTCGGATCTTATTTGTTTTGGGCTTTTCGGGTCAAACCCATTTCTACCCTTGGAACATTGGACTATTATCTAAATGATTATTTAAACAAATCTTGGGCCGGAACTAGTAGTGGGTGACAGGTGGCAGCTTATAAACTAGAGATTATCCCTAATCTGTGGGATTAGTAGGAGGCTGATTAAGGTGATGGGCCCAGCCGTCTTAAGCCACCTTCATTAATGAGGAGTTGACATAATGTTAACTCAGGAAAGAGCAAGGTAGGGAAAAGCCTGCATGCAGCCAGCTGACGTATGCATTGGGAGAAAATATGCAAGTTGGTGAGATAATATAAGGGTACAGATTACTACATGAAAAAGGTAACATAACATTTTTTACTCTCCAGACACTAGAACACACGACCTCCATTGTTAATCCTTTTTCTGGCCTGTACATATTCTCACACCAGAGCGATCCCCAGCGGCCTAAAGCCGTCGAGATCCGGTGCTGACGTGTTTACTGTGCAGGATTAGACGCGCTTTTGGTGATTGAGGCGCATGGCGAGATCTTGGCGTTAACATTGGAGCTAGAAGGAGGGCTTTCTTAATGTTTCTAGTTTTCAATCACAACTTATTGAACGTCTTACATCGGAAGTTATGGTGAAGAGTAAGACGATTACAGCCGAAGGGCAACCGACTACAACAAGTTCTTCTCAACAAAGGGTTTCTGTAAAAGATAGGTTGGGTCCTTCAAAGAGTGTTCATGAAAGGCTTAGGTCGCAAGATGTTCCGGAGAAGTCGCGTGCAAAAGAACATGGTGGTGTTAAAAGGAAGTTGTTTGCTACTCCCGATGAAGGACCTGTTAAAGATCAGAAAAGGGTAGAAGGCACACCGCCTAAAACCAACACCAAGAAGGACAGATGGACAAGGCGTCTACTCTGGCTAAAATGGCACAGGAAACCGACATGGCTTTGAAGGCACTTCTGCAACAAAGGGAGGAGATTGCAAAACAGATGGTTCTTATGGCTAAAATGGAAGGAGGGGCATCCAGTTATACTCAACCTGAAGAGCCGGGTAGATCTATGGGTAGGCGAACGAAGGGTGATGAAGATTCCAGGCGTTTGAAAAATTGGCTGCGGGCCGTTCTGTTGTCCGAAGAGAAGAAAGACGTCATGTTCCTGAAGATCCAAATAGGGCTTCTCACCATAAGGGTTCTCGGGACGATGGTAACGACATAAGACGAAGCAGATCAAGAGGACACTCTCCCGAACTCACAAAGAAGTTACTTCGTATTGAATATTATTCTCAGTAGAGTGAAGAGGATAGTAGCCAAAGCATATCAGGTGGTCATTCCCCAAAGAATCTAAAGAAGGCACACCACCCTATGGATTCACGCATCGATCGAACTGAGCGGATGAAGAAGTGCTCTCCGAGGAGGGAAGTTTCGTCGAAGCCAAAGCCAGAAGGACTTGAGCTCTTGGCCACAGAGATGAAGGAGCTTCGAAAATAGTTGGCGGAAGTCCAACAGGAGAAGGAGACTCCGGGTAAGAAAGCTTCCCCTTTCTCTTTTGAAATTCTAAAGGAGAAGGCGGATCCCAGTAAGAAGCTTCCCCACATGGAAAGTTATGATGGTTCAGGGGACCCGTACAACCATAGTCAGGCGTTTGAAAGGTTGATGGATTATTACGATTACTCAGACGCAGCTAAATGTCAGACCTTTGGACTGACGTTGAGAAAGGATGCAAGGTAGTGGATGGGAACTTTGGCTTCAGATTCGATTTCATCCTAGGTTGAATTATGTGACAAATTCCATGCCCGGTTCGGAAGTAACAAAAGAAGTGGAAAACCCACCGGGTCACTAACACAGGTTAGGCAGTACCCCAGTAAGACCCTGGGCCAGTATGTGAAAAGTTTCAGGGATGCGGTAGGACAAGTATTAGATCTTAACGATCTTCAGGCCGTAGGGTTATTTTAGAATGGTTTAGATCTGGTAAAGTCAGAGAAGTTGGTGAAGAAATTATTGTTCAAGCATCCAAAGAGTTTGGCCGAAGCATTTGAGAAAGCCGAAGGCCTCATCGTGGTAGAAGAGGCCATGGCTAGTTTGAAACAGGGTTCTTTGGAGAAAGCGAAGGAAAAAGGGAATGAATCAACTGATGATAGTAAGAGGAAGAGTGGCGGCAATAATAACCGATCTGACGGAAATCAAAAAAGGTATAACAATAATTGGGCACCCAGAGGAGATCGTCCGCCCGTCCCGAGTCAGAAGGTAAATAAAGTGTATACTCAGCTCAATACAAATCGGGCTACTATTCTGGAGCAGATAAAGAACCAGCCGTACTTCGAACGACCCTGAAATAATCCTAGGCCAGGATCGGGAGACCATGCTAAGTATTGTGATTATCATCAGGCGGTTGGGTATGACACTAATTCTTGCTGGAATCTGAAGGAGTTCATTGAAAAAAAAGTTCAGAGTGGAGTCTTGATCCAATACGTGGCAGGACGAGAACAGCAAAGAGAGCACCCGAGGAATAGGGAGCCAGATCAAGTTAATTAGCCAGTACAACCAGTTCATAATCAACAGGCAAGATATGTGGTAGATGTGATTACCGGAGGTAACTTTGGTAAGGCTGCAGGTAAGAAGCGTTGAGGCTATCTAGACTCGGTGATGGCAGTGGTAGGCAAGCCTCTGAAGGCTGAGAGGGCGTATCTAGGGTCGGTCATATCCTTTACAGATGATGATCTCCCTCCAGAACTAATTGAACCGCATGAAGGAGCTTTGGTGGTTACTGCACAAGTGGGTTCGGTGGACATAAAGAGGATGATGATAGACAATGGGTCTTCAGTGGATATTCTGTACGCACATACATATCATAGGATGCCTTTAGATGGTCAGAAGATGAAAATCGGGCAGGAGGCTCCTTTGTATGGCTTCAGTAACGATCCAGTCAAAGTGGCGGGAACCATCGAGCTGCTAGTTGTCTTCAAAATGGCTCCTCAACAGGTTCAAATTATGTGTAAATTTTATGTTGTACATATGGATTCTGCATATAATGCTATTTTGGGGAGACCTACTTTGACAGCTCTTCAGGCAGTTACATCAATTCCCCATTTCAAGATTAAATTTCTGACACCACATGGAGTTGGCGAAGTTGCAGGGGATCTTGACTTGGCGAGAAGGTGTTATCAGTATGCTTTGATCACTTTGGGAGTAGGAATCAGTAGGCAGAAACAGACCATGGCCATCGAGATTGAGCTATTTACGGAAAACAGCATTGAATCATTAGTTATGCCAGTAGGAGAAACCGAAGAAATTGAGCTGATACCTAAAAAGAAAGAAAAGACTGTGAGAATTGGTTCAGGACTCCCAGAACCGTTTCGGAAAAATCTGATGGAGCTGCTTCATTTTTATACTGATATCTTTGCTTGGATTCCTAGTGATATGCCGGGAGTGATTCGTAAAGTGGCCAAACATAAACTACACGTGGACCCAGCTAGGAAGCCAGTTCGACAGAAGAGGAGGATCTTTGCACCAGAGAGACAGAAGATAATTGATGAAGAAATTGCAAAGTTGCTGGCCGCGGACTTTATCTTTGAGATCAATTATTCGGAGTGGATGGTCAATGTAGTTCTGGTGCAGAAGCAGAATGGAAAGTGGGGGGTTTGCATAGATTATATCGATCTGAATAAGTCGTGCCCGAAGGACTCTATCCTTTACCTCACATCGATCAGCTCCTTGATGCAACTTCGGGGTATGCCTTACTTAGTTTCATGGATGATTTTTTAGGTCTATGTGCAAGGAATATATCCCGAAGACAGCTTTTATTACTCATAGGTCGGTGTACGCTTACAAGAAGATGACATTTGGCTTGATTAATGCGAGAGCTACTTATCAGAGGATGATGAACCGCATCTTCACGAAGTAGTTAGGAAAGAATATGGAGGTCTATATCGATGATATGATAGTGAAGAGCATGTCGGTTCGAGGTCATCTGGACGATTTAGAAGAATGCTTCCAAACGGTTCGACATTATGATTTGAAGCTGAATCCGACCAAGTGCACCTTTGGACTGGGGGCAGGCAAATTTCTGGGTTATTTGGTCAGCAAAAGGGGTATCGAAGCTAATCCAAAGAAGATCCAGGCTATCTTGGACATGAAATCCCCACAGTGGTATAAAGATGTCCAATGTTTAAGTGGTCGAATAGCATCATTGCGGAGGTTCATGTTTAAATCGGCAGAAAGGTGTTTGTCGTTCTTTAACACGTTGAAGGGACCAAAGAATGCGAAGACGTTCCAGTGGACTTCGAAGTGCGAGGATGCTTTTCAAGGGATCAAGAAGTACTTGCCTTTGGTACCTTTATTAGTGAAGCCTATTCCTGCCAAACCTTTGTATTTATATCTGGCGGCAAGTTCATTGGCGGTGGGAGCAGTTCTGGTGCGTGAAGTTGGGGGTAAGCAGCACCCAGTTTATTATGTAAACCATGCACTTCGAGATGCAGAGACAAGGTATCCAAACCTTGAAAATTTTACCTTTGCATTGATAGTAGCTAGTCAAAAACTTAGGCAATATTTTCAAGGTCGGGTAATAATGGTGTACACAGATTAACCACTGAAGAAGGTGTTGGGAAAGCCAGAGGTTTCGGGGAGACTTGCTGCATGGACAATGAAATTATCTCAGTTCTTTATAGAATATTATCCATGGACAGCTATTAAAGGACAAGCCTTGGCCAATTTTGTGGTAGAATGCTCGTTCTCCGAAGCTAATACGAGTTTGAACGAAGCAGAGGGATCTACAAGGACGGTAACAACACTTCATCAATCGGACGGTTCTTGGACGTTATATATTGATGGATCTTCTACTTCGGATATCAGTGGTGTTGGGATCATTCTAACAAGTTCGGAGGGATTCAAAGTGCAGCAAGCTATCAGATTTGAGTTCAAGGCAATGAATAACGAGGCAGAGTATGAAGCGGTGCTAGTAGGGTTACGTCTGGCGAAGAGTTTGGAGGTTCAGAAGCTGATCATCTACAGTGATTCTCAACTAGTTGTCAAACAAGTTTCGGAAGAATATGAAGCTCGAGGCTCAAAAATGGTTAAATATCTTGCAGAGTTAAAAGATCGGCTTTAGCACTTCGACTCTTGCGAGTTTCAAGGGGTCGGCCGAACTAATAATTCAAATGTCGATGCCTTATCAAAGTTGGCTACATTTGAATTGAGCGCTTTTGATGGGTCTGTTTACTTGGAGATTTTGAAGCAGCCCAGCATACAGCACAAGGAAGTAATGTGCATCGAGAGATCTAACTGCTGGATGGCACCATATATAAATTATCTGGCAGATGGCGTACTGCCTTCGGATCATATGTTGGCTAAAAAGGTGAAGTACAAAAGTGCGAACTTCGTCCTTATTGATGGAGATCTTTATCGCAGGGCTTATTCGTCTCCATTGCTGAAGTGTTTAATTCTGTCCGAAGCTGAATATGCCCTTTGGGAGATTCATGGAGGTATTTGTGGTGATCACATGGCTGCGAAGTCATTGGCATACAAGGTGCTTCGTCAGGGTTATTATTGACCAATAATTTTTAAATAGGCTACTAATTATGTGAAGAAGTGCCAGAAGTTCCAGTTGAATAGTCCTATCCTACATCAACCACCAGAAGAGCTATACTCGGTTTTATCTCCTATACCTTTTGCTGTCTGGGGGGTAGATATACTGGGTCCACTCCCAAAGGCGAAAGGTCAAGTCAGCTTCGTTATAGCGGCAATTGACTATATGACCAAGTGGGTAGAGGCAAAGTCGCTTTGGCTGATTACGGAACAAGAATGCTTAAAGTTTCTGAAGGAGTCAATGGTATTCCGATTTGGCATTCCTATGGTGGTAATCTCAGATAATGGACGCCAGTTTGTGGGATCAAAGTTTGAGGCATTTTTGAAGGAGTTGGGAATTCAACATCGAAAGACTTCGGTTGCTCATCCACAATCTAATGGGCAAGTTGAAGTGACTAATAGAATACTCTTAAATGGGATCAAGAGAAGATTGGACGAAGTAAAGGGCAAATGGCCCGAAGAGTTACTCAGTGAGTTCTGGGCTTATCGAACTACGCCAAGGACCACAACGGGAGACTCGCCATTTCAGCTGGGTTATGGTTCAGATGCTCTAGTTCCAGTGGAAATTGGGTCTGCTCGAAGAAGTCAGACAGGCAGCCTTGATAAAATTGGCTACATACCAACGTCGTGTGGCTAAGTACTACAACAAAGGGGTAAAAATTCAAAGGTTTGAAGTTGGGGATTTTGTTCTTCGTTGAAGTAGAGGCTTCAACACCTCAAAATATGGGCAAACTCATACCAAATTGGGAAGGCCCCTATAAAGTTGTTAGTGTACCGAAGCCGGAGACTTACCAGTTGCGAACCTTAGATGGGACTAAGATTAAGAATACTTTGCATGCTGGGAGGCTCCGTAAATATTTTCAATAGAGCCGGTGTCAAAGTCCGGAAGTCTGTATTTACGACGACGATTATCAATATAATTGGCTCCTTTCTTCAACACTGATTTAGTTACTGCAAGTTATAAGGTTGGATCCCTTCGACTTTTTTGACAAGCGAAGAAGAATATTCTTGGGTTGAACCTGTTCGGCTCTCGGAGAGAACGAGGTTGCCAGCTTGGTATAAGGTTGGATTCCTTCGTCTCCTCGTAGCGAAGCGAACTATTATTGGTTGAACCCGTTTGGCTCTCGGAGAGAACGAGTTCACCAAGTTATAAGTTGGATCCCTTCGACTTTTTTGACAAGCGAAGAGGAATATTCTTGGGTTGAACCTGTTCGGCTCTCGGAGAGAACGAGGTTGCCAGCTTAGTATAAGGTTGGATTCCTTCATCTCCTTGTAGCGAAGCGAACTATTGTTGGTTGAACCCGTTCGACTCTCGGAGAGAACGAGTTCACCAAGTTATAAGGTTGGATCCCTTCGAATTTTTTGACAAGTGAAGAGGAATATTCTTGGGTTGAACCTGTTCGGCTCTCGGAGAAAACGAGATTGCCATCTTGGTATAAGGTTGGATTCCTTCGTCTCCTCGTAGCGAAGAGAATTATTGTTTGTTGAACTCGTTCGGCTCTCAGAGAGAACGAGTTCACCAAGTTATAAGGTTGGATCCCTTCGACTTTTTTGACAAACAAAGAGGAATATTCTTGGGTTGAACCCGTTCGACTCCTGGAGAAAACGGAGTTACCTAATTGTTATAAGGCTGGATGATATCATTAGTTCCTCGGAATAACTATTCACCTTGAGAGCTTGATGGTTTATTCATTCTAACAATGGTGTATAGCATTCTTCGGTAATGAGTAAGTCTCGTTTTACATTATTACTTGATTTTATTCGAAGTGTCGAAGTTAGATTACATATTATTTGAATAACAGTATAACTTAAACCGAAAAAGAGTAATAAGGAACAAAGTTATATACCATTAAACGTAAAAATCAAATACACATCTGATAAAGTTCCCCACAAAATAAACTAAAATTACAATACTAATTATAAATTTTCACAAATTCATAAACATATGAAAATTAAAGTAAAGATAGGATGTCTTCGGAACTACTCCTCATCATCATCGGAAAAGTCGAGGAGAGTTGGGTCCATACCGGCAGCAGCTAGCTTTGATTTGTCTTTGTTTCAGGCCATCTCATAACCTTCAGTGTACATCTTAAAGATCTCAATGGTTAAGGTGGGAGACTTGCGATATTCATCTTGGATTTCTTTGCGAATGTCTTCAGTAAGTGGAGGACCAGCCAGCTTGATATTGCGAAGTTCCCTTTCTACCTTACCCCGAAGGTCCATGTGTCGTTCTTCAGACTTTTTTGCTTCGGAGACTGCATTTGTCAAATTCTGATTATTTTCTGACAGTTGTTCATTGGCTCGTTGAAATTCTTGGTTTTGTTGGAGGGTTGTTTGTTGCAAAGCTTCAGCTGCTACCAGTTACTCCTTCATTTTGACGAGATCACCTTAGAGACCTTTGCAGTTGAAGCGGAGGTTCTCATGTTCGCTTCTCTCCTTTGCCAAGGCAGACTTTAAGATGGCATTTTCTCTTCGGGTCGCCTCCTCATCGGCTTCAACTTCTTTGTATTTCTGGCAAAGACGCCCGAAGATTCCATTCGCCTATAATAATTCGGGGTTAAGAACAAATTTCAAGAAGATATTCATGAACAGAAATAATTAATTAAAAATTTACTCACTCTGGCCTGGTTGATCATGCCTTCCTTAATCAAGTCAGAAGTCGAACTGTTGCTGAAGCGGTGATTATCGGTATCCAAAACAAATGAGTCGTAGAGATGTAAAGGAAAATCCTCCCTCCAGTCTGGCCATAAAGAGGGAGAACGTGCTGATTTGGGATTTGGCCCGAAGAAGGAAGACAGAGGGGGTGAGGAGGGTGTTGCTCGTTTTGCTGAAGGGGTTGGTCGTTTAGAAGGAGGTGAAGGTGGCGAATCATCCGAAATGGCTCTTATTTTTCGAATAAGAGGAGAACTATGTTCAGACTCAAATTCGTCAGTATCGGTTGATTTGGGGGGAGGTTGACTGGAAGAAGAAGTGGGTATTCTCAGCTATTCGGTAGGAGTAGGGATGATTTTAATTTTCCTTTTCTTGATACGGATAAGGCGGGTGCGTTGCTCAACTGACATATCCAAGAGGCTTTCGGTAAGGGTAGGAATCGGGGTGGCTTTCGATCTCTTGGCAACATATTTTTTTTGAGGTCGGTTGGGCCCTTCCTCAAGGTTTGATTTGGTGGTTGTGGGTTTGGTATGATGGGCTTCGGCATCTCGTTCTTCAGTATATGGAGGATCGGTACGGTGAGCCTCATAAGCTTATGCTTCAGCATCCTACTCTTCGGGATCTTGTGCTTCGAAAGAAGCTGAAATCGATTTGGCAGTAAGAAATTTCTCTAAATCCATCCGATCGATGGAGGTAGGCTTAATCAGAGATACTGCAGAAGACAGAAAGTAATATTTCAGAACAATTATTGAAGGAAATTTGAAAAAATTATATAGAGGGTGGTTTCAGAACTTACACTTATGATTGTACAACCAGGCTTATTTGCTGAGGAGTCCGAAGCTCCATTCTTTCAGAGGAAGCTTATTCAATAGCTTCACCATTTCATTCCCTCGCTCCTGTGTGAGGTCTCCGAAGTCTGGAGAGAGAATAGGGATAGTGGTCCAGTCGGGGATGGAGGAAATGTCTGGTCCGTTGATAAAAATCCAATCCTTATGCCACCCTCGATTGCTTTAGGGGGTGTCTATCAAAGACCTTCTTTCAATCTTGACACTGGACGGTTTGCTTAGTCCCTTGAAGCCTTTCTCTCTAGACTGACCCACCACGAAGAGGGAGAAGAAGAAATCAATAGATGGTGGGATGCTCTGCTCGAAGCACCAGGCTACGAATGCAAGGATGTAAATGTAAGAATTGGAGACTAATTGGGCCAACCCAAACCCCAAAAATCCTAGCATGTTTAATACGAAGGCATGAAGAGGGAAGCGGAGTCCCTTCTCCAGAAGAGTGATGGGCATAGCAACATAACCATCGGGACAATGGTACATGCGGTCGGTTGGAGTAGGGGCTCGCAACTGGTAATTGGGTGGAATCTGGTATCGGTCTCTGACGGTTAAAATCTCCGATTCGGTAATTCTGGAAGGGGTATTGGCATGGGCAAATCGTTTTATATCAGTGAAGTCAAAAGGAGGTTCTGGGGGGACGTCTTTGGCAGTATCGATTGGTGGATTCTTGCTAAATGAGGGTTTGGACTTAAGGTTTGACGTGGGGATGGTTTGGGTAAGATTCTGAGCTGTCGGAACGGAGGCTGAAGAAATTTTGGGGGGTGGGATGGTGTTATCAGAATTCTGGGCGGCCATTGTTGACAGATTGACTAAGAAGAAGAAAACCGAAGAAGGAAGAAAAGCTAGAGAGTCTTTGAATTTCAAATGAGCAGGTAAAGTTATCTGATTTGGGGGCTTGAAGATTTTATAAAGTTGTTTTTTCGAAGGCTCACGAAACCCAAAGGCAGCACATTCAGTGGATGTAATAATGGAAGTAAAAAGCTAGCGGTTACTTTTGAATTCGAAGGGTTTGCGTCTAGTTAAGGGGTGCGTATTCGGGTGTGGACCTTTTATTGAGTGGGCTTCATCGAACCCGTTCGAATTCTTTTTGGTGTTTGGATCGGGCCCTTATACTCTTTCATCAAACATACTGTTTAATAAAAGACTAGGGGGCAATGTTGGGCCGTGATTATTTGGGCCGGTCAGATCTTATTTGTTTTAGGCTTTTCGGGTCAAACCCATTTCTACCCTTGGAACATTGGACTATTATCTAAATGATTATTTAAACAAAGCTTGGGCCGGAGCTGGTAGTGGGTGATAGGTGGCAGCTTATAGACTAGAGATTATCCCTAATCTGTGGGATTAGCAGGCGGCTAATTGAGGTGATGGGCACAGCCGTCTTAAGCCACCTTCATTAATGAGGAGTTGACATAATGTTGACTTAGGTAAGAGCAAGGTAGGGAAAAGCCTGCATGCAGCCAGCTGACGTATGCATTAGGGGAAAATATGCAAGTTGGTGAGATAATATAAGGATACAGATTACTACATGAAAAAGGTAACATAACATTTTTTACTCTCCAAACACTAGAACACACGACCTCCATTGTTAATCCTTTTTCCGGCCTGTACTTATTCTCACACCGGAGCGATCCCCAGCGGCCTAAAGCCATCGAGATCCGGTGCTGACGTGTTTATTGTGCAGGATTAGACGTATTTTTGGTGATTGAGGCGCGTGGCGAGATCTTAGCATTAATAACTTACTTCCTCATAACACACATATTTCTATTTGAACCCAATACATGTCTTAATAATTTTATTTATTAAATTCTCATTTTAATAATTGCTTGAAAATTCGGGTTCTTACATCAAGTTCATGTTTATATATTATACATTTAGCTGGAATCTCTAAAGGATTTAGGCCAATTAAGGTCATGATATCAAAAGGGCTATCAAGTTTGTCATTCATACACATAAAGCGGTCACAAAATCTGTAATATACATGCTTACATGTGTTCATATCGTTTATGCATGGCTAGCATTGTTATTTTCTTGAAAACTTACTTAAACTCATACTTAATTAACTTTCATTTTATCTAACAAGTATGTGCATGTGTAGGCCATCTAAGTAATGTTAAAATCACTAGCATGTATGCTCAAAAATATCAGAACATAGATACACCATGTTCATGTAGCTTAGTTTGCAAAAAGTCCCAGTTTTGCTTTTGAAATCATTTTAGACTTAAACTATGTATGCTAGTGTATACTCAATACCTTAGACTCATATTTCATACATATCTAGACCATACAAATATGCTCAAAAAGTCAGAACATATCCCATGTGGTATTCACAGATATTAGTTTCAAATATGTCAAATTTCCTTTGAGAACTCATTTAACTTAAAGCCAAATAATTTGGACATTTACAAGGAACCATATATCACCACTCATGTTTTCTTATGTTCATAAATCAGTTATATATGTATACTACCATGCTCATATGGTCAGAACGTAATTATCTCAAGTTCATGTCAAGGTCCATTTTCAAACTATAAGTTTCCCTTTAATAATGTATACTAACGAAGTCAAACATGTTCATGCTACGTCAAGGCACACAACTACACATGTTAAACCTGTTATCATGCTTGTCTAAGTGATACCAACAAGTTAACACCTATTAGATTGTAACAGAACCAAAATATTCAATATCAGTGCCTGGCGCAGCTGCGCTTCACCCTAGTACAAAACAGGCGCAGCTGCGCCGTGTCTCGGCCAGAACCAGAATAGCTTTTGCTACGGCAGAACACAAACCCAAACTCAAAATTTCTTACTTAGCATACTTAATATCAATCACATTGTACTTCTAACATGTATATAAACTCATATAACAAGTTGACAACAATCCTTACTCCAATTAACAAGAACACATGCATAATTAAGAAGTTAGAAATTTTCAGAAATGAAGAACATTAAGAATTATACCTCTGCTAAGCTTAATGAACTCCTCCAACTGATTTCTCTCTCTCTTTCTATCTCAGTGAACTCACACTAGCCTTAGCTTATCAAAAATTTTAGCAATTTGAAATGAGAGGGAGAGAGCTACATTTATAGGAAAATAAATACACAGACAAAGCTATTCTCCACTAAATCAAACTAACGGGAAGAGAAAGCATACATTGGTTAATGGAGATGGGTTGGTAGAGTGGTTGAAATCCACTGTTAAGCCCACTCCCCATATGATCACTGGCTAGCTACATTGTTGAGTTTGAGATGATAAATAGACTAACCTTTTTGTTATAAACGTGAGAAGAGAAATGACACTCTTTGTGGGACAAACAAGGACTCAGCAACATGAAATAATGCAATAAAATAAAATAACCCAATACATACACATATTATATACACTTAGGCATATATGTATACTTAGGTGTTAAATTCATTTAGAGTTACAATGTAGTTTTTAATAAGGAAATAATATTACAATGTAGTAAGTTGGGGTACATGTATACACATCAACATATAATTCATGTACATTTCGTTACTACCGAATATAATTCGATTGGGCATTGACACACCATATTAACCCAACTTTATTTGCGACGCCCCCAAATCCGGGTTACCAGACCCCCGAGTTTGGTGCTCACGATCCAACATTTAAAAATCATCTAACTATCCATTTATTTATGAATAGAAATATAAATATCATTAACTGATATTTATAATACATTGTCCCAGGTTTTCTAACCTTAACATAACAAATATACCCTTAGATATACAAAAAGGGTTATACAAAACAACATAATAAATATGTTCATTATAACTACTCCAGCAATACACCTTTGCCTTTGTCTTTCTCTGCCCCTCCGGCTACTTCTTTCCTAGCTGAAATATTGTATTTAAGCAAGGGTGAGCAACAAATTTGCTCCGCAAGTTAAATTATACAATAAAGTATAAGAATCAAGAATATAAGACTATCAATTCTATAGAATATCACCAAAGTTCAAAGGACTTTGAATTAGCTGAATAAAATATTAATCAATAACAAGACTTTCTCGCATTTTATGCAAAACAATAATTCGATGGTGAAAGAGTAAAACGCATTCAAAATTTCTCAATTGAATAACAAGAATCAATTCTACGCAATAACAAAATGGAATATTATCCAAATTTTTTTAAGCTGAGCGACCCCACAGGATCTTGAACTTCTCGAGTAACTATCAAAGGTTTTACTTTGAAGTACCCAGGTGTATCAGATAACCATAAAGATTAAATCATACCCCTCCGCAAATATATAAAGTGATCAGCTTCATTATACCCTATATTATGCATAATACTTACACGCGCGCAACGGCCGAATATACGACCACAAAGCCCCTTTTTATATAAAAAGGTTGTTCTTCTCAGTCTTATAACCAGAATTCGAATCACAACAACGAAATACAATGATTTCAATATCTAATTGCTTTCTCGATCTAGCCAGAATAATTGGCATTGACCTGTCAATAATAATTGAGTTCTCTTCTCGAACCTATCAAGTTTCAACAAATGTTTGTCTAGCCAAAACAATTAGCTACAACATATCTCAAAACGATTCAATAATAGACAGAAATTAACTGTACTATTTGCAATCAATAATAACTTCTACGAATGTGAATAACCAACAACAGTTATTCCCCAAGCATATTCTCAAAATAAATAATTCAATTTGAATTAATAAACATGCACTAACTGCGAATAATCAACAATAATTCTCAGACGTGGTATAATCAGCAATAATTAACCACCACTATATTTGAAAAATAATAACTAGATATTGAGTTAAGGAAACTTACCTGATTCGTTGACTACTGCTACGCAATTTAAGTTAAACTTCTTTTGTAAGACCTATCATTAATAAAATCGATCTTTCAATTAGCATAACATATTTTATAAGTAAACTATCTAACATTTAAATACATAGTCAAATATTAGATAACCTTAACACTACTGTATCATATAACTTGTGAATTAACACTTAATTTTTTATTTTATAAGTATTTTATAATCTAGTAAATCGAATACCTAATCCAACAACCTAGATTCAAACTGACATCCAATCCAGCAAATCTGAATTCAACTAACCTCAATTCCAGCAAGCCTGGATTCAACTGACATCCAATCCAGTAACCTGGATTATCCAAACAGACCAATCCAGCATCATGGATTGTCTAAACATCTCATCTAACAAATTTATGACCAATCCAGCAAACCAGATTGTAATTCAGCAAGCTGGATTCCCCCTTTTTAACCAAATCATCTTATTATTTTTTTTATCTTTTGTCCACACATAAATACATGTATTTCATACACAGAAATAATTTTTCAGGAATTTTTCAATTTCCTTAAGTATTTTTTAAAAATCCATTTTTAGTTAATTCCTTAAGAAAATAACTACCTCACGCTTAATTCCAAAAATTCCCAACTCTTGGTGGGATCTTACACATGTTAACATGAGTCTCTAGTTTAAATTTCATGGCCATCGGAGTTATACAACTCCGGTCATTTTTCGTCGGGAAATCCCAAAAATTGAAATGACCATAACTTACTCAATTTAAGTCGAAATGAGCTCCTTTTTGGACACAAGCTACTTCATTCCATATATTTTAATGTCCCAAAAGGCCGGAATTTATTACATAATTTAAGTGGATGAAATTGTCCTTCAAAATTCCGGACAGCCTACTTTTGTCATTTTTTAGATTTTTCCTACTTTGCTAAAATCAGTCTACACAAAACTCTACAACTCCTTTTTTAATGATTCCACTAGGAAACGTTAGAAGACTTATAGATCTAAGTCTAAAAATTGACCACACTCAAAAATTCGAAATACACTAGGAGATATGGTCATTTGAATTTCCCGTTGCATTTTCTCAAAAATCTGATTTTAAAACTTTGTGATTTGTAAAAAAACTTTCTTGATCTCTTGATTAATCACACATAAAATCTCATAAACCAACATAATACATTCTAATACCTCTAAGACTCATGGATCTACCATGATCCATGATCTATTGCATCAAACCTTCATCAAATCAAAGCAAATCATAATTTAGGGTAAGAAAATCAAGATTTTCAACTTTGTGAAACATAGTTTCATTCTTCTTGCTTTTGATCTAATTTTTGACACGCCAAATGGTTAGATCTACACATAACACACTCTAGATCATGTAAATCTAGAGTTTTGAAGTTCAATAACAAAAATCCAAATTTTTGGTTTGAAACAACTAAGAATAACTTAAATCAAATATGGTTTATACCTTTATTTCTTGCTAGCCTTCCTTGTTCTTTCAAATAGATGTTGATCTTAGGTAGAAGGAAGATCAAAATCTCCTCTTTCTCCTTTTCTTCCCAACCGAATTCTCTCTCTCTCTTGCCTTTCTCAAGCTTTTATTTTGCTAGCTAACTTGGGAGAATGAAATGAAAAATGAGTAAACTCTTTATTTGCAAATGAGATGGGTTTATTTATAAGCTAGCAATATGTGTAGATATAACTCATATATCTATACTAAATCTCCCAACATATCTTGGCATATCACACCAAATCTCTCCATATCTACCATATCTATCCATATCTTATCAAATATTCTCCCAAATCTATCCAATATCTTTCCAAATCTTATCAAATATCTTTCCAAATCTAATCAAATATCCTTATCCACAAGATTTAATTCTCATGCCCATTTCTTCCTAGCTTAGCCGAATTGGTCCTCCTTTGGCCCAATCTTGGTTTTTTTTTAATGCTCAATTAACTTAATTAAGGCCCACTAAGGCCTCTCTCCCATAGGACTAAGCTTGGGCTTTTATTTTAATTTCTTTGGGCCTTCCTTTAAATTCCTAATTTACTTACTAACTAAAATAAATTTGGAATTCCACCAAAAATTAAATTGGGCCATCCTAGTGCATCTCCCATACGTGATATATTGGGCTCGCTTAATGATTTAATTGTTCTTAAATCAAATTGGCTACACGTTCCATGCTTAAATAAATAATTGGGCTACAAATTAATTCTTTGAGCTATGAAAATAACATAGTTCCCTACTCATAAATTTTTATCTTACCCTAATCATGTTGTTAGGGTTTCCTTGCACACATTTGTAAATTAATTCCTTACTCAAATATCTTTAATTTCATAACCCAATTTGACTTGCTTTACTTAGGTTATAAAATTAATTATTAGAGATGTATAAAATAAATCTCTTAGGGTTAGTATTTATATTTTTAAATACTATCATTCTCTTATATTATAACCCATTAGGATATTTTATTATCATACCTAATATATATATTAGGTTACATAACTTTATTCTTAATTCTCTTTAGACGCTAAATAAATATATACACATTAAATAATATATATTTATTTAGTCGCAAACATAATCCACATATGTCATAACATATTCTCCTAGTGTATTAACTTAATAGCCCTAATTGACTTACTAAGTTATAAACACTCACAGATTCATCAATATAATTATTATAACTATATTTTCTACCGAATCCTTATTCGTAACTAGGGTTAGAGTTTCTATTATCTTGTTAAACAAAATTGTACTCATATTTCTCAGTCAATACACAGTTTAACCACTTTGATAAACTCGTATCACAGATACTCAGTACAATATTGATAATCAATATCAATATTAAATAAAAAAAATTATTCAAAAAATTTGAATTATGTGAAATTCTGAGTTCTCACATTATTATTTTAATCATATTAAATTATTGAAATCATTATTAAGTAACAATTGCTTATTTAGTTTATTATAATATTCATACATACACCTTAATGTATATATTTGTCTCATAAGTATTAATTATGTAACTTAACTGACACAATTTATTTAATCTTAATATATAGTTCTTGTGTAAGACCCCGAATTTTATGAAATGAAAGTATTCAATTTTTAATTATTATTCTATTCAGTGAATTGTTAAATTCATAAAAGGTTAAAAGTTAAGGGTGATATGTGCAAATTTTTTAAATTAAGCAAGTTGGCATAAAATATTCGTTGTGTCGGAGAATATTCATTTGGTCAGAGAATATTCTTTTTGTCAGAAAATATTCATACGACGGCGCAGTCATTGGTGGACCCCACAACGGAATAACTGTCGAATATAGAAAGCGACAGAAATAACATTTTTAAAAATAACTGCAAAACTGTTACCGTTAAACTGTTGAAATACCCGGTGGTTAAAAATATAGTAATACGCGGTATTGCACAGTAATTTCTAATTATTGATTCTTACGTAAGAAGTCACTTATTCAATAATTATTATCGTAATTACTGTTTAGTATTTTATATTATTGATTCAATAATTGCTACATTGATAATTGCATATTATTTTATTTTATTGATTCAATAATTATCACAGTAACCACTGCACAGTATTTTACATTATTAAATCAATAATTATTACTCATATTATTGGAATGATATTATTAGATAGCATTATTGACAATGTCTAGAAAGTTCTGTCGAGAAAAGTGGTTAGGTTATATAATTGCGCGTCAATGAAGAGAAATTCTTATTAGAAAACCCCCTCTTTCATGGGAACGATCTGGTTGTTAATATTGTGATTCTATAATATTATTTGTGAATAATAATTAATTATTGATAAAAATAATAAGAAAATATTTATTCAATTGGGATATAAATGGAGGAATTTTTAGCAAAAGAGACAATTGTTAAAAATTGATATTTTATCTTTTCTGATAAAATAATTCATTCAAATATATTATTATAATATTACATTATAAGTGTATAATGTGATAATATACTAATATAATTTAGATGAGAATATTTTTATAATAAATTCATGGTATATGAATAAATGAGGTGGAAGAGGGAAAAATAGAATTGAAATTTTTAATGTTTTAATATATATATATATATATATATATATATATATTATAAACATGTGGAAAATTTTTGTGGACGATTTTTCTAATTGGGTGGGCCCCACTTATGTGTGAAATGTGCTGATGTTGGTTTTTCACAGTTGGATTGCTTCGTTGTTAGTTTTGTCAGAATGGGGGTGCGGAAAAATCATCCGTATGTAAATTTGGGTCATTTTTCGTTAAGAATTTAGAAAAACTTTCTTCTACAAAGTTGTAGAGAATTAAATTTAATATAGAATGGACATAAGGTTCATATTTTTCTGATAAAAGTACTATTTATTATGAATTATTGAAGTTTCTGAATATTGTTTAAATTTAAAATATTTTTTATGGAGGATTTCTAGAAGGGTGGGCCCTACTCTTGTCCTTTAGTTGGTGTAAAATGCTAATTTTTTTGGTTTGTCAACTTGGTAGTGCAGAAAGGAAATAAGGGAAGCATCCGATTACAGGTTTTGTTCAGTTTTGGTGTTCTAGCATTTTCCTATAAATAGAGTGCTTAGTTAGAAATGAAAAACACACCAAAATCAAAAAAAATTCTCTCTATAATATTGAGCGTATTTCTTGTGAGTATAAGGATAATTTGAGTGTGAATTACGATACAAGATTTTTCTCAACAAAATATCCAATATTCTAGTTAGATCTAATATTTTATTAAGGTAAGGGAGAGTAAAGGATGTTGTTTTCATTCAATATTCATAAAGAATATTATTTTCTTTCATACTTTATAGTATGTAAGTAATAATATTTCATTTCAGATTCCTAAAATTAAACTTACTATGGTAAGTATTGCTTCTATAATTTCTGAAATGATTAAAAATTCCTTGAGTTTTGCGCTTTATCAAATATCATTTCACCGGAATATTGGTCTGAACTTTATTATGAAAATTTTATCTTTTCATGTCGGAGTTACTATTCACGAGTTACTATTAATGAGTTACTATTCACGAGTTACTATTTATGGGTTACTATTCACGAGTTACTATTCAAGGGGTACTATAAATGGTAAAAAAAATATTTTTTCCCAAATTATCTTAGATTTATGAATTTTACTCTCGAAATTAGATCCATGTTTTGATTATATTGTTCTTATTGTTATATATAACATTTTTATAATCATCGTGATAGAAGTTCCCTTTGACTTGAGTGTAAAGATGGGTAGATTATTGGTAAAACCATGACTATGGGTTCTCTTTGGCCCGTAGTGCAAAGATGAACTGTTGATTTATGAATATCTTTGGCCTGTAGTGCAAAGATAAACTATTGATGAATATCTTTGGCATGTAGTGCAAAGATGAGCTGTTGATTTATGAATATCTTTTGCCTGTAATGCAAAGATGAGCGGTTGATTGATGAATATCTTTGACCTGTAGTGCAAAGATAAGCTATAGATGGATATCATTAACCTGTAGTGCAAAGATGAATGATTAATTGTTGAATATATTTGGCATGTAGTGCAAAGATGGATTGATTAGCATGATTATGAATAGGAACTGTGATTTGGTATAACCTTAATCTTTGGTGTTTCAGGTAAAGACAGGTGATGAAAATTATCTTCGTCTTGGGTGCGAAGAGGAATTTAGCAACACAATTATGATTATGAATTATTCACATAATTGTGGACAGGAAGTGTTGATTGATATTATAGGGATTAAACATTGTTGGTGGACTTTTAACATGGAAAAGATAATAGACATTATGGTCTATTTGACTCTTCTAATGGATTGTTCGTTCCGCTGCAACTACGGTTAAAAAGTTTTATCATCTACCATACGTTCTATATCTCTGATTTATTACTGACGAATGATATTGATAATTTGATTATCTTTAGTCATGATATTCTTTACTGGGCTATTTGTGCTCACCCTTTTGCTTCACAATTCCTTTCAGGTAATAAGAGTGTAGCTGGGTTAAGCGGGGATAACAGGGGAATAGAACGAGGGTCTATAACTGTTGAAGTTTCCCACCAAACAGTATTGAAATAATTTTATTGAGAACTTTAAATGTGTGTGTCGTATTTTATACGTCATTTAACAGTTGATTTTGGTGAACCAAATAGGGTGAGGTGAACCCAACTTTGGAAGGGTGTTTTGCCACTATCATACAAGATGTCTAACCACATACGTCTTCATGTTATCATAAGACATGGTTGTGCACATCCGCTTGCTGATTATATCTATGGGCACTACCTATATAATCTTGGAGTACGGTTGGAATATAATTCTCAGTTTGAGACAGTGGAGATAATTATATGGCAAGAGAAGACCCACAATTGGAATAAATAAGATAGTAATCTTCTCATTTTTGTTTGGGGTCTATTGGGTCAACCAAGGATAATTCTCAAGTCTTATTATAACTTAAATGCATGGTCGCCCATGTACGAAGGTTTTCTTGAGCATTTTCCAAATATTTTAATTTCTAAAACAGTTATTGACTTTACCTTTATGTAACGTATCATTGATTTGGAGTGTGGGTACTGTATTTGTATTAAAACTCACACTTTATGTGTGGTCGTATTGTGTACGACAATTGGATATAAAAGATTTGTATTTGGATTCTATACCATGTATTTCTTGGAGACCCAAAATAGGTGGGTTATGTATTGAACCTATTCTGGGGGCGTCACAAATGGTATCAGAGCTTAGGGATATGGTCGCTGGCAGATATCTGAGTCTAGAACTAGGAGGGGAGAGACGAGTAATATACTTCGCTAGTGTGTGACTTACCTAAGCTAAATTTTCGTACTTAATAAATTGACAAATTGTGATATGTCAATTAACCTTTGTTTTGAAGCTGTATTCTAGAATGAGCAATGCAGAAATCATGATACAGAAGAAATGACCAGAAAGATAGAATCTGGAATGAAAGTAAGGTATCCTCACTTCTTTGAATTACCATGTACGTAAATTTCGAGGATAAAATTTTATAAAGAGGGGAGATTTTAAGACCCCGAATTTTATGAAATGAAAGTATTTAATTTTTAATTATTATTCTATTCAGTGAATGGTTAAATTGATAAAAGGTTAAATGTTAAGGGTGATATGTGCAAATTTTATAAATTAAGCAAGTTGGTATAAACTATTCGTTGTGTCGGAGAATATTCGTTTGGTCAGAGAATATTCTTTTTGTCAAAAAATATTCGTACGACGACGCAGTCATTGGTGGACCCCACAACGGAATAACTGTCGAATATAGAAAGCGACAGGAAAAACATTTTTAAAAATAACTGCAAAACTGTTACCGTTAAACTGTTGAAATACCCGGTGATTAAAAAAACAGTAATACGCGTTGTTGCACAGTAGCACACGGTATTGCACAGTAATTTTTAATTATTGATTCTTACGTAAGAGGTCACTTATTCAATAATTATTGCCGTAATTATTGTTCAATATTTTATATTATTGATTCAATAATCGCTACATTAATAATTGTATATTATTTTATTTTATTAATTCAATAATTGTCACAGTAACCACTGCACAGTATTTCACATTATTAAATCAATAATTGTCACTCATATTATTGGAATGATATTATTAGATAGCATTATTGACAATGTCTAGAAAGTTCTGTCGAGAAAAGTGGTTAGGTTATATAATTGCGCATCAAAGAAGAGAAATTGTTATTGGAAAGCCCTTCTTTCCTTGGAACGACCTGGTTGTTAATATTGTGATTCTATAATATTATTTGTTAATAATAATTAATTATTGATAAAAATAATAAGAAAATATTTATTCAATTGGGATATAAATGGAGGAATTTTTAGCGAAAGAGACAATTGTTGAAAATTGATATTTTATCTTTTTTGATAAAATAATTCATTCAAATATATTATTATAATATTATATTATAAGTGTATAATGTGATAATATAATAATATAATTTAGATGATAATATTTTTACAATAAATTCATGGTATATGAATAAATGAGGTGGAAGAGAGAAAAATAGAATTGGAATTTTTGATGTTTTAATATATATATATATATATATATATATATATATATATATATTATATAAACATGTGGAAAAATTTTGTGGAGGATTTTTCTAGTTGGGTGGGCCCCACTTGTGTGTGAAATGTGCTGATGTTGGTTTTTCAAAGATGGATTGTTTCGTTGTTAGTTTTGTCAGAATGGGGGTGTGGAAAAATCATCCGTATATAAATTTGGGTTATTTTTCGTTAGGAATTTGGAAAAACTTTCTTCTACAAAGTTATAGAGAATTAAATTTTATATGGAATGGACATAAGGTTCATATTTTTCTGATAAAAGGACTATTTATTATGAATTATTGAAGTTTCTGAATATTGTTTAAATTTAAAATATTTTTTGTGGAGGATTTCTAGAAGGGTGGGCCCCAATCTTGTCCTTTAGTTGGTGTAAAATGCTGATTTGTTTAGTTTGTCAACTTGGTGGTGTGGAAAGGAAATAAGGGAAGCATCCAGTTACAGGTTTTGGTCAATTTTGGTGTTCTAACATTTTTCTATAAATAGGGTGCTTAGTTAGAAATGAAAAACACGCCAGAATCAGAAAATTTTTTCTCTATAATATTGAGCGTATTTCTTGTGAGTATAAGGATAATTTGAGTGTGGATTACGGTGCAAGATTTTTTTTAACAAAATATCCGATATTCTAGTCAGATCTAATATTTTATTAAGGTAAGGGAGAGTAAAGGATGTTGTTTTCATTCAATATTCGTAAGGAATATTATTTTCTTTCATACTCTATTGTATGTAAGTAATAATATTTCTTTTTAAATTCCTAAAATTAAACTTACTATGATAAGTATTGCTTCTATAATTTCTGAAATGATTAAAAATTCATTGAGTTTTGCGCTTCATCAAATATCATTTCACCGGAATATTGGTCTGAACTTTATTATAAAAATTTTATTTTTTCATGTCGGAGTTACTATTCACGAGTTACTATTCATGAGTTACTATTTACGAGTTAATATTCACAAGTTACTATTTATGAGTTACTATTCATGGGTTACTATTCATGAATTACTATTCACAGAGTACTATTCATGGTAAAAAAATATTTTTTCCCCAAATTATCTTTGATTAATGAATTTTACTCTCGAAATTAGATCCATGTTTTGATTATATTGTTCTTATTGTTATATATAACATTTTTATAATCATGGTGATGGAAGTTCCCTTTGACTTGAGTATAAAGATGGGTAGATTATTGGTAAAACCATGACTATGGGTTCTCTTTGGCCCGTAGTGTAAGACCCCGAATTTTATGAAATAAAAGTATTCAATTTTTCTATTTAGTAAATGGTTAAATTGATAAAAGTTTAAAGTTAAGGGTGATATATGTAAATTTTTTTCAAAATAAGCAAGTGGTTATAAAATATTCTTGTTGTCGGGGAATATTCGTTTGGTCGTGGAATATTCTTGTTGTCGGGGAATATTCGTACGACGGCGCAGCTATTTGTGGACCCCACAACGGAATAACTGTCGGATATAGAAAGCGACAGAAATAACCTTTTTATAAAATAACGGCGTAGTTGTTACCGTTAGTACTGTTGAAATACCCGGTGGTTAAAATACAGTGATACGCGGTGTTGCACAGTAGCACACGGTATTGCACAATATTTTACATTATTGAGTCTTACGTGAGAAGGCACTTACATAATTATTGTTACAGTAATTACTGTTCAATATTTTATATTATTGACTCAATAATTGTTACATTGATATTTTATTGACTCAATAATTGCTACGATTGATTCAATAATGGCTACAGTTGATATTTTGTATTATTGATTCAATAATTGTCATTGCACAGTATTTCGCGTTATCAACTCAATAATTCATATTATTTGAATAATATTATTAGATAGCATTATTGACAATGTCTAAGGAAGTTCTGTCTAGGAGGGGTTATTTAATTGCGCGCCAGTAAGGAGAAGTCCTTATCGGAAGGCCCCCTCTGTCCTGGGAACGACCTGATTGTTAATATTGTAGTTCTATAATATTATTTGTGAATAATTAATTATTGATTTATATGATAAGGAAATATTTATTTTGTGGATATTAAAGAAGGAATTGGCGCTGATGAGTTTTTATCAATATTTTGGTGTGAGAAATCATCTGTTTTTGGATTTCGGATAATTTATGATTGAAATTTGGAAAAACTTTCTTCTGCAAAGTTGTAGAGAATTAAATTTCCTATAGAAGGACATTGAATTTGTATTTTTCTGACAAAGGGGCTATTTATTATGAATTATTGAAGTTTCGGAAAATAAATATTATTTAATGGGTGGGACCCACTTTTGTTGAAAATTCAAAATTTTGAAAAGCCGCCAGGCGGCGAATTTTTTTAAAAAAAATATTAATATTTTATTACTTTAGTCTCCTTTGGCATCCTAAGCTTTTCCTATAAGTAGGGTGCTTAGGTTAGAATTGAAAATCACACCAGAATCAGAAGTTTTCTCTCTCTATAATATCGAGCGTATTTTTGTGAGTATTTCAATACTTTGAGTATTACTATTCAGTACAAGCTTCCGTCGGTATTATATCCGATATTCCAGTCAGAGGTACTATTCTTTTGAGGTAAGGGATGGTAAGGGATGTTATTTTTTTCGTAAATGATGTTATTGCTTTCAATATCATTTCATCGAAATATTGGTATGAATTTTATTATGAAATTTTTACCTTTTCTGTTGGGGTTACTATTCACGTATACGACACTATTCACGTATACGGCACTATTTACGAATACGGTACTATTCACGAGTACTATTCACGAAGTATGATTTTTCTGATGAAATTTGTACATTTTCATGTCGGGCTTACTATTCACGTATACGACACTATTCACGTATACGGTACTATTCACGTATACGGCACTATTCACGGAAAAATTAAATTTTCTTCTATTTGTCCAAGTTTGCTTTTAAGGTTCCTATCTTTGATCGGATTCATATTTTGAACTTTATTCTTGAATTTTACTCCACAATTGGTTATCATGTTGACAATTGGATCGTATTCTCATATATAACATTTTTATAATCCTGGTGATGAAATTTCTCTTTGACTTGAGTGTAAAGATGAGTAGATTAGTGGTATGATCATGACTATGGGTTCTCTTTGGCCAGTAGTGCAAAGATGGATTGTTGACTGGTATGTTCATGACCATTGAATTTACAATTGAATATCTTTAGCTTAAGGGCAAAGGTGAATTGATCAACATGGTTATAATTATTGTTATATAAATTCTGAAATGATTCGATATTTTTTTGAGATATGAATATCTTTGGCATGTAGTGCAAAGATGGCCTGTTGTTGAATATCTTTGGCCGTAGTGCAAAGATGAACTATTGATGAATATCTTTGGCCTGTAGTGCAAAGATGAGCGGGTGACTTGTGAATATCTTTGGCCTGTAGTGCAAAGATGAATGATTAATTGTTGAATATCTTTGGCTTGTAATGCAAAGATGAATTGATTAGCATGATTATGAACAGGAACTGTGATTTGGTATAACCATGATCTTTGGTGTTTTAGGTAAAGACAGGTGATGTGAATTATCTTCGTCCTGAGTGCGAAGAGGAATTCATCAAGATAATTATGATCATGAACTTACATGATTGTGGACAGGAATTGTTGATTGATGTTACAGGGATGAAATATTATTGGTGGACTTTTAACATGGAGAAGATAATAGACATTATAGTCTATTTGACTCTTCTAATGGATTGCTCGTTCCACTGCAACTATGGTTGAAAAGTTTTATCATCTATCATATGTTATAAATCTCTGATTTATCACTGATGAAGACTATTGATAATTTAATTATCTTTAGTCATAATATTCTTTACTGGGCTATTTGTGCTCACCCTTTTGCTTCACAATTCCTTTCAGGTAATAAGAGTGTAGCTGGGTCGAGCGGGGATAACAGGGGAATAGAACGAGGGTCTATAACTGTTGAAGTTTTCCACCAAACAGTATGAAAATAATTTTGTTGAAAATTTTAGATAAGTATGTCGTATTTTATACGTCATTTAACCGTTGATTTTGGTGACCTGACTTAGGTGTGGTGAACCCAACTTTGGAAGGGTGTTTTGTCACTATTATACAAGATGTCTAATGACATACAACGTCGTGTTATTATAAGACATGGTTGTGCACATCCACTGGCTGATTATATCCATGAACACTACCTATATAATCTTGGAGTACGGTTAGAATATAATTCTCAGTTTGTGACAACAGAGATAATTATATGGCAAGAGAAGACCCACCATTGGAATGAACAAGATAGTAATCTTCTCGTTTTTCTTTGGGGTCTATTGGGTCAACTAAGTATAATTCTCGAGTCCTACGATATCTATTATAACATGGATGCATGGCCTCCCATGTACGAAGGTTTCCTTGAGTATTTTCCAAAGATTTTAATTCCTAAAACAGTTATTGACTGTACCTTTCTGTAACGTATTATTGATTTGGAGTATGGGCACTGTATTTATATTGAAACTCACAGTTTAATTGTGGTCGTATTTTGCACGACCGTGTGATATAAAGTTTAAGTTAGAATTTGAAGATTTGTATTTAAAATTTTTGTTGAGTGTATTTCGTGGCGACTCAGAATAGGTTGGGTGAATTGGACCAATTTTGGGGACGTTACACGTAGTGCAAAGATGAGCTGTTGATTTATGAATATCTTTGGCCTGTAGTGCAAAGATGAACTACTGATGAATATCTCTAGCATGTAGTGCAAAGATGAGCTGTTGATTTATAAATATCTTTGGCCTGCAGTGCAAAGATGAGCGGTTGATTGATGAATATCTTTGGCTTGTAGTGCAAAGATGAGCTATAGATGAATATCATTAACCTGTAGTGCAAAGATGAATAATTAATTGTTGAATATATTTGGCCTGTAGGGCAAAAATGAATTGATTAGCATGATTATGAACAGGAACTGTGATTTAGTATAACTATGATCTTTGGTGTTTCGGGTAAAGACATGTGATGAAAATTAACTTCGTCCTGGGTGCGAAGAGGAATTTAGCAACACAATTATGATTATGAATTATTTACATGATTGTGGACAAGAACTGTTTATTGATGTTATAGGAATTAAACATTGTTGGTGGACTTTTAACATGGAGAAGATAATAGACATTATGGTCTATTTGACTCTTCTAATGGATTGTTCGTTCTGCTGCAACTATGGTTGAAAAGTTTTATGATCTACCATACGTTCTAAATCTCTAATTTATTACTGACAAATGCTATTGATAATTTGATTATCTTTAGTCATGATATTCTTTACTGGGCTATTTGTGCTCACCCTTTTACTTCACAATTCCTTTCAGGTAATAAAATTGTAGCTGGGTCGAGCGGGGATAACAGTGGAATAGAACGAGGGTCTATAACTGTTGAAGTTTCACACCAAACAGTATGGAAACAATTTTATTGAGAACTTTAAATGTGTGTGTCGTATTTTATACGTCATTTAACAGTTGATTTTGGTGAACCAAATAGGGTGAGGTGAACCCAACTTTGGAAGGGTGTTTTGCCACTATCATACAAGATGTCTAACCACATACGTCTTCATGTTATCATAAGACATGGTTGTGCACATCCGCTTGCTGATTATATCTATGGGCACTACCTATATAATCTTGGAGTACGGTTGGAATATAATTCTCAGTTTGAGACAGTGGAGATAATTATATGGCAAGAGAAGACCCACAATTGGAATAAATAAGATAGTAATCTTCTCGTTTTTGTTTGGGGTCTATTGGGTCAACCAAGGATAATTCTCAAGTCTTATTATAACTTAAATGCATGGTCGCCCATGTACGAAGGTTTTCTTGAACATTTTCCAAATATTTTAATTTCTAAAACAGTTATTGACTTTACCTTTATGTAACGTATCATTGATTTGGAGTGTGGGTACTGTATTTGTATTAAAACTCACACTTTATGTGTGGTCGTATTGTGTACGACAATTGGATATAAAAGATTTGTATTTGGATTCTATACCATGTATTTCTTGGAGACCCAAAATAGGTGGGTTATGTATTGAACCTATTCTGGGGGCGTCACAAATGGTATCAGAGCTTAGGGATATGGTCGCTGGCAGAGATCTGAGTCTAGAACTAGGAGGGGAGAGACGAGTAATATACTTCGCTAGTGTGTGACTTACCTAAGCTAAATTTTCATACTTAATAAATTGACAAATTGTGATATGTCAATTAACCTTTGTTTTGAAGCTGTATTCTAGAATGAGCAATGCAGAAATCATGATACAGAAGAAATGACCAGAAAGATAGAATCTGGAATGAAAGTAAGGTATCCTCACTTCTTTGAATTACCATGTATGTAAATTTCGATGACAAAATTTTATAAAGAGGGGAGATTTTAAGACCCCGAATTTTATGAAATGAAAGTATTTAATTTTTAATTATTATTCTATTCAGTGAATGGTTAAATTGATAAAAGGTTAAATGTTAAGGGTGATATGTGTAAATTTTATAAATTAAGCAAGTTGGTATAAACTATTCGTTGTGTCGGAGAATATTCGTTTGGTCAGAGAATATTCTTTTTGTCAGAAAATATTCGTACGACGACACAGTCATTGGTGGACCCCACAACGGAATAACTGTCGAATATAGAAAGCGACAGGAAAAACATTTTTAAAAATAACTGCAAAACTGTTACCGTTAAACTGTTGAAATACTCGGTGATTAAAAATACAGTAATACGCGTTGTTGCACAGTAGCACACGGTATTGCACAGTAATTTTTAATTATTGATTCTTACGTAAGAGGTCACTTATTCAATAATTATTGCCGTAATTATTGTTCAATATTTTATATTATTGATTCAATAATCGCTACATTAATAATTGTATATTATTTTATTTTATTAATTCAATAATTGTCACAGTAACCACTGCACAGTATTTCACATTATTAAATCAATAATTGTCACTCATATTATTGGAATGATATTATTAGATAGCATTATTGACGATGTCTAGAAAGTTCTGTCGAGAAAAGTGGTTAGGTTATATAATTGCGCATCAAAGAAGAGAAATTGTTATTGGAAAGCCCTTCTTTCCTTGGAACGACCTGGTTGTTAATATTGTGATTCTATAATATTATTTGTTAATAATAATTAATTATTGATAAAAATAATAAGAAAATATTTATTCAATTGGGATATAAATGGAGGAATTTTTAGCGAAAGAGACAATTGTTGAAAATTGATATTTTATCTTTTTTGATAAAATAATTCATTCAAATATATTATTATAATATTATATTATAAGTGTATAATGTGATAATATAATAATATAATTTAGATGATAATATTTTTACAATAAATTCATGGTATATGAATAAATGAGGTGGAAGAGAGAAAAATAGAATTGGAATTTTTGATGTTTTAATATATATATATATATATATATATATATATATATATTATATAAACATGTGGAAAAATTTTATGGAGGATTTTTCTAGTTGGGTGGGCGCCCCACTTGTGTGTGAAATGTGCTGATGTTGGTTTTTCAAAGTTGGATTGTTTCGTTGTTCGTTTTGTAAGAATGGGGGTGTGGAAAATCATCCGTATATAAATTTGGGTTATTTTTCGTTAGGAATTTGGAAAAACTTTCTTCTACAAAGTTATAGAGAATTAAATTTTATATGGAATGGACATAAGGTTCATATTTTTCTGATAAAAGGACTATTTATTATGAATTATTGAAGTTTCTGAATATTGTTTAAATTTAAAATATTTTTTGTGGAGGATTTCTAGAAGGGTGGGCCCCAATCTTGTCCTTTAGTTGGTGTAAAATGCTGATTTGTTTAGTTTGTCAACTTGGTGGTGTGGAAAGGAAATAAGGGAAGCATCCAGTTACAGGTTTTGGTCAATTTTGGTGTTCTAACATTTTTCTATAAATAGGGTGCTTAGTTAGAAATGAAAAACACACCAGAATCAGAAAATTTTCTCTCTATAATATTGAGCGTATTTCTTGTGAGTATAAGAATAGTTTGAGTGTGGATTACGGTGCAAGATTTTTCTCAACAAAATATCCGATATTCTAGTCAGATCTAATATTTTATTAAGGTAAGGGAGAGTAAAGGATGTTGTTTTCATTAAATATTCGTAAGGAATATTTTTATTTCATACTCTATAGTATGTAAGTAATAATATTTCATTTCAGATTCCTAAAATTAAACTTACTATGTTAAATATTGCTTCTATAATTTCTAAAATGATTAGAAATTCCTTGAGTTTTGCGCTTCATCAAATATGATTTCACCGGAATATTGGTCTGAACTTTATTATAAAAATTTATCTTTTCATGTCGGAGTTACTATTCACGAGTTACTATTCATGGGTTACTATTCACGAGTTACTATTCATGAGTAACTATTCACGGGTTATTATTCACGAGTTACTATTCACGGTAAAAAAATATATTTTTTTCCAAATTATCTTTGATTTATAAATCTTACTCTCGAAATTAGATCTATGTTTTGATTATATTGTTCTTATTGTTATATATAACATTTTTATAATCATGGTGATGGAAGTTCCCTTTGACTTGAGTATAAAGATGGGTAGATTATTGGTAAAACCATGACTATGGGTTCTCTTTGGCCCGTAGTGCAAAGATGAGCTGTTGATTTATGAATATCTTTGGCTTGTAGTGCAAAGATGAACTATTGATGAATATCTCTAGCATGTAGTGCAAAGATGAGCTGTTGATTTATGAGTATCTTTGGCCTGTAATGCAAAGATGAGCGGTTGATTGATGAATATCTTTGGCCTGTAGTGCAAAGATGAGCTATAGATGGATATCTTTAACCTGTAGTGCAAAGATTAATGATTAATTGTTGAATATATTTGGCCTGTAGTGCAAAGATGAATTGATTAGCATTATTATGAACAGGAACTGTGATTTGGTATAACCATGATCTTTGGTGTTTCAGGTAAAGACAGGTGATGAAAATTATCTTCGTTATGGGTGCGAAGAGGAATTTAGCAACACAATTATGATTATGAATTATTCACATGATTGTGGATAGGAACTGTTGATTGATGTTACAAGGATAAAACATTGTTGGTGGACTTTTAACATGGAGAAGATACTAGACATTATGGTCTATTTGACTCTTCTAATGGATTGTTCGTTCCACTGCAACTATGGTTTAAAAGTTTTATCATCTACCATACGTTCTAAATATTTGATTTATTACTGACAATGCTATTGATAATTTGATTATCTTTAGTCATGATATTCTTTACTGGGCTATTTGTGCTCACCCTTTTGCTTCACAATTCTTTTCAGGTAATAAGAGTGTAGCTGGGTCGAGCGGGGATAACAAAGGAATATAACGAGGGTCTATAACTGTTGAAGTTTCCCACCAAACAGTATGGAAATAATTTTATTGAGAACTTTAAATGTGTGTGTCGTATTTTATACATCATTTAACAGTTGATTTTGGTGAACCAAATAGGGTGAGGTGAACCCAACTTTGGAAGGATGTTTTGCCACTATTATACAAGATGTCTAACCACACACGACTTCATGTTATCATAAGATATGGTTGTGCACATCCGCTTGCTGATTATATCTATGGGCACTACCTATATAATCTTGGAGTACGGTTGGAATATAATTCTCAGTTTGAGACAATGGAGATAATTATATAGCAAGAGAAGACCCACCATTGGAATAAACAAGATAGTAATCTTCTGATTTTTCTTTAGGGTCTATTGGGTCAACCAAGGATAATTCTCAAGTTCTATTATAACATAGATGCATGGTCGCCCATGTACGAAGGTTTCCTTGAGCATTTTCCAAATATTTTAATTCCTAAAACAGTTATTGACTTTACCTTTATGTAACGTATCATTGATTTGGAGTGTGGGTACTGTATTTGTATTGAAACTCACACTTTATGTGTGGTCGTATTGTGTATGACAATTGGATATAAAAGATTTGTATTTGGATTCTGTACCATGTATTTCTTGGCGACCCAGAATAGGTGGGTTGTGTATTGAACCTATTGTGGGGGCGTCACATCTTGTATATTATATAATCACATGTTAGTGTCACGTCCCATAATACTTTAGATGTAGGCATTTTAATATACAATCACTCATTACATAATATTACTCTTAGCAATTAATTGAGTAATCATTATATTAATTATTCATTTACTCTTAAACCTGTTATTATTCATAATAATAATTAATAACATTATTATACGATTAATTATCACATATCTTCCACACCACAATTAGTCGAGTAAATATAATTCTTATTATATTTATTAATAATTTACTCGTTAATGTTTTATTATTCACAATCACAATTACTCAACATTAATTAATTACTCATTAATATTCTATTACTCACCATAACACTTAATTTATATTATAATATTAATTAATAAGTTACTTATCCATTCATCCTTTAATTAAATCAAATCATCATCGTTTTCATTCTCGTGCCACACAAGGCATTCTACGAGTTTATCGTAATTCTCCATATTCTCTTAATTATCAAAATTTCATTTTGAAATTAATTGAATTACTCATCTCATAACATATAAATATTTATATTCAAATAAATATTCATTTTCGTATTAAATATCAAAATAAATATTTATTTATGAAATTCACGGTTCTTACAGCTAAACCCTAGTTTTCTATCCTTTATAGAAAAAAGGATTACTCTCCAATAATTGGAATTGCATCAACTGATATCTATTATAAGACTCATCTTATATAGATATTGGTTAACCCTTCTAATCCTATTAGAAATAACTTTTTATTTAATTAATTAAACTCCTTTAATTAATTAGGCTTCCCAATTATATTGGGATTAATTAATTAAACTCCTTTAATTTATTTACCTTCTAATCTTATTAGGAATAAATGAGAGTACTAATATTATATTAATTTCTAAACTCCTTTAGAAATTAAAATAATAATAATTGTAATAATATTAATAAGACTCCTCTTATTAATTAATATTTAATATTTCTAAAATATTAAATAATAAATATTAAGCTATTTAATTTATTCTATCACCATAGATTAAATTAATTACACTTAATGCATTATTACGATTATGTCATTACCTTCTTAAATAATTATTCTTTCTTTTATGGTGTGACCCTTTAAGTTCTCCATATTAAACTGGTTGTGAATAAATCAATTAGAACAATTCTAATATTATTTAAATAAATAAATTAAACTAATA
This sequence comes from Panax stipuleanatus, assembly GCA_020205555.1. Lineage (NCBI taxonomy): Eukaryota > Viridiplantae > Streptophyta > Magnoliopsida > Apiales > Araliaceae > Panax > Panax stipuleanatus. The sequence goes on from CM035115.1 coordinate 20,928,736, forward strand.
ATCTATTTAAATAAATAATATTTATTCTACAATAAGGATAAACCTCCTTAGCGATCAACGACTTTTCAGATAATATAGATTTCAACATTAATCTTAAAAGAACCTGTGAGTAAATAGTTACCGTACAATTCAATCCTTCCACCATACAATGTCCCAATTAAATATAAGACATGAAATTACTGTCAAGTCTTATTTAATTTAATTATATGTATTTCAATTAGAAAATGCACAACTCCAAAATAATGAAAATTAGAAACTCCTTTCTAATTTTATTTTGCCTTGGCTAAGGACTACTATGTTGTCATTTAACGAATCACATAGGGCATATCTCTTCTTTTACTAGAAGTGGTAGATTCTTTATTGACCATTCATTATCTCCATATGTAACTTATTACACCCAAGCATACCCTTTGATATACCTTAAGGGTCTTAAGGAATAATTCATTACACAAGATACTATGATGATCTCAAGTCCAAGGATCACTTGTACTACTATCATAATAGGAATTTTTATTGACAGACAAGTAAAACTCCATTAGGTATTCCATAGCGAGTCACGTTCAGTGAACTTATTCTCCAATAAGCACCTACATACTTGCTTTAGTATGTCCACACAAATGATCATTAGATCAATCATCCTCATCCAATGAGCAAGCAACATATATACCAATCTATCTGGATTTACTAATCCACTTTTTAGTAATCCCACGATTGGATCTATTTTAGTTTTAAGATTTCTAAGAATTTAAATCTCATTAGCATGATCATCATCATAATTCTAAAAGTATTGCTTAAAACTATGGGTTATTTACATATTATAAAAATAACATCATGTAGATAATTAAATACCTTTAATAAGTTAATACTTTTATTAATAAATAAATAAGATCGTCTCCAAAGTAGATGCCTTATCATCATATATGATTGGCTTGTATGCATACTACTTTCAATCTCCCACTTGCACTAAAGCCAATCGCCATGGTATCATATACCATCTTCTCTAAGTGACGATCCTGCTGTTGTGTTAAAGCTTTAGTAAATGGATTTGCAATGTTATCTTGAGAGTCTTCATGCTCTAAGGTGACGTCTCTTTGTTCAATGATTTCTTTAATCAAAGTGTCGCAACACATGTTTGGATTTAAGATGAGACTTAAGAACTATTCCTAGTTCTTTAATGAACTTTTCATCCTAAACATCAACTTGTAACTTCTCTTACAGTTATATAATTTGTCTTTGTCACTAAACCAGCAACCTTTTGCTGTTTGGAACCTTTTCAATTTATTGCACCACCTTACAAGGTAACGACTAACCATAAAGTGGATTTGTTGTCGTCTTGGTCAGTCTGAAAACTTGAGTCTGTTTAGTCCTCTAGTTTAATTCAAGCCCATCATGTGTCATGATGACATCCTTAGTGTCAGTTAAGTACTTTAAGATGTTTATCACTGCTTTATAGTGATCTTCTATAGAATATGACTGATCAACATCAAGTCTCGTATATTTCATTGCATACATGATAGTAACTCATGCGATCTCTCTTTTATTGAGGACAATTTTAGAGAAATACACTCTGTGGCTAATCATCATGAGACACCTTTTGGAGTTTGCCATGCTAAACGCCTTTAGCATCTAATGAATATACATTCTTTGGGTTAAGTCGAACAGCCTTTTAAATCTATTTATACAGATTTATATCCCTGATGTAGGATGTTCTACCCAAATCATTCATGGAGGAATATTTGTACAACTTTATTTTGATCGATTATAGCATAGGAATGTTATTCCCTATTAGTAATATATCATCAACATATAATACAAAGAATAAGACAGTGCTCCCACTAACCCTTTTGTACACACAAGGTTCATTCTCGTTTTTGATAATATCAAATTCTTTTGATTGTCTCATCAAAATGAATGTTCCATCTTTGAGAAGCGTGCTACAACCCATAAATGGATTGTTGTAGCTCATATATATAATTTGCTTCAACCATTAAAACAAATGCATCTGGCTGTATCATACATACATTTTTCTCTAATAATGTATATTTTAGGAAGGGCGTCTCCATGTCCATTTTGCCATATTTAGTAATAATAAGCTGCAATCGCAAGTAAAATCCAAATGGATTTGAGCATTACTTCAAAAATCCATTTTAGATTTTATGGTCATCTACCATTTCTCTAAGTCTTTATTACTCATAGCATGTTCATAATTTAATGGATCATCATCATTCATGACGTGTACCTCATCGTCATCCTCTATGACGAATCCATACCTTTCAGGTATCTTCGGTACTCTTCCAGATTTACGAATAGGGTGTTGTATAAAAGGTGTCTCTACTTGGATAGGTTCATCCACTTGATCTATAGTGGTTTGTGGTTCTTGAATTTTTTCAAGATCTATTTTCCTCCCACTAGCCTCTTCAAGGGTAAACTCCTTTTCCAAGAAGGCAGCGTGTTTCGCAACAAACACCTTTTGCTCAGTAGGATTGTAGAAATAGTATCCCAAACTTTCTTTAGGATATCCCACAAACGTGCACTTATCAGATCTTGTCCCAAGCTTATCATTTTGAAACCTTTTCACATAAGCTGGACATCCCCAAATCTTAACATGCTTAAGACTAGGTTTTTTCCCTGTCCACATATCATATGGAGTCTTGGGGATGGATTTGGTAGGTACCTTATTAAGTAGGTATGTAGTCATTTCTAGGGCATAACGCCAAAATGAAATTAAAAAATCGATAAAACTCATCATGGAACGAACCATGTCTAACAAAGTTCGATTTCTCCTTTCAGATACTCCATTTAATTGTGCTGTACCTGGTGGAGTCCATTGTGAGATTATACCATTATCTTTGAGACGATTGAGAAACTCACTACTTAATTATTCTCCACCTCAATCTGATCGAAGAATCTTAATACTCTTGCCCGTTTGTTTTTCTACCTCACTTCTGAACTCTTTGAACTTTTCAAATGATTCATATTTGTATTTCATTAAATACACATATCAAAATCTTGAGTGATCATCAGTGAAAATAATAAAATAAGAATACCCTCCCCATGCATTCGTTGTCATATATAGGTCCACAAACGTTTGTGTGAACCAACGTTAACAACTCTGTAACTCTTTTTCATTTTCCACTATAAGGAGATTTAGTCATTTTACCCATGAGACAAGATTCACAAGTAGGAAATGATTCATAATCGGATAGCTCTAAGATCCCATCCTTATGCAACTTGGATAATCTTATTTCATTGATATGACCGAGTCTACAGTGCCACATATAGGTATAATTAACATCATCTATTTTTCTTTTCTTAGTTTGTTCTATTTGAAATATATTTTCATGCAAGTCAAGTATATAAAGTCCATTTTGTAAATTACCAACACCATATAAAATATTGTTATTATAAATAGAACAAATGTTGTTCTTTATTATAATTTCAAATTCATCCATATCTAATACAGAAATTAAAATGATGTTTCTAATGATATTCGGAACAAAATAACAATTATTTATATAAATGGACTTGCCCGTAGGTAGTGCCAAACAATAAGTGCCTACAGCTAATGAAGCAATCTTTGCTCCATTTCCCACTCGTAGGACAACATCATCTTTTTTCAGCTTTCTACTTCTGACCAGTCCTTGCACATTATTACATATGTGAGAACCACAGCTGGTATCCAATACCCAAGTAGAATTTTGACTTTCAGAAAAATTAATTTCAATCATGAACAAACCTTGATTGGAAGTCGAAGCTTCTCCAAGCTTCTTCTCTGTCAAAAACTTCTTGCAGTTCCTCTTCCAATGACCCGGCTTGTTGCAATGGAAGCACATTCCTTTGCTAGCTAGATCAGGTTTCTTTTGATCCTTCATATTCACTTTGCCCTTAGCCTTCTTAGATTTTTTTTTCTTTTCAGAAGATACCTTGGGCCTCTTCCTTTACTTGGAAGAATCCACTATTAAAACATGTTTCTTCTTGGATGGGAAGTGACCTTTTGCAGTTTTAAACATGTTAAGTAATTCAGGCAAACTTACATCTAACTTATTTATGTGGAAATTAACAACAAACAACAGAAGGTCTCAGGGAGTGACTACAAGACCAAGTCTTGACTCAACACCCCATCTATGATGAACCCAAGCTGTCCAAGGCATTCAATCAAATTGATCACTCTTAGGACATGAGTCTCAACGGCAGTGCCCTCGGTCATCCGAGATTGGAAGAGCTCCTTAGATATCTCATATCTTGCAGTCCTACTTTGTTCACTATACAACTCCTTGAGGTGAAGCAACATAGTAGGAGCATCCATGTTTTCATGCTGACGCTGAAGCTCGTTATTCATTGATGCGAGCGTGATGCATTGAGCCACAGATGCATCATCTTGCCACTTTACAATTGTTGCAATCTCTTCCTCAAAGGCTGCTTCTGGAACAGTTCCAGGGACAGGTGAATTTAGGACATAAGAAATCTTATTCAGCAGTGAGAACTATTCTCAGATTCCTTAACTAGTCCGTGTAATTAAGCCCGGTTAGTTTAGTAGCATCAAGTATGCTACGCAGTGAAATTAGTGATTTTGACATTTTTAAATTTCTGCATGTGAAAATACAATATTTTAGCAAATATTCATTTAATCTATCTAATAAAACAGAACTGATTTTGAAAAAAAAAAAAAATCATTCCCGCCCACCCTAATAACTCATCCGGACCGTCCAAAGTTTAGGATAAATCTAACCCTTCGTCATCAATTTTCTTTTGTAATCTGCTGCTTAGTTTCCTACTCCCTCCTTTGTCGCTACTCTCATCTTCATCTTCCTCTCCTTCCCGTCTTCCTCTTTGTAACGATTGAGACTTTATATATTAAATTTTAATATTTATTGAGTTGAATAAATAAATTATATGAATTTGTGGAGTGATTTAATTAAGAGTTATATGTTAATTAAGTGAATATTTAATATTTAATTTAATTAATATGTATTGATTTTATAGTTAGTTCTAATTTAATTGAGATAATTAAATTAGATGAGTTATGTGATGAGTGTTACATGAATTATAATTAGCGAGTAATTATAATTGTTATGTGATAATTTTTTTATGTGATTAATTGATGTTAGATTTTAATTAATTAAATACGAATGTTAGAGATTTAATTAATTAAAGTGTAACATTTAAAGTATGTGTTAAAAGTATTTATTAAAATAAAGAAAAAGGATTTTAAAAGGTTTTACCAAACAAGGCCCTTACTTTTGTTTTAATCATATTTTACCAAACAGGGCCCTAAGCTCAAAAAGTTAGTTTTTAAAAATAAACAGTTTTTGCCAAACAAGCCTTATGGCTTTTCAAATTCAAATAAGTGTAGCCTATGTAATTATTGTAGGAGTTATTATATGCAATTATAATTTTTAAGTTACATATATATATATATATATATATATATATATGCTATATCTATTATATCTATATTATATTATTAGTTAAGTAATATAGATATATGTTAAGCTAGAATTGGTCAGTGTTAGAACAAACAGAGAAAAATTAAAGAGAATATAGAGTAGTCTAGAGAGAAAAGAAGAGAAATGAAGAAGAAGAGGAAGAAAAACTTTGAGGTTATCATCATCATCCTCTCCTTTCAATCCAATAAGCATAACGGTATAACTCTCATCTTTAGTTGTTTGAAAATTTGTTTATATGTTCTTTATAAAGTATAAAGTTCTCTGTTAATTGAGTTATGGTGAAAATTATGTAAACATGAAATAATATGTATCAATTGTGTTCTAGCATGTGTTGGGTTTGTAAGAAATCGTGACGCAATCAAATTGCAAAAATTAGCGGAAGCATGGTATATCAGAGTTTAAAAAAATTTCTACAAAACCATTACCCGGATCATCCTTTATGCAAATTATTAATTTAAAACGATAAATAAGAAGTTATAAAATCATACCATTGTAGAACGAAGCTTCCACAGGTACGAGTTCAACTCCTTGTTCTTCGAGATCTCCTTGAATTTCCGGGTTAGATTCCTTCCTTTGATCAACGTTAGCCACCCAAGTATTTGGCATCTAGAGGTGATCCACCAAGGAAGATGAATTATCAAGAAGGAGGGTGTTTGGCTAAACCTTAGTTATTTATCCTCTATAGAAAAGGAGTACTCTCCAACAATTGAAATTGCATCAAGTAATATCTATTATAAGAATCCTCTTATATAGACATGGGATTTCTTTTAATTAATTAAACTCCTTTAATTAATTTAGGCTTCCCACCACATGGGAAATAATTAATTAAATTCATTTAATTAATTTGTTTCCTAATCTTATTAGGAATAAATAAGAGTACTAATATTAAATTAATTACTAAACTCCTTTAGAAATTAAAATAATAATAATTATAATAATATTAATAAGACTCCTCTTATTAATTTATATTTAATATTTTCAAAATATTAAATAATAAATATTAAGCTATTTAATTTATTCTATCACCATAGATTAAATTAATTTCACTTAATGCATTATTACGATTATGCCATTACCTTCTTAAATAATTATTCTTCCTTTTATGGTGTGACCCTTTAGGTTCTCCATATTAAACCGGTTGTGAATAAATCAATTAGAACAATTCTAATCTTATTTAAATAAATAAATTAAACTAATAATCTATTTAAATAAATAATATTTATTCTACAATAGGGATAAGCCTCCCTAGCGATCAACGACTTTCTAGATAATATAGATTTCAACATTAATCATAAAAGAACCTGTGAGTAAATAGTTACCATACAATTCAATCCTTCCACCATACAATGTCCCAATTAAATATAAGACATGAATTTACTGTCAAGTCTTATTTTATTTAATTATATATATTTCGATTAGAAAATGCACAACTCCAAATAATGTAAATTAGAAACTCCTTTCTAATTTCATTTTACCTTGGCCAAGGATTCCTGGGTTGTCATTTAACGAATCACATAGGACATATCTCCTCCTTTACTAGAGGTGGTAGATTCTTTATTGATCATTCATTGTCTCCATATGTAACTCATTATACCCAAGCATACCATTTTATATACCCTAAAGGGCTTTAAGGAATAAGTCAAAGTATAATTCATTACATACAAGATACTATGATGATCTCAAGTCCAAGGATCACTTGTACTACTATCACATTAGGAATTCCTATTGACAGGCGAGTAAAACTCCATTAGGTATTGCATAGCGAGTCACGTTCAGTGAACTTATTCTCCAATAAGCACCTACATACTTGCTTTAGTGTCTCCACACAAATGATTATGAGATCAATCATCCTCATCCAATGAGCAAGCAACAAATGTACTAATCTATCCGGATTTACTAATCCCCTTTTTAGTAATCCCATGATTAGGAACTATTTTAGCTTTAGAGCTTTCTAAGAATTTAGATCTCATTGGCATGATCATCATCATGATTCTAAAATCATTGCTTAAAACTATGGGTTATTTACATATTATAAAAACAGCACCATGTAGATAATTAAATGCCTTTAATAAATGAATATTTTTATTAATAAATAAATAAGATTGCCTCCAAAGTATATGCTTTATCATCATACATGATTGGCTTGTATGCATACTACTTTCAGCATGCTCATATATGAATTTCATGCCTAATTAATAGTTTAATTCATGGTTATATGATAAACATGAAGAAATCGTGTTCATCAAAATTTACAGTGCATTGGTTTTGATAAATGGCTATTTTAAAATCAAAATTTGAGTTTAATTGTTAATTGTTGTGTAATGTAATCGTAGATTATGTTAGCATGATTAGAAACTAATTGGTTATGATTGGAAATTGTGTGAATTGGTTTAAAAATAAAACTACAGTGTTCAATTTCATGAAGAACACTAAACAATGATTTTTCTTTAAGAATCATGAAATTGGTTGTTTTGATTATGTGTTGTAATGTTTATATATGTTAAAACCATGTTAGAAGCTTTAAGTTTATGTTTTCTATAAAATTGATATAACTTGTATTGACTGGAATTGGAATTTGGTGTGGAGAAATAAGCAAAATTAGCTTTTTCACTGCACAGTTCGCGAGCATGTTTGCCGACCCTGCAAGGGGCCGGTCCCAGCGGGCCTATCAAGAGTAAAACCCCCGCCCCGGCGGGGGCGGGGGGGGGGGGGTGCAAAAAGTTAAGATGGGTTACTTTTTTTATGTATTTTGTTGTATCATAAAAGGCTAATTGAAGGTGATAATTTGATGACATGAAAATGAATATTAATAAAATATATAGTGTGGTTATAATTTTGAATAATTATAATTAGAGTAAGGGTTTAATTTAAATTATAATTTTGTTAAATTATAATGAATATTATTTGATTTATTTTAATCAAGTAAATATTAATTTAAATTATAATTTATGTAATTATAATTTAATAAATGCATGATTAATTATAAGTTATAATTTGTGTATTATAATTCAATATTTGCATGATTAATTATAATTTAGTAAATGCGTGATGTAGTTTAATTAATTATAAATTATAAATTATTTATAATTTAATTAATATAAGATGTGATTATAATTTGAGTAATTATAATTAGATTAAATATTTAAATTATAATTTATTTAATTATAATTTAATTAATATGAAACACATAATTATTATTGATTTAATTATGTGAGCATGCTTATGTGGTGTAATTAATTATGTGACGGTTAATTATTAACTTATTAATTAAACTAGAAAGAGTTAACCTATATGGGTTAATCAATTATGTGAATTAGTTATGTGTTAACTAATTTAGATTATTGTGATTAAATATATGTGTGTAGGAAGTGTTAAAGAACGTGATTTTAATAGTAGCTTGCGCTTGAGGCAAGTTTTCTATCCTTAAACTCGTCAATTATATACAAGTTCTTTAATTCTTATATTGTGCAAGTTTTCTAAACTCAAACTTGTTATTGTTATAAAAGTGTTTTAAATTCAAATATTTATTGTGTTCGAGATTGTTCTTTTATTTCTGCACTGGACAAGTATGTATTTAAAATTCATGATTTACTTAAAGTGACTTTGACTTATTGTTCAAGTAATGTCTATCTTATCTGTCGTATGCTTTAAGTTAAATTCTAAAGCATAAGTATTTCATAATTGTTATTATTGAATTATTATTGATTATTGTAAGTCGACTTAACTATTCCTTAGTTGATGAACGTTGAATCCTAAATTACCCTTTAAGCTTATCCAAATCAAACTTTCTTTGGTGCGGACTTGTACTCAAATACTGAGATAAATAACCCTATTTATTAGGGGAGGTTACTATGCAAAAGCGTTAAGATGGTTGTCCCCAATACATGGTATGAAGGACTAATCCCCCTAAGTACAAGTTAAGGTCCATACTCTAAATGACTGTTAAAAGTTTTAAATAGAAATGTTTATAACCTAGGACAAAAGTTCAAGGTCTTATGACCCTCAGCAATATTTGAAATTCTAGTTATTAATGAAAGAATTATTATTCAATTCTTTATGGTTGATGAAAGTAAAGTTATTCAGATCTATTGAAACTATTCAATTATATCCTTATTATTGTTGCATTCTAGTGAGCGTTTGTTTGCTCACTCTTGCATATTTAATAATCCATTGCAGTTAAAATCGAGAACGTTGACGTACCGTCAACGAGTAATGGGAAAGGCAAGATGAACAAGTGAATACTTGTTATCTTTTGATTTTGATTGTAATAAGAGTTTATGTTATGTTTTTATTTCCGTATTATTATTTAGGTTAAGGTTAGATAAACCCTGGGATGATTTTGAATAAGGTTGTAATTCCTTTTTAAGGAAGATTTTTTTTATTTATTCAAGGTTGTAATTTATTTTACATTCCTTATTATGGGTAGATGTATGTTCTATTTAGAAAGTGAACACCAAATCATATGAAAACGAAGTACCCGGATTTGGGGTTGTCACAGGTTGGTATCGAAGCCTTAGGTTATGAACCTTAGGTGGGGAAAAACCTTAGGTAGTAGCCTTATAGGAAGATCGAAAAGATAGTGGTGATAGGTAAAGATAATAAACTACCTTATGTGCTATGTGTTTACGTTTAAGTATTTGAAGAGTGACAACTCGATATCACGTAATAATAAACTTTAAAATTCTTTTGTCAGGATGACGAACGTTGGAGAATCTAGTCAGGCTAGGGAGGATATACCTCAGGTTCCTAGAGAGGAGGAGCCCCGAGACATCCATGTTGTCTAGGAGCAGTTGGTTAGGAGAGAGCCATCTCCAGTGATCACCGTAGCTGGTCGGGAGCATGGGCTGACACCTATTCCAGAGAAGGAGGACGAGGATGAGTCAGAGGAGGAAGAGGATCCCGAAGAGGAATTCCCACCTCACTCTACTAGTGCTGAGATGTACGAGGCAGTCTACGATAGTAATGTGGAGCTACATGGTCGAGTCAGAGAGCTCGAAGAAACCATCCAGCAGCGGGACGAGACTATCGAAGAGATGGATAGTGAGCTAGGAGAAGCGCAGTGGAAGCTAATTCACGTAGAGAATGATAGGGACGAGGCACGAGCCGAGATAGCGAAGCTGAAGCAAGACATCCAAGAGGAGTCGACGAAGCGTGCCAGAGCTGAGGAGACAAGCTTGAGGGCTATTCAACGAGCCGATCGAGCTGAAGACGAGGCTGAAGCCAAGAGGGCCAAGCTAAGGGAAACAGAATATGCATTCAAGACGACCATAGATAGGGCGGCCTAGGACCGTATCTTCTATTACCCAGCTCAGTTCCAAGGTTTACCATGGTATGTGGCGGACCGAAAGACAGCGTTTCGGGTGATGGAGGAAGAACGTAGAGAGGTTGTGCTACGTCTTAGTATACCTAGACATTAGATCTTTTAAATTATTTATTTCTTTTTGTAATAAATAAATGTAAATCCCATAATTTGAGATAATAACGGGATAAAGTGATGATGTAGTCCTATAACTTGTTCCAGTTCAGGAAAGATGATGTAAATAGCAGAGATGCTATCTATTCTATGTTTTTAAAACTACAAGTAATGAATAAAAGAAGCTTTTGGATGTTCAATATGAACTGAGTTATTTAATTGTTTAAGTCTGAACTTGAATACTTAAGAATTTAGTAAAGGAGCTAATAATAATATTTTTTAACAGAAAATGCCTCCTAGAAGAAGACCTACACGTCAAAACCCTGAGGGTTTGACGAACAACAACAACAACAATGGAACAAACCCCAACTCGATTCAGCAGTTAGTGAACCTACTGATGGGGGCACTTGCAAATTAGCTGTAAGTGCAGGGTACTACATTTAAAGAATTCAAGGCAGTAGGACCGCCTGAATTTAAGGGATCGACAAACCCTGTAGATGCTCAGACGTGGGTGATGGAGATGGAGAAGGTCTTCGACGTAGCTAGAGTAGGTGAAGACCAAAAAATAGCATTCGATGCTTTCATGTTGAAGTCGGATGCTAGTTTCTGGTGGCAAGCTAATAGGACCAGAGAGGGAGAAGGAGTGATACCGTGGGAACATTTTAAAGAGATGTTCTTTGAAATGTACTTCCCAGTTAGCTCACAGGATCAGATGGAGGTCCTGTTTCTAGAGCTGAAACAGGGAGGGATGACGGTGTCTGAATACGCCGCAAAGTTTAACGAGTTGGCCAGGTTCGCTACATACCAGGTCAGGACGGACACTAGGAAGGCGAGGAGGTTTGAGCGGGGACTAAAACCCTGGCTCTACAGTAATTTCTCTATGTTCCAGCTGAACACGTCTGTAGCTGTGCTAGAAAAGGCCATTCTAGCTGAAGGAGGGAGCGACGCCGTGACTAAATTTAACCAAGACAAGAAGAAGAAGATTGAGACAAAAAATAAGGCTAGTGGTAGCGGGGCTATCCATCAGAAAAGAAAGTGGAACAACAACACCTCTGCTGGGAGTCAGCAGGGAGGCTAGCAGAAGAGGAAGCTCAAAGCATGTGCTACATGCGGGAAGACTCACACTGGAGTGTGCATGAAAAGGAAACGAGTGTGCTACAACTGTGGTCAGGAAGGCCACATCGCGTCGAATTGCCCAAACCCGAAGTAGGGAGCTTGCTATACATGTGGATCCAAGGATCACATGCTCATAGCTGCTCTAAGAAGCCAGCGGTAGGGTCAATAGGGAATGGAGGAAATGGCAGCGGCAACACTCTGACTATCGCTAGACCGTCGCCACTGCAAGCCGTTCGACCCACTGCCCGCACGTTCAACATGACGGTGCAAGACGCTGTGCAGTCAAAAGATGCGGTGGCAGGTATTATTCTGATCAATAGTATAAATGCATAAGTATTATTTGATTCGGGTGCTACTTGTTCATTTATATATGATGATTTTGCTAAAACCCTATACTTACCTATAGAGGAGTTAGCTTACCCCTTGAACATAAAAATTGCGAATAGAGAAGTCATTCCTGTTAGGTTTGTATACAAGAACTGTCGATTGGACATTAAAGGTCAGGAGCTAAGGGTAGATTTGATTTCGATAAAACTTGGGGAATTCGACGTCATATTGGGGATGGACTGGTTGTTCAACCATAGGGCGGTAATCGACTGTCAGAAGAAGTCGGTAAACCTTACGACTCCTTCGAAATTAGTGTTCTATGGTAGTAAATCGCCCAGACAAGCGAGTTGTATGACGGTTATGCAAGCCAATAAACTTTTGACACAAGGCTGTGTAGGATATCTAGCCTACATAGTAGATACGAATAAGGAGAGCCCAAATATAGAAGAGATATCAGTGGTTAGGGAGTTTATGGACGTATTTTCGAGAGACTTACCAGGACTTTTGCCAGATAGGGAGATAGAGTTCGTGATCGACTTAGCACCATGAACTGCTCTAATTTTGAAAGCTCCGTACCGAATGGCTCCGATCGAGATGAAGGAACTGATGGTTCAATTGCAAGAATTGCCAGACAAGAGGTATATTCAGTCGAGCATTTCGCCGTAGGGAGCGCTAGTTTTATTCGTGAAGAAGAAGGATGGATCGATGCGACTTTGCATTGATTATAGGGAATTGAACAAAGTTACGATCAAGAATATGTATCCTGTACCTAAGATCGATGACTTATTCGATCAACTGAAGGGTGCTAAACACTTCTCAAAAATCGATTTGAGAAGCGGGTATCATCAATTGAAGGTGAGAAAGGAAGATATACCGAAAACGGCTTTCAGAACTAGGTATGGACATTACGAGTTCTTAGTGATGTCATTTGGTCTAACGAATGCCCTAACTGTATTTATGGACTTAATGAATAGGGTGTTCAAGCCGTTCCTAGATAAGTTCGTAGTGGTGTTCATAGATGACATCCTGGTTTACTCTAAGATCGATAACACATCAAACATTTAAGGCTGACGTTGGAATCGCTGAGATGGGAAAAACTATACGCAAAATTCTCGAAATGCAAATTTTGGTTGGAATGTGTGCAATTTCTCGGCTACGTGATCGATAAGGATGGGATTTCGGTAGATCCGTCGAAGGTTGAATCCGTTATGAATTGGGAGCAGCCGAAGACACCGTCCGAAGTTAGGAGTTTCTTGGGATTGGCAGGTTATTACCGGAGATTTATCCAAGACTTTTCCAAGATCGCAACTCCGTTGACGAATTTGACTCGTAAAATAGTTAAGTTTGTTTGGACTGAAAAGTGTGAGGAAAGTTTTCAGGAACTGAAGAAGAGGTTGAGTATTGCGCTTGTGTTGTCTTTGACGGATAATACTGGAAATTTCGTAGTATAAGGGATTAGGCTGTGTGCTGATGCAGAATAGTAAAGTCATTGCCTATGCGTCACGTCAGCTGAAGGATTATGAGAAGGAGTATCCGACCCACGACTTAGAATTGGCGGCAGTAGTGTTTGCTTTGAAGATTTGGAGACACTACTTATATGGAGAAAAGTGTGAGATATATACAGATCATAAGAGTCTGAAGTATATCTTCACCCAGAAGGATTTGAACATGCGCCAAAGGAGATGGTTGGAACTGATCAAGGACTACGACTGCGAGATACTTTACCATCCGGGTAAAGCTAACGTCGTCGCCGACGCTTAGAGAAAAAAAGGTCGGGAGAAGATGAACATGTTGACTGATCAAGATCAGTTGATAAAACAGATGGCTAGATTAGAACTGGAAGTGAAGTTTACGAAGGAATCGGATGAGAAGTTGTTTCAAGTAACTACTGGTTCTACTCTTGTAGACAAAGTGAAAGAAGCACAACTTCACGACGAAGAATGCGAGAAGATTCGGAAGAGAATAGACGACGGCGAAGAGTTCAAGTTCAAGATCGATAACGAAGGACTGTTACGATTTGAAGGAAGAATCTAGGTACCACCAGTACCAGAAGTCAAAGAGAAGATTTTGAGCGAATCTCACAGTTCGAGATATTCGATTCACCCTGGGAGTACGAAGATATACCAGGATCTCAGGCACCATTTCTGGTGGCTGAACATGAAGAGGGACGCTGCTGAATGCGTTGCAAAATGTCTAACGTGCCAGAAAGTTAAAGCAGAACACCAGAGACTAAGTGGACTACTGCAACCGTTAGAAATTCCAAAGTGGAAGTGGGAGCACATCATAATGGATTTCGTGGTTGGTCTTCTAGAGACTCAGAAGGGATTTTATGCGATATGGGTTATAGTGGATCGACTGACAAAGTCAGCCCACTTTTTATCAATTAGGATTAAGTATAACTTGGATCAGTTAGTGAAATTGTACGTTAAGGAAATTATCTCTCGACACGGTGTTCCGGTGTCGATTGTGTCCGATAGAGATCCGCGTTTTACGTCGAACTTCTGGAAACATTTGCAAGATTGTCTGGGAACACAATTACGAATGAGTACGGCATACCATCCTCAGACTGATGGCTAGAGCTAGAGAATGATTTAGACACTTGAGGATATGCTGAGATCTTGCGTAATGGACTTCAATGGAAGCTGGGATGATCATCTACTATTGGTGGAGTTCACCTACAACAATAGTTACCACGCAAGTATCGGCATACCGCCTTACGAAGCGTTATACGGTAGAAAATGCAGAACTCTCTTGTGCTGGGATGAAGTCGGTGAACGTCAACTGTTGGGGCCGGAACTGGTACAACAAACCGCCAAAATCGTGAAGCTGATTAGAACAAGATTGGTTGCTGCTCAAGATAGACAGAAGAAATATGCCGATTAACATCGACAGAACCGAGAATTTTTACCAGGAAGTTTTGTTTTCCTTAAAGTATCTCCCTGGAAGGGGAAGATTAGATTCGGCAAGAAGGGAAAGCTGAGTCCCCGATTTATTGGACCTTTCGAGGTACTACGAAAGGTGGACGAGGTAGCTTATGAGGTGGCGTTACCTCCAGATCTAGAGAATATACATAACGTCTTCCACATTTCTATGTTGAGACCTTACAAGCATGTCTACAAACATGTAATAGAATACGAGCCTTTACAATTCGATAAAGACTTAACATATGGAGAAGTGCATGTTCAAATAGTTGATAGAAAAGAACAAGTACTTAGAAATAAAGTGATACCTTCTGTTAAGGTAATCTGGAGGAACCACAGTACTGAAGAAGCTACGTGGGAACTCGAAGATGATATGATGAAATCTTATCCGCAATTATTTGCTTAGTTTTGTGAAACCCTTATGTTCCGATTCTAGGGATAGAATCCTTTTAAGGGGGAAAGAATGTAATAGAAGAGATTTTTTTATGTGTGATTCTGGGGACAGAATCCTTTTAAGGAGGGAAGATTGTAACGATTGAGATTTTATAATTAAATTTTATTATTTATTGAGTAGAATAAATAAATTATGTGAATTTGTGGAGTGATTTAATTAAGAGTTATATATTAATTAAGTGAATATTTAATATTTAATTTAATTAATATGTATTGATTTTATAGTTAGTTCTAATTTAATTGAGATAATTAAATTAGATGAGTTATGTGATGAGTGTTACATGAATTATAATTAGCGAGTAATTATAATTGTTATGTGACAATTTTTTTAATGTGATTAATTGATGTTAGATTTTAATTAATTAAATAAGAATGTTAAAGATTTAATTAATTAAAGTGTAACATTTAAAGTATATGTTAAAAGGATTTATTAAAATAAAGCAAAAGATTTTAAAAAGTTTTACCAAACAAGGCACTTACTTTTGTTTTAATCATATTTTACCAAACAGGACCTTAAGCTTAAAAAGTTAGTTTTTAAAAATAAACAGTTTTTGCCAAATAAGTCTTATGGCTTTTCAAATTCAAATAAGTGTAACCTATGTAATTATCGTAGGAGTTATTATATGCAATTATAATTTGTAAGTTACATATATATATATATATTTATATGCTATATCTATTATATCTATATTATATTATCAGTTAAGTAATATAGATATACATTAAGTTAGAATTGGTCAGTGTTAGAACAAATAGAGAAAAGTTAGAGAGACTACAGAGTAATCTAGACAGAAAAGAAGAGAAAGAAAGAAGAAGAGGAAGAAAAGCTTTGAGGTTATCATCATCATCCTCTCATTTCAATCCACTAAGCATAAGGGTATAACTCTCATCTTTAGTTGTTAGAAATTTTGTTTATATGTTCTTTATAAAATATAAAGTTCTCTGTTAGTTGAGTTATGGTGAAAATTGTGTAAACATGAAATAATATGCATCAATTGTGTTCTAGCATGCTCATATATGAATTTCATGCCTAATTAATAGTTTAATTCATGCTTATATGATAAACATGAAGAAATCGTGTTCATCAAAATTTACAGTGCATTGGTTTTGATAAATGGCTATTTTAAAATCAAAATTTGAGTTTAATTGTTAATTGTTGTGTAATGTAATCGTAGATTATGTTAGCATGATTAGAAACTAATTGGTTATGATTGGAAATTGTGTGAATTGGTTTAAAAACAAAACTACAGTGTTCAATTTCATGAAGAACACTAAACAATGGTTTTTCTTTAAGAATCATGAAATTGGTTGTTTTGATTATGTGGTGTAATGTTTATATATGTTAAAACCATGTTAGAAGCTTTAAGTTTATGTTTTCTATAAAATTGATATGACTTGTATTGACTGGAATTGGAATTTGGTGTGGAGAAATAAGTAAAATTAGCTTTTTCTCTGCACAGTTCGCGAGCATGTTTGCCGACCCTGCAAGGGGCCGGTCCCGGCGGGCCTATCAAGAGTAAAAACCCCGCCCCGGCAGGGGGGTGCAGAAAGTCAAGATGGGTTATTTCTTTTATGTATTTTGTTGTATCATAAAAGGCTAATTGAAGGTGATAATTTGATGATATGAAAATGAATATTAATCTATTATATTAATAAAATATATAGCGTGGTTATAATTTTGAATAATTATAATTAGAGTAAAGGTTTAATTTAAATTATAATTTTGTTAAATTATAATGAATATTATTTGATTTATTTTAATCAAGTAAATGTTAATTTAAATTATAATTTATGTAATTATAATTTAATAAATGCATGATTAATTATAAGTTATAATTTGTGTATTATAATTCAATATTTGCATGATTAATTATAATTTGTGTAATTATAATTTAGTAAATGCGTGATGTAGTTTAAATAATTATAAATTATAAATTGTTTATAATTTAATTAATATAAGATGTGATTATAATTTGAGTAATTATAAGTAGATTAAATGTTTAAATTATAATTCATTTAATTAATATGAAACACATAATTATTATTGATTTAATTATGTGAGCTTGCTTATGTGGTGTAATTAATTATGTGACAATTAATTATTAACTTATTAATTAAACTAGAAAGAGTTAACCTATATGGGTTAACCAATTATGTGAATTAGTTATGTGTTAACTAATTTAGATTATTGTGATTAAATATATGTGTGTAGGAAGTGTTAAAGAACGTGATTTTAATAGTAGCTTGCGCTTGAGGCAAGTTTTCTATCCTTAAACTCGTCAATTATATACAAGTTCTTTAATTATTATATTGTGCAAGTTTTCTAAACTCAAACTTGTTATTGTTATAAAAGTGTTTTAAATTCAAATATTTATTGTGTTCGAGATTTTTCTTTTATTTCTGCACTGGACAAGTATGTATTTAAAATTCATGATTTACTTAAAGTGACTTTGACTTATTGTTCAAGCAAGGTCTATCTTATCTTTAGTATGCTTTAAGTTAAATTCTCAAGCATAAGTATTTCATAATTGTTATTATTGAATTATTATTGATTATTGTAAGTCGACTCAACTATTCCTTAGTTGATGAACGTTGAATCCTAAATTACCCTTTAAGCTTATTCAAACCAAACTTTTTTGGTGCGGACTTGTACTCAAATACTGAGATGAACAACCCTATTTATTAGGGGAGGTTACTATGCGAAAGCGTTAAGATGGTTGTGCACAATACATGGTACGAAGGGCTGATTTCCTTAAGTACGAGTTAAGGTCCATAGTCTAAATGACTGTTAAATATTTTAAATAGAAATGTTTATGACCTAGGACAAAAGTTCAAGGTCTTATGACCCTCAGATGATTTCAATATTTGAAATTCTAGTTATTAATGAAAGAATTATTATTCAATTCTTTATGGTTGATTAAAGTAAAGTTATTCAGATCTATTAAAACTATTCAATTATATCCTAATTATTGTTGTATTCTAGCGAGCGTTTGTTTGCTCACTCTTGCATGTCTAATAATCCATTGCAGTTAAAGCCGAGAACGTTGACGTACCGTCAACGAGTAAAGGGAAAGGCAAGATGAACAAGTGAAGACTTGTTATCTTTTGATTTTGATTGTAATAAGACTTTATGTTATGTTTTTATTTTCGCATTATTATTTATGTTAAAGTTAGATAAACCCTTGGATGATTTTCAATAAGGTTGTAATTCCTTTTTAAGGAAGATTTTATTATTTATTCAAGGTTGTAATTTATTTTACATTTCTTATTATGGGTAGATGTATATTCTATTTAGAAAGTGAACATCAAATTATGTGGAAACGAAGTACCCGAATTTGGTGGTGTCACACTCTTCCTCCTGTCTTTTGTCGCTACTAATTTTTTGCCCAAATTTTTGTTTTCCCTCCTATTCCTCTTCTTCCTTTTTCAAAGTTATGATTAATTTTGAGGTTTATGGTTTCAAAGCTATTGAAAAATTGAAGCTATTGAAGAATTGAAAGATCAATAGGGCTATGAAACCAAAGATGGTGCCTCCTTTTTAGTACGGTTTTAGTGCCTCCACCAGCGTGACTCCACAGCCGTAGATTTTAGTCTCCCGTGGTTTCTCCACCATCGTCAGTCTCCCTCTCTTCTAATTTCATTTCAGGTTCAGACTGTACGATTTGGTTTTAATTTTGATGTTAATGATTTCGATTAGGTTTTCAATTTGGTTTGATTAGTGGTTAATCTTAAATTTGGTCATTTCTCCTCTCTCATAGCAAAGGAAAAGCTGAATGTGATTGCTTCGATTGACCAAGTTCGGCTTATATGGAGTTTAATAGGTAAAGGATGTGTAGTTTTCTGTGATTTTACTATGGCAAATCTTAATTTAAAATTAGTTATTAGTCATTAATTTCCATGACTATTGTGATGTATGCTATTGTGTATAGTTTTATGTGATGTATTACTCTGGTAAAGAATGTGTAGTTTTCCATGACTAATTTTTGGTTTATGCTATTATGTATTGTGAAAGTCGATGCTTATTATAACTTCATTCTATTGCATTATCTACTAGCATTATTTTCTAGAAGCTATATTATTATGTTTACAAAGGGAATAATGTCAATATAAAGTGTTTTAATTGACGTTGGATATGATAGTTTATGAAATTAGTGTTCAATTTCTCCTTTGTCGTTGATGATTAGGGGTTTTCAATAATCAAAGGATGTAGTTCGATATTTATTGAGATTTTTTGTGTTTAATTTGTTCAACAAATTTCATCTGTTGGCATTAGAATCTATACAGTGTAATTGCATATGTCTTTTATGATCAGTTGGCTCTCAATTTGGTTGATTTAAACACGTTGTGGGGGTTAAATTGTTTGGTGGGTTAGGTATAACCCGAATTGGTGTTAAATTTGGCATAGATCGTAGTAGAGGTAGGTCGAAAAAGAGGATTAGGAATCATGGATCATATTGTGGGGGGAAGGTTTAAGCTGGGGAGGAAAATTGGAAGTGACTCTTTTGGTGAGTTGTATTTTGGTATGTATATGTAGCTAAATTTCTTTGCTGGTAGTACTGTTGTTTTTGTTTGATTATGAATTTTTTGTGTAATGTGCTTTTTGATTTAGTAGATAATAAGTGACCATCAATCTGGTATTGGTTCTATCTTATAATTATCGAATGCAACATTAATAAATCACTAAATTGACAAGGGAACTGATATTTACATATGATTGTCTCTCACATGAGCATATAGCGGGTCACACTTTCATGTGAGAAAGAATCATGCAAAAATATCAAAAATATATGTGAAAATAGTGCTCTCCAAATTGACAAATATCTCTATTATTTTTTCAAAATTTTACAAAAGAGTCATTCTCTGACGACCAGGAAGTGGCGACTGGTTCAAATTTTTTAAAAATTTGACTCTCAAAAAATGTATAATATTTATTTAAATTAGAATTTTTACAGAATTCAATAATTTTAGTATAATTTAAATACATATCAAAAACAGAATTGTACAGACTTGAGAGTAAAAAAAAAATAATAATAATTGAACCGATTACCCCTTCACGGTCGGCCTAATTATTGTTTACAAAAACAACATTTATCTAGATCAGTCAACAAAAGTCATAGTTGGGCTTAAGTCCAAATTGGGACTCAATGGTCCTAGGTAAAAACACTTTTATCATCATTAATTAATAATTAGTCCAAAAACATATAAAATGTGACAGCTTCTAAATTACACTAAGCAAGCTAAAAACCCCTGCCCCCGACTGAATTCGTATATTCTACACCAAATTATATAACAAACTCAAAAAAAGTCCTCTACTTTTCCCTACTCTCTCTCTCTAAATTCGAGGGCCCTCATTCCTATCTATTTTCTCTCTCTAACGTATCTAATAAAACACAATTGTTTTTGAAAATATATCTTTTCCCGCTCAGCCTATTAAAAATCTGGACCATCCAAAGTTGGATAAATCTAACCCTTCACTCTTATTTTAACACCCGTCTCATCCACTCTCTTGTTCCTTTCAAGCGTTCAGACTTAGTAAATCTATTTTCCTCTCGATAAGAGTATTATTCACCCATTTCGATACTAATACACCAATGGCGCAAGTTAGCCAATTGTCGTGCGACGGCGACGGCATTTTCATGCTCTGTAAAACTAAGCCCTTCGACGAGGAGAAGCTCACCTGCAGTAAATCTATTTTCCTCTCGATAAGAGTATTATTCACCCATTTCGATACTAATACACCAATGGCGCAAGTTAGCCAATTGTCGTGCGACGGCGACGGCATTTGCATGCTCTGTAAAACTAAGCCCTTCGACGAGGAGAAGCTCACCTGCAACACATGTTTTACCCCATGGCACGTGTCCTGCCTTGCCGTCCGTCCCGAAACCCTAGCCTCTACGCTCCAGTGGGACTGCCCGGACTTCACCACAGTAACTTCCGCCGCCGGAACCCTGTCAAGTGTTTCTGCCGGAGAGAACGGCGAGCTCATTGTAGTGATCCGCGTGATTGAATCTGACGCGTCGCTGACCGAGAAATAGAAAGCGAAGAGGAGACGAACTATTGAGCGGACCGGATCGAGAAATAGCTCGACGATGAGCTCAAGAAGATCGACGATGAGCTCAAGAAGCTCGATGAGGTAATTATATTAAGAAAGATACCCACTTTAATTTTAATTACTATGTACTTTTTGTTTGTTTGTTAATGGGGTTTTTGGGTTGCTGATAAATGATGGGTAAATGAAAATATGGGAACTTTAGGTATTTTTAATTAAGGTGTACTTCTATTTGGTTGCTGATAAATGACAGGTAAGTGAAAAGATCGGTAATTGTAGTTTTAGATTGGGAAATATATTGTTTGTTATATTGAATTTTCAGCAATTAAGGTTAAAATTGATGTTTGCAGTTGTTATGTTAATTTTTTGTTCATTAGGGTCCATTATTTGAGATTAGATTAAGGCATTCTGTATTAAGCTCATTGTGCTTCTTAAAATTATATTTTTTTATTTTTATTAGCTTGCTCCATAGATTTTTGTTGGCATCCTTAGAATATCTGTCCTGAGTTCATGAAAGAGAAAACTGTGGTCTATGGTGGTAAAAATAAAAGGCTCACAACTTCAATTGTTTTATAAAAACTTAATAGGTATTGCATTCTGTTATTGGGTCTGTTCGGTTGCTAATAATGATGAGAAAGTAAAAAGGTATAGACTTGTAAAGATCAGGAATTAGAGCAAGCGTTAATAATATGATGTTTGCAGTTATTAATTGGATGGGGTTTATTGTTGATTAGGTTTCCTTATCTGCGTTAGCTTCTGGGTTGATAATTGGATGGGGTTTTTCCACTGAATTTGAATTGACTGGTGGGTTGATGATTTTGACTGTAGGTGTTACTTTATATGCTAGCTAATCCATTTATTTGTTAAATTTTAATAATAAATTAGTAATCTGTGTTCCTGGGATTGTGTAATTTGGCAATTTTGTGCTGTTAAATTTGTACAAGTTCGGTTGCTAGGTAGGTCATTTAAACTTTTACATAGTGCTTGCCTGTATGTCTATTTTTTCTGTTGGCCACTGAAATTTGCTGATTGGGTACGGGGTGTAATTCAAATAAATCTGGCTGTGTTATTTTGCAGAAATGAGCTAAAAGTTGTGTTTTTTATTTGTGGAATTCATCCTTGAGGTCTGAAAAATCAGATATGCTGATCTAGGAAAATAGCAATAATAATGGTGATCCTAGCTATTTTCATTCCTATTATAAAAAAGATATATAAAGTTTAGAATCTCTTTTTCATATAAAAGGGTATAATGAATTATGGTGATCCTAGCTATTTTAAACCCTTTTATATGAATTTGAAACTCTTATTATGGGGGATTAAACAACCAAAAACACAAGATATTTTGGGGAAAAAATATATATGCCATCTTAATTCATGCGTCCATATCATTGCTATCAATATAAAAATTATGCATGCATATAAAACAATATAATATTCAAACTAACAAAGCAGCCTTAATTACTTCTTTCTTTGTCTTTCTTTTTTAGAGGAAAAAACCGCAACCACACTGTCCTCTTTTAGTTTGCAATGAGACCCTATCCTAACCCCAAAACTCTTCTATAGTATTTTGAACCTTAGATTTTTCTACCGCTAGAACAACTCTTTGGGGTACTTACAAAGAGCTTTAATTAAAATAAAATCAGTACTACGTTACTAACCCATCAAAATACTAATCAAGAATACATGATTATATATTAGTTAATATTTATTCAAGCTTCTATCTGCTAATATATAATACTTCCTCAGTTCTGCGTAAATAGTCTCATTATATTTTGATATAATTGCTATGTTTGGGTTGTGAAATTTATGAGATGACGGTTCATCACAATCAAGGAATTGTTTAATTTATAGTTGCTTTAATTTAAGTAATTGTTGGTGGCATCAGAAAGATTCTGGAGTATAAGGAAGGATTACATATGGAGACTAGGGTATTTATATGTTAGAATTCATATAAAACTGAGTTTTTAAAGCTTGCATGTTTGGTGTTTGTTAAAATGCCTAAATGTGGCTATTTTACTAGAATAAGAAATTAACTGATATTATTGGAATTTAAAACTTGAATGGGTAATTTTTCATTTTGGATATATTAAAATCATGACACAAGCTTGAGTGAAGGATGCAAGTACTGGTGAACTAATTTCAAAGACTATGAGTGAATAGCCCAAATAGTTTCCACGTGAAGGTAGAAAATATTTATGTTGGGGTTGTTAGTCTGATGTGGTATTCGAGATGATAACTTTCTACAACTACTTCATGACTTGGTTTGGCATTATGTATCTTTTTCTCATTGCATTGTTACAAAATGGTCCCAATGCCTTGAAATATTCTCCCTATTTTGTTTATATATAGATTTTTTGGATACGTACTGTGTAGTAATTTATTATTGTTGATTTTATTGTAAAAAAAATTTCCCCATTCTTAAAGTTATATTACCAATAGTTTTCAAGTCATTTGACTTGCTAAATTGCATCGGATATATTTGCTTTAGTAGAAGTTACCTTCAATTTTCTTAATTAAATGTTTAGTTTGTCGAATAAGAGTACTGCGTGCTTACCCACTAAAAGAAAATAATAAGAAGAGGCGTACAACTTATTAAATGTTTTAAAAAACACCCTTTTTTGGATTCTATCACGAGATTTTCATTTCCAAAGTAAAAATAAAAACATCAATTATTCCTACTATATTCAAAAGAAGAAAAAAGTAAAGGAATAGTCCTGCAGTACACGTGTTATTTCATAAAGCTTTGGTGCATTTATTGAGGTTCGTCTAGGTATGACGCAATGATAGCAAAGTGGCCAAGTCCAACGAATATACATAAATAATTTAATAGAACCACTCTCAAATTTGATGTTATTATTACATCACAATAGGAGAGAAATTAATAGATTTGACTGATAAGTTCTCTCCGATTCATCAGCTAAAGTGCTCAACTCTAGGGCTTTTCTTATCTGCTCTTCTCCTTCCATTCTAGTAATTAGTTCACCTTAATTTCTCAATTTTGACATGTGCTCTTTCAGTTGCATATGAATTGTATATATACACACACACACACACTCGCTCACTCATTCATATATGTTCGTATTCAGTTGTGATTGTGTACATGCCATCATTTTTTTGCTTCTTAGAGTTTTTCCCCCCGTTTTTAACCGCTCTGTATTAAATCTTTGTCGAGTTTTGTGTTCCAGTTGTAAGTTTCCTGATTATGGTAATGTTTGGTTAAAATTTATTATTTTAATTATGATAGTATGGGAATTGGCATTGTCATTCGAAAAGAATCTGAATTGAAGATTATGCGTAAGGCAAGATAAGATTACTTTTTCTTTTCTTAAGCACATACTTTATTCTCCAAGACAAAACATCTTATATTTGTACGCTATTAGGAAAATCAAAAAAAACTTCGAGCAAAAGAAAAAGGGAATGAGAATCAAAAAGGAAAAGAAAAATAAAATCAAGCTCCCAATTTATCTGTGGTAAGTATACAATATTCCAAACATTTACGTTAGTAGTTACAAAGATTTGTTACACAAAGCCATATAAACAAAATATTTGAACCTAATTTATTAACGACACTGTGCTATCTTAGGTTTATAATTATACATCTTTTTAGGGTTTCAATAATAATATCCTTTACGAAACTACACTTCCTCAACGTAAAAGACAATAAACAGAAAGTGGCGAGCAATGCATATTGCACAGCGCTTGCATGTGAAGTACAAAACCAAGCAAACTAAATATATGCACCCTAATTCGAATAAATAGAAAACATTATTTTTTTTCTTAAAAAAAATACTACGACTTCTTAGCTTTACACTTACATATCTATTGTTATTTTTAGGGATTCAATAAAAATATCCTTTACGAAGCTCCAATTCCTCAATGTAAAAGACGAGAAAGGGATAATGGTGATGTGCGTCCAATACATATTGCTCAACGCTTGCGTCGTGAAAGAGAGAAGCAAGCAAAAATAATAGAATCTCAACCATATCCATTTCAACCAAGATTTTTCCCTAGTTTGATCCCCAGGCCATCCAAACGCGCAGCTTATGAACGGGATTGTATCGCGATCAAGAATCATTTTTATCAGCATCCGTCATTGTTAAAACATGTGCCATCAGATTCTAATCGAATTCATCCAGTGTAGATTTTACCACCTCAAGGGTTACATTCAACTAACTTAAATTCAAGGGGTGAAGAAATCCTTCTTCTACCAAATAATATGGAGCATATACATGACTCCCGTAACATTATATCATCTTCCATGCCTACATCACCAACTTTTGGGTTAGTTCAATGCAAATTATTTATAACTATATACCATAAGGAGTGTTACAATATATGTGAACTATTTTGAAATAAATTCATTTATTTTCTAGGTTATTACCAATTATTCAGTCAATCCTTGATGAATTTTGCATACAAGAGGAGGCATTTCCTACAAATATAGCCCCTCGGCCGCATCCTATTTTAAGGAGACACTACCTCGATAAAATGAATATATAGTGTCCTCACTTCTCAGCATTGCATTGGAAAACCGAAAAGTTATCAAATTCATCTGTTAACCGCCCTTTCTTCGGAACATGTTGTTTGCAAGAAAAGATTCGACTTCCACAACTATTAACGCCTCCTCCAGAAATTCAATCATTATATGATGGTAATGATGATTAGTCAAAGTCCTTTTGAAGTTATATCCGACTGTACAATGCGGCTAATGCTTTTACGAGCTTAGGTGTACATATGGATGATAGAGTGGTTCCGGGTAGGGGTCCCAACGTATTTACAATCCATAGGGAATTGCGACATCGGACAGGGTTACTACAACCTCCAGCCGGTCAAGATCCAGTCTATGCACAGTTGTATATTCACGATGCCGCTGTTGCTTTAGAATATCGTTCTCGAAGAAACCCGAACCTGCGAGAGGATGTCCTGAGAACAATCTAGGATAGTCTTTTGAGATACAACTCATTTTCGGATATGTTTAGACATGCAGCTACAATTTTAAGTAGGGACCATCTGAACAATCACGACATCCCAGCTTACCTTCATTATAGTGCAGCAAAAGACCGTCGAACTTATAATTTACCCACGTCAGAGGAGGTTGCTGTCATATTACCTGGAGATGGTGCTGAATTCTCTGCGATGAGGGATATTATTGTACGGTTAAGAGGGAGTGACCAGTTGATGCAGATAAATGAATGCCATCCAGCTTATTTACCACTACATTACGTATTGTTGTTTTCGTATGGTGAGCTTGGATGGGAACCAAATTTTAAGAAGTGGGATGTTAATCAAGGTAAAGCTTCATCAAAAAGACTTACGCAATTGCAATATTATGGGTATCGTTTGTTTGAAAGACCTACTGAGTATTCAACTATCTTGAGGGGCAGAAGATTATTTCAAGAGTTTATTGTAGATGCATGGGCGGCTACAGAGCAGAATCGATTAACATATTATAGGCTCAACTAACAAAAATTGCGATCTGATCTATACCAAGATCTGGTCGATATAGTTCCTGATGGGTTAGAGGCTAATCAAGTTGGTAAACGAGTAGTTTTACCGCCTTCTTTTTCTGGGAGTCCAAGACAAATGTTTGAAATCTTTCAAGATTCTATGGCCATAACTCGGTATAACCAACGCCCTGATATTTTCTTAACTATGACAGTAAATTCAAATTGGTCTGAGATAAAAGATGCACTGTTACCATATTAAACGTCAATTGACCGCCCAGATTGGTGGCCCGCGTATTTGAGTTGAAGCGACAAGCTTTGACGATGGCGATTGATAAGAAAAAAATGTTTGGTGCAAAGGTGGCACATGTTTTCATGATTGAATTCCAAAAGCGTGGGTTGCCGCACATGCACTTGCTAATATTTCTTCAAGGGCCTAATAAAATACGAACACGTGAACAAGTAAATCGAGCTGTTTGTGCCGAATTCCCCGATCCAATTTCTGATCCACTTCTATATGAAACAGTTAAAACTTTCATGGTACATGGACCATGTGGTGTTCGAAATCTTAAATCACCATGTATGGAAGATGGTAAATGCACTAAGAGATATCCTAAATATTGGGTAGAAGAAACTACAATGGGCGAAGATGGGTATCCGATATATCAAAGGCGCAATGACGGTCGAAAACATTCTCTATGGTCTGGACATGAAGTTGATAATTGAGATGTTGTACCATATAATTCATACCTCTCTAGATTATTTAGTTGTCATATAAATGTGGAAGTTTGTGCAGGAGTAAGGTGCGTAAAGTTTATCAATAAATACATCTACAAGGGTTACGATCGCACAGCTTTGGTATTGGGGGCCGTAGATGAGATTAAGAAGTATATTGACTCAAGGTACATTGGACCTACAGAGGCGGCATGGCGGATATTTGGAAATCCTATGCATCAAGAGTTCCATCTAGTTATACGTCTAGTAGTTCACCTAGAGGGAAAATATCACGTCTGCTATAACCCTTCTGAACCAATAGCTGTAATATTGAACAGAGCAGAGGATCATCAGACAACTCTAACATGATTTTTTGCATGCTGCTCTACTAATGATTTAGCTCGAACTCTCACATACCAACAATTTCAAAAGCATTTCGTTTGGCAAAAGAAAGAGCAACTTTGGACAGAGAGACAAAGGGGATTTGCAATCAGAAGAATGTATTTTGCCAGTCTAAATAAAGGTGAAAGGTTTTATCTTCGTCTTCTGTTGACAGTTGTAGAGGGACCTCAATCTTTTCAATGTTTAAGAACAGTTGATAATGTTGTAAACCCCACATATAAGGCAGCATGTATTGCAAAAGACCTTTTGGAAGACGATGAAGAGTGGATTCAATGTCTTAGAGAAGCATCAATAATGAGAACATGGTCTCAATTAAGAAGATTGTTTTCTATTATCTTGACACAATGCTCTCCTTTAAACCCAGAAGCGTTGTTGAACCAATTTTCTATGCATATTTGTGATGATTTATCATGCAAAAAAAGTGCATGTTATGGCATAGATGTTCTTACTAATGCTCAAATTTGTGATTATGGTTTATACCTTATTAATCATTTGCTTCAAGAGTCGGGGAAGAGCTTATCAGATTTCGTACCAATGCCCCTGCCATCTGCTAATTGGAGAATTATTATTGGCAATCGACTTATATGGGAACATAGGCAGTTACAGGTTGAAGTTGATCAAATAAATGTCCAGCAAAACATTGATCTACTGAATGAAGCTCAGCGTATGGCTTATAATGCAATCATTTCATCTGTTAATGAAAATAGAGGAACAACCTTCTTTCTGAGTGGGGGCGCAGGAACTGGAAAGACTTTTCTCTACAATACAATTGCCAAAAAATGTCGTTCCTTATGCGATATAGTAATTACAGTAGCATCCTCTGGAATTGCTTCTGGGTTGTTACATGGGGGACGTACTACACATTCAACATTCTGCATTCCACTTAACGTATTAGAAATTTTAGTTTGTGGATTCACGAAGCAATCATCACACTCGGAATTATTTCGGAAGGCTAGACTAATTATATGGGATGAGGTTCCAATGCAGCATCGTCATTGTGTTGAAGTAGTTAATCGGACCTTACAAGACATTCGTGATAACTCACAACCATTTGGAGGTATTACTGTTGTTCTTGGGGGAGATTTTAGGTAGATTCTTCCTGTTATACCTAGAGGTCTTCGCGAGCATATAGTGGCAGCATCACTACGACGTTCTTTGCTTTGGAAAGATATACATGTCTTGACTTTACAAGTTAACATGCGCTTACACGATGACCAATCTATATTATTTGATTTCTCGGCTTTTCTTAATGAGGTTTTAGTATTTGTATCTTTATTCAAATTGACATCTATATATCGTCGAGAATATTTGATAATTTACTAATCCTTCATTAATGTGTAGATTGGGTCTAACCCTCAATAATTTATACAACTTCCAGATTCATTAAAAATAACTCAAAAGTGTAGATAATCTAATCTCGACCATCTACCCAGAGCTAGAAGTGCTAAGTAAGGTCACCCCCGAATTCTTAAAAGATTCTATCTGCTAGAAATGATGATGTCAATGATATCAACCTAGCTGCGTTGGCGGTTTTTTCGGGAGAAATATATACATACTTTGCTGCTGACAAAATGGTTGAAGATGATGACATGGATCGGAGTATTATGCATCGGTACCCGAATGAGTATTTGAACACACTCAATCCCCCTGCACTACCACCGTTCAAATTAGATTTAAAAGAGGGTTGTCCAATAATGCTTCTAAGGAACATTGCACCAAAAGATGGCCTTTGTAATGGTACTAGACTTATCATAGTCAAGTGTGGTGCTTTAGTACTTGAAACAAAGATTTTAATTGGTGATAAGCATGGCGACTTGGTATTCATTCCAAGAATTTCTTTGACTCCTTCTTCGTCCGAGTTAATTATTAAAATAACAAGAAGACAATTCCCAGTGAGGTTAGCGTATGCAATGACAATGAATAAATCACAGGGCCAGTCTGTCAAATTTGTTGAGGTAGATTTATGTACGCCAGTATTTAGTCACGGTCAACTATATGTAGCTCTGTCAAGATGCATAAGTTCTTCCCGCTTATGCATATTTCTTAGTGAATTAACTGACAAGTCCACAACAAATATTGTCTATCCTGAAGTTTTGTTATAATTTGATATGTTTGAGGTACCATTTCTTATCTCCGTGCATTATTGCTCTTCTTGCGATAAAAGTTTTGATATTTATTTTTTAAAAGACATATAACTAAATGATTCATTTCAATTTTTACAGTCTTGGGATGATAAGGCTATTGAATGGAAACGTGTTCATTCAACAACAAGTCGAGGATGGAGAAAAGTTAACACGCTTATATGTATTTTATAATTCTTAAATCGTATTTAAGTAATCACGTGTCAATTGTTTCTTTCTTGCGATACTACTAATATTTTGCTTTCTCTTATAAATAACAGATTTTTGTTACAAACAATATTTGTTGGCCATAGACGTTGCCGATGGATAGTCTTTCATTTCAGAGCTTTATGTACCGAAGACATGGTAGAGCTTGACAGATCTACAAGGAAAATGTTGTTATATGTATTTTTAAGAACATAGTTTATTAAAAGTGGTAATATTTTTTGGTAGATAATTGGAAAATAGATTGTTGTAAAAAAAATAATTGAAATACGCGATGTTGTATTTATTATAAATTTATATTAGTAAGTGTGTCATCCATTATGTGTATAGAGTTCGCAGGTGGTCGATACAAAGGAGACATTGTTGTGAAGGTACATGTATTTTGATTATTCACTTTCCCCGAGGAAGTGTATAAGTGGAAAGTATTTTCTGTCCATAACTTATACAGAAATTGAAGATAATCTTCATTATTTTATTTACTTTATATGCAAAGAAGGAAAAATATTTTTTGTTTGAATGCCTAATATTGAGAATTTTTTTTGTATTACGTGCAAAGAAGGGAATATATATATTTGTACTATAATATTGTCCAAGTTTGCTTTTTGAACTATTCAACTTTTATGTTTGTCATTGCATAGGGTTTGGCAGGCGGACTGATATTTTGTTTAATGGAAATTTAATGCAGGGATTGACTTCTTGGAATTTAGGCCATCTGAGATTGCAGCAACAGTGGGAATGCCTGTTGCAGGAGAAACTCAAACAGGTAGACACTAAGAAAATATGGCTATGATTGCTATGCACTCAGTTTACTGGGTCAGATCTGCCATCTTTCTCTCTTGAATTTTATAATTTTACATTTCCATTCTTATATATAATTTTATTTCTATGTAACGATGTGGTGATTAAACTCAATAAGTTTGAATTTTGAATCTGTGTCGCAGTCTGATATGTGGGTTTTGCTATTTCTCGAGAAAGAGAAACCACTTTGAACTTAATAGAATTACCTTTGACCAATTATGTGTAGAATGGCGCAATTTATGAGGCTTTTTCTTATTACCATTTTATTTCTTAAAACTGTTTAGATTTGGTTGTTGAGATATGAGGGGGGGGGGGGGGGGGGGGGGAATACAATATTTAGACTTCAGGAAATTTATCAATTCAATTATCCTGTTTACCTGAGATATTTTATTTTGTTAACCCCATTTTGAATTTAATTTTCTTGCTATCTATTCTCAATTCAGAAATGTAGGGGTATATGTTGCATTCCATAATAGCCTTGGTGAACTATTGATTTGGACTAACAGTCCCATGAACGAACTCATGAAGAGAGGGTAATTTATCTTTATGAAATTAGAGAATGTTCAACTCAAAAAAATTAGATGTTCCACTGTTTTATTTTAGCTTTTAGGAATATTAATATGCACTGGTTGGGTATACTGGAATCCACAGCTTCTATATTCTAGCAGCAGTAAAATTTTATCCCCCTAAATCTGATCAAAAATACGAGTAACAAAAATAAATTTTTAAATGAGGAAGGCCGGTAATTTACTAATTTATGCACTTTATATCATTTTTTTTGCTTCTAGGCTTTCTTTGTATTTCTGAATTGATGAAGATTGTGTCATTCATGAGTTTTTGTGCACAATTGGTGGCAAAAGCACAAGCAGCAAGCAGGGGAAAAAGAATCCCAAGGTAACTATACATGTATGCCATTTTTTTGGGTAAGCATATGCTTCAGTGTTTGAAAGTTGGGCAACTATGTTATCTTTGAGTTGCATAAGTTGGTAATGATGTTCTTAAAAAACTAAGGGAATCAGAAACCTAAAAATAGTTGTTATCTAATATAGGCTATAGGCTTTGATTTTGTAATTTTTGAGTTTGTTTAATTGTGTTAATTTTTTCTTCTTCCTCCCTTCAGTCTTCGAAAGCTTTTGAATTTAAGGGGAGAGGTTATAGTTGCTCTCTTCACTTTTTAATTTTGATTAATTTTCAGGTTCATTGATCAAGTTAGGCTTGGTTTGCCACTGCGCATTAGTGCTTTATAATCACATAATGGCTGGAAGAAATCGTGGACCTCTTTTTGCAATGAAAGGTGTCCCTCATACTGGATTGCCTTCTAGTCATGAATTTCCTCCATTTGGCAGAAACCTTGGGCCAATGCCACATCCTGCATTGCTTGAAGAAATTAGAGATTCCAAGTTTGAAATGGGTCCTAGGCAACTACTTCCTCACCCTGCTATCATTGAGGAGCGTCTTGCAGCTTATCATTATGATATTCAAGGGTTTTTGATTGATAATCAGAGGTTGGCAACCCATGTAGCACTTAATCAGAAATTAGAAGCTATGAACTTTAACAAGCGGACCATTAATTTTATTCATTCAAACAAAAAATATTTTTCTCAATATTTTGTGTCATTTTTTTTCTTTCTCTTTTCAATGATTTTGTATTATTGATTTGAGTCGAATTAAAAATAGGGACTCAATTTTCTGGCGACAGGAGTCTATATTCATATTGATGCTGTCAATTAAATGTTTTAGGTAAATAATGAGCATGTAGAGAATTTAGATGGACAAGTAAATAATGAGCATGTAGATATTGGAGATGTCAATTTAATGTTTTAGGTAAATAATGAGCATGTAGTGCATGTTAATGGACAAGTAAATAATGAGCATGTAGATACAATTTGTGACAAAATTCTTGATTTCTTTACATTTTTGGTGGGTTGTCTATCTTGATTATAAATTTTTTAATTTACAACAAATAATTACAAAATTTTCTAATTTCCATCAAATAAATACTCTTTTTACATTGTCAACTCACATTTTTTATTTAAATTCATCTTTAGGTATTAAATAATTACACAAGTATTCGTAGTGCCGGAGGCACGGGTTAACCCTAGTTAATTTTATATACCAAAATAAATTAGGTCTTATTTTAGATTGGTATCTCTCACTATTTTTTTTAAACTATATTACCCTCACTTATATAGTTCAGAAACATCTAATTAAAGATTTGCTAGTGAGAATAAGGATCTCATTTCAAATGTATATAGCCTTGTGGATAGCACAACAAACGATATATAAATAAATAGGTAGACAACTCTTTGTCAATTACATCAGCATGTAACTCCTTTTTATTTTATCTCTTAAATCATAATGGTCAAGTGTGTGCACATCCAAACTAAAATGATTTAAGTTAAGTCCAACCTAACACTTCTATAAATTCAAAGAAGAATAATATTGTCCTTATGAATAGCACAAGAAAACAATATTGTTTAATTTTCTTGATAAGCATCAACTGTGATTAAATTAATATCTTAAATACGTAATATTTGCCTTGTGGATAGCACAACAAACTCGTATTAAATATTTAATACTCTATTAATTTATCATGCTAGAAGGCGACGTTCGATATTCCAAATATCATTGAACGCTTTAGACTTAATATGATTTCTTTAAGGGGTTTGTTATTATTTATCTCATCTTGTTTAGCGCGCATGCACGCACGCACGCACACACACACACACACACACACACACACACACACATATATATATATATATATATATATATATATATATATATATATATATATATATATATAAAATACGCGTCATTTTATTAAACTTGTGAAGCATGTATGTATAAAATATATATATATATATATATATAATACTTAGCATGCACATATAGAATACTATATTCTATTCGGATTGATTATGTGCTTTTATTCTAGTTTGGTTCACTAGAGCCACCAAGTGAACCAAAAAGGTCAAACTTCGGAGTGCAAGAATTTAAATTTAAATGTAACTATTACATTTAAACTCGGGCTCCATTACAAACGGGTCTTCACGCGCTCTTTGCTCCATCGTCTTCAATATCTTCAAGATAATTCTAACTATTTCTATTACATAAACTATTTGATTTAAATAGAAACCTTGATCAACAGTCAAGGGGAAGTACATAGGAGGGAGATAGAATTTTACATAAAGAAAAAATCAGAGTAGACAAGGTACGTAGACCCCATTTAATAAAACTCATTCATTCAAGCATTCAACTAAAATAAAATCCAATCACATTGGTCAATAGTCCATAATCTACTCCATTTATTATCAAACATATCACCATATGTATCAATAAATAAAAATTAATCTCATGAATTAAAATCATTCCATATATATATAAGTATAATTTAATGGGTAATTTTAAATTGCATGAAATTTAATTTCAAGATTAAAATAAACTCTTTATTTTAATTATAAAATTAATAATATATATATATATATATATATATATATATATATATATATATATATATATATATATAATAAGTAACATTATTAGCCCAAAAAGGAAGCATTCACAATTTTTTTTTCAGTCCGAAGTTGGCCCTTTATTTTATAAAAAAATAATTTTATATAATAAAATTATGCCTAATAAATTATTCTAAATACATATCCATACATATACGAAATTAAAATAATTAATAATTGCATAAAGGTTTGACTCTGATGGCTCTGATGCCACTGTTGAGTTTGTACGAATCATGACTCAATCAAATTGCAAAAATTAGTGGAAGCATAATATATCAGAGTTTAAAATTTTCTACAAAACCCTTATCCGAACCATCCTTTATGCACAATTACTAATTATAACAAAAAAGAAGAAACTTAGATTCATACCCTTGTAGAACGAAGCTTCCACAAGTACACGTTTAACTCATTTGTTCTTCGCGATCTCCCTAAATATTCGGGTTAGATTCCTACCTTTGATCAACGTTAGTCACTCAATTGTTTGGCTTCTAGGGGTGATCCACCAAGAAAGAGGAATTATCAAGAAGGATGGTGGTTGGCTAAACCCTAGTTTTTTATTCTCTATAGAAAAAAGGATTAATCTCCAACAATTGAAATT
The DNA here is from genome assembly GCA_020205555.1 of Panax stipuleanatus. Lineage (NCBI taxonomy): Eukaryota > Viridiplantae > Streptophyta > Magnoliopsida > Apiales > Araliaceae > Panax > Panax stipuleanatus. The sequence continues at coordinate 20,964,278 of CM035115.1, forward strand.
GCATCAACTGATATCTATTATGAGATTACAACTATTATGTGTTGCTATGTGACTAATAGTTGATGTGCATAATTATATAATTGTGTAGGGCACGTGAAGTGCAAATAGCTGTAAGCTGTTAAACTGTTATTGGTAAACAACGATCAAGGCAAGTCTTTCAGTTCCTATTTGCTATGTGAACTGGATGATGAACTATTTTAAATATTTATTTCAAATAGCATGATGTGTTATATATATGTTGAAAGTATGAAACGTTGAAGTCAATTTATGACTATGTTGATTGAGTAATGAATGCTGATTGAGTAAGGAACTCAATCTTTATACTTGTTATATGAACTGCAGCATGTATGTTATGTTAGTCCAATGTTTATGAGATGTATGTTGAGCATGTTGTTATGTGCTATGTGATGCATGAAAACTGTTAGATCTTGCTGAGCTGTCGAGCTCAATCTTGCAAATAATCACTTTTGCAGTTTAAGGATTCAAGGTAACGCTATATGCTACTTGCAAGAAATGAATCAGATGTAATGCATGAAGATTTATATACTTTGGATGAATTGTTATTATTTTGGACCATGTTTAAGGTTCTAGATAATGTATGATGGTTAATAGATGTTGAGTTATAAAGTTTAATTTTATCCGATGTATAAAGGTTATTGAACCTGGTTGTAAGTTTTAGTTTATAATAACTCTGACGAAGCGATTTATAAAATAAATTTGAATCAAAGTTATGTAATGATAAAGGTTGAGATTCAGGATAATAAAGAAAGAATTATATAAAAATTTTAATTATTTCACATTTTTAGTGATTTTAATATCGAATCATGATGTAAAGTTAGAATAAAGTTGTATTGTTAACGATCGAGAAGTAGAATTATATTGTATAAATTTTGGGGTCGTTACAATTGGTATCAGAGCTGATAGGTTATACACCTTAGGTAAGAGTACTTGAGGCTATGACCTTAGAGAATAAGAAGTTAAGTTTAAATTACGTATAACGAAAAGGTGATTCTTTTCACATACGTAGAAGTATAGGATGAGCTAAGTCCTAGAGATGTTATAAGAAAATGATGAGAACGACGAGGAATAAAACTCGAATAAAATATTGAGTAATATGAATGGGATTAAAAATTCCTAAAGGAAGAGTTAATAAATAAACAGGAAGATTCGAAGAAGAATCTTGAAGAGATATAAGATAAGAATAAAGAGTTGCTTAACTCCAATAATCAAGATGACGAGTAACGATGAATAGACAAAGTCTATAATATTAAGAGCATAATGAAATCATAATAGGACATGATGAAAGGTAAAGATAAGAAGTTTTAAAACAAAACGATAATGAGATAAGAAAGAAACATAAGGGAGATAATTATAACATAAGGTCACGGCGTAATCTTTAAAAGTTAAAAGACAGTTGGTCTGTAATAATTGAATAGTTATAGTTTGAGACTATAATGAGAATGTACTATGTTATATAGTACGAGATTAACTCACGAGGAGTTATAAATGATGAGATACAGGAGTCTGTATCGAGTATAGAGCAAGAAGTTATGAGTAAGATAGAGTTAAGTGGGATTTCAATTGAGGACTCATGTGGTGGCTCAGTTGTACAAATCTTGTATAGGCAGGGTTTTGTGCTTACACTTGGCTTATCATATTGATAATCGTTGGAAGGTTGGTGTCGCGCTATCGATATATATATGACAAGAAGGTGGTTCTTTTCTCATATTATATTTGATAGCTAGAGTCAATAGAGATTAGATTAGATGATATTAAGATTACATTAGATGATCTTAAGGTTAGGCGAGTTCTTAAAACTCATACTTATGATGAGTTCATGATTCATAATTGTATGTATGTTTTTGAGCCCCTAAGCATATGGACAGTCTCTGATCAGTTCTTTAACTACGTATTGTTAGGACAAGCTCTTAAACTCATATTATTGTGGCAAGTTTCTAAACTTTCAAAGTGTGGTAAGTTCGATGAACTATACTGGATATAGAAAGTTTATAGTATAGAAAGCATTGATGTTGTTTAAGATTGATATGATGATTAAGTAATGATTGAGTAAAGATTTAATTGATGGAGAAAGTTTTATATTCTAAATCTCTTGGCTTTGCTAGATTTTTAAAATTTATTGACTTCGTGCTGATGTTGCACTTCTATTTTCTTGAAAAACATTGGATCGAATGATGGAACCAATAAATTTTTAAAAATAGTGCTATTATTCACATGTCTATGCTAATTGCTTCAGCTAGACAAAAATGATTTTAAATCTTCAAAATGTATTTTATATGCACGATTTGATATGGTGTAAAAATAATAATCGAGGAAGTTATCAATGCAGTTAAACCTAGTGTTGGATGTGATCGTATGATCGTCAGCCCACTATGGTATGATGTAGTATGACGACGTCATGTAATGACGAAATGCTCAACGTACCATTACTACGGTACGATATCAGAGTATTATGAAAAGATTTACTTGTTATTTTTAGTTTCCTTAAACTATATATAAAAAAATATTTTAAATAAATAAATAAATTATTATTTTATTAGGTAAACATATATATGTATATATATATATATATATATATATATATTTCGATTGATGTCCGAACTATTGCTAGAAGTCTATGCTTCTTGATTTAGCTAGACAAATATTGAAAGATGTTTATGAAATTCGAGCGTTCTTGGTCAAACTATGCCAAACCAAATTGTTTTGGTGCGGATTCAGATGTTAAGAAGCTGAGGTGAACAACCCTATAAAAGGGGACATATTATCGGAGACTATAGTTCCGAGTGTAACGTATATAGTCATTACGATGTACTACGTTTGGGCCCGACGTAGGGGTACGATAGGTTGGCCACCTAGAGTACCGATGCGGTTTGTAGTGTGAAGTACGGGAGGTGAAGCACTATTAAACCTAAATATAAGTTTAAGGTGTAACGACCCCAAAATTCATACAATAATATTCTCCTTCTCGATCGTTAACAATACAACTTTAATCTCTCATTACATCATTATTCGATATTAAAAATCACTAAAAATGCGAAATATTTAAAACTTTTATAAACTTTCTTTCTATATTGCCCTGAATCGCAACCTTTACATTACATCTCTTCAATTCGAATCTATATCATGAATCGTTACAACAAAATGACTATACAAAGTCTTACATAATAAAATAATATCCATCTATATTGGATAACTCTACTTATAACTCAGCGACATATTTCATTCAAAACATTAACTACAATTTGAAATTGAACATAACTAATATTCTTGAACATTGATCTCTATAAATCACTTAACACGTATCTTTACCGTGCATCCTTGACCTGCAAAAATGGTTATTTGCAAGAGTGAGCTCGACAGCTCAGCAAGTTCTAACAGTTTTCATGCATCACGTATCACATAATAAACATGCTCAACATAAATATCATAATAATTAAAGTAACATGACATACATGCTTTAATTCACATAACAAATATAAAGATTGAGTTCCTTACTCAATCAACATTATTTAACCAAAACAGTGTAGTCATAAATTGACTTTGACATTTCATGATTACAACATGTATACCGTATCATGCTCGCTTACAACATATATAACATATCATATAATTTAAAACAGTTCATCAAATTCACGTAAACAAGTAGGAACCGAAAGACTTGCCTGGCTCGTGGATTACCAATTACCGAAAAACTTCTTAATATAATCTGCTTCATGATCCTACATAACGTATCACCATACGCATCAATTATTAGTCACTTAGCAACACTTATCAAACGTCTAAGTAAATTCTAATTTACACTTCGTAATTCTCTTCCATTCTCTTGTTTGACACTCGCTGTCAAAACATATGTATAATTAACGATATAAGTTAATTATTACATAGCTAATCTTCATTGTTAGTTAACCAATTTAGGTTAACTCATTCCTCATTAACTAATAAGTTAATAATTAATCACCACGTAATTTAATCACCTCACATAATCATGTTACATTTCACATAATTAACCAATTATAATTACATCTTACGTCAATCAAATTACATTTCAAGTTAAACATAATTATATTTACTAACATTCATGTTTTATAACTTAGAACAACATCTATTATCGTCGACAGCACTATACTTGCGTATGTGCATGTCCGACGCCCTTCGATTGCCTCCGAATATGCAACAGTCACAAAGATGACCATTTTGACCCTTTCTAACGACCTCAAATCAAACAAGTTAAAGAACAAAAGTTGTAGGTCTACTCGTGCTCGTTCCGAATCATCTTGAATCACCTCAATTGGAGTTCGTATGAAAAGGTTATGGCCGTTTTACTAACGGATGTCAAAACAGTTTCGTATTACAACAACTAAACTACCCCGGGCAGCAAGTGTACCCGCTGGGGCGGGTCCCACAGGGAAAAAATACCCGCTGGGGTGGGTCCAAAGGTTGGTGGAGGGGCTGGTTCGCGAACTGGTGGAGAAATAAGCCAATTTGGCTTATTCCGTCACACCGAATTCGAATTTTTCCAACATGACAAACATGAAACATGTGACAAACATTATTTTAAGCTTATTAACATGCTCATAACATAAAAATTTCATATAAACACATAATCACAACCAAGATTTCATGGAATTCGAAGAAAAACAAAATTTTAAGCGTTCTTGATGAAAATTGCTACTACGAATTCATTTTTCATCCAATTCAAGTGATTCCGATTGTAATCACTTCTATTCTTAACATACTAACATAATACTTGATCAATTTTAACAAAAACTTATAATCAACATCACTTTTGATAGTTTCAAAAGCTATTTTTCAGAAATTAGTTCACATAAAATCACTATGAACCCCGTTCTTCTTGTTTATCAAAATTTCATGAATTAAATTGTTAAAACAACCATATAACTCATATATAATCATGTTATATCACATATTACATATAACTTCATGCTTTCATCAAATCCTTTGATAATTTAAGGACTATTTTCAAGATAACTTCATGATAAAACACTATGAACATGATTTCTCCATGTTCATCCTATCTTTGTGAATTAAAACACTTATACAACTATAAAAATCATATGTAAACATATACACACACACACACACACACACACACACACACACACATATATATATATATATATATATATATATGTACACACCCCATACATATATCAAAATCAAGAGCTTTTACACAAGACTTTACAAGAGAACTCTAAAATCATGAAAACATAGAAGAACATAGTTTAAAACTTGTTTTTACAACAATTGATTTCCGAAAATCTTTCATGGTATACAATTACATATGAAAACATATGAACATCATATATACATATAAATTCATGATTATGAAAACCTAATTTGATAAAGAAGAATTACAACACATAAGAGTTGAGTACAAGGATTAGGGTATAACCTTACTAGTTTTAATTAAAGAGAAGAGATGATGAAGATGATGATCCTCTCTTGCCTTCTCAAGCTTTTCTTCCTCTTCTCTCTTCTTCTTCTCTAACAATTCTCTCTAACTCTCTTCTTCTTTTTCTTTCTTTGTTTTGACTTAGGCTTTTAAAAACTAATGTATCTTTTAACTTAGCATATATTATACAATATATAATATATAATATACAATATACATATATAATATATATGTAACTTATATTATTAATATAGCTAATAAATAATATACTAATTGCTATACTAACTACCACTTATTACATAGGTTACAAAATTTGAAAAGCCCAAGGCCATGTTTGGCAAAACCACATTATTTTTAAAAACTAACTTCTTGAGCTTAAGGCATAGTTTGGAAGAAATAAGATTAAACAAGTACAAAGGCCTTGTTTGGTAACACTCATCATTTTAAAAACAGGTTTTTAGTAGTTAAGGCCTTGTTTGGTTAAAACAGGTTTAAAACAAAAGTAAGGGCCTTGTTTGGGAAAACAGTTTTTAAAACTCTTTTAACTCTTTTAATAAATCCTTTTAACACATACTTTTTAATGTTA